>CM069087.1:12500-1212500 GCA_035578085.1 Solanum pinnatisectum
ACCCTGAACCCTGAACCCTGAACCCTGAACCCTAAACCCTGAACCCTGAACCCTCAACCCTCAACCCTCAACCCTCAACCCTCAACCCTCAACCCTAAACCCTAAACCCTAAACCCTAAACCCTAAACCCTAAACCCTAAACCCTAAACCCTAAACCCTAAACCCTAAACCCTAAACCCTAAACCCTAAACCCTGAACCCTGAACCCTAAACCCTAAACCCTAAACCCTAAACCCTAAACCCTGAACCCTAAACCCTAAACCCTAAACCCTAAACCCTAAACCCTAAACCCTAAACCCTAAACCCTAAACCCTAAACCCTAAACCCTAAAACCCTAAACCCTAAACCCTAAACTTTAAACCCTAAACCCTAAATTTAAATTTTAAATTTTAAATTTAAATTTTAAATTTTAAATTTAATAAATTTAAATTTAAATTTAAATTTTAAATTTAAATTTTAAATTTTAAATTTAAATTTAAATTTAAATTTTAAATTTAAATTTTAAATTTTAAATTTAATTTAAATTTTAAATTTTAAATTTTAAATTTAAATTTAAATTAATTTAAATTTTAATTTAAATTTAAATTTAAATTTTAAACTCAAACCCTAAACCCTAAACCCTAAACCCCTAAACCCTAAACCCTAAACTCAACTCAAACCCTAAACCCTAAACCCTAAACTCCTAAACCCTAAACCCTAAACTCCTAAAAACTAAAACCCTAAACTCCTAAACCCTAAAACCCTAAACTCCTAAACCCCTAAACCCTAAACCCTAAATTTAAACCCTAAACCCTAAATTTCCTAAACCCTAAACCCTAAACCTTAAATTTAAACCCTAAATTTTAAACCCTAAATTTTAAATTTAAATTTTAAATTTAAATTTTAAATTTAATTTAATTTAAATTTAAATTTTAATTAAATTTAAATTTAAATTTTAAATTTAAATTTAAAATTTAAATTTTAAATTTAAATTTAAATTTTAAATAAATTTAAATTTAAATTTTAAATTTTAAATTTAAATTTTAAATTTTAAATTTTAAATTTTAAATTTTAAATTTTAAATTTAAATTAAATTTTAAATTTTAAATTTTAAATTTAAATTTAAATTTTAAATTTAAATTTTAAATTTTAAATTTTAAATTTAAATTTAAATTTTAAATTTAAATTTTAAATTTTAAATTTTAAATTTAAATTTAAATTTTAAATTTTAAATTTTAAATTTTAAATTTAAATTTAAATTTAAATTTTAAATTTAAATTTTAAATTTAAATTTTAAATAAATTTTAAATTTTAAATTTTAAATTTTAAATTTTAAATTTTAAATTTTAAATTTTAAATTTAAATTTTAAATTTAAATTTTAAATTTAAATTTTAAATTTTAAATTTAAATTTAAATTTAAATTTAAATTTTAAATTTAAATTTTAAATTTTAAATTTAAATTTAAATTTTAAATTTTAAATTTAAATTTTAAATTTTAAATTTTAAATTTTAAATTTTAAATTTTAAATTTTAAATTTAAATTTTAAATTTTAAATTTTAAATTAAATTAAATTTTAAATTTTAAATTTTAAATTTTAAATTTTAAATTTAAATTTAAATTTTAAATTTAAATTTTAAATTTAAATTTTAAATTTTAAATTTAAATTTAAATTTTAAATTTTAAATTTAAATTTAAATTTAAATTTTAAATTTAAATTTAAATTTTAAATTTAAATTTAAATTTTAAATTTTAAATTTTAAATTTTAAATTTTAAATTTTAAATTTAAATTTTAAATTTTAAATTTAAATTTTAAATTTTAAATTTTAAATTTAAATTTAAATTTTAAATTTAAATTTTAAATTTAAATTTAAATTTTAAATTTTAAATTTAAATTTTAAATTAAATTTAAATTTTAAATTTAAATTAAATTTAAATTTTAAATTTAAATTTTAAATTTAATTTAATTTAATTTTAAATTAATTTAATTAAATTTAATTAAATTTAATTTAAATTTTAAATTTTAATTTTAAATTTTAATTTAAATTTTAAATTTAAATTTTAAATTTTAAATTTAAATTTTAAATTTAAATTTAAATTTAAATTTAATTTAAATTTTAAATTTAATTTAAATTTAAATTTTAAATTTTAAATAAATTTAAATTTTAAATTTAAATTTAAAATTTAAATTTAAATTTAAATTTTAAATTTTAAATTTAAATTAAATAAATTTAAATTTAAATTTAAATTTTAAATTTAAATTTAAATTTTAAATTTTAAATTTTAAACCCTAAATTTAAATTTAAACCCTAAATTTAAATTTAAATTTTAAATTTTAAATTTTAAATTTAAATTTTAAATTTAAATTTAAATTTAAATTTTAAATTTAAATTTTAAATTTAAATTTTAAATTTAAATTTAAATTTAAATTTTAAATTTAAATTTAAATTTTAAATTTTAAATTTTAAATTTAAATTTTAAATTTTAAATTTTAAATTTAAATTTTAAATTTAAATTTTAAATTTTAAATTTTAAATTTAAATTTAAATTTAAATTTTAAATTTAAATTTTAAATTTTAAATTTAAATTTTAAATTTAAATTTAAATTTTAAATTTTAAATTTTAAATTTTAAATTTAAATTAAATTTTAAATTTTAAATTTAAATTTAAATTTAATTTTAAATTTAATTTAAATTTAAATTTAAATTTTAAATTTGAAACCCTAAACTAAATTTTAAATTAAACCCTAAACCCTAACCCTAAACCCTAAAACCCCAACCCTAAACTCCTAACCCCAAACCTAAACCCTAAACTCAAACTCTAAACTCAACCCCTAAACCCTAAACCCTAAACCCTAAACCCTAAACCCAAACCCTAAACCTTTAAACCCTAAACCTAAACCCTAAACCCAAACCCTAAATTTAAACCCTAAATTTTAAACTTTAACCCTAAACTTTAAATTTTAAATTTAAATTAAATTTAAATTAAACTTTAAATTTAACCCTAAATTTAAATTAATTTAAATTTAAATTTTAAATTTAATTTAAACCCTAAATTTTAAATTTAAATTTTAAATTAAATTTAAATTTTAAATTTAAATTTAATTTAAATTTTAAATTAAATTTTAATTTAAATTTAATTTAAATTTAATTTAAATTTAAATTTTAAATTTTAAATTTAAATTTAAATTTAATTTAAATTAAATTTAAATTTAAATTTAAAAATTTTAATTTTAAATAAATTTAATTTAATTTAAATTTTAATTAAATTTAAATTAATTTAAATTTAATTTTAAATTTAAATTTTAAATTTTAAATTTAAATTTAAATTTTAAATTAATTTAATTTAAATTTTAAATTTAAATTTAAACTCCTAAATTTAAAACCCTAAACTTTAACTCAACCCTAAACCTTAAACTCTAAACCCTAAACCCTAAACTTTAAACCCTAAACTCCTAAACCCTAAACCCTAAACTTAAACTCCTAAACTTTAAACTCCTAAACTCAAACCTAAACCCAAAACCATAAACCCAAAAACCTAAACCCTAAACCCTAAACCCTAAACCCTAAACCCTAAACCCTAAACCCTAAACCCTAAACCCTAAACCCTAAACCCTAAACCCTAAACCCTAAACCCTAAACCCTAAACCCTAAACCCTAAACCCTAAACCCTCACTCCTAAACCCTCACCCCTAAACCCTAAACCCTAAATTTAAACTTTAAATTTAAACCCTAAACCCTAAATTTTAAATTTAAATTTAAATTTTAAATTTTAAATTTAAATTTTAAATTTTAAATTTTAAATTTTAAATTTAAATTTTAAATTTAAATTTAAATTTAATTTAAATTTAAATTTTAAAAATTTTAAATTTAAATTTAAATTTTAAATTTAAATTTAAATTTAAATTTTAAATTTAAATTTTAAATTTTAATTTTAAATTTTAAATTTAAATTTTAAATTTTAAATTTTAAATTTAAATTTAAATTTAAATTTTAAATTTAAATTTTAAATTTTAAATTTAAATTTTAAATTTTAAATTTAAATTTTAAATTTAAATTTTAAATTTTAAATTTTAAATTTTAAATTTAAATTTAAATTTTAAATTTTAAATTTTAATTTTAAATTTAAATTTTAAATTTAAATTTTAAATTTTAATTTAAATTTAATTAAATTTAAATTTAATTGAATTTAAATTTAATTTAATTTTAATTTAATTTAATTTAATTTAAATTTTAAATTTAATTTAAATTTAAATTTCAATTAATTTTAAATTTAATTAATTTAAATTTAAATTTAATTTTAATTTTAAATTTTAAATTTAAATTTAAATTTTAAATTTAAATTTTAAATTTAATTTCAATTTAATTTAATTTAATTTAAATTAATTTAATTTAATTTAATTTGAATTTAATTTAATTTCAATTGAATTTAATTTAATTAATTTAATTTAATTTAATTAATTAATTTGAATTTAATTTAATTTAATTTGAATTTAATTCAATTTGAATTTTAATTTTAATTCTCAATTTCAATTTAAATTTGAATTTAAATTTTAATTTAATTTAATTTGAATTTCAATTTTAATTGAATTTAATTTGAATTTAAATTTAATTTAATTTAATTTAATTTAATTTGAATTAATTTAATTAATTAATTTAATTTGAATTTAATTTGAATTTGAATTTTGAATTTGAATTTAATTTTCAAATTTAATTTAATTTAATTTGAATTTGAATTTTAATTTAATTTAATTCAATTTAATTTGAATTTGAATTTCAATTAATTTCAATTTAATTTGAATTTAATTTCAATTTAATTTGAATTTTAATTTAATTTAATTTGAATTTGAATTTAATTTGAATTTAATTTAATTTGAATTTGAATTTAATTCGAATCAACTCCGAATCTCGAACCCCAATCTCGAACTCAACTCAATCTAACCTCAACTCGAATTTCAACTCGAACCCTAACCCCAACTCAATTTGAACTCTGAATCCCAACTCCAACCCTAAATCTAAACCTCAAACCCTAAACCCTAAACCCTAAACTCCTAAACCCTAAACCCTAAACTCAAACCCTAAACCCTAAACCCTAAACCCTAAACCCTAAACCCTAAACTCCTAAAACCCCTAAGTCATTAAAATAAAAAAAAAAAAAAAACCCTAAACCTCAGAACCCTAAACTCAAATCCCAACCTCAACTCAACCCAACCTCAATCCCGAACTCAACTCGAACTCGAACTCGAACTCGAATTTAACTCGAATTTCAATTTCGAATTTAATCTGAATCAACTCAATTTCGAATTTGAATTTGAATTTAATTTTGAATTTAATCTGAATTAAATTTAAATTTTAACTTTAAATTTTAAATTTAAATTTTAAATTTAATTTTAAATTTAAATTTAAATTTAAATTTTAAATTTAAATTTTAAATTTTAAATTTTAAATTTAAATTTAAATTTAAATTTAAATTTAAATTTTAAATTTTAAATTTAAATTTTAAATTTAAATTTTAAATTTTAAATTTAAATTTGAATTTAAATTTCAATTTGAATTTGAATTTGAATTTAAATTTGAATTTTAATTTAAATTTAATTTCAATTTAACCCAATTAATTTGAATTTAAATTTTAAATTTAAATTTCTGAATTTCTAATTTAAATTTTAAATTTTAAATTTTAATTAATTTAAATTTAAATTTTAAAATTTTAAATTTTAAATTTAAATTTTAAATTTTAAATTTTAAATTTAAATTTAATTAAATTTAATTTTAATTTGAATTTTAATTTTAATTTGAATTTGAATTTAATTTAATTTAATTTCAATTTGAATTTCGAATTTAATTTAATTTAATTTAATTTGAATTTCAATTTAATTTGAATTTAATTTAATTTAATTTAATTTGAATTTCAATTTCAATTTCAATTTAATTAATTTCAATTCAATTTAATTTAACTTACCCCGAACTCAACTCGAACCCCAATTAATCCGAATTCAACTCGAATTCGAATTTAATTTGAATCCCAACTCCGAAATTTGAACCCTAAACTTTAATTTATCTATAGAATTTATATTTAATGGTGAGCTAGAATTTCGATGTTATATTTTCCAAAAACTTACATGGACCTCTGTTAAGACCTTAGCGATAGAGCCAGTTTGTCTCCACAGCCAAAATGGCCCATTTACAAGGTCAAACGAGCCCCGAGCAGGTAAACCACCGTTTTGCCAATTTTTGTGTGCTATAGTACACTACATTTTATGGTGACTCATAATTCGACATCATTTTAGCCAAAAACTTACATGAACATCCGTTGAGACCTTATTTATAGAACCAATTTGTCGCCACGGCCATAAAATGTCATGGACTATAGCACACAAAAATTGGCAAAATGGGGGGTTAACTTGCTCTGGGGATCGTTTAACCTTGTAAATGGGCCATTTTGGACGTGGCGACTAACTGGCTCTATAGCTAAGGTCTTAACGTAGGTCCATATAAGTTTTAGGCAAAAATGACGTCGAAATTCCAGGTCGACATAAAATGCCGTGGACTATAGCACATAAAATTTGGCAAAATGGGGGGTTTATACGCTCTGTGGCTTGTTTGACCTTGTGAATGGGCCATTTTGGCTGTGGCGACCAAGTGGATCCATAGCTAAGGTCTTAACGTAGGTCCATGTATGTTTTTGGCAAAAATGACATTGGAATTTTGGGTCACCATAAAATGTCATGTACTATAGCACACACAAATTGGAAAAATGGGGGGTTTACCTGCTCTACGGCTCTTTTGACCTTATAAATGGGCCGTTTTGGCCGTGGCGACCAACTGGCACCATAGCTAAGGTCTTAACGGAGGTGCATGTAAGTTTTTTGTAAAAATGATGTCGGAATTCTGGGTCACCATAAAATGTCGTGGGCTATAGCACACGAAAATCGATAAAATTAGGGGTTTACCTGCCCTGGGGATAGTTTCCTATTGTAAATGGGTTGTTTTGGCCGTGGCGACCAACTGATTCCATAGCGAAGGTCTTAACATAGGTACATGTAAGTTTTAGCTAAAAATGAAGTAGTAATTCTTAGTCACCATAAAATACTGTGGACTATAACGCACGAAAATCGGCAAAATGGGGGGTTTACTTGTTCTGGGCTCGTTTGACTTTGTAAATGGGCCGTTTGGGCCGTGGCAACCAATTAGCTCCATAGCTAAGGTTTTAACAGAGGTCTATGTAAGTTTTTGGAAAAAATGACGTTGGAATTCTAGGTCACCATAAAATGCAGTAGACTATAGCATATGAAAATCGGCAAAATGGGGGGCTTACCAGCGCTGGGGATTGTTTGGCCTTGTAAATGGGCCGTTTTGGCCGTGGCGACCAACTGGCTCCATAGTTAAGGTTTTAACGGAGGTCCATGTAAGTTTTTGGGAAAAATTTACATCAGAATTCTGCATCACCATAAAATGCCGCAGACTATAGCAAAGAAAAATTGGCAAAATAGGGGGTTTACCTACTCTGGGGCTCGTTTGACCTTGTAAATGGGCCGTTTTGGCTATGGAAACAAACTGGATCCATAACTACGGTCTAAACAGAGGTCCATATAAAGTTTTGGCAAAAATGATGTTGGAATTCCGAGTCGCCATAAAATATTGTGGAGTATAGCTCATGAAAATCTGCAAAATGGGAGCTTTACCTGCTCTGAGGCTCATTTGACTTTGTGAAGGGGCTGTTTTGGCCGTGGCGACCAACTGGCTCTATAGATAATGTCTTAACGGATGTCCATGTATGTTTTTGGATAAAATGACATTGGAATTCTAGGTGACCATAAAATGTCATGGACAATAGCACAATCAGTAAAATGGGGGGTTAACTTGCTCTAGGGATCGTTTCACCTTCTAAATGAGCCATTTTGGACGTGGCGACTAAGTGGCTCTATAGCTAAGGTCTTAATGTAGGTCCATATAAGTTTTAGGCAAAAATGATGTTGGTATTCTGAGTCACCATAAAATGTCGTGGACTACAGCATATGAAAATCGACAAAATGGTGGGATTACTTGTTCTGGGGCTCGTTTGACAATGTATATGATCCGTTTGGGTTGTGACAACCAATTGGATAATTAGCTAAGGTCTTAATGGAGGTCCATGTAATTTTTTGGAATTAATGACGTCGGAATTCCAGGTCACCATAAAATGTCATGGACTATAGCACACAAAAATTGGTAAAATGGGGGGTTTACCTACTCTGGGGATCTTTTGACCTTATAAATGGGCCGTTTTGGCTGTGGCGACCAACTGGCTCCATAGCTAAGGTCTTAATAGTGGTCCATGTATGTTTTTGGCGAAAAATGACATCGGATTTCTGGGTCACCATAAAATACCGCGGACTATAGCATGTGAAAATAGGCAAAATAGGGGGTTTACTTGCTCTGGGGCTTGTTTGACCTTGTAGATGGGCCATTTTGGCCGTGGTGACCAACTGGCTCCATAACTAAGGTCTTAACGGAGGTCCATGTCAGTTTTTGGAAAAAATGACATCGAAATTCTGGGTCACCATAAAATGTCGTGGACTATAGCACACGAAAATTGGCAAAATGGGGGGTTTACCTGCTTTGGAGCTCGTTTGACCTTTTAAGTGGGTTGTTTTGGAGGTGGCAACCAATTGGCTCCATACTTAAGGTCTTAACGAAGGTCCATATATGTTTTTGGCAAAAATGACGTCGCAATTCTAGGTCACCATAAAATGTCGTGGACTATAGCACACAAAAATTGACAAAATGAGGGGTTTACCTGCTCTGGGGATCTTTTGACCTTATAAATGGGCTGTTTGGGCTGTGGCGACCAACTGACTCCATAGCTAAGGTCTTAACGGAGGTCCATGTATGTTTTTGGCAAAAATTACTTCTGAATTCCTGGTCACCATAAAATGTCGTGGACTATAGCACATAAAAATTGGCGAAATAGGTTGTTTACCTACTCTGGGCTCGTTTGACTTGGAAAATGGGCCATTTTGGCCATGGAGACCAACTGGATTCATAGTTATGGTCTTAACGAAGGTCGATGTAAGTTTTTGGTAAAATGACATCTGAATTCAGGGTCACCATAAAATGTCGTGGACTATAGCACACGAAAATAGCAAAATGGGGGGTTTTCCTGTCTATTGACCTTGTAAATGGACCGTTTTAGCCGTGGCGACCAATTGGATCCATAACTAAGGTCTAAACGGAGATCCATGTAAGGTTTTGGTAAAAATAACGTCGGAATTCCAGGTCGACATAAAATGTCGTGGACTATAGCACACAAAATTCAGCAAAATGGGGGGTTTATATGCTCTGGGGCTCGTTTGACCTTGTGAATGGGCCATTTTGGCAGTGGGGACCAAGTGGATCCATAGCTAAGGTCTTAACGTAGGTCCATGTAAGTTTTAGGCAAAAATGACATCGAAATTTTGAGTCATCATAAAATATCGTGGACTATAACACACGAAAATAGGCAAAATTGGGGGTTTACCTGCCCTGGGAATTGTTTGACCTAGTAAATGGGTTGTTTTGGCCATAGCGACCAACTAGCTCCGTAGCTAAGGTCTTAACGAAAGTCCATGTAAGTTTTTGGTAAAAATGACATCGGAATTCTAGGGCATCATAAAATGTCGTGGACGATAGCACATAAAATTTGCAAAATAGGGTATTTACCTGCTCTGGGGCTTGTTTAAACTTGTAAATGGGCCGTTTTGACCGTGGCAACCAACTGGCTCCATAACTAAGGTCTTAACGAAGGTACATGTATGTTTTTGGCAAAAATGACATTGGAATTTTGGGTCACCATAAAATGTCATGGACTATAGCAGATGCAAATTGGCAAAATGAGGGGTTTACCTGCTCTGCGGCTCTTTTGACCTTATAAATGGGCCATTTTGGCCGTGGCGACCAACTGGCTCCATAGGTAAGGTCTTAACGGAGGTGCATGTAAGTTTTTCATAAAAATGACGTCGAAATTATGGGTCACCATAAAATGTCGTGGACTATAGCACACGAAAATTAGCAAAATGGGGGGTTTACCTGCTCTGGATCTCGTTTGACCTTTTAAGTGGGTTGTTTTGGAGGTGGCAACCAATTGGCTCCATATTTAAGGTCTTAACGAAGGTCCATGTATGTTTTTGACAAAAATGACATCGCAATTCTAGGTCACCATAAAATGTCGTGGACTATAGCACACAAAAATTGGCAAAATGGGGGCTTTACCTGCTCTGGGGATCTTTTGACCTTATAAATGGGTTGTTTTGGCTGTGGCGACCAACTGGCTCCATAGCTAAGATCTTAACGGAGGTCCATGTATGTTTTTGGCAAAAATTACTTCTGAATTCCTGGTCACCATAAAATGTCGTGGACTATAGCACATAAAAATGGGTGACATAGGTTGTTTACCTACTCTGGGCTCATTTGACTTGGTAAATGGGCCATTTTGGCCGTGGAGACCAACTGGATTCATAGTTAATGTCTTAACGGAGGTCGATGTAAATTTTTGGTAAAATGACATCGAAATTCCGTGTCACCATAAAATGTCGTGGACGATGAGTTACTGATAATGCAATTGGTGTATGTAAATGGTCTGCAAACCATTCAAATGGATCCAAGATTCTTTTAATACTAAACCTTAAATATTTAATAATAGAGGGATTGTTCTCATCCCTGGAGTGTTCTATCTTGATGGAGTTGGTATCAACAAGAATAGCTTCATAGAACCTTCTTGTTTTAAGGAAATTATCTGTATCCACAAAATTTTGATCTGTATAGCAAGGTTTGATCAGCTGCTGCATGTCAATGTTGTCATACTCCTTGTTTAATGCCATTATTGGCAATACCTGCGAAGTCACAAAATCAAAAGATTCTTCTTTTGGGTTAGGGATTTTGGGAATAGTTTTCGTTAACTCTGGGTTAACAGCTTGAGCAAAGGATTTTGGAGTTTTCATTTCATAACTCTTTTTGATTGGATTGAACTAGAAGATGCTTCTTGGTTTAGAGGTTTTGTTGGTCTAAGGTTGATCAGCTTTGGAGGCTGAGTTGGTGCTGTAGAAGGGAGTTTTGGAAACTCGGTTAGAACTGAAAATTTGTTTAAAGGGGCTATAGGCCTTTGTGGACATTCCTGTTTTGGAATTAATTGAGGAAGGGTAAATGGTCAAGCCATTTTTGCTTTTGGAAGTTCTTCTCCTTTAGAAGGAGTGACCAGTTTAAACGGCCTCATTTTTTCCCTGCAAAAATTCACGAGTTAGAAAATCAGGAAGAGAATTTTCTTCTCCTTTAATAAAATCAATTTTAAAATCAAAACTAGATAGTAGAGCTTGCCATCTAGCAAAGATTTGCTTTGAAACAAGATTTTTAACATCCTTTTGTAAAATGTCGGATGTGGAGGTTAGGTTGGCTTTTCAAATGTTGGCCCAGTTTATGATGACTCAAGCTCAAGCTATGACTACTCAAGCTCAAGCAATGACGGATCAAGCCAATAGTGATTTTGTGACTTATGAGAATCCTAATGTGAATTTACCCGCTTCTAGGGTTAGGGATTTTGCAAGAATGAACCCTCCCAAATTCCATGGCTCCAAAGTGGAAGAGGATCCTCAAAGGTTTATCGACGAGGTTTATAAAGTACTTGCTATTATGGGGGTGTCTTTCGAGGAGAAGGCGGAGTTAGCCGCCTACCAACTAAAATATGTGGCTCAATTTGGTATGATCAGTAGAGGGTGAGAGACCCATAGGAGAGGGCCCGATAGAATGGGAATTGTTTAAATCAGAGTTTCTTGATAGATTCTGTCCCATAGAGTTGAGGGAAGCAAAGATGCAAGAGTTCATTAACCTTCGTCAAGGAGGTATAAGTGTGAAGGAGTATGCTCTAAAATTCACCTAATTATCCAAGTATTCTTCCACTATGGTGGCGGTTTCAAGGGCTAAGATGAATAAATTTGTGATGGGAGTGTCTGATATGGTAGTCAAAGAATGTCATATAGCAATGCTTATCCCAAATATGGATATTTCACGTCTTATGGTGCATGTCTGACAAATGGAAGAAGAGAAACTCCAGGAAAAGAATAGGGAGGTGAAGAGAGTTAGGACCGATGATAGGAACTACTCCAATGCTAAGTTCGATGGACAAGGTCAACCAAGGTTCAAACAAAGGTTTTCCAACTAAGGTTCCTCTAGTGCTTCCCAAAGGGTCAACAAGGATAGGGTATCTAACCCTAAACCTCAAGGAGGTAATAGCGGTGGTTCTTATGTGAGTAGGCCTAATTGTGCAAACTATGGGAAGAATCATGATGGTAAGTGCCTAGCCGGCACCGATGTTTGTTTTGGTTTTGGTAAGGGTGGTCATCAATTAAGGAATTTCCCAATACTTTTGGACAAGGGGAAAAAAGGTAAGAAAGCTCCCCCTAATGGTTCAAACTCTAATGCTCCAAAGAAAAACCATTTTTATGCTCTTCGATCCCGAGGTGACCAAAAGAGCTCCCGAGATGTAGTGACCGGTATGTTAAAAATCTTTCTTATTGATGTGTATGCCTTATTAGACCCTGATGATACTTTGTCCTTTGTCACACCTTATGTGTCAATGAAGTTTGATATGCTCCCCGAAGTGTTATTAGAACCTTCTTTGGTCTCTACCTCGGTTGGTGACTCGGTGGTGGCTAAGAGAGTTTATAGAAGTTCTCCCATTTCCTTATCCCATTGAGTTACTTTAGTGGATTCGGTAGAGTTAGAGATGTTAGACTTTGATGTGATTTTGGGTATGGATTGGTTGCATGCATGTTATGCCTCTATCGATTGTAGGACTCGGGTGGTTAGATTCCAATTTCCAAGTGAGCCTATCTTAGAGTAGAAGTATATACCTAGAGGTCAATTTGTCTCTTGTCTTAAAGCTAGGAAGATGATCTCAAAAGGGTGTATTTACCATCTTGTAAGGGTGAAGGATTTTGATATGAAACACCTTCTCTAGAGTCAGTTCTGGTAGTGAATAAGTTCCCAAAAGTGTTTCCCGATGTTATGCCCAATATTTCTCCCGAACGGGAAATAGATTTTGGTATTGACCTTCTTTCAGATATGCAACCTATCTTCATTCCTCCTTATAAAATGGCTCCGGCAGAGTTGAAAGAGTTGAAAGAGCAACTTAAGGATTTTTTAGATAAGGGCTTCATCCGACCAAGTATCTCTCCATGGGCTGCTCCTGTGTTGTTTGTTAGAAAGAAAGATGTGTCTCTTACAATGTGCATTGACTACCGAAAATTGAAAAAAGTGACCATCAAGAATAAATATCCCCTTCCGAGAATTGATGATTTGTTTGACCAACTTCGAGGGGCTAGCTATTTCTATAAGATTGATCTTTGTTCGGGTTATCACCAATTGAGGCTGAGAGTTGGATGATATTCCAAAGACAGCCTTTAGAACCCGGTATGGTCACTATGAGTTTGTGGTAACGTTGTTTGGATTGACTAATGTTCCGGCAGCCCTTATGGATTTGATGAATAGAATGTTTAGGCAATACCTAGACATGTTTGTGATTATGTTTATCGATGATATCTTGATCTATTCAATGAGTGAAAATGAACATGTGGATCATTTGATAATTGTGTTGCTAGTTCTTAAAGACCAACAACTTTTTACAAAGTTTAGCAAGTGTGAATTTTGGTTAAGGTCTGTAGCTTTCCTTGGTCATATCATGTCAAGTGAGAGTATTGAGGTAGATCCTAAGAAGACGGATGCGGTCAAGAGTTGGCCTAGACCTCTAACTTCTTCCGACATTAGAAGCATTTTGGGTTTGGCCGGTAATGATAGGAGGTTTGTTGAGGGGTTTTCCTCCATTGCTTCTCCGTTGACGACTTTGACTCAAAAGAAAGCTAAGTTTGTGTGGTCAGATTCTTGTGAGAAAAGTTTCCAAGAGTTAAAAGATAGACTTACTTCCGATTTGGTGTTGACCTTACCGGAGGGTACAAATGGTTTTTAGGTATACTGTGACACCTCTATAGTAGGGTTGGGATGTGTCCTCATGCAAAACGGTAAAGTGATTGCCTATTCTTCAAGACAACTGAAAATCCATGAAAAGAATTATCCTGCCCATGATCTTGAATTAGTGGAGGTTGTATTTGCCTTGAAAATATGGATACATTACTTGTATGGGGTCCATGTGGATGTCTTCACCAATCAAAAGAGTCTTCAATATGTGTTTAGTCAAAAGGACTTGAATCTTTGTCAACGAAGGCAGTTAGAAATCTTGAAGGATTATGATATGAGTGTCCTTTATCACCCCGGCAAAGCTAATGTTGTAGTGGATGCATTTAGTAGATTTTCCATGGGTAGTGTGGTTCATGTAGAGGATGAAAAGAAAGAATTGGTTCGTGAGGTGCATAGATTGGCCCGATTATGTGTCCAACTAGTGGATTGCACCAAGGATGGTGTCATGGTCCATAATGATTCTGAATTGTCCTTCGTGATGGATGTAAAGTCTAAACAAGGCCTTGATCCTATATTAGTTGAGTTGAAAGAGTCGATACTCAAGAAGTCCTTTGAGGTTTTCTCCCAAGGGGGAGATGGGGTGCTTAGGTACAAAGGTCGGTTATGTGTTCCGGATTTTGATGGGTTGAGGGAACAAATTATTCTAGAAGAAGGTCATAGTTCTTGATATTCTATTCATCCGGGAGCCACCAAGATGTACTGTGATCTACGGAAAGTCTATTGGTGGAATGGTATGAAGAAAGATATTTAGGGATTTGTAGCCAAATGTCCTAATTGTCAACAAGTTAAGGTTGAGCATCAAAGGCCGAGAGGATTGTCCTAAAATATAAGTATCCCCACATGGAAGTGGGAAAATGTAAATATGGACTTTATCGTGGGTTTGCCTCGCACCCGAAGACAACATGATTCTATTTGGGTCATTATAGATCGAATGATAAAATCAGCCCACTTTATTCCCGTCAAAGCTTATTATTCGATAGAAGACTATGCTAAGTTGTACATAAGTGAAATGATGAAATTGCATGGAGTTCCTATATCGATTATTTTAGATAAAGGTACTCAATTCACTTCTCACTTGGAAGTCATTCCAAAAAGGGCTTGGTACTAAGGTTAAGCTTATCACAGATTTTCATCCCCAAATCAATGGGCAAGTAGAGCGAACCATCCAAACATTAGAAGACATTTTGAGGGCATGTGTTATAGATTTCAAGGGTAATTGGGATGACCACTTGCCATTAATAGAGTTTGTCTACAATAATAGTTATCACTCAAGTATCAGTATGGCTCCCTTTGAAGCCTTGTATGGTAGGAAATGTAGGTCTCCGATTGGTTGGTTTGAGGTGGGTGAAATTGCTCTTATTGGTCCCGAATTGGTTTATGAAGCCATTTAGAAAGTTCAGCTCATTAGAGAGAGATTGAGAACGGCCCAAAGTAGACAAAAGTCTTATGCCGATGTAAGAAGAAGGGATCTAGAATCTAAAGGAAATGATTGGGTCTATTTGAAAATATCTCCCATGAAGGGTGTGATGAGATTTGGCAAGAAAGGGAAACTTAGTCCCCGGTATGTAGGCTCATACCAAATTTTGAAACGAGTTGGTAAAGTTGCCTATGAGTTGGATTTACCAAATGAGTTGGCTCTGGTTCATTCGGTATTTCATGTTACTATGCTTAAGAAGTGTATTGGAGATCCAGTATCCATTATTCCCCTAGAATGGTTGGGAGTCGACGAAAGCCTTTCATATGAAGAGATTCTGATAGAGATCCTAGACCGGCAAGTCAAGAGATTGAGAAATAAGGAAATAGTTTACGTAAAGGTTTTGTGGAGGAATCAGTTAGTTGAGGGTTCTACTTGGGAGGTCGTGGCCGATATGAAGTCCCGATATCCTCATCTCTTTACTTCTACTCCTATTCAAGCTTGAGGTAAATAGTTCTTCTTGAGTTCTAGTGTTTTAGGAGTCAGGTGTGTTATATGTGTTTTTCCATGATTTCCATATGTTATGCATGTTCTTGAGAAATTCATGTTTAGTAAGAAAATGAGTTTTCATGACTTATGTTCCTCATGTTGTTGTGCATTTAGTATGAGTTTCCTATTTGACTTCATGACATGAATTGATGAACATGTTTTAGTATGCTTTTGAGAATAATTGCATATTGGTTCTATGATATTGAGTTGAGCATGATTTTAGTTGGAGAAGGTAGTTCCTCCTATGAATATGAGAAATATTGAATTTCATGCATCATGAATTGTTAGATGTAGTTCCTACTTCCTTGTGTTGCACTGATTATGTTTGAGATGGAGTTGAAGTATCCTCTTTTAATTGTGCATTATTTTGATGTTTCATGCATGTTGGGATGCTAGTCTTGAGTCTTTAATTTCGTAAGGTGTCTAGATCGTCATTCGAGGAAAAATGCTTCCAAGGGGGAAATATTGTAACACTCCAGAAACTAGTAGGCTAAACTAGAGCTTAACATGAGGGTTATAGTCATAAATGTATTTCCCCATACCTAAAAAAATATAGGGTTTCATGTTAGAACATCAAGGTACGACCCCCAAGGACCAACCATGGGTCCTTGAGGGAAACCCTTAGAAGGCTGCCTGGCAGTGTGACCCATGGAGGTAACCACTCATTGTGGGTCAGCCCACGCCTCGTGGGTGAGGTGTTGTGGGACAAGCCTGCAAAAATAGGCCTCAGAACCTCAACTCACGGTTCACCAGCACGCCATGTGGGTCCATCCATGGACCGTCATCGTGGGTGAGGCCTGAAACTGCCTTTTGGCAGTTACACTTAGGGGAATTATGGGGATTCCCGGTTTGAATTAATTTGAAGTGACGTCATTTTATACTAAATTAGAGTAACTATATAAGGTTTTTAAGTCACCAAATTAAGTCATCCAAGCCATTATTCTAAAAATACCAAAAGAACTCATCCTCTCCAAAAATTCTCTCTCTAAAACTTCAAGGAAGAAGAAGAAGAAGGAAGTTGGAGCTAGGGTTTGAAGGAGAAAGCTTTTCTACTCAAATTCTTTGGAGATTCATAGCTAAGGTATGGTATCACTTCATCCATGGAGTCCCTTAAAAACTCAATTTCAAAGATAGAAGTCCCCCAATATCTAGGATTTGACTCCAAGTCATGGATTCCTTTCAAAAACGATTCTAATGATTTAATTACTTTATATTATTATTATAATTATTGAATTTATGATTTATAATGGTTTTATGTTCAAATCCCCCAAGAATCCATGAAATCCCCATACTCCCAATTTATGGCATTGTGATGTGGATGAATTGATGAAAGAATGATATGATGAGATTATGGTTGTTGTAATTGAGCTATTTGAATTATGTTATCATCCATGTCTAATGTAGTAACTCTATATGTATTTATTGAACATGATTTATGGTCATTGAAGGGCAAAGTATGAGAATTATGCATGATTATGAGATTTATGTATATGCTTTAAGAACACTTTGAGAGTGAAATGTCCATGATTATGATAATGTTGTTGTGTTGATTGAAAGGATATTATCATGAACACATAATGAACATAATGTGAAAGGTTTTCTCACATGATGGAGATTCTAGGTTGAAAGGCAATTCTCACCTAGTTAAATCTAATGTTATATGTAGTCATGGATGGTGAAAGGTTATTCTCACGCATGATCTAATGAGCTATCCTAATGAAACAAGTTATGAATTAATAACTGCTCCGTGGGATAAATGCTTAGCACCGAGAGGATATTGACTATGAGATGGAAGCTCTTCTATGAGAAAGGTCGGGTTTCTAGAAGAAATCTCTTGAGATGGAAGCTCCCCGCTAGAAAGGGCAGTTTCTAGTAACAATCTCCTTATCCCATAAACTACGTGCCCCCATAAGATATTTAGCTAGTGGATCCACCTAAAGCTAAATAATGATGGTCTTACCTTAGGCAAGTAGGACAACTCTTTTTGGTGTGGGTAACACCGGATTCCATATTAAGCTCACATGGTATATGTCAAATAAGGCTTATTCCCACTATCAACAAGAATATGAATTATGAACTATGGTTACTCAAGAAGCTTTACTTAGCATGGGTGGGATTATGGGATCTTATTCATTCATTGCACAAGTATGCTTTGAGGGTACTTATGGTATGTTTCCCTTATGATGTGATGATCTATGAAATGAATATGCTTATGACTTATGCTTTTCTATTATCTTCAAAATGATGCTTTAACTTGATAAATTGCATGCATTCAACTAAAATGTCCCTTTTAGCATGTTTTCATGATTTTTATGCATTGTTATCATACTTAGTGCATTTTTGTACTAACCCATATTTTCCTACATTTTCCCCAAGTGCAGTGTCTGGTTCTCAAGGTGGTCCTCATTGTGGCTAAAGCTTTGAATTGCTCATTTCTCCTTACTTGTTGGTGAGTCCTCATGAGTCGAGGACGGATGTTTTCACTTAGTAGTTTCTTTCCTTGTATTTCTATTTAGGATTATGTTGTATGGGATGTGTCCCTATTTGATTCAACCATTGTAATAGATGTCTATATTGAGACAAATCTAGACTTTCGCTCTGCTTTTATGAAAAACTTTTTAAGACTTGAAATGTCTTTTACAATTTATTGTTCTATGCTTATGTTATGATATTCTAGGTGGCTTACATAGGACCTTTCGGGGTTCTATGTGCCTTGTTAAATCTAGGGGGTACCCCTGGGTCGTGACAGGTGTGGTCCGTGGTCGACCACCTCAACTTGTTCCAGAAAAATCCAGAACCACGACGGGACCTATGGACTGTAGGTGGGACTAAGGTCAGTGGTCTAGGTCCGTGGTTCAGACCCTAGCTTGCAGATCCCTGACGCCGATCGATGGACTGACAAGACAGACCGTCGGTCAGGGTCCGTAGGTTGGCAATCGACTTTCATCTTAGGGATAGTTGGGTCTTTTCCTAATTATTTTATCCCTAAACTACATCTTTTTGGTCAGTTTAAGCCTAATATCTAGTAAAATCTTACCCTAAGTGATTCATTCACCAAAATTCATCAAAACTTAGAGCAAAAGAGGAGAAAGAGTCGACCAAGTCCTTCAAAGTACACGCAACAAATTTTCTTCAGTTCCAGCTCCAATATCAAAGGATTTCTCCGTCGATTTTATCACTGGGTATGTGGGATTTCACTAGTAGGTTCCTTTCATCCACTAGGTCCCTAGAATTCAGTCAGATTCTTGATTCACTATATTCACTATATCTTGCTTAGACCTTGGGTTTTTAAAACCTTAGATATTGGTTGTGATTTAGTTGTTATAGTGGTCTTAATCAGATTATCATGTTTTCGTGAAATCATTGCTTAGTTCCTTGCATGAAGCTCAGAACCCTAGTTGTGTAAATTCTCTTAGTTCATAAATTACACTTGCTAGGTCAGTTAAAAAGATATACATGCTCCAGTTTTGAACGTTTCATTGTTAGTACCTAAATGTTGAATTCTCAGATTTGCATATCAGAATATTGCGCTATCCAATATTTCAGTTATGTTATGTCATACACATTTCCCATTGGGAGTAGGCTTAGCACCGAATTGGACTAGGGTTCAGCATACCCTCATAGTCCTAGAACTATGTGCCCCTATGGACTTATAAGTCTCTTCTGTTGGGCATCAGATTTAGTGATCATGCCGGTCGTGCCTTTATACCCGTGGCAAGGAATATTGGGTCATCTCGATGGGGCGTATACATCAGACTCCGTGGTTAGCTCACGTGATTTTTATGTCAGTTAATAGTAGCTCCCAAGTAAGACTCTAGTGCATTTGACCATGCTTTCTATTATACTTTAGTATTGAGTCTCAGCATGTTATATTCATGATTAGTACTTAGTCATTTCATTTAGCTCAGTTTTAAGTTATATTTCAGTATCTATGTTTTTGTTTAGATTATGTCATTGCTCAGTGTATTCCAAGTACTGACGTATACCCTGCGGTACATCCTTTCATTATGTAGGTTCAGGTATTCAGCATCCAGATCACGTATAGATTGATTCTAGATCCGTATTTAGTAGCTTCACTGGTGAGTACTCATACTTCGAGGACAATAGACATGTCTTTCATATTCAATCTTTCATTTTAGTTTTCAGTTTTGCTAAGAGTTAGTTGGGGGCATTTCCCAGTAACTTTAGTTAGTAGAGGCTTTTACAGACATAGCATTACATTCAGCTTTAGATTTGAGTTTGATCTTTCAATTGTCATTGAACTCTTAGTACATTTCATATATTTAGACTAGTTGGGTATTCCCCACTTTCAGTTACCACTGTTTTAGCTTTCGTATAGTATCTCTTTAATCATATTGTTTTAGTATGCTTATGATATGTCAGCTTTAGGGTTAGCTTAGGGTCACTCGTGATCCTATATCTCGTGTTTAAAAATGGATGCATTTTCAAGTTCAAAATAGCCCCAATGTGGAAATGACTGAATTTCCTGTTTTACGTATGCTATAGTCCATGGATTTTTTGTGAAACGTGAATCTGACTTGTTTTTGGCTGAAATTTTTTATGGCCGTCCGTTATGACATTTTTAATGGTGTAAGTTGGTCTGGAGGGGGCAAACAGATGCATTTTAAAGTTCAAAATAGCCCCAATGTGGAAATGACAGAATTTACTGTTTTACGTGTGTTATAGTCCATGGATTTTTGGTGATAATGAACTCGTCTTTTTTTTGCCAAAATTTTTTATGGGCTTCCGTTAAGACCTTATTAATGGCATGAGTTGGTCCGGAGGGGCAAACAAACGTATTTTCAAGTTCAAAATAGCCCCAATGCAATAAGAGCATCACCAAGAGCTTGTTCAACTAACTAACAAACCTGTTAAGGGTTCAAAAAAGTTTCTCAAGATGAGCTAGTTTGTTTTACATGAATATTAAGGTAAGTGTTGATTTTTTTACTGTATTAAATAGAAAATGGTCCAAAAGTTGAGATAGTGACTTCATGAAAATTTTGAATTGTATACCACATAGTGGATTGATTTATTGTACTCGAGCAAAGAGTCCTCCCAAAACATCCTCTTTACCTCCACGGGGAGGGATAAGGTATGCTACATTCTACCCTCCAAAACCCCACTTCTAGGATTTCTGGGTATGTTGTTGTAGTTGTTGTATCTGAAAAGAATGGATAGATTGGTGATTCTTTTAGTTGTAGAATATTGAGAAAACATTAAAGAGTGCAGGAGAAATGCCTTTTTTCTAACTTATAACCTTCATGTTATATTCAGTGTATCATTTACCAAAGTTGTTGAAAGTGGGAAGAAATCATCTGGATCTGGATATTTTGAGTCTTGGATGCTTTCATAATGCTTCAATGAGCATTTTAGCTTAATGGGAAGTAATGCAAAAAAATTTCAGAATGACATAAATTGTCTTAAGCATGTGAAATTGTCTTAAACATGTGAAATTACTAATGAATGAGCCGATGACATAATGCTTTGAGGATCTTTCTTTAAACTAAGTGCATGGATTTCTTTTTATGTTATTCAAGAAGAAGCTGCATTACTAACAAAGCATTTACTTATGTAGATTCTTGGGGTGCAAAGAAGAAGGCAACCAATTAACTCGTCTACGCACATCCTATCCTTCCTAAACCCACTTATGGGATTACATTGGGTAATTGTTGTTGTTGAATGTGGAAGTTGAGTATTGGAACTATGTGAGTTCTTTTTTAATTAGTTGTTAGTATTTCTAGTTGGGGCAAAAGAAAGCAATAAAGACATTACTAATCTTCATTCATGACATGGGGTTAAAGGTTGTTAGAGGCTTAACATATAGTTATCTACACAAAACTGTAACTCAAAATCTTTAATTTAATCTTTCAACCAATATCTGTCAGCCTTACCATCTCCGCCATGCTGCTAGTTGTCTTGTTCAATATTGGTTCCATGACTTTGCGACACTCTGACTGAAACCAACGTGTAGCGTTCGATCATCAATTAGAGCATTATCCATCTTAAAATATGCTAACTCATATGCCTCTTTGTCCTCTAACTCAATGAAACCATAACAGTGGCAATCCCCAGTCTTATAATTTCAGCAGATGCCACGGTTCTAAAGCGTGAGAAGATTGTATATAGGTCTTTGTCTTCAGTTACCGAATTCAAATTACAAACCCAGAGCACATTGTTGTCGCGGGGTTTTATCTCAGCATAAGGAAGGTCCCTTGTCACGGGATCTAGTTCCTCATCCATTGGCCCCCAATCATATTCCTCTAGTCCAACATCAACATCAATCTCCGCATCTGGAATCAAGTAACTTAATTGGAAAGGATCAACCAATATGTGAGTGTGTTTGATTCGGATATTTTGAAAAGGCTTGCCCTTGTCATCCACATAAGCTTCATTGAATGAGTCGAATCCTTCTCCATTCTCTCCAAAAACAGTTCAAGGTTGTCCAGATCTATGATATAGAACTGATTAGCATTTAGATTCTTCTCCGCCATGGCTACAATACCTCTCCTTGAATGTTCTAAATCCGAATGAATCTCATCATCTCCGGATCTTGTTGGATCTCCAATGGAATCCTTCCAAAGACAGCCATCGTAATAATTAATTTTGCACAACTTCAAAAAATGGACATTGATCAGTAAGCAAGTCTATTACTATGTCTCCCAAACTTGTCCTTAGATTTGGGAAAAGGGACAGGGGGGAAGGCTATTTTAATTTATTTAATCTTAATTAATTTGGATTGCAAAATAATAAGTACTACTCCCTCCCTCGTCCCACATATCACTTTTCTTTTTACCACTGTATTTTTTTTTTTACTTTCTTCTTCTCTAATGGCCTGAATTGGACCTATAATAATTAAAATTCAGGATACTAATCTTAAGCATAGTGTTTTTAAAATACAAACGAAAAAAACTAGACATGAAAACATTAAAATTGAAAATCCTCAAGTTAAGATTAAATAAACTTCACAGCTAGCTTGTGTTTTGAGCATCTCCTAGCATGTGCTTGTTCTGAAGCTAAGGTCTTTTGTTCTTCCAAGAGGGTAGTTGTTGATATTGTCAAATAGTACTGAACTTCAGAGACCCTCAAATTCACTTTCAATAGCTAAAACCTAAAATGGCAGTAACTCTTGCTTCCTTGGATTTAACCAGGTCCTGAAGCTTGTTTTGCAACAGCAATATATTCTACTTTAGGCCAACCATTTCAGCTCAGAGGAGTTAAGAGAATGTTCTAGGGAAATCTGAAGGCGTGCGTATGCACAAACAAATTTGGATTATTTATACTACCTTTCACTGATGACTTAAAAGACTTGATCCTACAATAATGCTAGCATATATTTCTTGAGTGACAGACGTCCAAATAGGCAAATGTCAAACATAAGTACCATCCTCTTAGCATATCAATTCAACCACCTTGTGCAACATACACAACATATTTATGAGGTTTACATTGGTCTTTATCACTTAAGCACAAGTAAAATTGAAATGTTCAACAAGAACTATGGATGTACCTCTTGCAACCGCAACTTGGAAGCTGAAAAATGATACAGTTAGAGGATCGTGATCAGTGGATGAACCTTGATTCTCACTCTTCTCTTCCTTAATCTCCCATGGAGATTCAGCAGCTACATCTATTTGACCAGCCTTAACGTGGCTTTGTTATTTGCCGATGTTTTCTCCCTTTGTGCTTTCTTGTCTATTTTGAATACTTTGAGTTACCATCTCCGCCATGTTGCTTGTTGCCTTCTTTCTGCTATTTGATGGCATCGACAGAACCATTATTGAAACGGCCACTGCCTCTTTTCTTTCTAGGTCGATATATTGGGACCATAACTTTGCTACACTCTGACTGAAATCAACTTGTATCCTTCGATCATCAATTTGAGTATTATCCATCTTAAAATATGCTTGCTCACAGGACTCCTTGTCCTTGAACTCGATGAAAGCATAACAGCGACTATCCCTAGTCTTGTGATCTTTGATAATTTCAGCAGATGTCACGGTTCCAAAGCGTAAGAAGATTATACACAGTGCTTCCTCTTCAGTTGACAAATTTAATTTACAAACAAAGAGCACATTGTCAGGGGGTTTCATCTCAGCATCAGGAATGTCTCCTACACTTTCAAGTATTACTACTCGGGAGTGTGCTTCCTTCTCTTCACGAACACATAATTACTCATCCTTTGGCATCCAATCATCGTCTAGTCGCACATCATCATTAATCTCATCTTTCGGCTTTCTTTTAGGTGAAGCATCTGGAATCAAGTCGGCTAACTGGGAACGATCATCGAAAGGATCATACAATGTGTAATTGTGTTTGGTTCGTATATTTTGATAAGGATTGCCCTTGTCATCCACATAAGCTTTGTTTATCCTTAGAGTTGAGGTTACAAAACAAAAATTCAGGATTATTTCAACCTTCCGTTTGTATTAGTGTCAACGATTTTTATGAAATGTGAATGTCCGAATCCATTTGAACTCAAATATGGCCAAGTTTATTCAAAACAACTTACGATACTCATTATTAATGACGTTGCTTTTTTAGGACTTTTGAGTTTACAAAATAAAAATCAAAAATTTTAAAACTCATTGTATGTATTAGTTCATAAATATTTATTTCAAAATATGACTAACCAACAGTGTAACCTCAATTTTCTGACTCAATCGTGACAACCTAGTGAACATAACTCATTGCCTATACTAAATTGATGTCTCTTTTGAAATTTATGAGCCACGGAACAAAAAATACAAAATCATTTCAACTTTCCCGTGCTTATTAAATCCACAAATTTTTTAGAATATGACTGATCCACTTTATTTGAGGCCAAACTTTTTTAGGTCCACTCATGACAATCCTCACTGCATTTTTTTTAAAACAAAAATTACCGCTATCGTACTTCCAGGGACTCTTTTGTCTAGGAGCAAACAGTTCCTTGTTTCGTTCTTACTTCCCACGATAAGTTCACAAAACACTATTGAAGATTGTACATATAAGACAATTCTATTAATGATAAAAATGTTCCCTTTTTACAATTAATGAAATGATGTCTACAGGTAGTTCAAAACTGATGCTGAAACTTCAGTTAATCTTTCAGCCATGTGGTGGTGGAATCCAACACGCTAAACTATAACCCATCCAACAGGGCATCCCTAACATCTATTCCTAATTTTTTTCCCCATCTATTCCTTTTTGTTAATCCTCATTTACATAACTAAATCCTATTTTCTTACATCTACTCATGTACAGTGTCTAATCCCCGAGAACCCTCTTCTAGACCACGTGAAGACTAGAATCAATGGACCATCCATCTTCCTTCTATTGGCTTAGAGACTTCCAGCCACCATGCATGAATGAGATTTAGCAAGCATGGGTCCCCAGAACAAAGCAGAGCTTGCTTCATCCGTTTGCAAAGGACAGAACATCCTTTCGCTTCTTTCTATACCTGTTAATGGTTGAGGGGGGAAAATTAGGTATGCCTACCAATCCAAACATCACAAGATTAGACGGAATCTTAGAGAATGAAATGTATCAGACCATTTCTTGCCCATGGAAAGAGGGGATTGGAACAAGTTAAATGAAGGAACTTACCGAGCATTTCAACTGCAAATTTATCAGTCAACCAGCTCTTAGACAGATATGAGGTCCATACAGAAGCTTTTTGGGGAGATGCTTGGGACCCACAAGTAATGATCAAGAGCTCAAACCCAAACTGGGCAATCAATGCAAAATTATAAAGTTTCAAGACTTATAGAAGCTTTAGTA
Source organism: Solanum pinnatisectum (assembly GCA_035578085.1). Taxonomy (NCBI): domain Eukaryota; kingdom Viridiplantae; phylum Streptophyta; class Magnoliopsida; order Solanales; family Solanaceae; genus Solanum; species Solanum pinnatisectum. Next base: position 38,180 of record CM069087.1, read on the forward strand.
AAAACAGAGAGAACAAAAGGTGCCTCTTCACCAGGATGTATTGTAGTAGGCACTATTGTGTAACCCTTTGGGTCGGGATCTAGGACCATCTCACATGATATTTCTCGAGAATTTACGTAGTCTGTCCCACCAACAGATTCATGTAAATAGATGTTATATGCAGCACGTCTACCACGAGTTTTCAGTATCCTCATCCCAATATAGAACATCATTGAATCATGGCTTGATTGATAATTCCTGAAACCAGCTGTTGTCCTTGAGAAACTCACACCCTAAAATAGCGTTCTGATTAGTATATTTGATCAACAAAAAGATAATGTCAATAAGCAATAACTCTATTCCAGATTAATCACAATAGTGAACCTGAGTTAAGGTGATAAAAACGTGAATGGGCAAGGAAGCATCAGGACCACTTGCTCTTAGTCGATATTGGGGATTCTGATGCCATGTGTCATAGTCCTGGCAGCCTCCAGCACTGTAACCTCTCCACTGACCATGGATAGAGTAGCGCATCTCTGGTGGGTAGACACGACAAACATATATAGACCTAAAATGTATTTGGAAATCTTGCCAAGACATCCAGAAAATTCCATCGTTTGCCTGTTTAGAACAAAACAGGAAAAATAAGCAGCATCCAGTAAAAAGCTGTATAAGCATAACCCTTCACTACTTTTCTTGATGAACAAAAGGGCCAGAATGTGGAAAACCCAAGGAAACAGAATCAGATAAGTGGGTTCTCTCGTCCCTCCAGAAGCAATTGTAAGAGGTGATTATTAACACAATGGGAAACTTCCATATACAAGAGATCTACCAAAAAAACAGAGAGCATACAAAAATGAATGGTGCTCTACAAAAAAATTAATCAATTTCCAGTACAAATGGGAATCTTATGGGTGCACCAAAATGAAATTCAAGGCAACAGACTATTCTTCACATGTACAAAATCAAAAGTTTGTTTCCTTCAAAAGCTCTCCTATTTCACTCACGAAACTACCCATATAAGAGTAAATGGAGCAAAATCCCACACCATGTTTCTCCTCTTCCATCTTCCAACGGCCCAGCTGAATAGAACATCCTTCACTGTTCCTCACATTCCATCATTGATCTTCCCATTCAACCCTGTCTAGCAATTGGTATTCCACTAATGATATTTTTTGTGCCACAATATCTCAAGCTATTTTCTACAATAATGGAGGGTGGCAAAGAAATTACTATTCACGAAACAGTGTGATAGCAGTTTCGCTGTTTGCAAAGCAGTATAGCAATCCTTTAGTGGTACCATAAATTAGATTATTAGTTATGTTATGTCACTTTTACGACTCCATTTATATAATTGGGTTGATAATTATTTACTCAACTGTAGATTACCGATCAACTCAAAAATATTAATGGAAAGTGACCAGAAATAACTTAATAAAAAATGTATATTCTCACCATTTAATTTGCAAATAAATAGCTTACCCTCGTGAAAAGAACAAATAGATTGTAGCCTCATTCTGGTCCCAAAAACTATGTGAACTACACTTCATTCACATCAAGGCATGCTTTTTCTTGTGAAATAGTAAATATTTATATACATGGGCTATGGAGTTAGCTTCAATCCTATCAAAACGCAACTCTATTAAGTCTCTTTTGGTCATTATTATTTCACCAGTGAAAATAATAATGACCAACAATAATTTAAAAACTATTTTATTTTGACAAGGTAAATAATTTTATTAACAATTGGGAGAACCCCTTGCACAAACAACATAACAAAAAAGAGAAACCAACATCAAAAAATAGTTCTCAAAGAAACAAAACCAATTTTCAACACAAATAGGGATTTCATGGTAACACCAAGGAGAAACTAGAAATAAAAGGAGGGGGGGACTTCTCTTCCTCCTTCACTGTGCACAACATCACCCAGTACAAACCAGTTAAGAATTACCCTCCACAATCGATTGGTTACTTGACAATGCAATAGGAGATGATCTGCATTTAGCTCGAACTTTTGCACATGAAACATGACCAACAGTGAGGGATTGTGCAAAGCAAGAAACTAGGGAAGGTGGGCTACCAAGAGTAAGGGCATACGATTGGCTGAGCAACAAATGGGAATGATAATTCTACCTCCCCACCCAAACCACCCCCCAAAAAACAAATAAGATGGGGTCTCTAGATAAACTATCAGGAATTACTCAATCCAGAGGTATCCCAAAAGTGGAATTAGGCAGAAGAATCTTTATCCTTCCCTAAACTCTGGCTCTTAAACGAAGAATTCACTAGGTAAAATCAAAGTCAATGTCAAAAAACAGTAATTTGGAAGAGGGAGGGAGGGGAGCAACCTGTGGGACATGCTTAAGCTTGTGTTTCATCCTGTCGGTCCACTCAGGTGATGGATCAGACCAAGGGCCATTCCATTCAACTTCATTAGCCCATGGATTCCGGATCTGAACAAGCTTGTGGCCATCAACTTCTCGTACCTGAGTAGTAAAACATACAAAAGATGAATGTGTGACTGAAATTTTCTTGGCAGGTGGATAAGTCATAAGATAGAAGGATTGAATTTCTACCTGTAATATTGAATAGGCATGACCTTGGACAATACCACTGGAGGAGATATGCACATCTGAACCAGAAGGACTACCAGCGCCTAGTAGGAAACCCTCTTGTTTGAAGCGCAGCAGCTGAGACCAGAGTCTTCCACTTGCAAGATCAATCTGTGCCTCAGAACTTCTCATGTCAATCTCCTCACCAGCACCACCGGTGAGGTCTACAAGAGCATCTTGCACAAGCCCACCCTCTAATGCCTCATATGAGCCATGAAGCTTTGCATAAGCTTTTTCTAACAAGGAGACCCACATTTCATTACCCTTCCGACTGGTGGCAAATGCTGGTTTACCAGGTGACTCGCATGGAATCCAATCATCTACCACAACAGGGACCCATTCCCCCTAAAATAAATACAGTGACAGGATTAACTTGATTTGATCTTTTCAGAAAAGGCAATCATGTTTTTGTTTCTCATAGGAACAAGTATATAAATCAACTGAGATACTCTCATCAGTTTAGGATACAACATCCAAGGAGATTAACATAGAAAGGTAGCATTATCCCATGTGGAAGTCAAATGGACCGTGTCTTTGATGTCAACATGCAAGGTACAAAATTCAAGGAAAGGTACTGTATACATGGATTCATTGCACACTTGATGGGAGAACTGTGACTCTGGGAATAGTTGTGCTTTTCCCCAAGCCCAGCAGCAGTAATAAATAAAAGTTGCATTATTAGTAAACACTACTCTCTCTGTCCCAATTTAATTTATGTGACTTACTTTCCTTTTTAGTCAGTCCCAAGAAGAATGACACATTTCTATATTAAATAACAGTTTAACTAGAAAATGCCTATTTTACCCTTGATGAAATGATTTCCAGCCACACAAATTTCTATCATTCATTTTGGACCACAAGTTTTCAAAGTCTTCCTTTCTTTCTTAAACTTCGTGCCAAGTCAAACTACCTCACATAAAATGGGACAGAGGGAGTATTAGTTACATACGTGCATAAGGAAAAAATGTTCTTTTCACGTAGGTTTACAATGTGAGCAAGGAAAAAGGAAATTTAGGGCAATGACCAGATTGAGGCCCATATCCACACTTTTTCCCTTGACAGACCATTGTGATCCAGGAGAAGAAGAAGACACAAAATTCCTAATTGACCGACAGTTTTTCTTTTTTTATCCAAAAAGGGAAAGGTTTGTGTACACTCTACCCTCCCCAGATCCCACATTGTGAGACTACACTAGGTATGTTGTTGTTGTACCCAAAAAAGGAGAGGAAGAGGTTAAACTTCAAAACACCATAATATTGACTAACAACAAATCAAAACATAGATGACACAAATCAACTCGAAGGGGAAGGATGAATATGAGCAGTCTTGGTTCAGCTTCTACATCACATTTTGTGGCTGAAACTTGCACCCAAAGGACCCTATGCCCATAATATTATATCCTAAGCACACCAGTAAAATAGAGCCAATTTGGAAAATCTTAGATCAATCAGAGAAAAATGCCAATATGCACTACACTATTTGGTGCAGATGTCTAGTGATCTTGGAATATTTCATGATCTACTAGAAAACAGCAAATTAATGAAAAAGTTCAAGGTCTCACACTCTCCACTTCCAAATGTTCTCTTTTCTTTTTTCTTCAGATGATCTATCCCTCCAAAATCTATAATCCTAGTTGCTAGTGGGTCATCTCTATGAACTCATAGATCCTAAATTTGAACACAGGGAATGTATCGCTTCCAAGGTGTTGTTCTAATTTTCTTCTGTTCAGAGTTCAAGAGACATATTAAAACAACTTTAGAATTTAATCAATTGAAAAAACCCAGCATGTTCAAGTCTGGTGGGCACTTGATGATTCTATGCCCTTTTTTAGAACACATTACGGGCACAAGTAACTGCACAAATAAAGAACCTAACCTGAATGCAGAAGCGAACTGTATATATTCCTTCTTGATTGTATTCTGGTGTAATTATGACTTCTGATATTCGTGAAACCTCAGTTAGCACAGCAACCGCACTTAGAAACCAGCAATCACCCAGACGTCCCTGATTAAATAGTACAGCATCACAGTGAGCAACTGATCTATAAAAACAATACTAGCAACCTACTTGAGTCCTGCCTCCCCAACAAAGTAAAAGAAAAGAGGAAGCAGGAGGGGATACTTTGAGTAAACAGCGTGAAGCAAGAATATCACAACCTGGCAAACATCTGAAGAATTTGCTACTCCAGAAAATAAGCATGGGTGAGAATCCAGATGCTTCTCTTTCACTATATCAGTAGGCCTCATCCATTCAGAAACAACCTGGGATGAACTAATATCAGCTAACGCACCACACATCATAATCGAACCTAGAAAACCAGAAAACCAATATAACTATGAGCAAAGTGCTGCCAATGGACTCACCTGCAATTTAGATGGAGGATGGTCCGGATCCATAAATAATGAGCGGTCATTGGGAGGAAACTCTTGATCAGTGAAATGTGATTCTCCTCTTGCTAAAAGAGCCTCCTTCACAGCTATTTCCACTGAAAGCATGTGTTGATTGATTTCCTTCTGTGAGTCTACTCGAGGCTTCCTCAACCTTCGAGTAAACGAATCCACATCCAACACAACTCCATCACGATCTGACCTTCTCTTCCTCCCACTTGAATACTGCCCATCCCAATCTACATCATCTCTGTCATAAAGATCTACATCCGCAGGATCACTGTCCCAACCATCAACCTAAGCAAGAAGAACCAAGTGGCAACCATGAGACAAATTCCAAAAGACAGGCAATTCCTTTCATGTTTACCTGATATGTTGAAATTAGCAACAGCAAAAATATCAATCAACTCCACCAATCTGGTTTCTTAAAGTGTTTGATTGTAAGAATAAAATCCTTCAAATATCTAGACCTTGAGTATCTACAAAATAAAGGGACAGAGACCTACGGACCATTTTATCAACAAATGACAGCAATTAGATGTATTGCTGGAAACAAATCATTTGAACTGAAAAACACAAACCCTAGTTGGAGAATCTGCCCATTGCCAATTATCATCCGGCAGATCAATCATGCTGTACTCAGCAGAACCCATAGCCGCAGGAAGAGCCGCAATCTCATCTTCTGTCAAGCACCTTCCCCAAAGAAATACATCCATTATGTGCACCTTTGATTCGGCTCCTTCACTATCAGACCTCCCAAATGAATCAACATCAATGGGCGGCCTTATGCCCACCCAGACATCCGTTCCCAGATCCCATATGCAACTAGCCACTCTAAGTGGTAGCCCCATCTGGTAGCCATCAAAATATCCATCCAGGTAGCAAGTTGCTTCACCCAAATCAGCATCAATAGTCAATGTTATGATATGCCACCTGAAAAATAGTGTTTTTACATGTGAGACAGCCATCTGAGTCTACTCAAGACTCAAGAATGAAGGGAACAGGAAAGAAAAAGTATGGCGCCTCTATTTTTATTTTAGGGAATTTATGTATTGTATCTTGTCTATTTAACACCACCTTGGTGTGTTCAAATAAAATTCACTGAATTATCAGAAAAGAATACAAGACAGAAGTCCTAAGCAATTCCAACAACCATCTTTACACAGCAATTCACATGACAACAAAGCGGAAAAGCTTGTAAACCTTCCATCTGCTATACTGGTGGCACTTATACTCCATTCCTTTACAGTAGTTTGCTTGTCAGTTTTAGTAATTAATCTAAGCCCAACTTGTCCTGCTTCAATGCCTTGCTCAGAGCCAGCCACAAGAAATTCCCAGCAAATATTCTTCTGGAACTCAGTGCCGAACAAACAAACAGGTCCAGATTCAGGCTGGACCATAACAGCAAGGGAGCAACTAATTTTTTGACATTGACACACAGAAGGATCAATCTGACCGCACCGTCGGCCACTAGTGGTGGGTTCATCATCAAGTATACACACAGCACCAGCAAGTCCAGTCTGCAACAGGAAAGATTTAAAAACAAGAAAATCAACATACAGGAATTTGGTTAAGTACCTAATCAGAAAAAATTGGGGATAAGCTTGTGATTGCTTTGATGCATCATCATAAAAAGAGTGACAGGAAGAAGATAAATTCAGTTTCAGACCTATTCTAACAAATACTAGTGAGGGTTTCATAACTTTCGATGGTGAGCCCAGACTAGAGTTGTGGAGGTTTCCCTTGTCATTTTCTTCCGTCATTATCACATACCAGGTTATTTCCCATTTCTATATACAAATGCATCTCATAGAAGCTCCATGGACTCACCATGGATAAGTATACACAGTTTCAGAAAGTAACAGAAGGATGACTCAGGTAGATACTCATCTTAGACATGTTATGCCTTTGGTATTTTGCATGGGTATTTGATTTTTGTTATCAAAGCACTAATGATGGCAAAGGGACGCTTGGGACCCAATACATATTTTATTGATGGTTGTTACGACAGAGTTAGGGCCCATGGCGGGTACCGGCACAACTCCCTAGTTTAGGTCGTGACATACTTGTGAAGGCGTAAGGTAGAATTTCAGCATCACATTTTGTTATCTTAGTTGCGCTTTAAGTAGAGGGTAGGGATGACCTGAAGTGCTCGACCAGATAGCTGAGCAGCACGAATACGACGTGCAATGCTTGAAACTCTTTCCCTTGCAAAAGAGTCGTCAAGAACAGAATCTCCTCCCACTGCACGAACTGCAGCTGCCATTGCTGCTGCCTCTCTATTACCAGCATTAGGAATAGATGATATAAGCGATGCCTCTATTTCCTTCCATTTTCGTTCCTCCTTCTCAAGGAGAGCTTTCCTCCTTTCTTTACCCCTTCCTTCCTCTTCACGTCTCTGCATTAGGATTTCCTCTTCCATCTCCTTCTCCCTCATGTAACTGCAAACACCAGTGAAGCAAAATTTAGAAGTCTTAACTCTATAAGTGCAGCAGAATTACCAGAACAGTCTGAGAATACTATTACCTCTCCTGTATGATTTCAAATCGCCTACGATCTTCTGGGAGCCATTTCTTTATGTCTTTGGCACTGAGATCTGAAAACCCTATGTTGTCAAGGAAAAGTCGCAGACGAACCTCGTCCTGGCAAAGCATGCTATGTTCAGCATAAAGGGGGAAAGGGAAACGAGAAGAAGAAGAAGATAGAGAAGCTAAAATGCAGACAAGTAGTTTGCAACACATAGTTACCTGTACCCTCTCAGCTTTAGCAGTCAAACCAAGCAAGAGAAGCAAGTAACCGCCAAACTTATCCCACATGTAAACCCATTCAGTATCAATAGCTTCCTCTAAAGCCAGAATTCGAGCATGGGCACACATTTCTCTTCGGTGACCTACATCAGTAGTTGCTTCATGCCTAAGTGTCCTATTTCTTAACCTGCAGAAAATTGAGCCAGCAGCCAGTTCTTCATTTCTAAGACGGTCTCTTAATTTCATGACATCTGCTCGTGGAAGCACAAAATTGCCTCCCCTATCCCTCATCATTGTTGGATCACCAACCAATAGAGCAGCTGAGCTGGCCGACCTCTGGGGGGCAGAGTATGTTCCGGATAAAGCATTTCTGGTCTGAGCAATCCATTAACAGAATTGTCATTCAGTGAGAAAATTAAAATTAAAACAAGAGGTTTATCTAGAATTTACAGGTACAAGAGTCAGAAGACACCAATCACCATGAAGGTTTCATTATTTATATCATTATTACTCTCAAGACTAATTAAAAGTATCACCAAAACAAGCAACCTTGTGTTAATGCTTATATTAAGCACATCAAAGTTCAAGCAGAGTGTAGACGATATTCACATCTCAATAGGCAGACTTCTATGGATCCATTGTGACCATTTGATATTTATAAATGGTACCAACCAGATAACACTATTTTAATAACAAATAATTGATAACTAAAATACAAAATCAATGAAATGAAAAACCTGTAAAGCACTGATGCACTCAAGCAAGATAAAATAGAACACCCATCAAACTGAAATACATAACACATTGATGACATCAATAATGGTACAAAAGCAAATTGCAAATTAGAGATTCAAATCATGAACAAAATAGAAATCACCAAAAATTTCAAGATTTAGGTTCAAATAGTACATCAATCTAACAGCACCATATTGTTTTTAAGCCAGTTTAGGGGCATCCCCATCCAAATCTTATGCAATAAGGTGAGACAATTCCGATAAAACAATTCAATGAACTATTAAATGGCAAAAAGTTCTTTGTTTTCAATTGAAAACAAGGATCACCTTCATATAGGATTGAGACCATAAACAACAATAGAAACAAAGAACACTAAGTAACACCTAGGAGAAAAAACATAGAATGAAAGAGTTTTTATATGTAATAAAATATGATCGTACCTTCGTAGCAGATCGAGCAATTGCCTGGACCATGGTTTCTTTGCTAAGAAAATGAACAGCATCTTCCACCATCTAATATTAGAGAAAATGTTAGAAAGCAAACCAGGATATTAAAGGAAGTAGTTCAAGCAGAAGATTTTTTATGAAAACTCATCTCCAAGGTTACCATGTTGAGTATAGTATAAAAGAGTTCATGATAAAGACACCAAACACACACACAAAAAAAAGGAAGTCTATATAGCTCATTCAGTACAGTTATTCCAAGATACAGAAGCAAACCTCGAGTGTTAAACATGGACGAGAGACAGCAAAGCCAAAGGCCACAACAAGTGTAATTGCTGATACAGCAGCACCAGCAAATGGTGGATAAATTTTCAAACTGGCAACCACACCCCAGCCCTCAATAGCCAATGCAATGACATAGAGCACAAGAAATGCAGCACTGTCAACAAATGATTTCAGGTAGAATTAGCTGTCAAATCGTGCAATTTTGATAGCAACTTGAGTGGTGAAATACTTGGTAATAAAAATTCATAGGAAGAAACTGGGGTACCTCTAAAGTTAAGAGTTCACAATTTACTTTAACTATGCATTTCAAGCTGCTATACACAATGTAAATCTTAAACAAGTAGAGGAAATTGACAAACCTGACATTTTTCCCAGAGTCTGCATGAGCATCATAAACATAAACAGGCAACACCCTTGGGGAGTAGACTACTATAGGAGGTGAAAGAAGGACCTGAAAGAAAAAGGGTTTTGGGAACAAAAGACGATTCACAAGCAAGAAAGACCACAAGGCAAAGATAAAACAACTCTAATAAGCAAACGATAAACATAAATAACACGATTGGGATAATTGCGGTTTTGATCCCTCAGTCATTAGTTCATTATGATTTGTCCTTGTGATATTTCACTAAGCATATTTAACCTTGAGTTAATAGAAATGTGTGTCTTTAATCGCTTCATTTAAAATATTTTATATAATTAATTACAGAATAGTGTTTCCCTCAAATAGTTTAACAATTAATAATTTGTTAAATTCGTAGACTCACATGTAGAAGGATCAAAAGTGTATCTTTCAATTAATTGAAGGTTAAACGTGCTTAACCAGATTGATACATGGACCAAAATCAGAATTTGTCAATATTTAGGGACTAAAAGCACAAATTATCCAACACACTTCAATACTTTATTTGTCGTTATTAAGTATAAGTGTATAACTTACTGTTAATGCCCTTCCAGCTACGAGAAAAAGAAATGAAAAGTAACCAACAGACGCACCAACAAAAGCCTTGTCTGAAACAGAAACATGCATTTGCCATCAATTATCAGGTACCACTATAAAACATTAGATTAAACTATCTTGAGCATCTTAAGACAGAAGAAGTGTATTTACCCTGAAACCATCCAACAAGAAATGCTGCAAGAGCTAAAAGGAATGCAAGAAAACAAACGAGTAACATTTGTATCCTTGTCAAATAAAAGTTATTTGACGCCCAATAGTGAATAACACCAATAGATAGAACAAGAAGGAGAAGCACCAGAAGGAATGCAGCCCCTATCTGTTGAAATACAAAACGGAAAATAAAAACATACAACGTCAAATAACTGTTTGAAACATGAAAACTACAGCAAATAGGATGATCACTTACCGCCCAGGGTTTAATTGTAACTATAATAGCTGAAATGGCTCCAAGCAAAAGAAGAAGACCAATAATTATGAACATATAAGCACCTCGAGAGAGCTTCCAATTGTCATCTTTCCTGAAAATGTTACAGATATTATGACTCCGGGGGGAAAATCGCTATCATCTTTAAAATAGCATTTCTAAAAATGTAAGCACATTCTAAATAAATATCACATACCACTTGAACAAACCAGCACCAAGAGACAATACTGCTGGAATGCATATCAATGGAAGCAAAGAAGCGAGGAAATCAGCTTTTGTTGGAATCTGGTCGGTTCTAGACCCAACAACTTCAAAGTAGGATACGCTACAAAAGGCCACAATAACAGCTTCGGGGATGAAAGAGAAGAAATTATTAGTAAAAGGCTTTTCAAAGAGAATAAAATGAACTACCAAACAAAAGGTTGTAAACCAGATAGGCTATTACAGTATTTTTTTTTAGTTTAAAAAAGGGAAGAGGAGAGATTAAAGTGGAAGGATTACCTGCAAATAAGCCAATACAAATAGCAGATGAGAGAGAAAACCGATAAGTTGCGAACCAGGATATAATTGGCAGCACACCAGTAACTACCAAAGCAATTGCAGAAGCCATTGCCCAGCCAAGGAAAACAGATGATGCATAAGGGGATGTAACACTGTTCCGACCACCAGTCCACCCCTTATAATCTAAATCATCCAAAGGCTTTGCAGACACTATTGCTCCAAGAGCTAAAATGGACCCAGCAAATAAGGAGATGGAAATGAAAAGAACAACACCCTGGAAACAGAATTGGCAATTATGATTCTTATAGAAAGTCATATAAGAATGTCTAAGCGTGAATCCTTTGCAAGTAATGGCGTATCCCACGTATAGATTGAGATTCTAGAGAAGGAGGATGCAACAACAATAACTAATACTACTACGCCTCAGTCCCAAATAAGTTGAGATCAGTTATATAAATCCTTATTTCGTCATGTAAGTTCTTTCATATCATCATCATAATAAATGAAATAAAAGTACGTTGAATATATACACATAAATACACACATAATAATAATAATGATTTTTTTTAACTTGGTAGCTTTATAACAACAATATTTTTTTTTAAAAGTCTCATACGAGTCTAAAAACCTACCATCAACTAGTAGCTATAACCCCTTCCATATAATTTTAGGTCTACTCCTTTTTTTAACACACTCACTTTCCACAATTCTACACCTACTGACCTGTGCATTTATAGGTCGACGCAAAACGTGTTCAAACCATCTCCAGTGTCCCTCTAGCATTTTCTCCTTCACTAATCTTGTATCACCGCACATCCAACTCAACATCCAAATCTCCACAACACTCATCTTGGGGACATGTTGGACTAATGAACTTACCTTTCATTTTGGTAGGTAAAATTCCATCACATGACACCCCCGTAGCACCTTTCCATTTCAACCATCCCATTTTAATCTATGAGTAACATCTTCCTCTATCAAGCCATTATCTTGAAACGACTAGCCCAATTATCTAAATTGTTTGCACTTTGGCACGACAATCCCATCTAGTCTCACCTTACCTACTCTGCTCTCATGCTGACTAAACCTACAATGCATATATTCAGCCTGGCTTAATTTTACTTATCTGACAATACGTACCCTCTAACATGCTTCTCAATAGTTCAAGCTTTTGGTTGACACCTCGCTAGTTTCGCCAATTAACACAATATCATTCGCAAATAGCATATACCATGAGACCTCCTCTTGTATTGTATTGGTTAGCTCGTCCACAAATAGGATAAATAAGTAGGACTTGTGTAGGTCTTCCCTCTTTTCACGATGGATTTCCAACAATCTTCTTTGTAAGAATATAGCCTCCAAGGGAGATCCACCGGACAAACAGAAATTGGTTCTCTTCACTCTTGTGTTCCTACGCCTACACTCTATCACTCTATCCCAAAGTTTCAACATATGACTCATAAGTTAAATGCCACAATATTTCGCATAGCTTTGAATATCTCTTTTATACTTGTAAATCAGAACCATGGTACTCTTCCTCCAATCATTGGGCTACCTACCAATTCATAGTACAGCATTGAATATCTTGGTGAGCCATTCCACGGCACTTACCAACTCTCTGGGGATACTATTTGGGCCACAAGCTTTTCCAATCCGCATGTTTTTCATGGCATCATTTACCTCTAACCTCCCAATTTTACGAGTATAGCTAAAGTTTCTATCATTCACATACATGTGTAGATCTTAAATTGTTATTCTCCTTGTTCGTGTTGAACAATTAATCAAAGTAGTCTCTTTGTTTCTCCTTGATCTCATCATCTTCTGTAAACACATGTTGAGAACTGTCCTTAACACACATCATCTAGTTTAAGTCCTTGCCCTTCTTCGCTTTAGTCTTGCTAATTCAAACAATTCTCTCTCTACTTCTTGTGTCCCTAGCTTTTGATACAAGCAATCTAGCGCATCCCCTCGGGCTTTACTAATAGCCTTCTTAGGCACCCACTTAGTTGAATTGTAATTGTATTCTTCAAAAAGCTTCTTTGTCGGTTGCTTTTGTAACTTTCAATAACTCTCTTTTAGCTGTAATAATTATTTGTACCTCCTCATTCCCTGCCATGATTCATGTGGTCAAGGCCATAAACATTTAGACACATCTAACACTTCTGCAACTGATTTTTTAATCCAACCTAACACTTTCTTCCTAAGGTGTCTACGTCTCCCTCTATATACAAAGCTCCCTTCTCCCGTAGTTTTTCCTGAAACGCGAACGGTTATCACCCTTTAATGCCCACTACTTCTACATCATCACTTTTCTCACTTTACTCCTAAACTTTACATCGAAGACTACTAACAAATGTTGGGAGGTCATCGCTTCTCTTGGAATAACCTTACAATCCTTGCATGTATTTCTATCTCCTCTTCTTACAAAGATAAAGTCTATTTGACTATGGTTAGCCCCATTCTTATGAGTAATTAAGTGAGAATCCCTCTTATTAAAATAGTCTTCCATTTGTCATTCTGACATATACAAGAGTTTTGGTTCATACATCAACAACCAGTAATGAAATAAGAAAGTTATTTGATTGACTAAAACGATAGACAAACGTCTCCTCAAACATAGAAGTGTACAGCTCAGTGAATCAAACACCTCAATTCAAACTAGTTGGAATTTGCTGACACCAAAAAATTGATCTGTAAAGGTAATACTTACAAAAATTTAAGAAAACCCAATCCAAATACACAGCAAAAGTGCAGAGGACCACAGCAATATTAACAGCATATAAATAGGGGGGAATTGCTAAACACACTAACCTCTTTCATCCCCAGTGTTAGATGGTTTCCTGCATGGCCTGCATTCTCAGCTCTTGAAGACCAAAACTGGTACCCATTACGAATCCATATAGGAATTGCAATAGATAGGCATGCTACCATTAAGGGTACAGTCAATGATAATCCCAGAAGAACTGATGATTTGCTGCAAATCCAATATGTACAACAGAAGTATCAACCAAAAGATACAGCCAAAAGCATATCATATCTTGTTGTTGTCATTTAGTTCTTAGCAGATCATACCAGCATTCTAGAGTTGAGTTGTCATTTAGTTCTTAGTAGCTTAGAGCTTTTTATCTTGTTGTTTTCCAAACAAACATGTACCTTTAATATTCATAGTTGTAATTTTCCATTCAGGGTGGAATTTCACTGGGTAAGTTGTTGTAGTATTTTTCTACTCATGGTAGCTCATGAGTTGCGACAGCAGGAGGGTTATAGTGTTCAGTTCCACGGTGTATCTAACTTGAAAACTATGTATTTATACTCCATGTGTCCCGTATTAGTTGTTCACTTGCCCCTTTACATGGCCCTTGAGAAATGATATAAGAAGGATAGTTTTACTTATACCCCTTAAGAAACTCCTTTGGAACTTCACAAAAAACTTGTTTTCACTTTCAAAAAGAATTAATTGTTAAGGTAAAATAGGAAAAATGTAACTAATTATATCTTGGTTTTGTAAATTGAGTTGAAAGGGAAGAAACTTGGTGGGAAGTGGGGGCAGCTAGAGGTCTATTTACAGGTCCTTGGGTCTTATGCGGGGATTTCAATACAGTGAGATATCCTTCTGAGAAGTTCAACTGTAGTAGAATCAGCAGGTCAATGACAGATCTTTCAGAGTTCATTTAAGACATGGAATTAATGGACTTAGACTTAGCAGGGGGAGAGTTCACATGGAGGAAAGGTGAAAGACATTCCACAGCAGCAAGACTAGACAGGTTCATGATCTCTGAAGATTGGGATACAAAATTCAGGAATATCAAGCAGTCTATTCTGCAGAGAATTGTCTCTGATCATTCCCCATTGATGCTACAATGTGGAGAATGGGGGTCAACCAAATCATATTTCAAGTTCGAAAATTGGTGGCTGACTACAGAAGGTTTCAATGACAGAGTAAAGGGATGGTGGGGGTCTTTTCATTTCCAAGGAAAACCAGATTTTATACTGGTAGCAAAGCTGAGGGCATTGAAAGAAAAGTTGAAAGAGTGGAGCAAGACCAGTCAGGGGAATCTGAAACAACAAAAGCAACTTGTACTCAATCAATTAGCAGAAATTGAAAGGATACAGGATCAGAGAATTTTGGAGGAAGGGGAGATAGTTTCCAGATTAGCTCTTACCACTGAGTTGGAAGAAATAGTCAAAAATGAAGAAACAGCATGGAGACAGAGATCTAGGGCAGTTTGGCTTAGACAGGGGGACAGGAATACCAATTTCTTCCACAAGGTAGCAAATTCACACAGAAGAGTCAACACTATTGATAAAATCAAAGTCAGGGAAGAGTTACTAACTGAACCTGCTGAAATTCAAAGAGAGATCACTGAGTACTATGAGAATCTATACTCTGAAACTGAGGATTGGAGGCCAGAATTGGAAATGAGGGAGTGTCCTATGATTGATGAAGATGACAACAACCAACTGATCGCCCCTTTTGAAGCTCAGGAAATTCTAGAATGCATCAAAGCATGTGCGGGGACAAAGCCCCTGGCCCGAATGGCTTTTCAATGGCATTTTTTAGACAGTGTTGGGGTATCATCAAAATAGAATTGGTTGCAGCAGTTCAAAACTTCTATGTGGAAGGAGTGTTTGAGAAGAGTATAAATGCTACTTTTGTGACTTTGATACCTAAGAAGATAGGGGCAAAAGAACTTAATGACTTTAGACCAATAAGTTTAGTGGGGGGAGTTTACAAGATAATTGCAAAACTTTTGGCTGAAAGACTAAAGAAGGTGATGCATAAGCTTGTGAACAAGCAACAAATGGCCTTTATCAAGAGCAGGCAGATCATCGATGCATTGTTGATAGCCAATGAATGTGTTGATTCCAGGAAAAAGGATAGGGATCATATACAAGCTAGATATCCAGAAGGCATATGATCACCTGAATTGGAATTCTTGATGAAGATGATGTAGAGGATGGGTTTTGGTCAAAGATGGTTAAAGTGGATCAGACATTGCATAAGCTCAGTGAAATTCTCTATTCTGATCAACAGAAACACATGTGGGTTTTTCCCATCAAACAGGGGTTTGAGACAAGGGGTCCCCTATCTCCTTTTCTTTTTATCTTGGCTATGGAAGGGTTGAGCAACCTATTCCAGACTGCAAGAGCAAATGGTTGGATCAGAGGTTTCAAAGGGGGGAGAATACAAGAAACAATCTAGAGATCACTCATCTACAGTATGCAGATGACACTTTAGTATTTTGTGGAGCTGTAAAGGAGCACATGCTAATTTTGAGAGTCATTTTAAATATTTTTGAGGCTGTGTCAGGTTTGCACATAAACTGGAACAAGAGTGTCATTTATCCAGTAAACACAGTACCAAATATTGAGGACTTAGCTTACAAGCTTGGAGGGAAAGTAGGTGAACTACCAACAACCTACTTGGGAATGCCTTTGGGGGCTAAGAGCAAATCAAGTGGAATATGGAGTGGTGTAATTGAAAAGTGTGAAAGGAAGCTCGTGAACTGGAAGTGTCAATATTTATCCTCAGGTGGCAGACTAACTCTAGTTAACAGTGTCCTGGATGCCTTGCCATCATACATGATGTCAATATTCCCTATACCAGCCAAAGTAACCAAGAGGTTAGATGCAATTAGGAGGAACTTTCTATGGAAAGGCAGTGAAGTTGCTAGTTAGCAAGAGAGGGGGTGGACTCAGCATCAGAGATCTGAGTACGCAGAATAAGAGCTTGATGATGAAATGGTTGTGGAAATTTGCCTCACCAGAAGTATCTCTATGGAAGGAAGTAATAACAGCAAAATATGGCATGGAGGACAAGTGGATGACAGAGGGGGTGACCAGCCCTTATGATTGTAGTGTATGGAGATCAATCAAGAACTTATGGCTACTGGTCAAAGATAGAACAAAATGTAAGGTTGGTAATGGAGAAAAAGTGGCCTTTTGGAATGACATCTGGTGCAGACAGGAGACACTCAAACAAGCATTCCCTGAGCTACATAGTCTAAGTCAAGCACAGGAAGCATCAGTGGCAGACTTATGGACAGGACAAGGGTGGAATTTACATCTGAGAAGAAACTTAAATGACTTGGAAGAGCAAGATAGACTGATATGGAAAGGGGAGAGAAAGGGAGAGTTCACTGTAAGATCTGCATATCGAGAATTGAGACCTATTGAAGAGCAGCAAGCAGCATGGCCTTGGAGGATGATCTGGAGAACAAAAATCCCACAAGGTGAATTATTTCACATGGCTTTTGGCAAAGGAGGAAGTCTTGACACACGAAAACTTGAACAAGAGGAAACACAACCTTTGCTCCAGATGTTATTTATGCGAAGAACCGGTGGAGACAGTCAACCATCTCTTTTTACACTGCAAATGGACAGATCAATTATGGCAGATGTTCATTCACAAGAGGAAGATCAAGTGGACAAAACCAAGGAGAATCACAGAAGTTCTAAAATGCTGGAATAGTGATGGAAATGCAGGAAAAAAGGAGGAGAGATGGAAGATTGTCCCAGCATGCATTTGGTGGACAATTTGGAATAAAAGGAATCAAAGATGTTTTGAAGGAAAGAACAACAATATTCAGAAGATAAAGATAAACTGCCTAGGTCTTTATTATTTTTGGTGTAAGCAAGTAGTAATAGGAAATTCTGAAGATGTTTCTAATGTTATTGACTGGCTGTAACTAGAAGATCTTAGGGCTGTTGTAAGTATAAATTTTTGGAGGGGAACTACTCTTTGATCTAGTATACCTGTGGATATATAGAAGTAAAAGTTACCTTTCTCAAAAAAAAAAAAAAGTAATTTGGGACAACTATTTATAGTAAGGTGGACAACCAATATGGGACGAAGGAAGTAGTTTACCATCGTATTTTATTGTCACCATAATGTCTTGATATTGTGGTTAATTTTAGATTGGTTCACCTGACGGGTAGAGTTAGGTGACATCAGGACTTGGGAGATTTGGGTCGTGACAATCACAAACTGGACTTGATGTGCCTAAAGATAGCTTCTTCGCACTACTCTATAGAGAGTTAGGTGTCATCAGGACTAAGGACTTGATGTGCCTAAATATGCAATATAAGTTGCTTCTGTAACTTAACAGTGACGGGGACATAGTTAATAAAAAAAAGGGTTTACCTTAAGAATGAAAGCAGCAGACCAACACAAGTGCTCAGCATCCAAGCGATAAAGCCATACTGCAACAACATAGCAAATTTTACCCAAAAAAAATAGTGGAAACATTGAGCCTCTAATGCAAGGAGACAACAGTCAGACTGCCTTCTGAAAGTATTATGCTGAAGTGCCTCTCAATTTTTGAAGAACTACACTGGTAAACCCATCATTAAGTCAAAAATGAAGGTCCACTAGAAAGACAGCTATACTAGAGAGGACATATTTATGTGGCCAGAGAGAGAGAGAGGTCACTATAAGAATATCAAGTGTCCTGTGTTAGATACCTATGAACGTGACCAACCATCAATCGTCAAATTAACAAAGCATCTTCTCTTCTCTTATTTCACCTAACCTCTTTTAGGAATAACATCAGCTGACCTTGAACATCTATTTTGGAGCTAGCCATAATTCAATTGCTTAACAGGTCTAGCATAGCTGAGCACGCAAAACATACCATGTTAACTGGATTCAACAGATTGGCTGGTACAAAAACCTTTTGTCTGGCTTTCTAGCGGCCTAATCAGTATTGTGTCATGAAAACCATAGTACAAAACATTGTCCCTCACATCACAGGTGAACGTATAAAGAATTAAGATGAATATTTAGAAAGCAAGAGAGAAAGAGGGAGAGGAGCCTGGACTAGTGCTGAAACCATAGTAGCTAAAGACAATCCCTCTTGCAAAAGAAAAGAACCATAGAAACCAATGTAGATAGCATCAAAATATACGAGAGCTTTAGAAATCGACATCAACCCACATTAGAGCACGGCATGGAGATAATAATACACTCAAAAACAAAATTTCCTGGCAAACAAGTGATGATATGACAGTTTCAGTAGTAACAACGGCGTAAAGTTATCACAACCAAAACCTCAAATAGCAACAAGATACTTGGTGGAAAAACAAATAAAAACAGATACTTGTAGGCAAAGAACCAAAAATATAAATACCTTCCGAGGCTTTGAAGTCATGGACAAATCTTCAGCTTGTAGTGACCGAAGGAAGGCCAAAATAGAACAGACAACAGGAGACAAAAGGAGAACCGCGATGCCAAATTCAAACTACAGACAGTTGTTCACCAAATTTTGTTAGAAAATGGTAAATAAAACTATATGGAGTTCAAATTAGCTGCACCGTACTCCAAATACACTTTAAGCTGAACATTTGAAGTAGCAATGCATTTCTTACCTGTTGGTGTGTAGCATTTAGAAGTTTTATTGTCTTTGGTCGGAAGATAGCCACAATGACGGTTTCAAGAATGAAAATTAAACTGAAAAGAAGCCATGCTCGTTCTGGAGTTCCAGCTATATGGTGCAACATTACTCTACAACGTTGAAGCCACCTTCCTAATCCTTGGAGTCTAAGTTCTTCCGAGAATGAAATTTGATTAGGTAACACATCGTCAACGACAATTGAATCAGTGACAGGAGGGTTATTGTCACGATGTTCTCGATCAGCATCCAAACTACTTCTCTGCAACAAGGCTAGAATCATTGGGTCCAATCCATTCTCCTTCAGCATCACAGCAAAATTAGGATCAAGCCCTTTATCTTGCAATAAATTAGCTAATACACGATCTGTGTGTCTTCCTTTCCTCTTTAACATAGATGTAATCCTGGGATCACTCAACTTTTCTTGAAATGCGAGTGCCAAATTCAAGTCCAGTATCTGTTGATTTGCAGAAGTGGATGTACTAGAATCACCGCCTTGGCTTTCAAGGCCACTACTAGAACAAACAACCAACGAACTATTATGCTCTAAATTTCTGTCAACATAAGATGATCCTACTTCAGGCTCTTGAACTACTGAACGACAGGAACTACTACGTAGAGCTAGACTAGGCCTTCCACTGTCTATGCTCTTATCACTATTAATCCCCTCAATGTTATTCCAGGTACTGCCATCACCAGTGCAAGGCACAGTTGCATTACCAAGATGACCAGCATCAGCACTACTACTGCGCTTAACACTTGAGCCACAACCCTCAGAAGAGCTTGCAGAGCTATTTTGGTCTTTTCTGCGGAAACCTTCTCTAAGGCGGATAACTGTGCTCTGCAAGGCATCTCGTCTAGCTGCCAATGGGTCTGTAACTGATAAATGCCGTGAAACAGCTGCGCCCAACAGCACAGATGCTACAACTGCATAACTAATACAATGTCCAAAGTACCTGAAACAAAATTGTTGCAGTAAAAGATTAGAAGTTTCTATTCTAAAGATAATATTAAAAGGGATGTATGTGCCAACGAGTACAAGAAGACTTAATTATGGAAGGAAATTAATTAGCATGGGTTAACAACAAACCAGTAATGAACTCCAAAACAGATCAGGAACACCCGAGATGTACCAGCAACAAAAAGTACGACGACTCGACTTTTCAGAAGCTTAAAGCCATACAAGCATGCTCCCAAGTTCCAATCTGATTAGAATGAAACGCTAGTGAATTAATTACTTACCACTGGAAATTAGAAATGATTTCCAAATACAAGTCAGAAAAGGAGATATATGCTTGAAATGAACTACCAAGGATTATCACGGCAGCTGATGTTGTAGCCCCAAGCCAGTTTGATTCCTTTGCTGTCAGACCATACATGATAGAATACACAAGAAGTACTACAAGTGAACCAACATAGAGAAGTCCGAGATGCAAAGCCCTGCAAAGCCCAAATTCAGCATGAAGATGATAAAATTATAGACTTCAGAGAAAATCTCGAAAAGATAGTTCTGGAAATATGATGAGTAGTATAGATGAGAACTACTGAACATATGATATAACAGGGTAACGTTCTAATCTAAAGTAGCATTTAAATTGATTTGTTTAGCTGTGAATTTTTAGATATACTGCATTTACTGGAGTGTGCGCTTTGTTTCCTCAGAGTTGGTATTCCTTTTATTAATTTTTTTTTTTTTTTTTTTTTTTGATAACCAAGAAATCCGTATGTGACCCACCCTTTGGGCCAATCACAGCCTTCTAAACTCAGTGGATAATGGGCCTGCCCCTCTATCCTTCTCCACTTAAATACCGGGCTTCGCTTTGCATGGTGTGGGGCTTGAACTTGCGACCTACGCCACAAATCCTCCACCTTTTGCCACTTGAGCTAGGGGTTGGGGGCAAGTTGGTATTCCTTTTATTGAAAGAGATTTGAGTTACACCCATTATTTAGAGTTCTTAGGCTCTTTATTTTTAAATCCTGTTAGCTGAGAACATCTTGGCCTCTCTCCATATTCTTTCATCTCTTATAACAATACTGTTGCACCCAAAAAAAAAAAAAGAGTTGTAATATTTGTCATCCCCATCCTTTTAATGGAGACCTTCCAATATTATTCAAATCTCTAGCCAACAAGAATGATCCATCTTACTCTGTCTTTCTATTGCCTATAAACAGTCCAGCACATCAAAGATGTGTTCTGTTTGAGCTAATAAATAATATCTTCTGCAAATTGTTCTGCAGATCCTCAAAACACCTCTTGTTTCTTTCTGTCCAAACTGTCCACCATATACATGTTCGGACAATCTTCCATCTCTTATCCTTCTCTGTTACATTTCCATCCCTGTTCCACCTGCTTAGTACTCCTTTAATTCTCCCAGGTTTCATCTACCTGATCTCCTTCAGGCTGATGAACATTCTCCACAGCTGCCCTATCCTTTTGCAATGTAAGAAAATATGGTTGATCGTCTCTGCTTACTCCCCACACAAAAAGCATCTAGAAACCAACTGGTAACCTCTCTTGTTTAGGTTTTCATGTGTCAAGACTATCTATATGGCAAGCAGCCTCAACACTTCTTTGCAATATTTTTTTCCATTCTTATTTGGTAGACTCGAATCTATCTCGCACGCAATTTCTTTTCCTAAATTTTGGTTGATTTGTTTCTACTCTATTTTTTAAAAGAATACCACATCGAACTTGACCAATTTTCCTCAGAGACCACTAGGCTGTTTGTGTGTGAAAACACATTTGTTTTATTAAGAATGACCTGTGGAATCAGATGAATCATGAACTTTTGAGCAGTTGCTTCGTGACTTATGTAGAAACAGATGTATTTAAAAATATTTCTAATAATGCTATTGTAAAACATATCAAGAGATATAACCTTGTCAAGAACGGTTGTGATAATGTAATTACTTTCTGCTTTCAATAGTAAAATTTATTTTGTTGCCTTTTTCGTATGTTTTTCCTATATTTTGACACCCCTTAATGAAAACCATGGCCCTGGGGGAGTGGGGGGTCTGGATTTTTCCTTTCATGCAAAGTGGTCTACAAAGAGAAAGTTTAAGGGCAAGGCCCTGAAGGTTATTCAGAGAGAAAATAATGGAGATAGTCAAGGTCTCCTACTGATTTTCATGGTTGAGAGTTCTCGTGATCTGGGATGGAAATACCTGAGATGTGTGAAAGCTGACCTAGACACCATGGTAATCAAAATAGAATAATAATAATAATAATAATAATAATAATAATAATAACGGGGCTCCACTTAAGGTGGAGTATTTCATTTGGACGATGGTGAAGGAAGCTGCTTCTTTTTATTACCAGTAGGTAAAGGAAGTTGTTCTAACACATAAGATCTCCAAAAAAGGCCTAAATGTATGTACTAGATGTGTTCTTTGTTAAGACAACAGTGAAGATGTCAATCATCTTTTTTTGGATTGCAGCCTCGCTTCACAGCTTTGGAATCATCTCTAAAATATTACCGGTCAGCTGGACAATTCCACAATTAACTTATTACAAATGTTGGCACAGGAAGGACCTAAGGGAAAAAACATGAAGGTATGGAACTCTATAGTCTATCCAGCAGCGATCAGCTGGTCCATACAGAAGAAAAAAATACAACTATTGAGAACCAAATAAGATTCTGTAACTAATCGCAAATACAAATGTATTGCTTTGTAAGTTTTCGGGTGCAATATGGTATATTTTTGAGGTAAATACCTACTAGCATTCTCTTGTTGCTGGAAATCAATAAATTATCCCAACCTTAGGGGGGAGCATAAGATTTACAAGCTCCAGAAGAAAGAATTATAATGCAAAAAGAAATCATAGCTGCAATAAAGCAGCATCACTTTATAGCAAGCAATGTATAGCTTACCTTCTAGATTGTCGAGGATATAACTCATTGGGATCAGGTGGCTCTTGTAAGCAAGCAACAGGACCCACTTCAATACAATCAGAATAAGCAAATTTATATGCCCTCCGTACATACTCGTCAACATCTAAGCCATTCCCTGCCAGGATCGGTAGACTGAGAATTCACAAAGGAGAAAAAAACACAAAAGGAGAACAAGAATTTTGTAAAGATTTCAATGGACCCCTAAATGGGAAACAATAACCAACAAAATTCCCTAAATATTTGACCTACTTTGTGCAAAAAAATAAAGCAAAGATGCCCACGACAAGTTGCTGATCAACCTTCAAAAAACACATATATAGATCATGACAGACACACATCATAGCATACCATTGAAGACCATCCTGCAAATAAATAGCATATTGATTGCCAGGGAGATTGCTGACACACCAAAGAAGAACCCTGAAGGTGAGTATCTTTCAGATGCCCTAACACCTGCTGTGACATACACAGCACAAAGTTCATATGCACAAAGCAAACCAACAGCTAGTAGGAGGAGAACAGCTACAGCCCCTGCAGAACACATTAACATGACAATTCAATTGTGAAGTGAAGGGAGTGAAAGAACTTCAAGACAAGCACCCAAAAAAACAGATGTAAAAAGAAAGTTGCTTTCTCATAGTCAGCTATAGATCTATACATGAGAACTTCTCCTTAGTGCTTATGTACAAAAGCAAAGACCAAAAAATTCAATTTAATTGCTAAAAATTATCATCCTTTTACAAGAAACTATCAGTGTTCTGGCTTAAACTTTACTATAAGGTAAAAGATCAGAAAACCATAAAAACATAATATTACAGCTTAAACTTTACTAAAAGGTAAAAGATCATAAAACCATAAAAATTAATATAGCATCTATAAAGCACAGAGACCAAAATTAAATGCATATATTCAAGTTGTATTTCAATCCAACAGTAACACCAGTTGCGGGAAACTTTAGCAACTTCAGGGAGCACAGTCCACAAATACAAGAAATGGAATCAGATAAGGACAGCCATACGAATACTCAGTGAACAAAACTTCAACATTCATGGAAGGTCTGTTTCCATCTCTCGAAATAACGGGACTGAAGGAGCAATGTAATTGTTCATGAATTCAACTATGAGGAGGGATGAGAAGACATTGCTAAGAGAATTTAAAGATATGTTTTTTTGTTTACAAGGTAAATAATCTTATTAACAATTGGGGAAAATCCAATATACCAAAGAAAAAACTACATTAAAATATCGTTCTCAATGAAAGAAACCCAATCTATACATATTGTAGTTGTGCTCTATAGCATGATGATGTGGCATAGTTCTTTGGCCA
The DNA here is from genome assembly GCA_035578085.1 of Solanum pinnatisectum. NCBI lineage: Eukaryota > Viridiplantae > Streptophyta > Magnoliopsida > Solanales > Solanaceae > Solanum > Solanum pinnatisectum. Next base: position 62,860 of record CM069087.1, read on the forward strand.
AGGATTAATTCTTTTGGACTCTTTTTTTAGAAAGGTAACCGTTTGTATAATCTATATAAACTCAACACCATAACTAGTGCTGAATTTAGAACTTTACATCATCAAAAGAGCAAAACAAAGAGAAAAGAACTCCTACCGAGACAGAGATATAGATTTTGTGGATCAAGGCCGGGGACAAAAACACCAAATTCTTTCACAAGATCGCAAATGCTAACATACGATATAATTCGACTAAATAGCTGGAAAATCAATGGAAATAGGATCACAAAGCAATCAAAAGGGAAATTTTGAACTTCAAAAATAATGTTTAACGGGAAAGTGAAAATTTGAGACCAGCCTTCAGAACTAACTGGCCTAGAATCTCATAAGATGGTAGAGAAAAGCTACAGAGACCTTTTGCAGTGGAACAAGTGAAGATTATCATAAGAAGTTACAAAGGCGAAAAAGCTGAGTCCAGACAGGTTCAATATGGCCTTTTACCAGCAATGTTGGCTGCTAAGTTCAGACGGGGAAGTTCGAAAAAGTTTTAAAGCATCAATAGCATTAGTTCCCTAGAAGGCAGGGTGGAATCTTAGTAGGGGGCATCTACAAGATTGTTTCCAAACTTCTGCCAGAGATTGAAAAGGTGATGAACTGGTTGGCTATGGACACTAAAACGGCTTATTTAAGCAAGACAAATCACGAACACGATGTTCATTGCAAAATGAATGTCTAGACAATAAAAAGAGGCAAGGGAAGCTGGTATTTTCTGTACGTTGGATATTGAGAAGGATTTCGATCATGTAAATTTGACTTGCAAAATCTCTGGAAAGAAATAGGCTTTGGGGGAGAAGGCATCAGGTGGATTGATTGGCGCATCTATTATGAAATTCCCAGTTGTTATAAATAGGTCACCGGAAGGCATTTTCTTTACATACAAGTGCTTGAGATAAGGTGATCACTGTCTCCCTTCTTATTCATTCCGGCAATAGAGGGAGTTAGTTTAATGATGTGCATGGCCAACTCTTTAAATTGGCCCAAGGGTTTAGAACGGGGACAGAGGGTTCTAATAGAGTAATTGCTTCTCACTTATAGCATGCCTGATGATTCGCCAATCCTTTGAGGGGAAAAGGAGAACCAATTGAGATATCTTTTTTTTATAAAGGTAACATGGAACCAATAGAGATATCTAAGAGTCATCTTACAGTTATTTGAACCTATGTTTGGTCTGAAGATTAGTCTGGGAAAGAGACATTATTTACCATTTATGATGTTGAAGACTTGCAAATATTAGGAGAGAATTTGGGTGACGGACATGTTAACTTCCAACTACATATCAAGGAACACCCCTAGGTGCCAGATATAAGACCAAACAAGTACGGCAAAAGATAAGAGGAGAGATTTGAAAAGAAACTTGCAACTTGGAAAAGACAATACCTATTCCCTATGTTGCTTGGATTCTTCAAAATTGAAATGTCAATGGGTGCTTGTCAGATTCTCCAAAAGTAGTATATTTTTGGAGTATCCGACATGGGTGCGACATCGAAAGTGAAGAGTCCGCGCAACTTAGCCTATTCCTAGGTGGCAGAGTCATACTCATCAACAGTGTATTGGATTCTCTTCCTACTTATATAATGTTTAGTTTTTCCTAGGCCTGCAAGCATAATGAATAAAACTTACTGGGAATGAGTGGAAAGAAATGGTAGACGTTTGAAGACAGGTCCAATTCCAATCATAGAGTGAAATGGAATTGCATTGTATCCTTACTTTTTTGGTGTTAACAATTGTGTATAGTTGATATAGATCAGATGGTAGACTTAATAGGAGACTTGTAATTAATAAACTTACTTTTTGGAGGTCGTCAGCATGCCCTTAATACTGAAGAATACAATCTTACCAGTTTCTTTTAAAAAAAATAAAAAAACTTACAGGGAATGGGAATTTAAAGACACACAACTACAGCCTATCAAGTGTCTTCGACCATGCCAGTTTCGACAGAAAAATGTCTGATGCTTAGATGAGTTAGGGGGTGTTTGGATTGGCTTTTTTTAAGTGACTTATAAGTTAAAAGCTAAGTCATAAGTTGGGAACACCCAACTTTTGACTTTTTGGGTACTTATCCAAACACTTCAAAAACTAAAAAATAGCTTAAAAGCCAAAAGTCACTAAAAATAAGTCAATCCACACACCCACTTAGACATATAATGGTAGTTGAAATATTATGTAAATGTATGAGTGTGTATGAATGTATGTGTTTAACCAACACGATTAGGTACATTAATTTTTGTTCCTCCCAGAAAATAGGTTTTCTCCCAGCAAGTATAAGAGGAGTAATACATACTTGAACTTTGCCACTGTGTTCTCCACCAAAGCATTATTGAGTAGAATGCCAAAAGAAGAGCACTTCCAGCCATTATTACAGCTAGACCAACTATATCTCGTCCCAATATCAACATTAACCAGCCTCCCCATGTAACAAGCACCACCACCGGAGAGATCACAGTTATCCAGGCAAACAGAGAGAGAAAACTACATATAATTCCCAGCTGGGGCCCTTGTAAGAATCCCGGCCATTTTCGAGCAAAGATCCAACTGAAAGGCCAAAAAATAGAGATATTAACCACAAAGAAGAACATTTTTCATCCATAAAAAGGAAAATATTGATATATCTGAACAGATACATGAACTATTTTTATGGTATAGAAGTAGCTAGACAGAACTGTCAAATCAAACAATAAAAAAATGAAATATAGTTGGACAGCAAAATTGGGCAAACGGACAGTCTCGTGGATGAGGTACCAAAGACAACTAAAGGAAGCACCAATTGCTGTGGTTAAACCAGTATATCTTTGTTTTGAAGTCTTTAATATGTACTGCTGTTATTAAAAGCATCATAGATCACATCCCCTGTAAGCCAGAGAACACAAATGGCCACAGAGGTCCTCTTTTTTTCCTTTTTCTTTTTTTTTTTTTTTTTTTTTTTTGATGAAATAAGATTCTGTATGGCTTGCATCAGGAAGATGCAAAGTCACAAAAGATGTTAGATCCAACAACAGTAGGTCTTTTAGCATAGGGAACTAATCAAAAGCAAAAGAGGGCTATTAAGCCCACAGAGAACCAAAGAAATCTACAAAAGAACCAACATCATTTACAGGAGCGTAATTAGTCCAACTAAAAAGCAGTAACAGACATCTACGCTTCATAACTGAGATAGGAGTTAAAATACTATCAAAACATCTTCTATTCCTTTCTATCCAAACACACCAAAGTTACAGCTAGGGATTATTTTCCACATTTTCTTGATGGCTTTGCTGATTCTCCAAGAATTCCAGCTATCAACTGCTACCTTTATAGTCAAAGGTAGTGCCCAAGAGAGGTCAAAAACTAATAGGAACATGTGCCAGGTGTCAGCAGTCACTGTGCAGTGCAAAAAGAGATGATTTATAGTTTCTAAGTTATACTGGCACATGTAGCATCTATTACTAGTTGGGACTTTCTTCTACACAGGTTGTCTTGAGTCAGTATGGCCCCTTGCAGTGCTATCCAGGTAAAACAACTGATCTCTGGGGAGGTTTTGCTCGCCAGATTAACTTCCATGGCCAGAAATGAATTGACTTCTTCGGTGAGCACATTTTGTGATGCCTTTACACTGTATGTACCCTCGTTGGAGCTGCCTCATCTCATTGTATCCATGCTTTGGCTATTTATAGTGAAGTTGTTTAATCTTCCCAGTAGGTATAGAACATCTTGTAATTCCCAATCTTGAATACTCCTTCTGAATTGGACATCCCATAGGTTGCCTTCTCTGTTTTTCTCCACTGTAACGTTTGGGTTAGTAGCTATTAAAAAAAGAGTTGGGAATCTGGTTTGCAATGTGGAATCACCAAGCCATTTGTCCTTCCAAAACTTCACCAAAAGCCATTAGCCCATTACCAGCCTTGAAGGACATGTCCTGCTAAAAATAATCTTTTGAATTGTTATTGTGTTTCCAAGGTCCCACCCCATGTGGTGCTCATGGTGCTCCAGTTGTCCTGACGATCATACTTGGCTCTCACAATATCTTTCCACAGATTATTAACCTCGTGTCCATACCTCCATAGTCCTTTAAGGAGTTTTTGGCCAAAAACATCCTTAAACTATACCCTCAACTTAAACTACATCCTTAAATTATTTTTCTTAACGGAAAACATCCCTCAATTATTTAAAATTTGACTACTTTCATCCTTTTGTTAAAATTTGTCAAAAACTAACAAATTCTTCACAACATGTACGGTTCACACTACTCTCAACAAATTAAACTCCCTAAATCACCCCAATAAAGCAATTTTGTTCATTCTACATGCATCTAAAATAATATTATAACTTTTTTTAGTAGCAATGTTTTGCATTGTCTTCCTTTTAATTAGCAATTATATTTTAGTTACTTTTCATTTGATTTGATATCAAAGAATTATCAATGGAAATGTTTTCTTTTCATTGAATCTGCAAAAAGTGGTGTCGATTAGAGACTTTTACTTCTAATAATGGAAAATGAAACTTAGTAGAGATCAAAATTAGTTGAATCTTGATCACTTCAATTATCAATTTACCCCAAATCTAACGACATTTTGACTTTGCAAGGTGAAGATGATGTGAAATTAAGCGCCAACTCCATTCAGTTGGTAAAGGGGAAGAGCAAATCATGTCTCCTCGTAGACTAACACCGTCCTAACATTGTTTTTTTTAACAGCAAACATGAGTCTCAATTTTATTTTATTTTTGGATGTTTTTTCCAATCGGTAATAATATTTTAGAATTTTTTTATGAGAATAGTATGAATTGCATATGTTTTGTGTGGAATTCGCTAATTTATTGACAAATTTTAATAGAGGGATGAAAGTTGTTAAGTTTTAAATACTTGAAGGATGTTTTTTGTTAAGAAGGATAATTTAAGGATGTAGTTTAAGCTGAGGGGACAGTTTAAGGATATTTTTAGCCAAAAACTCGTCCTTTAAGCAACAGACACTTGTTGTGCTTAGCCAAGTCTCTAATTCCCCGTCCATCATTTTAGGTTGAATTACTATAGGCCATTACATCAAGTGCATCTTGTGGTCTTCATTGTTCCCTTCCCAAAGGAAGACTTGTCTAATTGTTCTAAGATATTATTTGGCATTGGAATGAGAAACATGATGTATGTGGGAATGGTGTCAAGAACATTGTTGATTCGGGTAACCCTTCCCCAGTGAGAGGTATTGTATTTTCCATGCATCCATCCTCTTCTCCAACTTTTTAGTTACTCCATACCAAACTTCCTCCGACCTATATTTAGCTCCCGGAGGCATCCATGGGTAAGTAATAGGGAAATGAGCCAATGCCACAACACATAATGTTAGCCAATTCTTCCAAGTTTGGCACTTCATTCACCGAAAAGCATGTTAATATGTAAACCTGAAATAGATTCGAAAATAAGAAGGATTAGGCTGAGGTATTCCAACTGCACCTTGTCTGCCCCACAAAATATTAGTGTCATCTGCATACAATAGGTGGGACACTGATAGAGGCTTCAATACTACTAGAATGTTAAATCCTTCAATCCATTAGATGAGTTTAGCTTTGTCTAGCTTAACTTAGGCCTTCCATGGCTATGATGAACAAGAATGGTGAGAGTGATCTCGTTGCATGATTCCTTTCTTGGCCCGGGGGGGATTGGTGTTCGGACAGCGTATTTGACAATATTAAGCTTTCTCCAACCCCCCCCCCCAAAAAACCCCCTAAGATTTGGTTTGATCAAAAGCCTTTTTACATCAAGCTTGTATAAGACTCCAGGAATTCCTCTCTTTAATCTGTCATCTAGAAATTCATTGGCAATCAGCCTGTCTGTCTTCTAGAAATGCATTTTATTCCCTTAAAATGAGCTTCCCGTTGCTCTTTTAATCCTCTTTGCTAAGAATTTGGCAACTATTTTGAATACACTTCCACTAAGGCTTGAGTTCCATTACACCTTTCCTTTTGGGGACAAGTGCAAGGAAGGAGGCATTGGTGGCTCTGACCATTTGACCGTTTTGATGGAAGTGGTTCATGGTTACCATAATATCTTGCCTGATGAAGTCCCATGCTTTTTGACAGAGCCATTGTGTAGCCATCAAGCCTTGGTGCTTTGTTTGGAGCACAGGTTTGCCAAAACTACTTCTTCAAATGCTCTCTCTAGCCAGATTTCATCCTCGTAGAAACTAGCTACACTAAACAAGGTTGACACTTGGTCTCCACTGCTCATCTTCTATGTTAGCCCACCCACCCCCCCAAATCCCTAGAAGGTTAGGATCTCTTCTTTGATGGCATCTTTATCTTCAATGATCTCTCCGCTAGGGGTGTGTATCGGTCGATTCAGTTCGATTTTAAGTATTATCGGTTCGGTTTTAAATATTATCGGTTCGGTTTATCGGTTTTCGATTTTTAAATATGCTAAACTGATAACCAAACCAATAAGATATTTGTTATCGGTTTTCGGTTTATCGATTTTAGGTCTTTAACAGTTCGATTTTCGGTTTAACCAATAAGAAAATGCTTTCAAAATAAATATATGACTTATCCAATAATTTGACGCGATACGCATACATCAAAATAATCATACCAAACGGGGGTCATCACAACAAAGTCTTTGGTCAATTTTCGATATTTACAATCGTCCAAAAACTAATATTAGTCAATTATAAACTAAAACTAATTAAAACCAAGTCCAATTGTAAATCGGCAGTTCATCTTGAACCATCTTTAACAGCTGTCAAATCCATCGGATAATCAACAAAATCTTCATTAAGTTCCTAACCAAGATAATCACAAGCTTGGAAGAAAAAGTGGAAGAGATTTGTGAAGTATTTCAACATTTAATACTAACATAATGTTGTTTATGGCATAGGATTTTTATATTTTTAGTGTCAATTATTATTTATTGCATAGGATATTTATATTTTTAGTCTAATATACTACTAATTATATTAATATTTTTTGTTTAATATTATATATATATATATATATATAACTAAAAATTATTATTATATTCTTAATGGGTTATCGATTAACCCAATAACCCAATATTAAAAACCAATAACGAACCGATAACCCAATAATTTTTTTTTGTAAAACCATTAAATAACCGTTAATCCAATAACCCGATAACAATAAACCAATAACACTTTTATCGGTTCGGTTTATCGGTCGGTTCGGTTTTTACACACCCCTACTCTCCGCTGATTTTTTAAGGTTGTCAATACAATAGTACCTCCAACTAGAGTTGGCCATTATTTGAAAGATTTGGTGTTTTTATCTTCTTCTTTTAGCCAAAGACATCTAGATTTCTGTCTCCAAGATATCTTTTCTGCTTTGGCCATTTGTTGTAGTTCCAACCTAAGGTGCTTCAGTTTATTTTTCTCCTGTTGTTATTGGACTCTTTCTTTTGTTGCTTGTTTTAGCGAAGTAAGCTCATCCAATAACTTAAGTCCTTTTTTGTTCAAATCGGCAAAACTCTTCTCTATTCCACTTGGTGATGTCTTTTGTCAGATTCTTCAATTTCTGCACAAGCATAAAATCTGACCTTCCACTAATTAAGTAGCCCTGCCACCAGCGATTTTTGACAATGAATCCTTCTACCTGATGCCACATATTTTCAAACTAGAAATAAGACAGTGGCTTCCCAATCCCTACATTCAAGAAGAATAGGCATGTGATCTGATATCAATCTAGGCATCCCTATTTGTTTGATTAGTTTGAACCTATCACACCATTCTTGGGAGATTAGGAACCTGTCAATTCCTGATGCTTGCAATGAATCTCCCCCTTTAAACCATGTGAAATGAGCCCATTGTAAAGGCCAAAGGGAGATCAACTAGGTCTCGAATTATCACAAAGAAGGAATTCATAGCCCTGAATCTAGTTATACAACTATACCTTTCTCTATCTAATCTGCATAAAACAATGTCTCCCTCAATCACCCACTTTTTAACCCATAAACCTCTTATAGCGGCAAGTTCTAGCCAAAACGTTTCTCTTTCAAAGTTGGTGTGAGGGCCATACACCCCTGTGAAGCACCATTCCAACATGCAGTATAAGGTGTAAACGTCTTGAAGAGTAGCTCTATCTACCCATAGCCTACATGATAACGATGCCTAACTTGTTACTTGATGACTTTGAGTTCTGCCAACTAAACCCAACGATTGCCCCAAATTTTGCCCGATCCAAGATGATGGCCACTTATCAATTTTGGTTTCCTCAAGGCAAACTATATTGACCTTTCATTTTTGTATCAATGAATTAATAGAGCTCCTGCGGTGTCATTCAACCCCCACACATTCCAGCTTAGTATATTTTAATTGCATTCGGACCAGGCCTTATGGTAACCTGCTCCCATCTCCTTTCATGTTGCCTTCATAATTCAAACCCCACTTTAGCCTCTCCAATTCTGCTTTCTGCTTATTCTACCCTTCCTTTCCATTACACCCTGGAGACTCGTGATTTTGCAATTGTTTTTGCCTCTTCTGATCCATCAATTGTTTCTGTCTCTTCTGATCCATCAATTGTATGATGTCAATAACCTCGTGCTCGAACCCATTGACATTGACCTAAAGGTTTTGCATGCCTTGAGCATTAGTGTCTACGACTATCTCTCGGTTTCCAATACAGTAGGGGCGTCAATTACATGCCTACTGGAAATACCTTTTTTGTAAATTGTACCATGGGAGGGCGAGGTTGTCGCAAGAGGAGACCTCACCTTCAAAGCCAAACCAAGCACTTTTTGTTGGAGGAATTGAAGAATTTCTGCAAAAATTATGCGTTTTCTGTATTTCTTCATCGTCTGCTTCTGAATGGAGGAGTGTGGTGCTGGCTTACAAGGGATTGGGCTTTTCATTTGAAGATCTCATCCCTCAGTGGATAGAAGGAACTATCATTGATATATTGACTAGGTCAAATTGCACAAGTGTCAAATTTTGACCATACATACCACATATGCATACACATATTCCTTTTGAAAGGTAACTAACTAATTAAATAGAAAAGCAGAAATTAAAATTATTTTCCACTAACTGAACAGGATATTTAGATATGTGGAACACCTTTTAGAGTTATTTCTCTAACAAGGTGTTGGACACTTTTGATAAGAGCAAGACAAAGAAGGAATGCTACCTTACAATACAGTTTCTCACAATGATCAATACTCCCGCTGTCCCTAATTACTTGTCCACTTTTCCTTTTTTAGTTGCTAATTACTTGTCCATTTTGACAAATCAAAAAAGGACAAAATATTTTTACCTATTATATCCTCAATTAATTACTTTGAAAAAGGTAGAACTTTTTGAAAATCTTAAGTTTTTAATTCATCCACTTCATAATTAATAGGGGTAAAATGATAAACTCACTATGTCAATAATTGTTTTCTTAATAGGTGTGTCGATTCAAAAGTGGACAAGTAATTAGGGACAGAGAGAGTAGTAAGGCAACTAAAATTACTCACAGTGTACCTAACTCATACCAAGCCTATTAGGTTGCAAACCCAACAAGTGTCACATGACATGACTGCGAACTTGTGGTTTGGCATTTCTCAAAATAATTAGGAGATGGCACGGGAAGCCTATTTTGATTGAAAATTGCTGATGTGGAGCATAAAAGTAGAGTTAATTTAGCAGCAGTGCACAAATGGATACATATTTCGGACTTGAGATTGACCGGAGATAGATTTTTTAGAAACAAAAGAAAAGAGGAGACATCGAAAGCGTCTATTACATTGAAAAGATTGTAGGGATTAGGGAAGCATGTAAAACAAATGTCAAGGTTCAATAAGCAGCAGATGCAAGTCCTATTATTCATCTCAAATCACTATAATATTGTCCCAAAAGGGTTGCCTACACGGAAGTAACAACTTGCAGACCTCAGGTTCCAATTACAGCATAGGTGTGCGGGATTACGTTAACAAACTATATTATGGGGTAGATAGATTTCCAATGAATATATCAAGGTTCTTGTAAGCTAGTTAGGACACCACCGTCAATAAATAAATATTGTCTTATCTTACATCTAGAAACTAGAACTATTAAAAATATTTGGGGTTTCCAAATGTAAGGAATTCATCTTCACTTAGCAAGTACATACTCTTTTGCTACTCTCTTTTGCACATCCCCATAATCATGGGATGTGTTCTAATTATATTGGGTATGTTGTTGTTGTTGTGTTCTAATTATTTTCCGTCTTCTTCTAGGTTCTTACTTCTAAGTGGCATTATTGTTCCTCCTCGCAGGTTCTCTCCAGGTGCTGCAATTTTAGCTACAATCTAGTGGATAATCTCGACATGTAGTGGTGGGCCCGAGGAAGTAGTGAAGTGTTCTATGTGAAGTCTTTTTGTGAGAAATTTTTGGCTAGGTGGAGGTTGAGTTCCCATGTAATGCAATATGGGATCCAAGTGTGCTGAGGAAGATGTGTTTTTTGCACTTGGCTAGCCACTAGAGGGGTGATTCTGACAGGCTTGGAACGTGGTTCCGATTGCGTTAAGGTGGGTAATTTGGAGAGAGAAAAATAGGAGAGTTTTTGAAGGTGTAGAGTCAAGTTTCTTGCAGTAGAGGAGTATTCTCCGCTCCCTTATTTTCTTTTGGTATACAGAGAAAGCTCTTTGTTGTACCAAGGATTGGGTGGAATTTGCACAGAATCATATTTTGTAGTCTTTGATCTTTTGTATAACCTTTGTATATGACCATTTTAGTTATGTATCTACATGGAAGTACTTTACTTGATCAAAAAAAAATATATATAGCTCTAACACCAGTATAGATGACTTTCATTACTCACATTGAACCACATTTAAGATAAGCAAAAAGATAAAACTCTATGGAGAAAACAATCAAAATGGTCCTTGATGTACTTTATTTTGGTCCTTAATATATCTCACTTGATTGAAATGGTCTTTAACGTATACTAAGAGGTGTTCATTTGGGTCCTTTACCCTAAACCTAACAGATTTATCAAAAAAAGGTGTTAAGTTTAACTGTAGACCACCGTGACTAACAAAATCCACCATTTTCTTATTTGTTAACTCCAAAAAAAGAGCTTCATAATATCCAATGCCATCTTCTCTACCTTCTCTAACAAAATTCACTATTTTCTCTTCCCTTTTTCTGGCCCAAAATTCTCTACTTTCTCTAGCAAATTTTGCAGCTTCACTCTTATTTTTCATTGTCCTAAATCAATTTCCTTATGCAGCATTTGACAGGGAATCTACATGAATTTCCAAATTCAACTTAATTCTCCAATTCTCTGCCTAACTATGCTGAAAATGGGGGAAATATACAAGCAACGTCCCAATTTCCCAGGAGTCGGAAAAAATCACTATTTGAGCTCACAAAAACATATCCTCATTGAAATTTAGCAAGAAAAATATCATGTTATTTCAAGATTATTGGAATGAACATGCTTGTGAGCTTAGATGACTCAAAATCAATTAAAAGTTTCAGTCTTTATTCCAATTCTAAGAGTGTCAGGATACAGTTTATTGCTTACTATATAGCATATGAGAAAAGAAATCAGAAATGAAAATTTTGGAAGTAAAAAAATTACCTGTAAATCCGCCATGGCCTCCAATTAACTGCCCAAAGTAAAACAAAAGAGGCAGAACCTAGCACAGAGAAAAGGGTCCCCGAAATCACACATGCCAACACTAATTCATGCTCATTTCCTTCCATTTTCCTCCTTTATCCACCCTTTCTCTGTCAACTGCATTCAAAATTGTAATATTTATCACAAAAATAGAAAACACACAAAATTTTCTGTAAATTGAAGGTTTTACCTACCTAGCTCAACAAAAACCTCCCAAACTAAAACTGAGACATTCCCAAACAGAATAGGGTTTTTGCCAGACCATAGTCAAGAGTAAAGCTAGGATTTAGAGAGAGAGAAAAAAAAAGCATCTCGTGTGGTGTGGGTCAATAGAAAATTGTTGAAGAAAAATCAAAACCCTAACAAGGCTTGGAGGAGACTAGAGAGGAGAGAAGAGTAAAGTAAAGGTACAAGTGAGTGTGGATATAAAATTCTGAAACGTCAGTGCTTGTAAATAATAAAATAACAGCTGGGTTTTTCTGTCTTACCTCAACGCTTCTAATATCACAAATTCATTCTCATTTTTGTTCATCTGTATTTATATTATATTAAAATTTTACTTAATTAGTGTAAAAAATTATATGTATAAACGAATTTAAATATTGAATGTAAGTTCTTCATCGCATTAGAAACTTTATTTTTATCGGACGAATATTCAGTTGAATTAATCAATCAATGGTGATAAAGGAGAAGTCAGGGAAGATATTGATTTATATGAATCAGAGACTGGTATTGCAATAGGCACTGCTAAACATCTTTGCCATGAAATCGAGCATAAAAGATGTCCCATCTCGTTGCTCTCCATTGAAGATGTTGACCCTGCATTTTTCTTTTTTGCTAGAGAAACAATTATACTCGCCACCACCAACTCCAAGTATAATCATTGGCCGTCAACATCTTACTCATCAAGTTTATTTAAGTTTCTTTGATAGATTTGTGAAAGATATCTAATTTATTTTTTTAAAAATGGTTCATAAAGATTGTTTCTAGTTATAATTACGACCAAGAGACATAAGACTCCAATTTTAGTATGTTTGTCAATAATAATGATCTTATAGCTTACTATTCTGAATATCAATAATCTCAACTTACTGGATTAAATTATTCTGATAATATACCTTATGAATATATTTTATTTAAATGTCATCAATTTTAATTTAGCTAATAAAGATAATAAAATTTTACTGCTAAAGAAATATTGAACATATTTTCATTTTTGTTTGTGTAAATCACTCAAATCGATTACTACAATTTGATTAGAGATTTGTTACCCTCACTCGTTCTCTTTTTCAATTGCTTGTTTTGTTCATGTTGTGAATTAGTTTAGGTTTTTATTGAAAATTATATATGTAATGAATATGTTAGTGGCATGTGTTATATCACGTCATACAAGTAACAGCTTCTTATTTTGATTTTCATTCAAATAGTGATGGACTAGAAAATAGAAAAAAGACAGAGGTGGAACAACGAAATTAAAAATTGAAAAAAAAATAAGAAGTACAAAATAAAAATACAATAGAATGGACAAGGATGTCATTAGAGAATTACGTATTTTCTCCTGCCTCAGCTTCACATATGGAAGGAGGGCGAGGGCGTAACACGCCAGGGTTCCAGGTCTTCGAGTCAGCCCACACTTTTTCGAAAAATCCCGCACCCATGGGCATACGACCTAGCAAGCCTTCTCTTTCCAGCGGAGCTTCATGGGCGTTGCCTTGTTTCCTAATCAGATGTTTGGATGTGAGCAATACTCCGCAAGGAGCCAAACAGGCATATGAATTTCACTAGTTTTTCTCTATTAAAAAAATTAGCCCGTACCCTCTTTTTCTGTCTAGAAATTTTTTGGGCATGAGTTAAGCATATGGTTAATTGTTCTTTCTTTCGTTTTGAGTGTTGACACTTTTGAAGTCTCTTTCTATAGGCGTGAAAAAACAACAATGGCATTACTCTTCAAGGTGATGTGGATAATTCCTTACTCCAACTTCAAATGAACACTTTGCATGAATTAGTACCAACTCATGAATCAACCGATCTTCTATTTTATAGATTAAAGCAGAAGAACTCTATAACGTCGAAAAAAACTTGAAAGCCACTTGACTTTAAGGAGGGAGATTTTGCCACAAATACAAAGGTTTGTACTATAATAATTTTCCAAGATTTAATTTTTAAAATTGATAAAAGAAAATCATAAAATTCAAAGATGAACAAAGTCATAACTTTGAATTAGATAAAGGTTTGTACTATAATATTGATTTGTATATATCAATATAAATAAAAATTTATGTTAAGAACTATAAATTATTCTATAACAAATAATTACTACTTTTTTGTATGAGTATATCCTACAATTGATCTAATCTACTCGCCATCTTATGAAACACACACACACACATATATATATATATATATATATATATTATTTTTTTTTTTTATAACTTCTAAAAATATTATTATCAATCAACAATAACTTCTGATTATAAAAAGGAGGAGATCACATAGTTTCTTAGCGGGAAGACACAAATTTAACGCGTTAAGCATTTATAGTTACAGAGATGATGTTGCTCATATTTTGATACGTTAGACAATTGCATTAGAAAAAAATATATAATCCAATTGATTTATACCAGTAATTATAATACTAACCAAATACTAGAAAATACTATAACCAAATAAGCAGTTTTTCCCTGAATATAAAGTGTATCTTTTCAATTTCTTTTGATAAAACTTTTAAATAAATTATATTTTGAAATGACAATAATTATCGATCAAGTATGCTCACCATTCATTAATTTAACCTTACATTTTCTTCCTTTCAAATTTTGTGTAATTTGTCGTATACATACTTTAATATTATCTATTTATCATTTTAAAATATTTGTACAATTCGTATGAGGTACACTTACTTGTACGTGTTGAAAACATTAGTATAAAAAGTACAAATTCATGTTTTTTATACTAATTTAGAACATGTTGACATACTCAAATTATACCAAATTGCTATAAGATAGACGTGTCTAAATACATTAGTCTACATGAGTTAGTATCAAATTCATACGAAAATAAAACAGTATGACTTAAGCTATTGTGCATGAGATTACCTAACTAAATTTATCCCCTTCAACAATAGGTGAATTATTATTAAGACTAACAATAATTATTCGAACACTTATAACACCAACGATAAACTTTATTTTCAATTAAATTAAAGACCTAAAATTGTGTTTTGACCTGAATGTATGCCTAAAGGAGCTAGGATTGGTGCCCGAGTCAATTTTTTTTAATCTCTAATTCAATTTTTTCTTTAAGTTGTAACTTCTATGTAATTAGTTTAATTTTATTATTATTTTACTTGCTCAATCTTAAATTCATTATTATCTTCTACCTGATTCAATCTCATATATTGTTGCTTTCAAATCGGTTGAAAGAGTATTTTGAAGTCACTTAGGAGAAGTATAGGCAAGTGAGCCTAAGTTTTATATAATAACTAGTTGTGTGTTCGAGACTTGATTGAGAAAGAGCATTAATAGTTGTGTGTGCCATACGAAAAATCAAGTTCACGCTCCCATATTACCCAATACAACAAAAGGGGCTTTACTTTCAGTAACTTTTTTCACTTATTATGTTCTCATTTCACCTTTCAACTGCATTTTCACTATGATTTTTCTCTAAACATAGATACATAAAGTTTAGAGTTTATGATTGATAAACAAGATTAGTGCAATACCTAACTACCTATTAATAAAGGAAGAAACTACTATAAAAAATCAGATTACTAAACATAATACAACTACAAAGAGTAACAAAATTATATAAACACAAATACACAATTATGGAGAATTTCCAAAACACATTAATATAACAAAAGATAGTGATGTTGTTTTTCATTAATAATGTACCAAAAAGGTATTTAAAATAACCTTAAATGTTGCTTATACATTAAAATATATTCTAAATTTGAATTAAATATTTTCGTCAGGCCATCAATGGCCATGATTCGTTTGTTTCTTAACGTATGTGTATATGTTAACCGTTGAAAATCGTCATGATCCTCTCATCAAATGAAACTTGTAAATCATTAATCTCATAAATGGTATTCATCTAAAGTGACAATATTTGAATAATTATTGCTAGTTTGCTACGATTGGACTTCAATAATTTTTCTTGGCTTTTAAACTAGAGCACTAAACGAATTGAATTTATTTATTCATAATTATATCAGGAAAATATTTTAATAAATAAAATATTCGATATGACCGTATTAGATGAAAAGATATATTCCTTACCACCTAACATATTACGAATTTGTTAATCATATAAAATAATTTTAAATTAAGGAAGTTCATATTTTAGTCATCAAACTATATTCCTTTTTTTGGGTAAATTATTATCTTCTTTATCTTAATGAAACTTATTTAATCCACTAAATTATCTTATTGTCTAGAATGATAGAAGAAATAATTAGTATACATAACATGCAATACACCTCTATGTGAGAATATATAATTACATAATCATAAATTTTATAAGTTGACCTTTTGTTTGTGATAGTATTAAAAGGTCAACTTAAAATTAATGAATATTTTACTATTTTTTTAATAAGAAAAACCACTTAAGAAGACAAAAAAAACATATCTCTATATTGAACAAGTCTATTTATATCAATATTTATGCAAGTTTTTAAATGAAAAAAAAATTAAAATAGTTCATTTTACTATGTTGATAGACAATGAGAAATTTAAACTAATGTACTTAAATTCCATAAGGAATAAGTCAAAGTGAACATAATAGTTATAATGTGAGAAGAAGGGAGACAGAAAGATGAGAAATAAAAGGAGAAGCAAAGCATAATTAAAGGAAATGCAAGAATGAGGACGCGAACGAAAAGTGAGCCACAGAAATTATTATGGAAGATAATCAATGGTATCAAGATAACAAATTCTTATTATTTAAGGCCTCGGGGAGATGGGTAAGAATGCAAGCTCTAGAAGGAAGAAGAAGAAGAAATTCCCCTCTTCTTCTTTGTTAATTTTTTTATTTAAAGTCCCAAAAAAATATAAAAGATTTTTTTTTTTAAAAAAAAGAAGAAGTGAGATTCGTAATTGTAGAATAAGAGATAGATAGATAGAGAGAGAGAGAAAGAGAGATATATAGAGAGAGAAAGGAGACATGGAGGGAGCCAATAATGTAAAAATTGTGGCTTTGCTTATAATTTGCCTCTCCGTTGGAGCTTTGTTGGTAAAAGCTGAGGACCCTTACCTCTTTTTCGAGTGGAATGTCACTTATGGCACAATTGCTCCATTGGGTGTCCCCCAACAAGGTATTCTAATCAATGGGCAACTTCCGGGGCCCAGGATCAATTGCACATCCAACAATAATATTGTTGTCAATGTCTACAATAAGCTAGATGAGCCCTTACTCCTTACTTGGAATGGTATCCAACAAAGGAAGAATTCATGGCAAGATGGTACCCCAGGAACCATGTGTCCTATCATGCCTGGTACAAACTTCACTTATCATTTTCAAGTGAAGGACCAAATTGGTAGCTTCTTCTACTTTCCTACTACAAGCTTGCATCGTGCGTCCGGTGGCTTCGGTGCCCTCGATGTCCATAGTCGTAACCTTATTCCCATTCCTTTTGACAAACCCGCCGATGAGTACAATGTCTTTTTGGGCGATTGGTACAATAAGGGACACAAAGCCCTGAAAAAAACGTTAGATGGCGGACGCACCATTGGCAGACCTGATGGTATTCACATTAATGGAAAGTCCAATAAACTTGGTGACAAAGCAGCAGAGCCATTATTCAGCATGGAAGCTGGCAAGACCTATAGGTACAGGATGTGCAACGTCGGTATGAGAACCTCAGTTAATGTCAGGATCCAAGGTCATGCGATGAAGCTAGTGGAGATGGAAGGATCACATACCGTGCAAAATATGTATGACTCTCTTGACATCCACGTTGGTCAATGTCTTTCGGTCTTGGTCACTGCTAATCAGGAGCCTAAGGACTATTACATGGTTGTTTCTAGCCGATTTTTGAAGCAAGCCATCTCCTCCGTAGCCATCCTACGTTATGCAAATGGCAGGGGCGTCGGATCAACATCATCTGATCATCTCCCAACACCTCCACCAAATAACACTCAAGGTATTGCTTGGTCCATGAATCAATTTCGATCCTTCAGATGGAATCTCACAGCTAGTGCTGCCCGTCCTAATCCTCAGGGATCCTATCATTATGGACAGATCAACATTACTCGCACCATCAAGATTGTCAACTCGAGAAGCCAAGTAAATGGCAAGCTTCGATTTGCCTTGAATGGTATCTCTCATGTGGATAGTGACACCCCATTGAAGCTTGTTGAGTACTTTAGAGTAGCTGAAAAGACTTTCAAGTATGATGTGATGGGGGATGAGCCTCCGAGCAGCAACAACAAAGTGGTGACCATTGCTCCAAATGTGAAAAATGCTACCTTTCGTAATTTCGTGGAGATTATCTTTGAGAACGAAGAAAAGACTATCCAGACGTATCACTTGGATGGATATTCATTTTTTGCAGTAGGGATCGACCCTGGGAAATGGAATCCTGAGAAAAGAAAGAACTACAACTTAGTAGATGCAGTAAGCAGACACAGTATTCAAGTGTATCCAAATTCGTGGGCAGCCATAATGACAACTTTAGACAATGCAGGAATATGGAACTTACGATCCGATATGTGGGAGAGAAACTACTTAGGACAACAATTATATTTTAGTGTACTCTCTCCTTCACGCTCCTTGAGGGATGAGTATAACCTCCCAGACAACCAGCCTCTTTGTGGTATTGTCAAGAGTATGCCCATGCCGCCACCATACAAACCATAGTAGCCTAATACTCTAATAATTAGCATCAAAGGTCTATATATATTTATGGGAAAAAAATATTTATATATTCTTTTCAAAATATACATACATACATATAGTGTAATTCAAATAAAACATCAACCTAACTATAATATTGAACACAAAATTTACCCGTTCATTCCAGAATAATTTTCAATTTAATTTTATATTTTCATTTGACAACCCACCGAGGGGGGAATTTTTATTCTTGAATTGATCAGCAATAACAACAAGGTTGGGAGTTAGGTCTGACCTCTATGAACGAAATAATTGAAAAAAAATATCCTATACAGTGTGTGGCATGACAATTTAAGTTTTAAAAAGATATGTTTATGTTAGCTGATGAGGTATAATATCTAATTACATATATAATATATAATATATTAATACTATCTTTGTTTCTTCATATGTTAACATTTATGTTATTAGAATTTAAAAGTGCAACTTATCAAGTATTCTTAAATTCATTGACTAAGAAAAAATTTATTGTTCAATGATAATGGGGGAAAAAAAAGAATACTGATGTAGAATTATTATTTTAGTGAGTTTATACCACTAGATAGTGTGTCTAGCAATTTTTTATTGACAATAAAAATACAAAATTCTCAATAGAGATAAGTCTGAATAAAAGGGGTTAGGTCTTATCTTAACAATTTTAGTAAGGTAACAAACTTCTATTAATTATTAAGTATGAAGAAAAGAAGCGCAAGAGAGATTTAAGTATTTTATGGTTATCACAAAATTTATAATACACATTATAATTATATTACAAATGAAAATGCTTAGGTAATACAAAAATGTAAAAGTCAAGAAGAAAGTTAAGTCGTCAACCTGATCAACGTCCCTTTTACAAATGTATGAACTAAAAAATACATGACTCGTCTAAGGTACCATATGTATTTTCCTTGTCTTTTTCTTCATATATGTCAAAAAAACACTTGATAGTTCAACACTTGTTCATGAATTTATTGAATCTTATTAAAGTTGTTGATACTGTTATATGATTCTGATTTATCAATCGAATTTGTAAGTGCCTTAAAACAAACTCATCATTCACCCTACCATCCCAATTATTCTTTATTCTTTTCGTTATTGAACTGTTGCACAAGAGAAATATCAGCATCCCTAACTGCATTTTTATAACAATGACTCAACATTACATCTTTTCCACGTTCTTCAAAGATATCCTCATCTTGTAGGTTAGCAAATCTGTTTGGAGAAAAAAATGCTATTCCCATCAACTTATAATTGGAAGTGTAAATAGGTATAAGAGAAGTCAAGTATAAAGTATTAAACCATACCAATGCATCAAGAAGCTACTTGTCTCTAACAAAAAATCTTTTAACGATAATATATTTGTCAAAACATCTGCAACTTCACTTATATTTTTTTCACCATGATTTATGGTGAATGATTCCTTTTGTTTTTAAAGAACACAGTTACTTATGTATTGATAAATCATAAGCCACTATCTAAGCTTACACGTTTGATTTTGATTTGAAATTGAGTTCCAATTATAGCAATAAAGGTTTGATAATTTGGAAGGTATTGCTTGTACAACTTAATTAGTAGACTACAGTTATCTACCATGATGAGGAAGTAATTGTATTTGATGTGAGTTGCCACATGGTAAGACCTTCATAGTTCAATATATAATAGGCTAAAAAATTTGATGTTGTTGCGTGATTATGAGTTGAATTCTTCGGATACTCTTAAAAAAATGTTATATTTATTTTTTTGATATATTTTGTCCTTGTTATCCAACATTAAGTACAATTTTCCCCTTAGACTATTAAGTCTCATATCACCGCTTTTATTATTCTTTGTATAGCCTATATGATGTTTACATTGATATATTTTTATCTCAATTAAAATTTGCATCAATTTAATTCTTCTACCTATCCAATATTATACTCAACTTAGCTAACTAATTAAAGCACATCATTTTAAGATCGATAAATGAGACAGTAGAAAGCTTTGTTCCAACATGTATAACCGAAGATTCATATTCTAACGGGGGCATACTTGGCTGGAATATGTGTTAGGTTTCCATTGACAATTTTTTTTAATAAGAATAAATCTATCCAAATAGTATAACGAGGAATAAATATAACTTTTTTATAAGAATGCAAAAATAAAATGACCCCACTCCTAATCATTTCATATATATATATATATAAAGAAAACCCTAGACTCGCCTACGTGGCGCCATCACAAACAATGATTTTCATTTAATTTATTTATTTTCAAAACTAGGTTTCCCCCTTCATGAAAAGTTGTGACTTTTATTAAAAGTTGGAACTTTAATGAAGAGTTGCGATCGATTTTTATGAAAAGTTATTACTTTTACGAAGAGTTGCGACTTTTTTGAAAAGTTGTGACTTTTATGAAATGTTGTGACTTTTCTGAAGGGTTGTAAGTTTTCCAAATAGTTGTGACCTTTCCGATAAGGCACAATAAATATTTGTTCACACTATCCTTTCTTGTGTATAAATAGAGAGATTTCCTGTCATTTTAAAACAACGAAAATTCTGAACTTTTTCTTCTTCTGCACAATTAAATATTTGTGTACTTTAATTTGCTCCTGTTGAGTGCTCATTGACACCATTGCTTAGGTTACCGATCATGGTATGTATTTTTACAGTCATTAATTTATGCTTATGTTATTAAGGATAAATGATGATAAGATGTTATAATTTTCATTTTCCTTTACATTATTAATGTTTGTTGCTATGTAATCTTGTGTGTATATATATATATATATATATATATATATATATATATATTGCCAAAAAAATAGATATTTATTTATTATTATATATTATGATAAATGGAAGTGAAAGGGTAAAATAGTAATGAGATGAATATGACGGCTGGCGGAAAGGACCCAGGAAAAGGCTGGCATCGAATGGTTACGGATTCCAAATACTTATTGATACCCAAAAAAAAAAGGCATAAAGAAAGAGTCGAGTAGGTTCTTCTTCTTCTACAATCCAGATCGATCGATCGATCATCATCATCAGAAGAAGAATAATTTTGTTGAAATGAGAGAAATAATAAGCGTACACATAGGTCAAGCTGGTATTCAGGTGGGAAACTCATGTTGGGAGCTTTATTGCCTTGAACATGGAATCCAGCCTGATGGCATGATGCCTAGGTACATATATTTCTATTTCATTCATTCATTCATTCATCAATTATTGTTTTTGTTTGCCTTCAATCTCACATGAATACACCACACATCTCTGATCTCTGTGTATGATGAATACTTTGTACAAATGTACAATATAGGAAATTATTGTATATTTTGGGATAAGTGATATAGGAAATTATTGTTTTTGTTTTGACTCTAAAGAGGCAAAGTTGTCCTGGTTATTATGACTTTTATAGTGGAAGAGCAACAGTTTTATGAATTCATGTCCTATAATTGGATAGGAAGCTGATTTGGTTTAGTTTCTCTTCTTAGCTAAAGGACTAAATTGTTTGTTTTCTTGCAGTGACACCTCACCAGGTGCAGCGCATGATGCTTTCAACACCTTCTTTAGCGAAACCGGTGCTGGGAAGCATGTCCCAAGAGCTATATTTGTTGATCTTGAACCCACGGTTATTGATGAGGTGAGAACTGGCACTTATCGCCAGCTTTTCCATCCCGAACAGCTCATTTCAGGAAAGGAAGATGCTGCAAATAATTTTGCCAGAGGCCATTATACAGGTTACCTTCTTCAGAGACCTCTCCATCCATTTATTCATTTTCTTAACTACTTCTGTTAATGTACCTAATTTCTGCTTTATTCACAGTTGGGAAGGAGATTGTCGATCTTTGCCTTGATCGAGTAAGGAAATTGGCTGATAACTGCACAGGTTTGCAGGGATTCTTGGTGTTTAATGCTGTTGGTGGGGGTACTGGTTCCGGATTGGGGTCATTGTTGCTGGAACGCCTATCTGTGGATTATGGAAAAAAGTCAAAGCTTGGGTTTACTATCTATCCTTCTCCCCAGGTGCATAGATAATCATGTTTTAGCAAAGCACTAATACATTTGTTTAACATAGCAGTAAAGGACGAGGTTCAGACTGAATTTTTAGATGATACTTATCCATATAGGTTGTTATCTAGTAGCTTTCACGATAATCACATTACGTCTAACTGTTTGGTGTTATCTTTACCTCATGTTCCGTAAGTTGTCATGCTTTTGTTAGTGTAACAGCATGTATAACAGTTGACAGACTAATCTGTAAATTAATTCTCTATCTGATTAAGTTGAAGCCTTTTGTTAATTTCAGGTATCCACTGCTGTTGTAGAGCCTTATAACAGTGTTCTTTCAACTCATTCCCTTCTAGAACACACTGATGTGGTTGTGATGTTGGACAATGAAGCCATTTATGATATCTGTAGGAGATCCCTAGACATTGAGAGGCCTACATACACTAATTTGAACCGACTGATTTCGCAAATCATATCATCGTTGACCACTTCCTTGCGGTTTGATGGAGCCATCAATGTAGACATTACTGAATTCCAGACAAACCTGGTACCATATCCACGCATCCATTTTATGCTTTCATCATATGCCCCTGTGATCTCAGCTGAAAAGGCATACCATGAGCAATTATCTGTACCTGAGATAACAAATGCAGTTTTTGAGCCCTCAAGCATGATGGCTAAATGTGACCCAAGGCATGGAAAATATATGGCTTGCTGCCTGATGTACCGTGGAGATGTTGTTCCCAAGGATGTCAATGCTGCTGTCGCTACTATTAAAACGAAGAGGACGGTTCAGTTTGTTGACTGGTAAAGATTTTGCACTAGTTGCAAGCATTCTCTTTTCTTATCTGAACAAACTACATAAAACTTTGTAAATGTAAATGCCACCAGATCATATTATTTTTTTTGGTTTTGGGATTTGAACAGGTGCCCAACTGGCTTCAAATGTGGAATAAACTATCAGCCTCCAACAGTGGTACCTGGGGGGGATCTTGCCAAGGTGCAACGAGCTATTTGCATGATCAGTAACAATACTGCAGTTGCTGAGGTGTTCTCGCGCATTGACCACAAATTTGATCTCATGTATGCTAAGAGGGCATTCGTCCACTGGTATGTTGGAGAAGGCATGGAAGAGGGAGAGTTTTCTGAAGCTCGTGAAGATTTAGCTGCACTTGAAAAAGATTACGAGGAAGTTGGTGCTGAAGGAGTTGATGATGAGGAAGACGGTGATGAATATTGATGTAGACCAACATCTTTGAAGGCAATGTTGGCCTGGTGCCTTGCATATGTTTTTGTTGTTATTTGCTATTTGTATGACTTCCTATATCAGTTATTGTTTACATTGTAATTTGACATTCCTTTGCATTCTTGTCTGAATATTTCCAACTATAGTGATTGTCTACATTGTAATTTGACATTCACTTCTTCTATAGTGATTGTTCATATGATCTCTACATTGCGATACTTGATCAAGTTACTTGTAGATGGTAAGCAAAGAGAGATACAAGATTCTTGACTCTACAGCTGTGACTCGAATACAATCATCGTTACTGGAGTATTCACATAAAATCTTAGAAAGAATAAGCAACAAGATAGAAGGCATGAAATAATCACATTCAAAGCAACAAATCGATCACCATTTATGATGTTCTCTTTTACAATAATAATATATGTGTATATAAATAAGATGACTGGACCAAAACTGAGACGAGCCGACACCCTGACAACCCTTCGAATTTTACACATTTGATCAACAAAACCTCTCGCAAACCATGATCACGGATGCTCCTGTCCTTACTGAAGCAAGACTCGACCGCAAAACTTTTGATATACACATACTACAAACAAAACAAAAAGGTTTCCACCTTTGCTCGCTACTTTGACAAAACCAACAGCAGGCCGGCACATAGACTCAAAGTCCAAATGAATGACATTAATGAGAAAGAATGGAGTATCAAATTTTGATTCACACATAGCTACAGATCCGGCAGGTTCATTGCATTGGAGAAAAGCCGTTAGCTTCCACAGCATTACGATGATAACATTGATTGCAGTGTTAACTGCTGTTGAGGCTGCAGGGATGACCATATTGAAGCCAAGGTGGCTGGTGGCAGTGTTTGCTGAAGCTGCCTCAACAGTGTAATCATCCTACTAGCAGTCTGCTCTGTTACCAGATCCCTACCGGCACATAGGACCTACAGAAAAAGCAATTTCATGTTTCAAGATGGCAGTGGCTATGTGTATATTATCCAATAAAGACACAATTCAAGATCTTCAATCAACTATCTAACAGGGGTCAGGGGGCATGAAGAGGGTGAAAGACAAATGTCAGTTAAGTATGAAAAGCCAGAGATTGTGGGGTAGCCCAAAGGAAAGAAAATAAGAAGAAATAAAAAACTTGGATAAGCCTCACATCCTTGAATTTCAAATGAACAATTGGATCCAACAACTACTAGTTCAGAATTCAGACTGTTTCAAGACTGCTACGTTTTGGTGACAAGTATTATTCTTAACTTGTGGTGAAAGAACTAACCTCAGCAAAAATTTGAACAATTTTTGGAAGGTACTCATTGTTAGGACCCAGAAGTTCTCTGTCTGATCTGCAAGCAGGAAAATTAATTAAATACCTACCTGACACAGAGAGCAGCAATAGATTGACTTCTGTCAAAGCAGGCAAGATGACCTTGACAGATAAAACAGCCATAGCTCAAAGAGATTAACAAATGTTACAAGAAATGGGTGAATCACTCCCACTTCATTAGAATGGATATTTTCTTTAACATGTATTTTATCATCAAACAATTAAACCTTATTACAAAAAGGGTCCCGAGTGTCCCTGGATTGAATCCTTAGTTAGAGAGAGGGATAAACTACACCTACGTAACGATTAGGGAACAACTATTTTTGTCCGCTTTCAGCTATGCTGTATGGATGAGCTACCTTGTGAAACAAAATATCATATACAAGTATCATCTAGAATAGAATCCAGAGCAGCTAAGAAAAAATAAATGAGTGTAGCTATCTTCAATAAATTTAGAAGATTCATCGAACCTAAACAAAGTAACAACAAACCAAAACTGTATTTCAAGCTCCATTAGAATGTTATAAGCTCCTGACCAAGTTAGAGTACAGTAAATGCTGCTCACATTTTTTGGTTGGAGAATTGGTTGAAAGTGGTTTTCAAGTTTTCTTACTTGAGCCTAGGGTCTATCGGAAACATCGTCACTACCTTCACAAGGTAGGATAAGGTATGCTACACATCATCCTACCCAGACCTTGAAGTTTATGAGAAAAAGTACTTCCCTTTGCTTCAATTTATGTGAATTGGTTAGAGGAATTGGAGTAAAATTTGTTATGTGAGCCTATTTGACTAGGCTCAGAGTTCAAGATATGAAAACTTTGAAAACTTGTGGTCTTTAATATGGCATAACATCTGTGTGGTTATAAGACATCTACAGAAAATACAAGTTCAAGTAAACCGGTCCAATACCTTTCGACCATTGAACAAAGTTGGTCGTGAACAACCTTGGCTTCAATCAGGTCATCTTTTATAGGCAGGCAATTCAGCCAGGCAGGAATAACCTGTCAAAAGGTCTCGAATATGAGAGTCGAAATCATAACAAAGTTATTACAAGGTTCTCCCTACAACAAGCAAAGGCTATATGTTATAGCAAAATCAAAAACATTTGTATAAAATAAGTGGAGAACACTCTAGAAACTACAAAGCATATGATTAATACAACACTGAAGTAGTTGATTTCCATTCTCATTATAAGGCAATCACACGAATTGTTTATAAAGAAAGCTCTGTGCGAGTCCAATCACCAATAAGATTAAATTTAAAGCCTCTAACCGCAAATTGTTATTAGAAGAAGTATTCCAAACACTTGAAAATGTAATAATAATGCTCCCTTAGCCATTCAATTCAAGCACAATTATCTGAGGCATATCCTGGATAAAAACATGGAATTTTATGCACATTGATAAATAGAAGTTAGGATTTACATAAAAAGTACCTGGGCTGAGTCAATGATGTCACGATGAAAATTACAGATCTTCCCTAATGCTGAAACGGCATTATCATAGGCCAATATGTTCTCAGGTTGTACAGCATTTGGATGCCTTAAAACAACATAGAGCCTTGACAGAGCCTCTGAATAAAGGTAATGAAATAAAGTTAAAGTAGGAACATGTTACACCTGCCACCCTACTGCTCCAGAAAAAGAAAAGAAAAAGGAAAGGTATCCAACACCACACAATACCTCCCACTAAAGACTTGAAAGCAGAGCCACCATGTTCTGCACATACACCAAGTCCATAAACAGCAGCCTGGATATGACATTAGTGGGTTTCAGATAAATGAAATAGCATGTGCAAATTATCTAAAATAAGCCAGAGCCATTTAGCATATACAAACCTGTCTGACATCTGGGCTCTCATCATTGCATGCTTCCAAAAGGAAAGGAAGATATGTGTCATAATACCTAGTTTGCAAAGGAAGAAACAGTTCCATCCAAATTCATATCATAATAGCTCCCCAACTAAAGACAAACATGTACAAAATACACTTACTTTAAAGCTGCTTCTCGGCACTGCTCTGCAACATCATCAAAGATGCAAATTGCTATTCTCCTTTCTTCAGCTGTTTTATCCTTACCCTTAATAGATGCAGGTGGGGAAGTTAATAAAAATGAGACATATGACAAACTAAAAGAACTTACTTGCAAGAGCTACATTAGAAACCATGCGGGACTTACCCACATAGGCACTAGATATGATGAGAGCTCATCGAAGAAAGGCAAGAAAGCTGCCTTGAATGTTTTGATCAGTGTACCCAATATTTCACCAACCTATAAAGATTTCAAAGTGATAAGCCTGATAATGCGAAAGACATATTTAAAGCTAAACAGATCTACCATTCATTCTTGAGAAACAGTCTTATGTTAAACATACTTGGTCAAACACTTCTTCTTCTTGCTCATTTTCCTCCCTGAGCAATTCACCTTCCTCGGCATCAAAGTCTTCAGCTTTTGCTCTCTCTGCTCGTTCGCTCGTTCGACTTGAACTGGCCGTGATGACCTGCTTAATCTCATCCACAATGCTTCGGACTTGACCTTCATCCAAGAGTAGTCCAGATATCTGAAGTCCAGAATTCATAATAAGATTAAAATATTAAAGGTCATGAGAAAGAGAAACAGTGAAATCGTACTACATGTTACAAGACGTAATTAAGATTAAAGTGCAAGTTCAACAATCATTCACATCTCTAGTAAATACTTGTCCCCCAAGATATGTGCTGGCTCTCCCAAGTTTTATGTCCAACTCAACTTTTTTGTAAGTGGCGAACGGATCAGCTTGCTGAGCGCACCTCGATTAATTCCACAAGGTACCCGCTACCTCTCCGGGCAACTCTATGTCCAACTCATATAAACTATAACTCAGTTTATACAAGTAAACTATCAAATATACAGGAGTTTTGGAAGTCTAGTATCATTCTCTTGATAAACCAGAATCTTTCATTAATCACACGCCAAAATGGTGTCAAAACTATGTACAGATTGAGATGGTTCAACCACAGTCATTCATCAGATCAACCTACCTATCTCTACAAACAAGTGTTTCTCACTTTACAACAAAAAGTATAAATGGAATGAAGATGATCTTTTAATGATTGATACATTTATCCATCAGATAACCTTCAATATCTTTCATTCCAAATAATCCCAAAAATACCAGTGGGGAGTCCACTATCATTATTCCACCAAGACTTTTGCTCTACCACCACTTCTAGCTATGACTAAACTAAACTTACTTTTCAAGTGCAACAACTCAATTACACCTTGCTAATTGTCTTGTTTAGATCTCTGGGAAAGGTGTACTAGTAGGTTAAAATTATGCACAATCAATAACTAGTTTATTGTGTGAACACCAGGTACACAATCGATGAGATTATGGAAATAAATATTCTTGCATTTATTACTATTGCACTATTTATTCTAGTTCCTACCTCTTTTCTACTTATCATTTATGCAAAAACAGTCAGTCAAAACGACTAATTATTATCTAATTTGAATGAAATTGACTTCAGGGGTTTTCATAAAGCAACTGAAATCGCAAATGAGAAAAAGGTTGTATCAATCATTGTTGTGATGAGAAAGTACTGTGTAACAGTTAATTATTTCAGTATATTGAGTATTTAAAGAAAAAAGAGAAGTTCAATGAAAGCACACCAATAATTCTACAGAACTTTTTCTTGAGATAAGTAATTCTACAAACCTTATAGCTACGGGCATCCAAAAGAAAAAAGTAACTGACCTGTAGGCACTCATTCAGTGCATCCAACATACTCGCACATATTTCAGTATCAGGCTCCTGTGATGGAGCAGAAATGTTACTAACTGGCAATCCAAAAATCAAAGTATCATAAATTCATAAAACTTATTTTTCAGACGTTACCAATTTATTTATTTTTTAAAGAAGATCAAAAAGTACAACAAATAATTAACCAGTTCAAGTCAACCTTATGCAAAGCTTCCACCAAAGCTGGTACTATGTAGTCGGATAACTGCTTGACGTAGGTCTCGTTTCGGCCCTGAGCAATCCCTTTCTCTACAGCTAGTTTGGCAGACCGTAACAGCTCTGGCATGGCTATAACCAACATATAGTAAAATATCAGTACTGTGCAATATTATAGAAAAAACTAACAAACTAGAGGAGAATAAAATAAACATAACAGAAATCCACCTGAAACAGCAGCTTTCCTGACTTCCTCATGGAAATAGAATTTCAGAAGCGGGACTAATGTCGGAGCGACCTGTTTCAAGAATTAGCATACTTGTTTACTCAAAATGCAATACAAGATTTCACTCAATAGCATATAAAACATGCAAGCAATTAGTGATGCCAACCTGATCAATCCACGGGTAGAAACCTTCCTTTAGCTCGTCAGCATAGCAGCATAGCATATTACAAGCTGTAGCCTTCTCCTCTAGGACACTTGTTTTGATGCCTATCCTTTTATCCCCAAGAGTTATGGTCTCCATGCTGCATCACATAAAACTTAGACAAAGGCCGAGGAATCTACAATTCTCTTATGCATTACATGGTGGGCCATACATAAACAAAGTCCTAAAATAGCAAACTAATGAAACTAAATAAAAGTTACAGATTTTATTGAATTCCATAAGAGAACATCAGTTGTTGATGCAAAAGAAGGGACCACTAGCATCACGTCTTAGAATTGTAGTGAGTCAGCGTCCTCGTCAAAAACTAATGTGAATAACCCTCTTTACAACTATACTAAACATGGGAATATACACATACCATATCTAGTGGCATGGGGAAGTATATAGCAATTTTACATGAGAAAGCTGTAAGCCCAAAAATATCACATGGCAAATTATTTGTCAATTCTGACTTCTACTCCCCTTTCAACTTTCAATACAAGATTGAATATAAACAATTACTGCAACTTAGAGGAATGCCAAAAACATTCTCAATTATATAGAAGGCAAATTTCATTCTAAAATGTTCACCTATCGTCATCTGACTCATCAAGTTCATTGTCTGAATCTGCAGATGATATGGTTACATCAGGCTTAAGTTGAGCAGATTGAAGCAAAGGAGGCATGACTACACTCATGTATGGAAGGAAATCCTGTCCCAAACACTTGCAAAGTCTGGCCCAAGCCTACAATGTAATAAAATAATGTAGTGTGATCATAACGAAAAAATATACTGTGATCATGTCGAAATGAAGCTCCAAGGTTTAAAATCAAGGGATGCACCAACACCTGTAGCATGTAACTAGTAGTTGGGTCGTCCGTCTCCATTTGTGATCCTTGCAATGACATAAGCACTTCCATAACCTTAATGACAACAAAGTTTCAAGAATAAGCTGCATGGTATAATGCTTTGACAGTTGGACCAATCTGGATGAAAACACGAATGAAGCCACACATCTATAAGGGGACTAGTAGATGCATCCAACCATATAAAACTAGAAAGTTATAGATTAAATTAAAACTGGAGAACATAGGCAGGAAGTATACCATAGACATATGTTTATATTCTCATACTGACCTGCTTTGCGTCATCTCTGAATTTATCTTTGCCAACAGCCATCCCTACCAAACTTATGCACTCCATGGCTTTGGCTCGAAGCATGCGATTAGATTTGTCTGTTGCATTTACAAGGATAGTTTTCAAATAAGGCATTACAGCATCATAGTACTTTTGGAAGTGCTCCTGTAAGAACATCACATATTAGCCATTATACTCCAAAGTGGACTCGAGATATTATTCAGAATTACTGCAACAAGGTAATACTTGGGATGAATCAGCGACAGAAGCCAAAGCAGTTAATGCTCCCTCTTGCACCATTTGTTTTCCATTCTGCATTTCAGAAGATATAATAAGTAGGATAAGAAACTATAAGTTTCGCGCACTAGTCAGTGATTTTATAATATGATGTTCTCTCATGTCAAACCTGCAGAAGTACAAGAAGTTTGCTAACTATTCCATCTAGATAAGGTGTCAGAATTTCTGGTGTGCAGTTCTCACTGAAGTTGAGAACAGCTGATGCAGCATGTGCCTGTGAATATCCCAAACGGCAAAAGAAAAGTTACCGCTGATGTTGCATGCATCTGAGGTAAACATTTAATATAGTTCCTTAAACACCCTTGTTACTTTAGAGTAACAAATATCCAAGTAAATGAAGTACAGCGTACCATTCAAAAGCCAAGACAAAAACTACATTATCTCAAGAGGTTTATTTTAAAAGCATTATCTAACATTCTACATATCAATAGATATACATGTCACAAGGTTGTGTCTAGGTCTAGGAAGATATATTTTTGAGCAAAAAATGACCATCCTCATTAATTGATCAGATATGTTAACATATACTCCCTCCAGTGCTTTTAACTTGGGCACACCCCTTAAGAAATCTACT
This sequence comes from Solanum pinnatisectum, assembly GCA_035578085.1. Taxonomy (NCBI): domain Eukaryota; kingdom Viridiplantae; phylum Streptophyta; class Magnoliopsida; order Solanales; family Solanaceae; genus Solanum; species Solanum pinnatisectum. The sequence goes on from CM069087.1 coordinate 94,264, forward strand.
TACTCCTAGAAAGTAAGAAGTATTTTTACTAACTTACCCTTAATGAAATGGTATATTTAATACAGTTTCTTGGTTACATAAAGACCCACTTATCTAAATAGGGATAAATTTGGAAGAAAACAGTTACTTACAAAATGAAAATGAAAAGGTAAAAACATCACGTATATTGGACCAAAATGAAAGGCAAAAACACCACTTAATATCGACTGGAGGGATAGATAATAAAGAAATCTATCATTCTAAATTTGACCTCATATTTATATTTGTATAACTTTTTTCTTCTGTAGCTTTTTCTTTCTTTTCTTTTTTTGCTAACTGAGAAATCCCTCAGCATAGACAGTTTGAAATAAATAGATAATGGTCCAACCCTCTACCCTTATCCCCTTAAATACCATATGCTCTTAGCACTAGATCAATGCCCTGGGGGCAAAAGTAATTAATATGAGTATTATCTTCTGCTACTATTTAAAACACATTTTTTACGATGCTACAACATCTAACGTGGGTTCACCATACCACCAGGACAAACCTGTACTCGTGGACTTTGAAAATCATCCATCGCTGTCGCTAGTGTTGGCAATACACAGTTATGATATTGAACCTGCAAATCTGGACCCAAGTCAGTTGACAGCTGGCCAATTGCATTAATAGCTGCCCACCTCACTCGAGGATGACGATCCTGGAAAGAATTGAGAACCATGTTGACCACTTGCTCCAAATTCTTAATCATCACCTGTCATAGGAAATACGGCACAGTGTCGTCAAAGAAAACTAGTTAAAAATCATAGAAGAGTAAGCAGAAGTGTTCAATTCAACAAACAAACATTGGTTGAGTATACAATCCAACAATTGGAATTAAGCACTTGGACAAGCACCACCGCAGGAAACGACTCAACACACCAAAAGTAGTTATATTGAACAAATACTCCACCCATCCCGAAAAAGGAAAGGCAGGCTTTGGAGTACAAGGTCAACATTGTGTGATTTAAGACATAATTCTTTGACTTCTCTTTTTCTTTTGCAGAAAGGGGTTAGATTTCTGGAAACTACATTAGAAATACTTCCAAGCATAACCTTTTATAGTTGTAAACAATTTAAAATGTTTTCAAAAGTAGTAGTCAGAGACTATCTTGACCCTTGAAGTAAAATGCTGAAAGCAATAAATGACATGCAGCAAAATATTCAGTTACGATAGGGTATGTAGGACAACAAAAATATAAGTGCATGCATACAATAATGCATCAAAAGGCACCCAAACCTACGAAACAAATTCAGTGAAACTGTTTTTAAATTCATAAAGAAAAGGTCTTCAATAATTATCAATCAACCAGTTGGCTATAAGAATCAATTTGTCCTTTCTCAATCCTCAAAAATGTTGTTCTTTCCTACTTTCAGATGGTAAATATTTTTCAGACTCTACATATTAGGGCCCATTTCACTAAGACTTAATCTTTAACATAAATAAACAAAGTAAAAAAGTTTCTCATTGGTACCTTTGAGCAACCTTCGGCAATCTGAGCAAGGGAAATGAGAGCAGCATGGTGCTTCTGCCACTCGGGTGCAGCCAAGTAAGCTGGCAACTGTTCAGAAGCAACAGGAACAATTGTGTTACCGCCCAGTGCAATGGCTAACCTATCCAAACACTCCTGCCCTACACTATAATTACTTGTTTCCCCTGCATCCTCGTGCTCAGCTTCAGCACTGTGCCAAAGAACTTCATCCTCCACATCTAACAACATCTTCATCAAAATAGCAAACAACCTACTAATAAACTGTGGCAACTTCCTCATCATTCCTGGGGCACGTTCCCTGGCCTCAGTCAATGTAATCACAAATTCAATAGCCAAGTGCCTGGTCCCCTCTTCTAGACTCTCTGCCTCGGCTATTTGCAACATTGCCCCTACAACATCCACTAATTGTCTCCTCAAGAACCTAGGCTCAGTCCCTGCTAATTCAATCATCAATTCCAACGCTTCTTGTGCTGTAGCCTCTTGACCAAGGTTCAAGGCCTCAGTCAAGGTACTCATCATCCCAGGCAATAGATCCTGAAACCTATCCCTCTGGCTTGCAATGGCTAAACACTGTATGAAATTGATTGCAGCACTTAATGCTGCGATCCTGACATCAGGATTGGAGGAATTATTCAAGTTTTGCAGGAAAACTGAATGCAAATCCTTTGTATAGGGAACCAAAATGTCACCTATATACTGTGCTAATTGAGCAAATATCAAAAAAGCAGATTCCTGTAACTTTGGTGAATCGCTAGTAACAGAGTGAAACATTAATGGCAATATTTCAGGCCATTGATTTTCAGGGAGAATAGATGAAGCCAGTTCGGAAATGGTGTCACATAACTTTTTGATAATGGGTTTAGATTGTTCATGTTGGATACATGTGAGTAGGAGTGACTTAATGGAGGACTGGGTAGAGTGAGTGAGTTTTGGCCAGATGAAGTCGTCATCCCGAGTAAGCAACTTTCGGAGGAGTATAGCTGACATAGCACGGCGCTCGATATGTGGGGAGGTGGTGAGAAGGTTAGCAAGCTTGATAGCGAGTGAATTGGGATCATTCTGCTTGATGAGGTTGAAGATTGACTCTGCTTGGGATCGTTGTTCATTGGAGGTTGACATGAGATGTGATATTAGAGTTTCGAATGGTGCCGGGTCGGCTCCGAGTATGGCCGCCACTTGCTGCTGAGTTGACTCAGAATCCATCACTGATAGATAGATAGGGTTGCGACTTCCGAGAGAGCTATGTCTATGGCGGCTCTCTGCTCTGCTATGGAGGAAGGAGTGGTGGCGCGGGGTTTTTTTCTCTCACACACGTCCAAATGGATATATAGCAGCACGTAAATGGAGAGGGAGAATTTGGAGGGTTTTCGTCTTTGAAATATCAGGCTTTTTTTGAGTTATCAAACAAATGGTCTCGATAATAAATACTCCGTAAATGTTTTATTTATTTTGGTAAGTATTAGTATTTATAATAAACGCTTAAAACGATATAGAATTGAACAAACAAATAAACATATCTTACTTGATATTGTAGCAATTTGCATCATACTTGAAATTCCGTGTATTATTTTATCTAGAACAAATATATTTATTTGTTCAAATTTATAATATTTACTCAAAATTGAAAAAACACACACACATATATATATATATATGTTTATTTAAATCAATTTTTATTCAATACTTGAATGCGTTTATTTAATGTATATATAAATAGATGAATATAAATCTCTCAGTAAATCTAATCAATTACTTGTTTCAAAAATTTTCTTTTTTTGTTTCTATACCTTTATAATATGTTAGAAAATTTGAAGGCCCTTAAATTAAATCTCTCAATATATATTCACATACTGATGTTAATAACATTTTTATTTAAATGTATAACATCAATTAGGATCCGAAAAAATATTCTTCAATCTTACTCTATTATATCGCATAAAAAGTTTCATTTTATATCAATAATTGATTTGATGTGATGGTGTAGTTATTTTTTTTAATTCTTGTTTTAATTTTACTTATTATTTAATAATTTTATATTAATATTTGTATCCTGCTTTTTTATAGGTTTATTAATAATAAAAATTTTATACTATTTTATTATTCAAGAGGGTCAAAATAGATATATAGGTGCCCCGTTCAACGTTTGCCCTAATAACGCTCCAATCAGCTCAATCTCTACTGTCACCGCCGCTGCAAATTTCTTGTTAGCCGCAGGTATATCTCTTATCCTCTGTGTATTCTGCTAGCATGTAATATTTACACGCAGATGTTCTAGTTAGGGTTTCTGAAATTTATCCTTTATTTTCCTACGAATCCAGGTCGTATTTTGGAGTAATTCTATTTCATCTTTGTTTTTGATTGTTTGCTTTGCTGAAAAATGATGTTTTTTTTTTGGAAAAATTCCGGTAGCTGGGAGGATTACATTTTTTGTTGTGGGTTACCTTTACATGCTATGCCTTTTCAATTCCTTGTATAAGACCAAAAAAGTGTTCTTTTTGCAGTAATGGATGTCTTTTGATGTTGGAACTACTAAGCAATTTGAGAATGATTTCTTTTACTTGTGCTCTTTTTTTAGCGTTTGGATCTGATCCTTTTAGTTGTTGTGAAAGAATTTTGTGTTGTGTTGAGAGTTGTTTTAGTAAATAAATAAATGAAAGAATGTTTGGACAACCAAAAAACTATCTTTATAAAAAGGGACTTAAATAGTCCGGGATCCCCCTGAATTTGGCACCTTTTATTCTGTATTCACTAAAATGTTGTTGGTCCTAATTACCCCCTCAATGTGGTATTTTGATAGCCTTTTTAGTTTGTGTTTTCCAACTTAATTGTGTTTGGACTTCTAGTTTGAGAGGAGCTTGGACCTTTATTACATCATGTCTCTTGTTTAATAGGTGGAGCCGATGGAGAAAAATGAAGCAAGACATTCTTATGATTACTAGGATTGTGATAATCATTTTATACCTCATCATAAATTATATTAATACTGCTATTATATGCTTATGGGTACATGTTAAATATAAGTTTGGCGAAGGTCGGGTATACATGCATTTTTTTTCCCAGGAACAAAGCTTCTTTACTGTGACAAATATAGGAAAAGAATATTATTGAATTGTTGTTATTTCTACATTATTACATTGAGACCCTATTTATAGACACTAGAATACAATCCTTTACCAAGTAGGATACTATTTACTATTCCTATTCCTATTTGTATTCATATTCCTATTCTAAATAGGATTGAATAAACCTATTCCTATTCTAATAGGCTTGTGTAAACCAATTTCTATTCTAATAGGATTGTATAAACCTATTCATATTCTAACACTCCCTCTCAAGCTAGTGCATACAATTCATGTACGTAGCTTGTTACATATGTAATAAATACGAGGACCAATGAGGGGCTTGGTGAGATATATGCAAGTTGATCAGTCGACTTTAACAAAATTGACAGTCAATCTCAATATGCTTGTCTTCTCATTAAATACTGGATTTGATGCATAATGCTGATAAAACACAGAGTGATTTACAGTGTTGAACTTCCCAAACCAAACTTCCAAAGACTATTTCAGACCATAGAGTGACTCACATAATCGACATACAAGGCAACTAAACTCCCCTTGAGCAACAAAGTGCTCAAAATCTAGTATTAAGTATATGGATCATGTTGGAATTAGATGAGTCGATATTAAACAAGTCACCGCAAAATTGGCTGGAACATGCTCATATGCCGGAGTATTAGATTGAATGACTAAAAGTGGTCACAATCTAAGAAATAAAATTATATAGGTAGGGTCGGAATGATGTCACGACCCAACTAAAATAGAAATTATATAGGATAGTTCGAATTGATGGAACGACCCCATTGAAAAAGAGAAATAATATGGGTAGGGTCGGAATGATGGCACAACCCTACTGAAAAAGAAAAATTATATGGGTAGGGTTGGAATGATGGCACAACCCTATGCAAATTAGATTTGAGGAGTCACCGGAAAGACGAATTGAACTATGCAAATCAAATCTGAAGAGTCACTGAAAAGACACATGATGCTATGCAACTCAGATATGAGAAAATAGTTTGGAAAAATCCACGGTAGTACACAAATTAAATATGAAAAGTAGTTCGGAGAGATGCACGGTGCTACACAAATAAGATATGCAAAAAAAAGATAGTCACCAGAAAGATGGCACGGTGCTACACAAATTATATATGAAAAAGTAGTCACTGGAATGATGGCACAGTGCTACACAAACCAGATATGAAAAAGTAGTCACCGAAAAGATCGCACGGTACTACACAAATTAAATATGAAAAAGTAGTCACCGGAATGATGGCACGGTGCTACACAAATTAATTATGAAAAAGTAATCACCAGAATAATGGCACGGTGCTACACAAATTAGATATAAGAAAGTAGTTACCGGAATGATTGCGCGGTGCTATACAAATTAGATATGAGAAAATAGTCACATGAAAGATACACGGTGACCCAACTTTTGCTAACATAATCATTGGCCAGACGGGCAGCATATATGGGTGCCACCCGCCGGCAGCGGAAGCTCTTTGATTTTCTACCAATATCGTAGAGGCTCTGATACCACTTGTTGGGTTATGGAGGTGATTAGGCGTCTTGCGGAAGCTTACAATTTGCAAATCATATAGTTGATAAATCAGATAACCAAAAAACTTATACTAAAAATCAAACTATTATTATATCAAAACTAATATAAAGAAAAACATTGAAACATTAGAGAGAATAAATCTCCCCATAAACAAGACTCTTAAACGACTACATTGTGGACGTTATCATTGTGTTGTGTTAGAAGAAACAAACATATATTTATAGAGTCCTAAAACCTTTTCTTATTAGAAAAGGACTAGCTACTCCAAACCCTTTCCTACAAAGAAAGAATAAACCAAATATGAAAGAATATTATATTTTCCTTTCAGGAAAAGTAAAAACATTTATGGTAATGTTTTGTCTTTTCTTTAAGAAAAAATAATTCTTAAATTATGGTAAGAAAATCAAGGTAAAACCCTAACAAATCTCTCCTTTTGGTTGGATTTTCTTGACAAAGCTTGATCTGTCTTCTTCATTGTATGATAATCTTATTCTTCACAAAATCTTCATGTATCACTGCTGCTTACCATGATTTAAAAAATTGATATGGGTTAAAAATTGGAGCCCTGTGTTAAAAGTTATGAACAGGGTTGAAAGTGAAACTTATGCGTTAAAAGTAATATGCATGAGTTGAAAGTAGAGCTCATGTGTTAAAAGTAAGATGCATGAGTTAAAAGTGGAGCCCGAGCATTAAAAGTTTGCTGGGATTTGAAAGTTGATTTTGTTTTTAAGGATAGAGCAGCAGGATGGTTGAAAATATATTTGAAAATTTTCCCACATGTAGTAACATAAAAATCTTCATTATCATCACGTTGATTGCAAATTGATTTGAAACCATCTTGAGTCTGTCTTCAACCTCGTGTTCAACCATTGGATCATTGGACCATGGGATCGTTGGACCATGTGAGAAATATAGGAAAAGAATATTATTGAATTGTTGTTGTTTCTACATTATTATATTGAGACCCTATTTATAGACGCTAGAATACAATCATTTACCAAGTAGGATATTATTTACTATTCCTATTCCTATTTGTATTCATATTCCTATTCTAAATAGGATTGAATAAACCTATTCCTATTCTAATAGGATTGTGTAAACCAATTCCTATTCTAATAGGATTGTATCAACCTATTCATATTCTAACAACCCTGATTATGCTGGTTTTTGGATGTTTGATCAAACTGAATATGTTTTGATTGCTATTTTTTGGTGTGACATATATTAGTCTTCTAATTCGATGAACTGATGATAGATCTCGATTAATCTGGTGAAAATGAGGGGAAGAAGTTACAGCCCCTCACCCCCTAGAGGTTATGGAAGGAGAGGAAGGAGCCCAAGCCCCAGAGGGGGTCGCTATGGTGGTCGTAGCAGAGATGATCCGACTACTCTATTAGTGCGCAATCTTCGCCATGACTGTCGGTATGCATTTTGTCAACATTTTATTCTTGGAGCATACCAGACTCATTTTCTTTTAGCTCAATCTGTAAAGCTGTTTTTTCTTTGTGGAGAAGTGATTGATTACATGCCTGTAATGGATGCTGTGTGCACTAAATTAGAAAACATGCATAGGATTTTTGTCTTGGGGACACAGCATGGGTCCGAAATAAGATTGAAGAATGTTGGCCGTATGAAATCTATTCTCTCTTTGTAGCCATCTGTAGGGACTACTTACCTTCTTCGTGCCTTTTTGAGTAAGAGCTAAAATTGGTCCTAATAAACTGTTACAATTCCTATGATTAATTCAGTTACATTATGTTAATGTTTAGGTGTTCCATGAATTCTTGCATGTAGCATGTCGTTCCACTTACTTTGCTGTTTGTGTGCAGGCCAGAGGACCTCAAAAAACCATTCGGGCAAATTGGTCCTGTCAAGGACATTTACTTGCCAAGGGACTATTATACTCGGTGAGCTTGTCTTGCATTGTCTTTATCTACACAAATCTTTCCCTCCTTGAAAGAAGAAGAAGAAGAAAGAAAGGGAGGAAGAGAGATCTCATAGACAAGTGATGGAGTTATTACATTCAGACATCATATCTTTAGATATTTTGTCCTATACAGTCCAACATATGGCCTTTCATCTTTTGGAACTAGATATTTTATATTTTAGTTTTTGAGAATCAATTCATTAAATTAAGTTTGACTAGGGATGGCAAATAGGGCGAGCGGTTGCGGGACAAACCCTCATAACCCACGGAGACTTTAATCCGCCCTGCTCCGCATAGACTGATTCATTGTTTTCAACCCGCCTTGTGCTCTGCCCCACGTAAAACCCATCCCCCCACCCCCGCATAATTTGCTATTTTTTTATTAAAAAAAATTCACAGAAGATGTTTTGAAGAATGGAATATAGTCCTTGAGTTAAATCTCCTCTCCTAAAACACCCATTAATCACATTATTGATGTCCAAAGTAAACCAAGTGCTTCAGCTTTTATTTTCTTTGTTACCGTCGTTTTCCAAGCTACTGTATCCCATAAATATGTCATAATTCTTCATAGCTTGGGCAATTGAAGGGGTAGCAGATGTGTTCTTTTTGCTGGAAGTAGCCAAGGGAAAAGCTTGGTTATGCTGTGATTGCACATTGTATAATTGTTTATTAGTTTAAGCTCACGTAACGCTGTAACGATAATTGATGTCAGTTTCTTGTGGAGTTGAGTGTGTGTTGGTCTTTGTACGCCTAAGAAAGTTCAGTATTAAAATTTAATCTTTTAGTATTTTTCTTTTTCTTAACCCCGCAACCCACGTCATTGTTGAAACTATTTGAACCTGCCAAGGCTTAACCCATAGCTTTAAACCTGCCCTACCCAGTTGCCATCCCTACATTTGACATAGAAATTTCTGTTGGCTTTTGTTTATTTTTTATTTTGTATTGGGTTCTGTTGTTTACTCATTGTTATGTCATGTTGGGTAACACTTAATTAAAGTTGTTGAGATGTAGCAGTGATGCTAAAGAGTTTTGGAGACTTCAAGTAGTAAGAGTTCTGTTGACACTTTCAAGTAGTAAGAGATGTAGCAGTGATACTAAAAGAGTTTTGGAGACTTCAATCAAGTAATAAGAGTTCTGTTGACACTTTCAAGTAGTAAGAGAGCTCTTGAGAATCAATCAAGTAGTAAGAGTTCAAGGTGATGTTAATGGTAGTGAAGATTGGAAGGAATATGGATACTATATCAATAGAATGTGAAGATTTCAAGTTTTCACGTCTTGAGGAATTTCAAATCATCTTTAAACTGATACACGAAAGGTCAGCAGCCATGTGCTTGCTTCTGTGCTTATCAAGGCATTCCAATTTTATGGGGATTATTTTAGGTTTGTTGTTTTCGGGCTGTTTGAAAATATTGGAAGTATTTAGGCAAGTCTCTTCTGACTGCACACTTTTTTCTCTTAGAAACTAATTTGATTTGACTCCAAATATATTGGTTTTTATTCTAATTGTTGGGGTGAGTTTACCCGTCAGAGGTTCCTTACAATTCTGAAACTCAAACTTGCTCCTGTCGTTATTCTAAGTTTCTAACTAAGATATTCAAATAGCCCTCGAGTTCTGTAGCTTGGATTAACACCCACTCGCTGAATTGTACTGTAATTTGATTATGTCTTTAATACAGTTTCTTGTGTTCCCTCTTCTCTTGCTTGTCCTTCCTCTTTTACTTCACAGTGAACCACGTGGTTTTGGATTTATCCAATATCTGGATCCTGCTGATGCAGCAGAAGCTAAGTATCAGATGGATGGTCAGGTTTTCCAAGGTCGGCAACTGACAGTAGTTTTTGCTGAGGAGAACAGGAAAAAGCCTCAAGAAATGAGAGCTAGGGAGCGTGGAAGGTAGTTCTTTCTACTATGTTTAGTTCCGAAAATTGGTTGTGGGAATTACTATCTCAAAGGAGGAATTTGTTTTTGTCTAAAAACAAAAGGATTAATTTGTTTGTGTTTTGGATGTTCTCTTTTAGCCAGTCATTTCTGTTGCTCTATCAAATTCTTGGACAATAGAGTAAAGCCTCTGTTACATTCTGTATTTTTCTCATTATTAAGTCCTTGTTTTTTCAAATCATGGATTTTAATGAAAATCGATGTTTAAGTTTTCCAAATGGCTAGTTTCTTAATCACAAATTTATATGTTTATTCTATTTTAGTGCCTATAAGGATTGTCATATTTCTTCTTTCCTGAGATGTTAACACTATGATGTACCATCTTGCAGTGGTAGGGGTGGCCGCAACTATGATCGGAGAGGTACTCCCCCTAGGTACCATAACTCTCCTCGGTATTCACGATCTCCACCTCCCCGTGGCTGTGATTACTACTCTCCACCTAAGAGAAGGCAATACTCAAGGTATGCTTAGTAGACACAAATGTGATATAATTGAAATTTTGTGGTGATTGATGGAAAATGAACCTTGCTTGCATTAGATCATTGTGAATGACAGACTAGCTCTTAATCACTTAAAGCATCTCTCCTAGGAATCAATATTCTGGTTTGTGAAGATATGTTGCCACCGGTTTCTTCCTACACTGTGATTTTTTTGGTTTTACCTTTTACTCAAACCTTATGCATGTTTGACTCTAGGATGTTGATCTGATAGCAAGATAGATCAAAGTGAGGGTAAATCTAAAAGCTTCAACATTTCCCTAGTCTGCTACAGCTAGCTTGAACTCAAGCATTAAAACCCCTTCCCGTTCTCAATTTGTCAGCAGTGTGAAGGGGAATAGCCTTTGAGTATTGAGAATGAGAATGTTGGGAACATTGTCTATAGTAAGTGAAACCTGCTTTATTGATTTCTTAGGTAGGATGAATTACTTCCCAAAAAGTTTTCAGAACTCACTCATCTTTTTTTTCTTATCTTCCAAACTTTATTCGGGCGTTTGGGCAAATTCTTTGCTACTCTTATCCATAGAATAGAAACTTGCTGAAACTAAGCCGTTTGTGCAACTTCTAAACATGTGACATTTCATACAAGTACTGGAGTTCCTTGGTTAATTATTTGGTCTGGATGTAGTTGCTCTGATTTGTGATATGAATATTTATCTCCTTCTCTTGCAGGTCTGTTTCGCCTGAAGAGAAAAGATACAGTCGTGAGAGATCATATTCTCCTCGTGGTGGTCAGGGAAGGGCATACTCACAATCCCCTCCTAGGGAGCAATCTCCACCATTCAATGGGTCAAGAAGCCGCAGTCAAAGTCCAGTCAGGGAGCATTCTCCACCTTATAATGGTTCAAGGAGTCGCAGCCGGAGTCCAGTTAGGGCACGTTCTCCAGTTAGGGGTCACAGCAGGAGGCAGAGCCCTAGTCAAGGCCATAGTAGGAGCCCTGATGCTGTTCATTATTCCAGGAATCCTGACCATGACGTGTCCCCGAGACACTGAAGACTCTCCTCTTGGTGACGAATGCTGTAGTTTGAACAACATGATGTGATTTTCTGTTTAATTAGTTTTGTCATGGAATTCAGCAGTTGCATGTAGTGACGATCCATATGGATTATTTTACCGACTTGCTTCTTTTGCTTGTTTCTACTTTATAAGTACTGATGGATATGGATGACAACATGGCTTTCTCTTCATGTGTGAGTCATTTGACTGATGTTTTTAGACTGCGTATATTGCAATTGTTGCTTCTCTTCACTTGGATCATACGCTTACAATCTGTTTGGTTTGACCAATTATTTTGCCCGTACTGTTTTCTCATTTTTTTGAGTTTGATTTAATGATTTCCGATTTACATGTACTTGTATTCTTTGAGCTATGTGGATGATATATTTGAAAGGGCAAAAAAATTGAAATACAACTACTCTATGGATTTAGATATTCGAAGTATGACTTGTTTTAATTAAGCACTTAAATACGCGACAATGACTCCTTTCATTGGAAGTAAATTTCATTTGAAACTGATTTCACAAACAAGTTTGTGAGGAAAAAAAGGGCTACTATTCTGAATACGTTTCTCCATTTAAAATCGCATGTTCCAACTAACCCTTTCTTACTGCTAACCTTTTAAAAGTAGGTGCCAACCCCTCTTAACTCTATTATCACGGTTGACCTGAAGTTACATAAACAAGCATAAGAGGATAGGAGATAGGAGAAAGAACATTTGAAGGGAAATTTAGTGTATTGGTGAAAGATGGGAAAGAGCATAAGTGAAGTTGGGATGGAAGATTTAGTAAGAGCAGGAGTAGGAGAGGAAGAGGCTAAATGGTTGATGGCAGAGCTGAAAGCTGCAATTGCTAAAGTGGGTTTCTCTCAAAAGGAGTTATGGCGTGAGGTCACTGCTCGGAAATTGCTCAAATCATCACACCCACATCCGCTGCACCAGCTTCTTTACTACTCTGTTTACGATAACTATCACAATGGCCCACCTCTCTATTGGTTCCCTTCTCTGTAATCTCTCTCTTTCCCTTTATGGCTTTTCATTAAAAAAAAAAAAATCATCTTTTTCATGTTCTATGATTGTTGGTTTGTGATGGCTAATTACTTGGACTAATAACAGCTGTAAATTGTTCTCATTCTGTTCTTGTCATTTTGACAAGTGATGCCTGCATGTCAGTTATTTAGTTGAAAACGAAACTGAATGTATGTTGAGGATCCATATAGCAGTTGTTATCCATCATATTCTGAAAATTGTATTTGGCTTACTTCCTATGGATTTCCAAGTTATTGTTGAAACTTGAAAGATGAATGACATAGGTTTACTACTGTCCATTTAAGTGATATGTTTCGTCGGTATTTTCCCTGGCTAGACACTTTGGATCAAGGAAGAGTAACCTGACACCGTTAATGGAGAAAACTTGAAGACAAAAAAGTTACGATCAAACAGTTGAAATTGCACTTTTTGTTACATTTTACACACAATTTTAGCAGTTATTAGTTTTTTCTGAAAACTTATACAATGTTGCTTGAAAGTGTTTTAGTTATAAAAACTTAGTTTTTAGAGTTGCATATTTGTTAAATTTCAGCTGACAAACTGCTATCTCTATGCAGGAATGAATCTAGACACACAAATTTGGGCCGCATAATGGAAATTCATTGTCCAAAGCTTTTCGGAGCATCATACGAAGATCCAATCTCGAGTTTTAAAGAATTTCAGAGGTTTTCTGTTCAGCATCCTGAGGCAAGTTCTTGTTTCAATTTTAACTTAGAATTTCTGGCTGCTGAGATTTTATTTCACATTCTGTTCATACTTGGAGCTTATAATTTGAGAAGTTTTTCAGATTTACTGGTCAATTGTTTTAAAGGAACTTCCAATTCACTTTCTGGAAGCCCCTAAATGCATCTTGGATTTTTGTGACAAATCAAAACGTGGAGGAAATTGGCTTCCTGGTTCAGTTCTAAATATAGCCGAGAGTTGTGTACGTTCGAGCAATTACAGCAACAAGCAGGATGATTGCGTGGCCATTGTATGGAGGGAAGAAGGGAACGATGATAAAGAAGTTAATTGCATGACATTGAAACAGCTGAGAGAACAAGTAATGTAGGTTCCGACTCTGCATTGTAATATCTCTTCATTCTGTTCATATTTGGATGAATGAAGTGTATGTTCCCTAATTGGTTCTGGTGAAAGTAAAGCCATCAACTAATTAAATTGTTCTTGTGGTTCATCTCATGCACTATACTCTTGTCTTGCATTTGGTATTATGGATACAATATATTTTCCTGCCTTTGGTTTTGGTTTTCTAATACTATCTTCAGGCAACATGATTTGATCAGTTGCCGTTCTGTAAAAATACATTGGCATACGTCCCTCTACATGCTCCTTTCTTCTCATAATAACTCTTTTCTTAATTGGGAAGACATTTTAAACTCATTCTCTCTTCCACAGGATGGTTGCAAATGCACTGGATAACATGTTCTCAAAGGGAGATGCAATTGCCATTGACATGCCAATGACTGTCACAGCAGTTGTTATTTACTTGGCCATTGTTCTTGCTGGATTTGTGGTAGTATCAATTGCTGATAGCTTTGCTGCACAGGAGATTGCAGTCCGGTTAAGAGTGTCTAATGCTAAGGCTATATTTACACAGGTACTTCTATTTACTAGTGAACATAAAATGTTAACCAAAGGGGTTCCCTATGGAGGAGATAGATGGGGACACTTTCCAGAATATTTTCTGCATTGAAATGTTAACAATATGAATCCATCAAGAGATGGTTTTTCTCTGCCTATTTAACAATTAGTCCTAGGTGTTCTTCACTAGATTGACCTTTTCCATATATATGTTTTTTTTCCCTTTAGGCGGCAATCTCTAAAATTCTTCCTTAACTAGTTTTCAAGGACATGATATTTATCTCTCTCTATATCATGTCAGGTCTGTAATCCCCTAACCGTTTGTTAAATGTCTTACACCCCTGGTGTAAATCCTCCCTTATTCCCTTTTGAGTTATGATCAATCAGACAATGTTACAGGATTTGAAGTTCCGCAGACATGAATAAGAAATCTCTGGCTTCCAGTTTATGTTTAAAAAAGACATTCAACTTACAGGACCATATTTTGATCATGAATTATGAATTTTGGATGAATATTCAGCTTTATTATTGTCTATGAGTCTGTTCTAGTGTGAGTTAATATTGTAAGCTAATAACCAATAAACAAAAGTAAATATTGTCTAGTTGGTGACATTAATCTTAATATCAGTAGAGCTATTTAACTGGTGTATGATTATTTCTAACATCTAAGCTTTATGAAAATTTAGGATTCCATAGTGCGAGGAGGCCGGAGATTCCCCTTGTATAGGTAAGTGACTAATGTTATGCTGGATGGTAAAACTGTGAAAATGCACACAAGTTACCTGCATAGTGTTGGTCTTTGGTTGGGTATAGAAAGTTGTGAAAGCCCTTCAAGGAAGTGATGAGAAAATTCATCTTCGTCCCAACCAAAAATTACACATCCTTCAGCATGCAAGAGAAGAAAGAGCAAGAAGTTAATGGAAAAAAAAGAAGACAATGCCAAAATACTGCCAGTCGAAGTTCCACTAATAAGGAATTAAATAAAAAGAAGGGAAGGAAATTCAAATGCCATTACTCAAGCCATTGATTTTTGTGTCATTTCACCCTTAAAGAAACAAATATATTTGCTCTTGAACTATGGCGGAGACATCGTTCTTTCATGAACATAATGAATACATGGTTCATTCTCTAAAACTCTTGCAGTCGAGTTATAGAAGCTGCTCCACTTAAAGCTATTGTAATTCCTGCAACTGGGGAGGGTGTACAAGTTCAATTAAGGAACCAAGATCTTTCATGGAAGGATTTTCTTGCCAGTGTCAGTCACCTTCCCAGGTAATATAATGACTTCTTTTCTTCAATAACATTTATTGTGAATATGTTCTCTAATTGATAAATTATTGTACTAGTGTTTATGACCCTGATGATGGTTCAAAATTCGTGAATCTATCATGACAATATATAGCACTTTTAGTGGCAATCCAGGGTTATGCTGGATTTGGTCTTTTATTCCCAACCTCCACAGTTCTCCAAGGATGTCTAAATTTTGCAAAATTGTATAAAGAATTGCTGCGAGCCTGCGGACCATCAAATAATATCTTTATTTACCCTTGATATAAAAATTTAAGCTTTGATTATATTTTCTTCTCTGGCAGGCCAAATTATTATTTTCCGGTTTATCAATCCATAGAATCTGTTACCAACATACTATTCTCATCAGGAACGACAGGTAAATTGCCCTTGCTGAGACTACATAATTTATTTTTGGCTGTGCATTTTGTGTAGCTTGTTGATTCGGTTGATCGTTTTGCCTTTGTCAGGAGATCCGAAAGCAATTTCTTGGACTCACCTGTCTCCCATTCGATGTACTGCTGATTCATGGGCTCATCTTGATATTCAATCTGGTGATGTTTTCTGCTATCCCACAAACTTGGGATGGGTGATGGGACCAGTTCTACTGTACTCCTGCTTTCTAACTGGTGCAACTCTAGCTCTGTATCATGGATCTCCTCTAGACCATGGTTTTGGGAAATTTGTGCAGGTGATCAACTGAATCTCCTATGCAGAAAGAAACTTTTATCTTCATATTCATTTAAGGGTCTACCAGAGACCTATACTGAAATCTTTATCTTTTGGCGAATGTTTGAGACCATTAAATGTGTTAGCTAAGTATCTCTCGGCAACACAACTTCCTATAGTAGCAATTTTTACTTTGATCACATTTTGTAAAAACCTAATTCAGCTGAGCTTGTGTGTCTAAATTTTATTTATTCTCTCTACCCTCCATGTGTTAGTAGGATGCAGGAGTTACTGTCTTGGGGACTGTTCCTAGCTTAGTGAAGACTTGGAAGAGTACTGGGTGTATGAAAGGCCTCGATTGGACAAGGATAAGGTACTCCTTGAGTTAAAAAGCTAAAGATATATAAGACTGATTTGTCAGTGGGACAATCTAACATGAAAGCATCTGCAGGATGTTTGCTAGTACTGGAGAAGCCTCTAATGTTGATGATGACCTTTGGCTTTCTTCAAGGGTGTACTATAAACCCATTATTGAATGTTGTGGAGGCACAGAGCTATCATCATCTTACATTATGGGAAACCTTCTTCAACCACAAGCTTTTGGAGCATTTAGCTCTGCAACAATGTCCACTGGATTTGTCATCTTAGATGAAGATGGGCGCCCTTATGTTAGAAAGCTTTACGGCATTTTATTGAGAACCCACATGTTTTTTGAATTCCTGGATGTTCTATTCATAATGAGAAAATATTTTTTTAAACCTGTTTTCAGCCAGATGATCAAGCTTGTGTTGGTGAAATTGGCCTGTTTCCTACCTATATGGGAGCTACTGATAGATTGCTGAATGCTGATCATGAAAAAGTGTACTTCGAGGGAATGCCA
The DNA here is from genome assembly GCA_035578085.1 of Solanum pinnatisectum. Taxonomy (NCBI): domain Eukaryota; kingdom Viridiplantae; phylum Streptophyta; class Magnoliopsida; order Solanales; family Solanaceae; genus Solanum; species Solanum pinnatisectum. The sequence goes on from CM069087.1 coordinate 111,217, forward strand.
ACATACAAAGATATGGTAAGCACATGTCGTAGAAAAGCAGTTTTCTTTGTCCAATTTTCCCTACAACACTTAGCATTGTACTATTGAACTATGTGAAATTGCGTTTCGGCTTAATTGTTGATTGTCTCATTCTTTACTTCCTAGCTTCGGATATGGCCTTTTATGCTAATAAGGTTCCTTTCTAGAGAATGAAATGGTTCGATCAACTAGGTATGATTTTTCATGATAATTCTGACAGTTGACTCTCAAATTCTTTTGCCAAACAAGAGTAAGATGGTTGACTACAGATTGCAGATGATAGACTCAAAACTCAAATTCTTTTTCCATATTTTAATGGGATAAGTTATGTTCTGTTGAGTAGCTTTTAAGTAACTTGATCACTTTCATTGCTGTTATAATACTGAAGTCCCCCCCTTCCCCCCTAAGCAACTAAGAAGACATGGTGATATCCTAAAGCGAACTATTGGAGGTTATCTTGTTGTTAACGGCAGAGCTGATGACACCATGAATCTTGGAGGCATAAAGGTACTATCAATTCAAGTTTGCTAGTAGACAGCACTAGAAGATGAGAACACAAGACAAATTTATAATCATGTGCGCTCAATGATTCTGCAGCAACACTCGAATGAAATCTTCTTTTGTTTACGTGCAGACAAGTTCAATAGATATTGAGCGTGTATGTGATGGTGCTGATGAGAGTGTCCTTGAAATTGCTGCAGTCAGTGCTGCCCCACCCAATGGAGGTCCAGAACAGTTAGCTATATTTGTGGTTGTCAAAGAGGGGATGAATATTTCACCAGACACACTAAAGAAAAGATTCTCAAGAGCCATTCAAAGCAATCTTAATCCTTTATTCAAGGTTTGTACCTTTCCATTTGGCTATCGAAGTATCCTCTATTTGGATTGGATTGAGAATTTGTTAAATTAGAATAGAAAGATATAAAAACAATCACTTGCTTTTGCTTATGTATCATTAATAGGTGAGATGGGTAAAGATAGTTGGAATGTTGCCTCGAATAGCTTCAAATAAGTTGTTGAGGAGAGTTTTAAGAGAGCAGTGGAAGCAACATGTTCAGATACAGAGTAAACTTTAGCTCAAATTTGCAAAAACAGGTCAAGCAAGAAGATATGATGTATGTTGTCATTATATTATGTAATAATAATAATAGTATATACTTGAAGGGAGAAAAGTTCACTACTTGACTAGATTAGAAAAAACTCGTGTACGTAAAAACATAAAATATGAAGAGAATCCCTCTCTTTTCCTCCCTCCTTCCCTTCTTGTGTACTAGTCGTGGTGGTGGTGGTTATTATTATTATTATTATTATTATTATTATTATTATTATTATTATCATCATCATCATCATCATTACTATTATTATTATTAAGGGGAACCCATCGGTGGCCCCCTAAACTTGGCACCAATTTTCACTTAGACATCTCAACTAGGCTTTGTTCATTTTAAACACCTCAAGGAGGGGTCCGTTGTGTAATTTTGACACTTTTTATATTTTCAAAATCACATATTAAGTGCGTACACCCAGAATCAAGGGTCGGGTCAACGCCTCCTCGTCTCTCGGGTCGGGTACCAGCTTCTCAGCGAAGGTATAATCTGGATCATCCAGGTAGTTAATAGACGCCAAGGTACAATCCACCGTGGACAGAATTACGGGAACGCCATTACCCACTTCACAGTGAAGCTCTAGACGGTTGTCCGACGGACGACGGCGGAGAGAGCCGGCGAATTGGTAATAGTGGACGAGAGCGGCGGAGAGGGAGGAGGTGAGAACTTCATATGGGTCTGAGTTGTGTTGTGTCGTGTCGTCGTTGAAGTAGACACGGAGGTATCGGAAAGTGAAATTGAGGTTCCGATCGGTGTCAAGATGGGAGAGAGGAAGGACATGGTTTTCAGTGAAAGGCGGCTTAGAGGGATAGATTGTGTTAGTTTCGCCGATGGTTACTTCCATTTTTCCGGTTGACGGCTGATCGGAGAATAATTGCTGTTATTTTCTCGTTTATAAAGTTAAAATTAAAAACAAGTGCAATAAGACGGTAGGTGGTTAATAGTGGAAACAAGTCAACAACCAAGTCGTTGATATTGTTTCCTTTTTTGTTTTTATTTTGGTAAACTACATGACTTCACACTTCGCTTGGAGGGTTAAAGTTGTTACGTATTGTTTTATAATAGAAAAAAAGGATAAATATATTCTAGAATTATTATAAATGGTATGTAGATATTCTCCGTCATACTTTTGGCGCATTGGTGTCCTCCAGTCCAAAAATTAGAGTATATATATGTCCTTCACTCTCACGGAAGACTAAATAAGGACACATGACACAATCTTTGCCGTTGATTTGATATTTAATAAATGTCGGATCAGTGAATAATATTATGACACGTGCATGTTCGTTAGTGTAAAGGGTATATACGCTCTACTTTTTGAACGACAGGGGCATCAATATTCCAAAAGTATGACGGAGGGTATCTGCATACCATTTATGATAGTTTGAGGATATATTTGTCCTTTTTGCCTTTATAATATATTGTATTGTTTTAATGGATATAGTGTTTTAATAGATTGTATCATTTTCCATCGTTACATAATATCATGCAACTATAATTTAATTGATAGGCCTACAAGAAAAGTAGGGTACATAATAGAACTACTATGAAAATATAAGATAAAAGATGAAATATTATTATTAAATAATAAATAAAAGACAAAATGAGAAGAAAATATTAAGGTAACGACACGATCACACCAAATCGGTCAACAGTCTTTTTAAGCGATACGATATAATAAAAATTAAGTAACAATCAAAACCAATATTGTATTTAAACTAACAATATAATACAATTTAATGGGTAACAACCATCCAAACAAAGTGTAAATCATTATCCAAGTTATACATGTTTATTTTTATAAAAGTCATTAAAATGTTTATTGATTTAATAGGATGATTTACAACAAATAAATTTTTATAAGGTGCATGAGTGTTTGGTCTTTTGTGGATGGTAGGTGGCGAAAGAGAAAGCATAAATGTTGTTGATGATTCATGAGGTTCAAGTCTTTGGTCTTTGTCCATAGCTAACTCCAAATCAAATCTCTCCTCTCCGCATGATCCTTCATATCACGAATTTAATTAAATCAAACACGATTTATAGAATTATTGAATTTATTTCACTAATCTAATAGTGTAGTTATATGTCTAGAAACACAAACTACACACTAAAATAATCATAGTCTATGATAGCGTACCTATTACATATATTTATTTTTATTTTTGAGTAAAAATCTTTAATAAAATCCTTTTACAAGAATTCGAGAAAGCGAAGAAAGAAAAGTGTTTTCTTTCTATCGTTTGTTTAATGTTATGGAGAATTAAGCATGGAGTTTCAGAGACTCGTTCTTTTTAATAACATCAAGCAATGGTTTAAGGAGTGCCTAATTTTTGGGTCCTTCTCCTTTCTCATTCTATATATATATATATATATACCTGAGTTACTCCATCTAATCTTTTTCATGGTCGATAATATTATTGTATGCTTGTATTGCAAATCATGATGAGAGTAGTTGAACTTGTATGTATTCTTGATCAACTATTGATAATATTTTTTTTTTTTTTGTATAATTTACATAAATCTTGTAATGTTAAGAGCTAGTCACATTATTTTCTTACTCTTTTCAATTAATTATAAAAATTTGTCAAAATTTATGAATTTTGGACACATCACTGGACTTCCGAATACATCAACAGACATCTGGATACACAAGAGAGGGATGTATCCGAAAGGGAGGGATGTATCAAAGAGGGGTAGGATGTATCAGAGAGGGGATAGGTACATAGGGGAGTGATGTATCCGAAAGAGATTTTTGAAAAAAAAGTAAAAATAGAAAATTTTAGAAATTATAATAAAATAAGATGTGTATTTAGATAATTTTTCCTAAATTTTATCATCACCTATTATCGATCCCCGAAAGCAAAAAAATAGAAATGAGACAAAAATAGCTGGTAGCTACCTATTTTAAATTTATCTTTTCTATTTATGCTATCAATTAATAAAGTCTTGTTAAGAAAATAGACCGAATGCCTAATTCAACCTTTTAGTTGGAAAAGTGAGAATTTTCCAAAATCGTATAAGAAGTTAAATAACAACTCATTTGTGGAAAACTTTCAACCTTAATTACGATAAGGATTACTTAAAAAGTCTTTCACTTAATTTGTCCTCAGTATAAACTTAGACAACATGATAACAAAATATCGTCGGTTTTATTCAATAGATTTGCTATAAATTCTAAATTTAAATCGCGATTAGTGTAATTAATTCTCTTTTACAGTAATAGTGTGAAAATTTTCTCTTGGAAATTAATGAGAAAGAATATCATAGTTGGCAGACAAGGTAAAACAAAACAAGGTTAGGTTTTGATCGGAAATCATATGAAAAACACAAGGACAATAATTCAACGTGCTTTCAATTTTGATGCCTCCTATGTATGTACTTAAATCATTATTAATATTAAAATTGGAATCAAATTTAAATTTGTATCAAAAAATAAATTTTTATTGAAAATAAAACGCTTCATAATAAAGAGTGATGATGATATTAGAAATAAATCTTATAGTGTTAATATATATATATATATATATATATATATATATATATATATATATATATATATATATATATATATATATATATATATATATCATATTCCTATTCTTTTTCAAATTAAAAAAATTCATTTAAATTATAGGATCTCGGATACATCAGGCAACCTGCGGATACATAGCTCCTGAATTGTTAATGATACATTACTTAATTAATAGGAGGAATGTATACGAAAGGGGAGAGATATGTATCTAAGAAGGGATAGAGATGCATCTGAGAGATGATTTTTGTAATTTTTGAAGTAGAGTATTTTAGCGCTTATGATATTTTAAGTTGCAGTAATTTTTTTGAAAATAAAAAGTAGCATGCCAATTTTATGATTTATGTCCTTTGTGCAAGTTAAAGTCTTGCATTTGATGGGAGTTGTGCATTATGTCAATGGATTGCCTTGTTGATGATCCTGAACACCTATATATATCTACATCATAAAAAGATGTAGGTCGAATGACATCAATACATTGAATGTACGAATATATAATTTAGCTGAAGCAGATGACTAAATGAAGGACTGCAATATAAGTAACTATATACTCAACTAAATGTAAAGAGATAAAGAAGTGAAATCATTTAAACTTTACAAATACTTGCTCATCTCTGAACTCAACATATTAAGTGATATGATAAAATACACTTTTAACTCTATTTGGGATATTCTTTAACCGACAACCATCACTATGAGCAATACGATGATAAAACGTCTCGCCCACACTGTCATAACTATCTTATAGCTTTTCAGTATATAGAATATTTCAACTAAGTGGATCCACTAAAACTCTGCTTGAAAGCAATAAGTAGTTGTCTAAAAAGTATGATTATTTACCCATGTTGGCTACATGATTTATGAGGAATGTGAGTTATCTGAACTCATCCCCATATAGGTGCATATTACTACTCCCAATAAATATATTATTGTGCTCAAATATATAAAACATGTTATTCAATTTCTCAATTTGAGGTAATTGCTCAAAATATCCTGTTAAAAGAGGTAAGTGCTCTGAAATATCTCTAAACTCATTAACTCATTTAGAAATCAAAATTTCTCTTTTCTCAATGTAAAAAGTCATATATTAGGGGATACTTAGTTCCCTTATACTCTTAGTCAAATCATATTTATAAAACTCTTTCTCAAAACTCATCTTAGGCGCTTTTTTAGAAAATCAGTTTAAGACAAAAATCTTTACTTCAAAAGATTCTAAAAAATTATAACTAAAATAGGGTTCATGCTGAAATATGAAATGAACAAATCAACTCAAGGATCTCAATAACAATATAAAAAAAAAAGTTCAATACTTAAAAATCAAGAACTCATAACTCAACGATACTACTCACCTCAAGAATACTCAAAATCCAGGATAAAATCCTAGATAGACGTAGGGTGTGAGGACGAACTTAGTCCATCACTATGATAGCCTTACATACCTGGAAGAATAAAATTCTACTACAAGAAAAAAGGCTACTAGGGACGAGAAAAATGGTCCTTAGAAGTCACATTCTAGTCCCTAAAAGTCAATAATGAAGGGCAAATCCCGTCCCTATCGACTTCGTCGCTAAAGGTAAATAAGGATGAGATTTTAGTACTGGTCGCGAAAACTCTTTTGCGACATGTATAATTCTAGTCCCTAAAAACTTATAAGGACCACATTTCTGGTCCTTTAACAAGCATTTCTAGAAAAGCTTAACTAGTCCTTAAAACCTTTAAGGACCAATCACTACAGCGTTTTAGGCCTACGGCCACCCCAATAAAGTGTTGCCTAAGCTAGCAAAAAGTGTGGCTTTTGATAAAAGGCTACACTTTTGGACTTTAAGCAACGCTTTTTAGGGGGTGGCCTAAAGAAGCGTAACCTTTGACATTAGGCAACACTTTTTAAATGTCGCCATCATAGCTACACTTATAAAGCGTAGCCAAATAGGTATAAGGGCACGCTTTGTAGTGATGCATTAGCGACACCTTTTTTTTTATTATACTACACTTAAAAGCGTTGCCTTTTCTTTGTTATTGGTCACACTTAAAAAGTGTTGCCTTTTATATCTCATCTAGAGCAACACTTATAAAGTGTAACATTTCTTATGTACAAGATAACATTGGACATCCTACAGCAACACTTTTGAAGTGTCGCAATGTTGTGTAGAATTTTGTAGCCACAATTTTTTATTTTTAAGAATAATAATTTTTATTTGCATATATTAAATAATCACATAATTAAATATATACAAGTGACCTAAAGCACAAAATTAACTAATAATTAAATCGAAGCTATATATTTCAAATAAACTTCACATGTCTTGTACAATAACCAATACTTAGAAAGTGATGATTGCTTAAAGATCTCTACTATCAATAAATTCCGCAAAATCAAATGCATTCAAACATATATATATGACAATAATACAAAAACTCTTCATCGTTCACTATAATAGATCGAGTTTACTTCTGGCCACAATTCAAATTCAATTACCGTCAGTTTCCTGCACATTCAAAATACAATTATATGTTAGTGAATAAATCATGTATTTAATATGCTTAATTAATTCACAGTTACAAAATGAAAAGGCAAAAACCTAAAACTTGGTGAAGCATAAACCCCAAAACATCACACTTCATTTCACTTAGGTGCACTTCAACTCAAGCACTAATGAAGGAAAAAAAACCAAGCACCAAGAGGCATGCACCTCATCATACAGACTTTGCTTTGAAGAGAGAGAGAGAGAGAGCTAAAGTGATGCATTAATTTTTATGCAGAGGTTAGATTAAATAGATATATTGATGATTAAAAAAATAGAAATATAGCTTAGAATACTAGTCACTAAATATTAATTAGAAACTTTAAATTGTATCACTGCATCGAACTGCTTTATAAGGTAAAATCCTAGAAGACCTTGGTGTTTTGATTTGCTATATATTTGCCATCTATAACACTACAATATATTTCTATGTAGATCTAAAATTTGTTTGGGATGATTATTTTTACACAATTTATTGCATACTAGTAGGATCTATATTGTAATTACTTATGTTACTGTTGGCTGTTTCTAAATCTTCTCCAGGTTGTCCAGAAACAGAAGGGAAAACAGAAGTAGAGAAAACAGGAAGTATATATACTTTAACAAATAGCAAATCCTACCAAAAGCTATTAATGAGAAGTTGTTGCATAATTTTCAATCAAGCTATTTATGGAAAAGATGTTTTGAAGGCTGCAAGATCCTCCTCAATGCTCTATGGACAGCAGCAGCAGCAGCAGTCTTAGTTATCATAATTTCAACAAGGCTTGCATAGTAGCCAACTTGGCATGAGTTCTGGCAGTGGTGGAAGCACTGGACTTCATCACATGCTTCAAAGTGAATCATCACCTCATGGTGGTGGAAATGGTGGTGGTTTCTCTCATGACTTCAGCTGCGCAAATAAGCAAGACATTGGGAGTAGTATGTCTGCTGAAGGGCGGCGGAAACTCAGGTAGTGATGGTGGTGAGAATCTTTATTTGAAAGCTTCTGAGGATTGAAAATTAAGGTTTTACTAGTAATTTTAAGCTAGTAGTAGTAGTAATGATGCCAGTTCAATCCAGAAGATTTAGAGTTCTTGCAGTTCTCTTTTTTCATTTTTGGTGTAAAGAACAGTTATCCTTGAAGTAGTAGTAAGGTCTGCAAACACTCTACCATCCGCCCCACCTAGTGAGAACACAGCTAATTCAGGACATGAGAACATAGTCTACCCTCAAAGATCACATTCGAGTAATGAAAGTTCTAGGCGTGTCTCGTGTTAATCTTACAAGTCGAGTCAAGTGTAGAAAATTCAGGACAATAATGATAATATTTCAGGCAGGCAAGATATTATATATTATATACTCCTACCAGTGAAACAAAGAAAAAGGATCATCCAGGACCTACAGGTGATAATAAAGAATCGAGAATGGGAAAGATAATGATCAGACTCCGTCCAACAACAAATCAAAAGGTAAACCAAGCAAGAAAAAGAGAGAAGCAATTAAAATAAGACAACAAAATGAGGCTGAGATACAGGATACCAAAGTACAGGAAAGACATATTCCTAGAAACAAGAACCAGCAGCAATAGGATGACAACTCAAACCATCTCTCACAACAACCATCACAGTTCAAAGCAGTAAAACTATAGGGGAAAAAAGTACAGAACTATAAACCATATATAGCACCTAAAATACAAAAATTCGTACCTACTCCACAAACCACTACATATAAAAACAGCCTAGCCCAACAAAAGAATACATATAACCACATTACCCGTACCTACATAGAAAATATTTACAAGATCCAAACATACTTGAATAAAAACCCCAGAGCCACAAATATAAAAGAACCAAATACATATTATATTACCCAACACCTACAGGGATACAACAAACTAATTGCATTACCAGGCACAAATATAAATTTAGTTACTACTTGTTATAACTATGGATTACTCAGTACCGTATACACAGCTACTGGAGATGAAATTTCAAAGATACCAGAACTATACAAAGCTTTCCTAACCTACAAAAGAATTACCAAAGGAACGCTATTTTTTATTAAATTTTATACAGCTACTGCAGAGATACTATATGACGAAATAAAATCGGTTATACAAGTCATAAAGATAGGATTGACCAGAGATATGCTAATACCGGAAAAGATAGAAAAACAAAATGAGATATCTATTGTAGATATTCCAGATTTTTATGCAAACAAAAGAGTTATTGGAATAGCTACAATACTGACGGAACTAGCAAATAATTATTTGAACCTTAATTCTTGTTTTATTTCATTAATTTTTTCTAATAATTGTTCTCTATAAGTTTCATCCATTATAAAAACATTTTTTCATAATATTCTTGTTTCTTTATTATAAGATTTTGTATTTCTTTTGCATTTTCTGAAATATATTCTAAGTATTCCATATCTTGGGTTCTTTGGTATGTTATAATATTATTTATTAAAATTTTATTTAGTAGATCTAAATTTCCATAGTTTGTAGCCAATATGTTAGATATTCGTAGTTTATCATTAATCTGAATATAAATCATATAATTCATCTATATTTTGAATAGTTAGTTCTTGCCAATTTTGTTCTATAAGTTCCATTATCTGGTCTAGTTCTGTTATTTCTTCAATAATTAAAAGGTCATAAATTTTTCTTTTTATGTCAATATTAAGTGTTTTAAGAACATATAAAATAAGTGTTTTATAATTATAATCTTCATCTAGTAAGTATGTATTCATCATTTTCATGATTTCTAAACAAGTTTATTCCTTCTAACCTTCTTGTTTGTTATTATCAATTATCAAATTATATTAAAGTTATCCTAAATAAATTCTTTTGGTCACTACTATGATTTTCATTTCAATCGCTACTCCTAACAGCGCCTTCAACAAGTTCGTACTTTCCCTCAAACGGCTTCTCTTTTGCCTAACTGGGTTTCTGATTTCGGATGGCATAGTCTGGGCTTTCCTATTCTCAGCCTACCTTCGTTCATAGCAAACTACTTTGAATTTAATTTAGCATAACAATACTATAACATGATAATAATCAAATAATAATCAAGAGATTATCAGGAATAAAAAAGTTTAGTTGTTCATATTGAAATATGAAAATACCTCTGTTTGTAGATTTTCTGGAACTGATTCCTTCATAGCTTCTGGGTTGTTGTTAGATTTCTCCATTTATATTTTTTCTTATCTAGCTCTGATACCAATATAAGGATCTTGCGGAAGTTGAGAGAAAATATGTGGAAGTGGGAGATGAGGGATGATTTTCCCTTACTCCTCAATCTTATTTATAGAGTGAATAATTGTCGCATTTCTTCTCTCAATTCTTCCTTTAGAGAAGTGATTTCATTGGCATGCTTTTGTTTTAGATTGTTAATTTCCTCATCTTTCTTCAAAGAACTTGTTGTCACTGATCTACCATAGCACCTAAGTCGACCAGGTTGCTCCTTTCCAAACACTGCCCTAAATGCATCATTAACTGTTTCCCCATAATTTTGGCGATTCTGAAGTTCAGCTTGTTGAATAAAATTGGCATCCATATTGAACTGTAAGTACTATTTCATTTCCAGTCCTATGATATTGATCAAGAACTAAAAAAATTTAGCAACTTTTCCTAGCAAACAATTCAGCGACATCGACAAAGAATTGATATCTCCTCGCACTTGCACAAGAAGAAGAAGAAGAAGAAGTACCTGATAAAATTCAATGGACTCAAACTCCCCACAATATATAAATTTTAAGTCTGAATCAAATTCACTACTAATCCTTTTTAAAAAACTTACTATTGCAACTTGGGTATTAGCCTGGATTTCCTTTCCCGTCTTGGTACGAGTTGCAATAAACATTTCAGGCTTTGATGGTTCTTTGTTGTTGTCTTTGGCTGCACGCTACAGATTATATCAAAAGTAATTAAAAAAACATCAATATTTTCTAATAAAGTACAAAAAAATGAAATTCAGATTTTTGAAGAAATGTCAACTAAGTATTACCAATGCCACGCATACTCTTGCAAAATTAATAGGTCCCATTCGATGCCTCCACTTTTGTTTTTTTCCTGTTTTGAGAATTCATCTCGCATATGGCCTATTATTAAATAAAAAGAGATAATTGAATTGATAAAAAAAAAAAGAAAAAAGAATAGATATGATGCAAAATATGTCGATGAGTAGAAATGCACTATTTTAGCCTTACTTGAATAGTTGGGTGTTTCCAATACTCGATCAGCTGACGGAATTGATTATCTGGAATGCCATCAGGACGTTTTTCTAGCATATCCTCAAGGGTACTGTTTTTATCAAAATATTTCTCTTTAATTTTTTGCTTGTGTCGCCTCCAAGCATCACGAAGACCAGTCATCACCCACTTCTTTCCTTCTACTGAAATTAGAAATTTGGACTATGCAAAATAAAATATATTTAGCTTCAGTAAGTAAAAACAAATAATAAAATATGCAATCTCAAAAGTGATTGTTCTTACATTGATATATTCCCACATGCGCTTTTAGTATCATTTGGCACCGCATGCCAACTGGTGTACATCAAGCTGATGAATCTAGGATTCCTTGCAATTGTTCCTATAAAGTTGCTTAATTCTGACACTATCTTATTAGTTGGTCCTATTGCTTGTCCTTTATCAAATGTCACCTCCTTTCTTTCTTCCAAATTTCTTGCGTGAATATCCTTACATGTTGTTTGTCCTCTAACTTTTTTTGGCTTCGATATTTCTAGATTGATGTAACATAAAGGAAATAAGATATTTCTTTTATAACGAGTAATAAATCTTACAAGGTTTAAGACATACCTTTTGTACTACAATCAATGTCAATTTCCTCTTCTACATCACATTCATCTCCACCGAGTTCTTCTTGATCCACAAGATCATCCAATCCTTTGTTGTGTTCATTAATAATAGGAGCATGCATAAATTCGACATCAGCTATTGTGTGGCTATCACGTTTTGTTTCATCATCTATGCGTATCCCTTGATTATTCTGAAACTGATCAAGACTATTAGTTGATATGATCGGCTTCCTCTTTACCTGCTTGCAATTTGGTAGATCATGAATATCAATTTCATTGTGTATTTGTTGCTTATCCAAAAACTGATCAATACTGGTGGTTGATATGACCGACTTCCTCTTCACCTGTTTGAAGTTCAGTAGATCCTCAATATCATGTTGTACCTCTCCATTACCTAGTGTTGTTCCAGTCACATGTACTAAAGCAGTAACACCTTCCTTGAATGACGTTTGGAACCTAGAGTTATTCATAGGAAGTTTAATTCCTTTCTCTTGAATGGACTCTCCAGATTGAAATAACCTCTGTTTAGTTTGTCCTTTCCTTACAATCATATGTGAGGTTCTAAGCTCTTCCCTTGAAGACGATTGAATTACTGATTTGTGCCCAAGCAATTTACTCTTTCCTTGTTGTGGAATGAAATCCTCAGAATTTTTTCTTTTATGTGGTATTGGTGCCTGCTCTTTCTTAGCTCTATCATTGCGTTCATTTGCAAGTTGTTCTCTCTTAATCTTGAATTTGTTGGCCAATTCAGCACTTGATTGGCATTGCATATCAAAATCCAGATTCTTCAATGGACTTTGAGCTTTGTTTGGATTCGAACCCTTTTTCTTTAGTATTGCTGATTGATTCATTCTTCTCGCTTTGTTTTAATCTCTTTGATTTCTTTCCCTGTAGTAAGTAAACCTACAAAATAATAAGGTTCTTTAAGTGAAAGAAGCAGCAGTTGAGTTTCCAAAATTTCCAGAATTTCCAGCACTGTATAATATTGCACCAGCGAGTTTCTAGAATTTCCAGAATTTCCATCATCAGACAATATTGCAGGTGAGTTTGAATTTCGGAATTTCAAAGATCAGATAATATTGCGATGTGAGTTTCTAGAATCTCCAAAATTTCCAAAGATCAGACAATATTGCGAAATTGAGTTTCTAGAATTTCAATTTCAAAGATCAGATAATATTTGCGAATTGAGTTTCTAGAATTTCAATTTCCAAAGATCAGATAATATTGCGGAAATGAGTTTCTAGAATTTCGGAATTTTCAAAGATCAGATATTATGGCGGTGAGTTTCTAGAATTCTCGTAATTTCCAGATCAGATAATATTGCGGCGGTGAGTTTCTAGAATTTCAATTTCAAAGATCAGATAATATTGCAAAGATTGAGTTTCTAGAACTTCCAAAATTTTCAAGATCAGATAATATTGCAAAGAAATTGAGTTTCCAAAATTTCCAATTTCCAAGATTGTATAATATTGCAGTGATTGAGTTTCCAAAATTTCCGAATTTTTAGTCAGTATAATAGTAGATTCTGCAAATGAGTTTCCAAAATTTCTAGAATTTCCAAAACTTCCAAAGATCAGATATTCTCAGAATCGATTCTATAACTGTCTGAGACACAATATCCTAGCAGGGAAACTGGAGCCACAACTAAACTAATTCTATAAATTCAAACAAAATCAGGACCTAGACGAACTATTTTTGATCAAATTGAACATTAGAACTTGAAGCCTCATAGTATCAGATAGCATTTGAGAACAATCAGACGGAGATATACAACGACTAAGTTAAAAGATGCTCAAAAGAGAACCGAGCCACACTTGGAGAGAAAGGTAAACTACCAGAGTTTACGCCCCATTTCGAGAACCCAAAACAGATAGCAGGCATAGTTAAAATCGCGACTGAATGAATTACAGACCATCTTGAACAAACTAAAAGGAGACTCAGTTAACTTTAAGAAAACAGATCAAATCATATCAACTAAGAAACTGATACAAACTAGCAACTCACTATTTCAGTCACAACAACGCATAACACTCTTGGTCTAAAACAAACAAGGAAAAATTAAAGGTAAATAGTTGTACCACTCTCGGAGCGACGAACTCGGGACAGCGACAAAACCAGGAGCTCACTGTTCTGCCTCTAATGCGTATTGCCTGATAATAAAAGGAAACAAATAAGTATATAAATAACAAACAGCCAAATAAAACAATATTCACTAAATGCAGTTCCTCAATAAAATAATAATCAGATAAGAAGCCAACATAAATTACTTAACCAAACAACAATTGGGAGCATGAAAAAAGCCAACAGAATACTTAAACATTGTAGCAATCTAATCTTCAATTCCACATATTAGATATCTTAATGTGTTTGTACCAAAAAAAATAATTAAATTACAAAAATAGTAAGTGAGCACTATATGTTCATCACAAAAATAATGAAACTCATGGTGCGTCATCTTCAAACTCTTCTTCAGACTCATCCTCAAACTCATCTTCATACTCATTTTCAGACTCATCTTCATACTCATTTTCAGACTCGTCTTCAAACTCATCTTCAAACTCCTCTTCATACTCAACTTCAAGTTGTTGAGTAACAAATTCCTCTGAAGGCACATCAATAATTGTTTCTGGTACATTAGTCCTTGTTAAGAGTACTTTACTATTATCTTTTGGTATAGATGGTCCCATCAAATGTTCAGATGGCTCGTTTTCATAAATTTGTGGGAGATTAGATTCAACTTCATCACCCATGTTAAACAAGTCTCTCGGAACAATCTTCATAACATAATGTCTATCTTGATCATATGGATCTTGCACATAAAAGCATTGGTGTACTTGAGATCCAAGCACAAAAGGCTCTTCTTGAGAGCATCTCTTGTTAAAATAGACATAAGTAAGGCGATAAGCATCATTTTCAACCTCATACCAATCACACTTAAATAGAACAACCTTAAAATGACCGTAATAGTCTAATTCAACAATATCAACTATTCTGCCATAATAAGTCAAATCTGCAGCAATCAGATTTTTATCCTTTGAACTTGCAAAGCTTGTAGTTGAGGCAACTAGTGATTTATCAAAAAATTTAACAATTAGTGATTTTTTCATTTATCAAAAAATGAAAGAGGAAAAATTCGCTCCAATTGATTTATTGTTTCTATGATCTCTACTTCTAAGCAATCCAGTTCCTCTAATGTGATTACTTTTTGACACAAACGACGGAAGAAGGAACTAAGACGAATAAAAGGAATAGCCACATGATCAGGAAGAATGCTTTTAATTGATATTGGAAGCAAGTAATGTAACATGAAATGAGCATCATGGGTTTTATAATTAGACACTTTTCTTTCATCCAAGTGCACACACCTAGATATATTGGAGGCACTACCATCAGGTAGCTCGGCTGTCTTTAAAACTCCACAAAAAATTGATTTCTCTCCATTTGTCATTGAGAAGCACGCCTTTGCAAACTTTGTTCTCTTACTATCTTTTGTATCTTTTGGATGAAGGTTCTTCCGATTCCCATATCTTTCAAATCATACCGGGCTTTTGCATGATCCTTTGTTTTGCCAGAAATATCTAAAAGAGTTCCAAGTATGCTATCAACTATGTTCTTCTCTATATGCATTACATCAAGGTTGTGGCATAACAAGTTGTGCTGCCAATAAGGTAATTCAAAAAAAATTGACCTTTTTTTCCATGGGCCATCAATTGATCTCTTTCTCTTCCTTCCAAACACATTTTGAAAATCATGTAAGCTATTAAGCACATCAGTTCCCTTTAAGAAAGGTGGAGGAGACCTGAATTCAGTTTTCCATTGAAAGATCTTTTGTTAGATCTCCATGGATGATCCATGGGTAGAAAAACACGTTGATCCATATAACACATTTTCCGACTATGTTTACGATAGCGAGAATTACTACCATAATTACAACAAGGGCAAGCAAACTTTCCTTTTGTACTCCAACCAGATAACATAGCATATGCAGGAAAGTCATTGATTGTCCACATAAGAGCTGGCCGCATTTGAAAAGTTTGATTTCTTGAAGCATCATATGTTTCAACCCCAGAATCCCACAATAATTTTAACTCATCTATCAATGGTTGTAAGTAAATATCAATGTCATTTCCAGGTGATCGCGGCCCAGGTATAAGTAAAGGAAGTATAGAATATTCAGATTTCATGCACATCCAAGGAGGCAGATTATACACCATCAACATTACTGGCTATATGCTATGTGATATACTCATGGTTCGAAATGGATTGAATCCATCACTTGACAAGCCAAGTCTCACATTGCGACAATCTAGTGTGAAATCTGGATGCAACCTATCAAAATCTTTCCATGCTAGACCATCAGCGGGATGCCTTAACTTTCCATCTTTAGAATGCTCCTCGTTATGCCACCTCAAAGAATCTGCCGTCTTTGAGCACATAAATAGCCTTTTGAGTCTAGGAATTAATGGAAAGTGTCTCAAAGTCTTTGCTGAAACTCGATGTTGTTTTTTTGAAGGCTCAAGCTCACTATCAACTTCAGGAGATTTAATATATCGTGAAGCTCCACAAGTATGACAAAATTCATCATCCTTATGATCATTCCTGAACAACATGCAATCATTGGGACATGCATCATTTTTCTCAGAATAAAGATTAAGATTCTTAACCATAGACTTGGTTTTATTGTAAGACGGATGAATGTTCAACTCGGGCATCGCCTCTTTTAATAACTCTAAAAGAGAAGTGAATGATTCATTGCTCCATCCATGTAGACACTTCAACAAATATAAACGAAGTGTGAATGATAATTTAGAGAATCCTGTACAACTAGGATATAATTCTTGGCTTGCCTTTTCAACTAAGTTATAGAATTTCTTGGCATCTTCATTTGGACCATCATAAACTTCTTCATCCTGTGCAACATCTCTAAATTGATCATTCAACAACCCATCAATATCATCACGTGAGTAATCCATATCATCGTCAACATTCAACTTGATATCCCATTCCCTGTGATTGATCCATTTAGTATAGCCTTTAACAAATCCATAGCATATTAGATGATCATACACGACATTCCTTCGAGTCCAACAAATATTACAACATTTTGCTCATGGACATTGAATTTCCTCTCCTTGAGGATCTCCATAAAAGTAAGCAAAATCTAGAAATGATTCAACACCATCAATATACTCTTTGCTATACCTTGCTAAATTCATCCAATCCTTGGATGAGATATTTGAATTCCTAGAAGAAGATATCAATATTTAATCTTTCAGTAACAATCATTAAATCATTAAATACTTCACAAATAAGTTTTAAAAGTCACGGTAAGTTATCAGAATCATGTGTTATGAGATGATAAAAGTTTATTACCTAGTCATAGTAGTTGTGCTATGCCAAATCAAACCTTGAATCCTCTACAAATGTTTTTGAATGTTGATGATACTTAGTCAAATAGAAGTTTTAACAATCTCAAGCAAGTCGGAAGTATTCGAAGTTGCCATTGTACAGTTATATCTTCTTCTTAGTTGGTTGTGCAGACTATTAAAATCGTATCAACAACATAAGAATATCAAAACCCTAAGCTAAAATTTAAACTTTCAATGATACACAAGAATATCAAAACTGTAAAGATAAAATTCAGACTTTCAAAAATAGAATTTCTTACATGATAAACCCTATTCCAACAAAATCATGTTATTCAGCGAGAAGCTCTTTAGCGAGAAATCTGTCCGAAATCGTGTTCTTTAGCGAGAAATCTGAGAGAAAAGTGTGACAGAGAGACTTAGCTTCAGTTCATCTTGCCAAAAGCGTAACGGAGATACTTAGAAATTTTATACTTCTAGACAATATCATCATATTAATACCTGCCTTGTTTTTATTAATTTTCTAAAGTACTTCTATATTCTAAATCTCAACAGATCAATTAAATCTAATGCATATTTTTGTGTCAAGTTCCAATGTGGCAGGGTCTAAGCAATGTAGGTAAAACTAGTGAGACAGGTATAAACAATGTGTGTCTAGTTTTTGGTAGTAATAAGAACCGGATTATAGACACTGGTGCAACAAATCACATGATATCTGATTTTCACATGTTAGATAAGACCTCAGTTACTGCTACTGTGAATCCTAAAAAGGTTTACCTGC
Organism: Solanum pinnatisectum; assembly: GCA_035578085.1. Classification (NCBI taxonomy): domain Eukaryota; kingdom Viridiplantae; phylum Streptophyta; class Magnoliopsida; order Solanales; family Solanaceae; genus Solanum; species Solanum pinnatisectum. The sequence continues at coordinate 129,335 of CM069087.1, forward strand.
CTAATGAATATGTCTCACTTGTGACACATATAGGACTTAGTTCAATTTCAAGTAGAAGTACACTTAAAGATGTGTTCTTATTGCCACAGTTCAAATATAACTTAATGTCTGTATCTAAGTCCACCAGGGAATTAAATTGTGGTGTTTTCTTCTATCCTAATTTTTGTATTTTTCAGGATCTCTCAAGTGGGAAGGTGAAGGAGATTGGTAGACTGGAGGATGGGCTCTATCTATTGAATCATAAACCTGGACACCCTACTCATGAAGTCAACTTAATTGTTAACAATACTCAGTCAACTGATAGTGAATCAGATAAAAAGTTGTGGCATAGGAGGTTTGGGCATATGTCTACTTCTGTGCTCAATAAACTACTGTCTAGCAAGTCAGAAACTATAGCTAGAGTACTACATAAGTGTTTTGTATGTCTTAGTGCAAAACAATCTAGATTTCCTTTTCCAGCTAGTAGTATAAAATCTGTAAGTAGTTTTGATATGATTCATATGGATATTTGGGGTCCTTATAAAAATCCCACTATTGATGGAAACAAATATTTTTTGACTATTGTTGATGAATACTCAAGAATGACTTGGATCTATCTACTTAAGTTGAAATCTGATGCTTGCATAACAATACATCAGTTTCTTGTGTATGTTAAAACTCAATTTAAAAAAATTGTGCAGATCTGTAGAACTGATAATGACACTGAATTTATAAATGAAACATGCATTACCATGTTTAAAAATCTTGGGATAATTCATCAAAGAACATGTCCATATTCCCCTCAACAAAATGGTGTAGCTTAGAGGAAGCACTGAAATATTTTGGAGGTCACAAGAGCTCTTAGATTACAAGCAAACATACTAATAAGATTTTGGGGGCACTATGTTCTTAATGCTGTGTATCTTATTAATAGACTACTATCTTCTGTGATAGGAATGTCCCCCTATGAAAGGTTATATGACCACAAGCCTTCACTGTTACATATGAGAGTGTTAAGATGTTTGTGTTATGCAAAAATAGTAAATCAAACTAATAAGTTGGAGTCCAGAACTACAACTGCAGTGTTTATGGGTTATTCAGAAGTCCAAAAAGGCTACATATTGTATGACTTACACAGGGTCAAAATGGTGACTGCAAGGATAAGATCGTCCGCAAAGATCTAAACATTGACATATTCATCAAATAGATGTTTATAATGGTTTTTTACAAGGTGACCTTTATAATGAGATATATATGAAATTGCCTCAAGGATTTTTGAGTCAGGGGAGAAGAAACCAGTGTGTAGACTCATTAAATCCTTATATGGATTGAAATAGGCACCAAGGCAGTGGAGTGCCAAGTTAACAAAAGCTTTGATGAACCTCAGATTCAAATAGAGCCAGTATGATCATTCACTCTTCATACAAAAATCTGAACATGGAACTGTAATAGTGTTGGTCTATGTTGATGACATGTTGGTAACTGGGAATAGCCTGGAATTGATTGAGGAAACAAAACAAAAGCTACAATAAGTATTTAAGATGAAGGACTTGGGAGACCTAAAATATTTTCTTGGAATAGAATTTGCTAGGTCTGATCAAGGGATATTGATGCATCAAAGAAAGTACTCACTGGAGTTAATATCTGAGCTTGGTCTTGCAGGCCCAAAGCCATTTTCTACTCCTATAGATACAAAAATTTTAAACTGACAACAAAAGAGTATGATGATTATACAGCCAGCAACAAGAAAGAAGACCCTGTGTAATCTTATGTTTGTCCATATTAAAGATTAATAGGAAAATTGTTATATCTAACAGTTACTAGGCCTGATATAGCTTATAGTGTACAAACTCTTAGTCAATATCTTCAACAACCAAAGAAATCATATATGGAAGCAGCACTGAGGACTCTAGGGGTTAAGGAGATGCCAATTCTTTTCGGGCTATCGTTCATGTCACGCCTTAATCAATGATATCCCTAACCCTGAAAATCTTTAGCAAAATCAGATCATACTTGATGTCATTTCATTTTGTTTTTCATTATTAGTACTGTGTTTTCTAGATTATGTGATCTTCTTAATGTTATCCATCTATGTTTGATATCAAAATAGAGCATTTCAGAAGCGTTTACTTGAAAGTTACAGTATGTTCATGTTCATTAGATACTTAATATGTAAAGTTTCAAAATTAATGATGGTGTGGATATTTTTGTAGTTCATTGGAGATCACCTAAACTGGTAAGTTCTTCAGGTACACAAGCAATATGTCATAGAATCATCTTAGTTTCCTACATTTTGATCCATATATAACATAGTACTGCAAGTCATATATGTCTCAGATAGACAAGGCATCGCTTCAAACACTATTACTCTCAGAGAAAATAAGCGTTGACGAGACATATGTAATGCCACAACTAGCATCAAGATATGGAGTTGCTCTAAGTGAAGAAATAAAAGCAGAACATTAGGGTGGCAATAGCATTGAAGCTTCATACCTTTTCCCTGTGGCAGAGGAGTTCTAAAATCCGTGCTCCAACAAAGATAGCCAAAGATCCTCTAACCTATTTTCCAGAAAATCATTAACATCTACAAGAATGTGTACACAAATACACTGTGAAATTTGTGGCAGTGGCAAAAGCTTAGGGCAAACACTATACCAAACTTAAAAGGGCAAAAGAATCTTAGCTCAAGCTGGGATCTGTACACAAATACACTATGATTCATCCTCTAACATATTGACAAAAATAATGAGAATAAGAAGGAATCGGTATTTACGCTTGACGAAATCTTCAGCTAAGCTCAAATCTTCAGTTCAACTCTTTAGTTCAGCTCTTCAGTTTAGGGAGAAGAGAATCGTAGGTATCGGAGAAATCTTCAGTTCTTCAGCTTCTGCTCTTCAGTCTTCGACTTCAGCTCTTCCAGAGAAAAACGTGTTTGAAGAAAGAGAAAAGTGTGTTCTTAAAACTACAAATCAACCGTATTACTTAAAACTACAAATTAACATCCCACATGGAGTATTGTTTGCAAAAATATTGTCACAATACTATTTACACAACTCATTAGCCAAAAAAACGAACATCTCTAAATATATAGTGAAATATTTAGCGAACTATCCAAGCGACATTGATTGAGTATATTTCAGAAACAAAAGAAGACAATTTGATAAACTAACTGCTAATATTCAACTACAATGTATAAGATTGAAAGCAATAAAAAAACAAGCAATAACATGAAAAGGAACAAGAAGTTTAGTGAGATGAACAAGCACCATTGGGAAACAAAAGAGGAAAGGAGAAAAAATTTATAATTGTTCTTTTCATCACCATGAACTATTGTTTCTTTCTCTAAATTTTCAAAATCTTTCTTTAACATGGAAAATTATGACTGAAGGAAAGGAACAAGGTTAAAGAAGTATTCAAACTAAAGTTATTTAGTTTTGAGAACTCTAAACTAAACTGTTATTGATCATTAAATGGGCATAGACTAATAATATCATGAACTGAAGTGCACGCTACATATTTTTCTCTCCTTCAACACTAAAAGAAATATCATTCTAAGATGGGTACTACATGTCATTCAATTTAATTAAAATATTATAACCAATTCAATATATTAGTTTCCAATCATCAAAGTTGCAGAGAAAGCAACAATACTTTCTCTATGATAAGTAGCAGAGATAAAAGAAACACCCTAGAAAGAGAACAAGAGAAGAATACATGTAAAAATTCGATTGGAATAGACGTTAGAGCCTAACACGGGAAGGATAGAAGTCCATATCAAGCAGCTATCCTTGAGCTAGAATGATCAGAAGAATGTAGGGTGATATTCCATGATATGAAAAATTTGAAAATAAAAATAGCTGAAAATGAAACAAAGATATTAATTTTGCCACAGTTTACTTTGCCAAAGTTATTCTTGCATTTCTTATCATCTTAAGTTACTTCAATATGAGCAAGTGCTATTCAAGGATTTCATACACCACCACAAGATACCCTAGTCAATTTCTATGTCTTTCTTAGCAGCTTATATAAGCTCAAGTTTAATTGAACTAGAAGCAATTGATTACATGTATCAATGTAAATAGGTTATGTACATTCCGAATCAGCAAATGGATAAGAAACCACAATCAACTTAATTCAAGATCTAACTGAGTATCTGATAACATATTATGTGGTAGAATGCTTATAATGTGGGAATAATTCGTAAACAAAAAGTTATAGAGGTTCCTAGAGACCGACCTAATGGTAATCATATAAAATTTATTTATATCAACAAAAGTTTAAAATCACAACATTGAATGTCATGTGAATCAAAAGTGCATATAGCAAGTGCATTAATGGAAAAAACACAGTTCCAAACACAACAGCATAAAGAAACTCTAAGTAAAGCACAACTCATGATCATATATTATAAACAAGTGCCAGAGCACATACTTGCAGAGTTAGAATTACCGATGCACTAAACTAGTAAAATTTCTGATTACAACTAGTCTACAGACTACAATAGTGAGGGAAATTTACTAGTGTTTTCTCCATTAAGTTTCTAGCTCTTAGTAGCTTTCTGATTTAGTAAACTATATATGTCAATACGTGAAGTCTTAACAACCTAGCTCTAAGTTTTTGGTTGACATTCCCCTATCAGCTTCTCCTATCACGGAGTCTTAAGAACCTACCAATTTTTTAGCTGAGCCAGCCCGATAGTTACCCCTTAACATGGTATAATACTACAGTCTTTCATTGGGATAAAATATGTACTTTTTCCTAAAAGTTTTGCACCATTTAGAAGAATCACTAATGTAAATGTAGCTTCTATTATTTCTTATCAACTTTCTATATACAACTTTGTTTAACACTCAATGTAAGCTTGTCCCTAGACTAATGTTCCAATATATTTATGAGTACGGGGCTTTGAATCCATAAATACAGTTGCATAATATGATCAAGAAATCCCAGACATCATTTACAAAATGGAGATAAGTATTATTAACTCATAAAATTTAAAATTTGAGAGCCTATTTTGTATTAAAGAAAACCTGTTGAGTAACATTATTTCAAATAACATGAATAGCAAGAACTAGTCAAATTAATGACTAAGATTTAACATCTAGACAATCAATACATGGAAATGAGGGTATTCATTGAAGATATCACTTTTAAAAAAATGAACCTTGAAGACAATATCAGGCTTAAAAGATTCAAGAAACAAGGGGAGCACAATCATTACTCTAACACTGCGCAAGATCCAAAAAGTTCCCCATAACCTTAAGCATGGGAGGCTATTGAAAAAATTAAAATAAAACCAGCATGTTTCATAAGAAATAATATTATTCAATTTCTAGAATATATATTCAATAAAAATAAAATTCAAAAAGTAACCCATCAAGAATAAGATGACAAGATGTCTCCTATTACTTGGACCAAATTCTGAAAAAATTAGTTAAACTAAATTCTTGTTTTTTAATTAATGGGATAAGGTATAAGTACCCCCTGGACTATGATCAAAATCCTAGAGACACACCTTAACTAAACTAAGATCCAATTACCCCCCTTGAATCCATTTTTTTGTAATTTTGTACACTATTATTGTGAATAGGTAAGACCTATAAGCAGTGAAACAGAGTCATTTTGAATTGAAACAAAAGGTTCTTCGATAGTCCTACTTCAACCTATAATTCCACAAGAACCAAATCAGTCTTCCACATCTATGCTTTATACTTGGAATTTCTAATAATTACTTGTAACCAAGAAGATGAGTCATTCAATTACAATTCCTATACATGTATATGCCTGCATTTCTTAAGTAAATCGCTCACAAAATCTCTACACCCAATATTTTTTTGTAATCGACTGCATAAAATGAAATCATTAACCTATTTAATGTTAAAAAAGAGGAAGAAGCACTTACTTGAATACACAAGAAAAAAACACCATCAATATAACTTATGGAAGAAACTAAATAACTCAATTGGAAGATGAACCCACCTGAAATTTTGTCTCAAAAAGTTGCGATGGAATTTGTTTCAAGCAGAGCAACAACAATTCGATGGAGAAGAAGAAATCTGCTGCGATGGAATTTGTTTCGAGTAGAGCAGCAACAAATCGATGAAGAAGAAGAAACCTTTGTTGATTTAATGTAAGAGTGACGTTGAGATTAGGGTAGACAACAACACAATGAAGAAGACACCACTATCGATCTAAGGGCAGAGTATTATGTTGAGATTAGGGTAGAGAATCGTTGAGATTAAGGTAGAGAACATTGAGTTTCAATGGTGAGCTGTTTCAGTGGAGATCTTCTTTTTTTTTTTTTAGTGGTGAGCTGAAGAGATTATAAGAAATTGAATTTTTTTCCTTTTACTTTCAGTACTATTTTTTCCGTGCCCAAATGTTTTTGTTAAAACAAAAATTTTCATCTGGCGGAAAAATCTCCTGCTCAAGCCCTAATGCCTCTAATTACATTTTCGGACGAGTTAGTATGTTTTTTAGGAACCAGATTTAATACCTTCCCTATAAAATATATCAATAAGGACCGAAATATAATCTTGTCCCAATAGATATACTTTTAGAGACAAGAATATAAACTCGTCCTTAAATGTTGGTCTTAATTAAGGCTTTTTTTTTTTGTAGTGTTCTTAGAGAAACTGGAAGAACGCTTAAAGACCCTAGCCTTCTCATCTTGGATCATTTCTCTAAGACTTGAAAGTGTTAATGAACGTAGAATGATTGATTAACATTGTTTAAACCCTTAACTAGGTGTAAACATCGTGGTTTAGGCTTTATAAGGGGTGGGAAAAGACTAAAATATCCCTCTTAATAGCTGACGAAATCTTATACGGATCTATGTATAGTTCATGGTTTGCTCTAGGGACCATAGATCTCATCCATGAAATTTATATTGAATTTTACTACTCAATTTCATTCTATGTGTCCAATCTAAGACCCATAGAAGTTTATACGGCACGTAGAATGGATCTGTAGGAATTGGACCCCAAAATCTGACTTCTCTAAAGTTTTCTACGATTTGAAAGTACAGGTCGTCGAAATTTCTATGACCCATAGAAGCAACTCGTAGGAATTGGCTTCAAGAAACTCTGATGTGACCGTCTTTGGTAAATTGTCATAACTTTTTACTCCGAACTCGAAAGGAGTCAAACTTTATGGCGCTCGAAAGAGGACTCATTGACCTTCGATTTGATAGGTCATGGGTCACCTAATTCATTTTATGCTCAGAAATATAATTATTTGAATTTGACCTAAGTAGAATTTTATGTTAAAACTTAATCCGTAAAGAAGCTTTCAATTCAACTTTGTGTGTGTGGGTGTGGGGGGCGGGGCGTCTTGTGACCTCAAATCATATCTAAATTCATTCCCACACTAAAGAGTTGGCATTTACACATATGAGCAATTTAAGAATCACTCCGTACGACCTTACATGTAAATAAAGAATGATTCTGGCCTTAACTTACAAACTTTTAAGATGTTACATCTGCCCTCGACTGTATTTATTATTTAAAATACAACATGTATCAACAAATACAAAATGTGTACGATATGCAAGATCGGTATTTTAAAATGGTGGAGAATACAATTCAACAAACACTTTTAATTCGTAGATGTACCAACGAATATGGATGAACAAATAAAAATAAAGAGAGGAATTAAATAGTAGTTGATTAGATTGTGTTTTTTCAAAAAGGAGAATAAAATTTCCAAAAGGGAATTGGGGGTCGTTAGGTAATAATTACATATTTGGACCATTTGATTAACGATAGAGTTATGAGTTGAAAACTTTTTAAATGAAGGATAAAATTACTCTATATAAAATAGAGATATATTTGATCCTTTTTCATTATCTTACAAAGTTTACAACATAGGTTCACTTTCAATCGGTACCAAAAACTCCCAAATATAATTCATAAAATCTAAATACTAGTATATGTTTTTTTACCCGATTGGTGACCATTAAGTTTGAGAGTTGCTCTATTTTAGTCCTTGTATATATAAAAATATTTCTTTTTTTACCCAAATTCTTCTTATTAATTTCTTATAAGAATACAAAAAATAAAGAAATAAATTACTTAAAAAAAATATCAGAGATGCATGGTTGATAGAAATATTGGATTCACACGCAATTTAATAAATTAAAAGGCACAACAATTAGGAGCAATATATCAATATAAAAAATACTTAAAATTATAACACATTTTTTATGTGTTCTATATATGACAAAATGACTCATAAATATAAGAACATTACATTAGGGGACCATAGCTTTTTTACTTTTGGTATTTTTTGTTTTTTATGTTTCCTTCCATCCATCACTATAAAAATTCAAAAATTCAGATATGAAATTATTATTAATTTTTCATCAAATAGTTCATAGTAAATATTTCGTATGATAATCCGTCATTAGATAAAGTAATATATATATCATTTTTGTGACACCAAGCTTAAAACAAAAAGTCTTACATCGATAAGAATACAGGAAAGATATTGTGTATATAACTTATAAATAAGACGTTTTTACCAATTTAAGAGGTTTTTAAAGTCGTGTGGGCATAAGCAAAAGCTTAATAAAGATCACCGACGAAATGAAATACATGGCTTTCATATATAAATATATATACTCATGTAGTCGTGCAAGACATCAAATACACTCTCTGTTTCAAATTATACTTTAGCTATTCAAGATTCAAATTATACAAACTTCAATTTACATTTTAAAGAATATTTTTTTCATTATATTGACATGAGAAGAATTGCATTATATAATATTTTTTGAACATTGAAAAAAGGCCACAGACCAAGAGTAGTAAACTACACAACGTGATTTTTACTTAAATAACGTTTATTTTGGAGTGAAGAAAATAATATAATTGAATCTCAATGAGTGAATATCATAACATAAAGAGTACGTAAATGCATGAATGGTTGAAAGAAATAATAACTAGGAACAATATATCAATATTAAGTACCTATAATTATAAATCACACTTTTTGTGTGGTATATATGCTAACAGAATGACTCATGAATAAAAACATTTTATAGGGGACCATAGTTTTTTTTTTATATCCCTTTTTTTTTTTTGTTTCTTTTATTTATGCTTTCTTATTGGTGAAGTGTATATTATTCGGATAATATCTATCCTTAAAATATCGGATTCACGTGAATTTAGAAAACAATTTACAATCTTTGGAACCATAGATTTAATGAATGTGTGGTAGGTAGGGTTTGAATTGCAACTGTCAAATTAGTCCCCCCATTACACTCCAAAAAATAAAAATAAAACGTGACAATGCATTGTACTTTTTTTGGAACAAATAAGAAGGTTGAGGGACCGTAGTAAACAAAAATATCATTATAGGTGTGGAAAGATATACATGTATTCGTCTTTAATTAGAGGTTTAAAATTTGAGCATTGAATATAAAAAAAAAAAAAAAAAAAAAAAAAAAGACTTCTCAATATAAATTTTCTATTAATTAAACTTCAAAGAAGATATAAAATACCAAATGAAAAACTAAAAAAAGTAAACAAAAATAATGATACACAATTGAGAAGAATACAAGATCTAGCTAGCCTTGTTATAAAATTGAATTATGTGTAGCTAGCCTTGGTATCAACGAGTGTCCCCCACATATTATGTGTGAATTCAATTTTCACCATGTCCCTTCATACTCCGTGTGTAAATTTTCACCGTCTCCCTTTACAGAGACCATAGCATCTCTAGTTTTGCTAGTAAATCTTTTTAAATTTCATTTTATATTGTTTTTTCCCTTATCATAATTGCTAATGCAGTGTATATCCATGTCATTTTCTGAAATTTCCCCACTTTTTAGTAGATAAAAATTACCTTTGAATTTTTTTTAGTTAAATCTTTTGAAAATATACCATCTAATCTTTTTCATGGTCGATAATATTATTGTATGCTTGTATTGCAAATCATGATGAGAGTAGTTGAACTTGTATGTATTCTTGATCAACTGTTGATAATATATATATATATATATATATATATATTTTTTTTTTGTATAATTTACATAAATCTTGTAATGTTAAGAGCTAGTCACATTATTTTCTTACTCTTTTCAAATTAATTATAAAAATTTGTTAAAATTTATGAATTTTGGATACATCACCGGACTTCCGAATACATCAACAGACATCTGGATAGACAAGAGAGGTATGTATCCGAAAGGGAGGGATATATCAAAGAGGGGTAGGATGTATCAGAGAGGGGATAGGTACATAGGGGAGGGATAATTAGAGAGAGGAGGGATGTATCCGAGAGGGGGTAGGGATGTATTAGCGATAGAAGAGTGATGTATCCGAAACAGATTTTTGAAAAAAAAATTAAAAATAGAATCTTTTTCAAATTCCTACTCTTTTTTCAAATTAAAAAAATTATTTAAATTATAGGATCTCGGATACATTGGGCAATCTGCAGATACATAGCTCCCGACCATGAATGATACATTACTTAATTAATGGGAGGAATGTATACGAAAGGGGAGAGATATGTATCTAAGAAGGGATAGAGATGTATCTGAGAGATGATTTTTGTAATTTTTAAAATAGAGTATTTTAGAGCTTATGATATTTTAAGTTATAGTAATTTTTTTGAAAATAAAAAGTAGCATGCCCATTTTATGATTTATGTCCTTTGTGCAAGTTAAAATCTTGCACTTGATGGGAGTTGTGCATTATGTCAATGCACACGTTGAAATATTGTGTTAATTACTCCCTTCAATATGTAGTAAAATAATTGATATTTTAGATTTGACAAAAATGCCCTCATTAATTTTGATTTTCTTTGCATTTTTTTAAATTAAATTTTTTCTTTGCATTTTAGGTTTAACAATAAATATCATTAATTTTGTACATTGAATTAGGAATGTATTGAAGGACAAATATGGACTGGAGCCCTGAATAGAGTAATATACTAAATTAGGCGTAAAAGATAATATAGACACAATTTTAAGATAAATAATTCTGATAATCTTAAGCTTAAAATTAAACTTATAAAGCATTACATTGACTTAGATTTTTAGTCTCTGGACCAAAGGTTGAAACTTCAAAGGAACTAGGAAAAAACATGTTCTTCAATTTGGGAAAAAAAACATTTTAACAAGAAAATATGTACACCAATCACTTTATTTTTTTTCCACAAATAATTAAGGCTTTTATTCCACTATAAATACTGCACTATCTCACAAACATTAATATGTCATCAAACAATTTACTTCTTCATATATTCTCATTATAAACCATACTATTAATTTTCTCTTACTTTATTTTAGTTACTACTCAAAAATGGCTACTATTGATCTCTCAAATATTGCTGATTTTGTAGCAAATGAAGGGCATGGAGTAAAGGGTCTTTCAGAAATAGGCCTTCAAAAATTACCTAAACAATATATTCAGCCAATTGAAGAGAGAATTACAACTAACACCGTAATTCTTGATGATCAAATCCCAATAATTGACATGTCCAATTGGGACAGTCACAACAAATTAGTCTCTCAAAAAATATGTAATGCCGCTGAGAAATGGGGTTTCTTTCAAATTATAAATCACGATATTTCTCTTGAAGTTCTTGAATCTGTTAAGGATGCGACTTATAAGTTTTTTAACCAACCCGCGGTGGAGAAGTATAAGCATTCCAAGGAAAATTCATCGACTAATAATGTGAGATATGGTACTAGTTTTTCTCCTAAAGCTGAAAAGGTTTTGGAGTGGAAAGATTATTTAAGCCTTTTTTATGTTTCTGATGAAGAAGCTGCTGCTCATTGGCCTTGTGCTCTCAGGTTTGCAACATTAATTAGTTCGATTTAAGTTATATATACTAAAATTATAAGTATATAACATATATATGAGTTTGATCATTAGCTTTAGTACTCTAATAATCGTACTCGTATATGTGCTAAGAAAAAAATCACTAAATAAGTAGAAAAATTCAAAATCTTCACATCTTTCCTTCTAATCATGTCATAAAAATGCTTTTTAAAAAAACATATATTTTCATTTTAAGCTAAACAATTTACTATTTTATTTTCAGGGATGAAGCGTTGGAGTTCCTGAGAAATTCAGAAATTGTCATGAAGAAGTTATTAGAGGCACTAATGAAAGGATTAAACGTAAAAGAAATAGACGAATCAGTTCTAATGGGATCAAAGAGGATTAACTTTAATTACTATCCAAATGCCCTAATCCCGAATTAACTGTCGGGATAGGTCGCCACTGATGTCTCAACGTTAACGATTCTTCTTCAAGATAATATCGGAGGACTCTATGTGAAAAAATTGACAGTGACATGTGGGTTCACGCCCCACCGATCCACGGGGCTCTAGTGATTAACATCGGCGATGCACTTCAAATAATAAGCAATGGACGATACAAGAGCATTGAACATCGCGTTATGGCTAATGGTAATAATAATAGGATTTCTGTGCCTATTTTTGTGAACCCAAAGCCTAGTGACATAATTGGACCATTGAAAGAACTGTTGGAGAGTGGGGAGGAGCCAATTTACAAACAAGTCCTTTACTCGGATTATGTGAAGCATTTCTTTAAGAAAGCTCATGATGGGAAAGACACTGTTGATTTTGCTAAAATCAATTAGAACTTCATGGGTTTGCTTGCATGCATGGAAGAATAATATGTTAAGCAAAAATATGTGTTTTTTCCTTTTCATCTATCTTTCTATTTTGTTTCTTTCTTTCAAATTTAAATGTTTAATTTTATATATATATATAAAAGTTGTCTATGAAGTTTTTGTTTGAGCATTTTCTATTCCAAATTTTCTTTATTTTGGTTCAAATATTTCAGAATTCATTAGTTTTATAAATTGCACCAAGTTTGTGTTAATGTAATTTTTCATCGAAGAAAATTGGGACAAAATCTCCTAGGTCCTCCCTTTATGAGTATGTCATGCTAGATCACATGAGTTTTGGTAATACTAGAGTCAAGCTTATTGTTACTATTAATTACAAGTAATAATGTTTCTAGTAAAATTAGTGCCTAATTTATTCGTTATAAAGACATCAATCGAGGAATGTGTAGAACGGATGTTAAAGCCTCAACTAGCTCCGCCCTTAAAATCAAAGTATTTTATTTCCAAAGCATGCATAGAAAAAAATTAAAGAAGATGATGGATAATGTAAAGCTAATTATTGAAAAAAGGAAAATTTTGCCAAGACAATTCATCTATTAACATTTTTTTGGCATTCCAATTCTATCATCAAGTCACGACGTTGATGGTAACAATGACATCCTACCTAACAGGAAAAAAAAAACGTTCAAGAAAAGTTGCAAGCAAAATTAAGAATATATATTATTATATTAAACAAAAACGATTTTATTATTTTAAGTTTATACATTTCTAGTGAAAAAAACAGCGCTTCGCACGATTTTGAGAGATCTCATTAGATTTATAATATAATTTCTATGTTAAAATTAAGAATATATTTAATTTTAACCATTCACTCATTTAATATAACCCTTTAATTATTTTATAATTTCCTCTAAAATTTCATCACCTAAGACTTGGTTTCTAGAAAATCTTTATATAATAATAGTGTAGCTAGAAATAGAAGAGGTAAGGCCACATGCATTAACATTTATCCTTTTTGTCTTTTTTTTTTTTTTTGGTCTTTTTATCTCATTTTTTCAAATACAAATTAAATAAATTCACGAGAAAAAAATGAATTCAATGCAAGCACAAAAAAATACTAGTAGTACTTATTAATTAGTTTGGCATCTAATTTCAACTTCACTAAATTTAAGATATGATAACTATATTAATTTATTGAGATAAAAATATTTCATAACTTTATTTACAAAATTAATACGAACACATTTGGAGATAGAGCTTTCAACATAATTTTCTCCATACACATGGCTCGAACCCGATTGGTACAAGTTTCAAACTTTTATGAAGGAGTTAATTCTGTTTTTTTGATCAATTAATTTTTTATTTCTTATAAATAAAATCTCTAGTACTACTTCATTGTTTCTTCCATTCTATTTATCTTATTATTTTGTTATTGTTAATATTTATTTTTCATATAGATTTATCGAAAACAACTCCATACACTAACAAAATAAGAATAAAATCTACTCCCATTCTATTTATCTTATTATTGTTAATATTTCTTTTTTATATAGGTTAATCGAAAAACAGCCCATACACTAGCAAAACAAGAATAAAATCTACTCTTAATCTTTTGTTGAATCTTATATTAGATATATATTGTTAGCAAATAATACTTGTGATGTAAAATATTTTTTGGTTTATCTTTTAGATTTGCATCATGAAAAATTATTAAACTAAATAAAGTTGGATAATATGTAATTTTTTTATAACAAGGAAAATCCACAAACGCTATTTTTTAAATGCTCACAGGATAAAACTTCTACTTATGTAACACTTTTAGTTTTTGTAGAAAACGATTTAAATTTAAATTGGGAATTTGCACATTCACAACACAGGAGTACAAAATAACAAAAAATTGAGATCATAATACATTTCTGTGGAAGCTTCTTCTTCCCCTTCCCCTGTCAGCAATTTTCGTATTGCAGAGTAAGGAAATATGGTGCATATGGCGAGGAACATGAGGGTTTCACCAAACTCAGCGAGTTTGGCTGAAGCTAATAAGAGGACCTTAGAATTCTTCAGGATGTGTTGCAGATCCATCCCTGAGATTATGGAAATTTACAACTTATACAACGTCGTTTCCCCTCTCAACTCCGTTCTGCTATCGCCGCCGATGTTCGCAAAAATTCAAACGTTACTGATCCTAAGGTACTCTTTTCGTTTATCCCTTTAAGTTTAGTTAACCCATTTCAATTATCTATGTTTAGTTTATGAATTTAGCTGGGTCTGGCTATATGAATCATTTTTACCTTGGCTGCTCTTTTATTCGGGTTATGGACAGAGTTAAGCATTATCATATTCAAATTAGAGGAAAAAAGATTCATTTCCTGGTAATTGCTAGTGTAAAAATAGTGACTTTACGTGCTTGATTTCATAAAGGTACTCGCTGCTGTCTGATAGTGAGCTAGAAAGTGAATTACTTTTAGATTATGCAATGATCAAGGGATCTCTATCACAAGTGTTTGATAGAAAAGATTGTGTAAGTAAATAGGTTGTTGCAGAAATGGCAAGGGAAATATGTGAATTTTGAAGATAAAGTTTCTTAGTTTGATTTGAAAAGGCTTTGATCTTTCTTGAAGAATAAAGTGTCTCTTTGGAGGATATTGAACTTCATGTGCTTCCCTTTTCAAGGGTCGAGGGTGGGTTTGACCAAGGAGTATATAGTAGTATATACTGGAATTGAGATCCAACTGTAGTTGTGAACTGAATCAAATTGAATTATGGGTTTTAAAACATCAAGTGTTGGATTTTCATTCATTTCACATACGAGATAGAATTAGTTGCTAATTTAAACTGATAGTCAGGTGAATGAAGTGAATTCTAACAACTAGCTAACAAGTTTGAACTGTCCAGTTATTCATTTGGATCCAAATAACATCTGAGCCTTTTGAGTTTCCACAAGTTTCTTAGTTTAGGTTGCCAAACCATAGAAACAAATCCTTATAGATTTCTAGTTTTCGGTTTGATGAAATAGATTAATTTAGGTAGCTGATGAATTCTAAAGGAGGCTTCTTTATCAAGGTAGTTGCTTGTAGGATTCAGAGAGACTAAATATTGTTTTCTAGTGTCATGAGCTTTCAAGCTACTTAGAAAGATTCAAATATGAGCTTGATTAATGTTGGCACTTAAAACCATCAGTCAAATACTGTTGTTATGTTTGGAAACTTTTAAGTACTTAGCGGCCTTATCCAAAAAAAAGAACATGCAGAGCAAAAAGAAGATTTGGTCTAGTGAAAGGAATTGCTGGCAGATATGAGTTTTCTGGTTGCAATGCTGTTAGACTAAGGCTCCCTAATCTCTAACTTAGAGAATTTGAAGGTGCTTCATCAATATGCCACTCTGACTTAGTGTTATTGTCTAATATACAACTCTTTGGTCTTTTTCATGTCTTCACATCAAAGTTCATTTGCTTGGCCCCTCGCTTTTATGAATGTGATGCATCTTCTTTATCAAAAACTGATCGTGATGCATCTTTTGATTATGCTATTATTTCTTCTGAGATTTGGCTGGCAAGGTATGCAGGTAGAGCTTCTTAATGATCATTGAAGACCGAGGATAATAAATCTATTTGATTTGTTGAGCTTTAAGGGAACCGGAGGCTGTAGTTGCGTAGTTGTTTCTCCATGCAGAACAAGAACAGTCAAGTATTTATTTCCAACATTTGCATTGCACAGCTTGTGACTTCCATAATTTTTAGATTTTTCTCATTGATACCTCGTGTCTTCTTTATTGCAGAATTGGTATACATAGCGTTAGATACCCTTATACCATTTTGTACACCGTACACACAGTGTAGACGATCTCCTTTTATTTCTGTTGATGTTACTTGTTTTTGTTTTGGATAACAAAAGGTTTTATGATGACTGTATTGAACGAGGACCAAATGTCTCTATGAAACAGGTTATGAAAAGTTGAATTAGAAACATTAGTACTTCGAAAAGTATATAAATAATGTCTTTGTCCCTTTTCTTTTCTGCTTGTTTCAATTTTTGGTTTTTGTTTCTTGCATTAAATTATTTGTGTTGGATTAGGCGAGTGCTTCTCTCTAAGATGGCAAATGCTTTATCATGTAATCAATGTCTCATTTTATTGTGTGAGTGAATGATAAAGAAGGCATCCATTTTTTATTTTTTGTTTGTACATAAACATAATAAATTTGTGTGAGAAGAATGAAGTTGTGGATGAAATTTGTATTATTTTGGTATGAAAAGTGAATATAAATACAACATATTTATTATTCCTTTGTATAATGTTAACAAGTTAGCAAGGAGGTTGCCAGTGATTTCACTTCTTGAATTTATGAGGATAACAGTTCAAACATGAATTCATAAGCACAACGAGGAGGCTGCAAAAACTAGATCACAGCTAACAAAAAAAATATGATCTTAAGCTCCAAAAAGTGTTGCTTTGTCTACCAGTATGAGGGTATGATTTTTCCTTTATTCATTAATATCCAAAGGTATTCATGTATGCAATTGGTATGATTACTGAATGAATTTGGTATAAAATACCAACTTACATGAACAGTACATTACACAAGTAGCTGGAATGAATTTGATATCCATTCTGTATATAGTTGAAACTTTTTTTGTGGCTTGTTTTTCCGTAACAGCATGTTAATATCCAATTTTTTGTGTGTTAGGTAATACCATCAACACTTTATTTGCATGTTGTTGTTAATGGACCAAAGCGTATATAGTATGCATAAACACCAAGAAATGTAGCTGCGAAGATTTCAAAATGATGAGATACCATGCGGGCATGGAATGACAGTTCTTAGGTACAGAAGACTGCATGAAAAACATATTACTGCTCTCCTTTTATGACTTGAAGAATTTTGAAGATGCATATGCGATCCTGTTGAACCTCTCCCATGCGAGTACATGGATATACCAAGTTATGTTTCAGAGCCTAAATTGATGTCGCCTGGTTCAAAGAGAACGGTAGGAAGACCACAACTTGAACGCTGGAATGGGTTTGCTGATGTGAAATTCAAAAGGTCTAAAGTTACTTGCAGAGATGTCGCCAAGTGGGCCACAACAGAATACATGTTCAAATTACCCTACGCCAAAAAATGATAGTTTATTTGTTTAAACGATACAAAAATTTTATTTTATTTTGTCTTTTAGACTCATGTTTTATTTTGATTGGTACAATGTATTCATTGTTTTCAAATAATATTTATTGACAATGCATATCAAATATATACATAATTGATATCAAATGCATTCCAGCTAAGTGTTTAATATACTGCTCATGTTTTATACAAGATTCATTCATTAATCATATCAATTGCATACTACTGGAAATAAAATTCATACCAGTTTAATATATAAGGTACTTATCATATTAGTGAACATTATATAAGGTAATTATGGTATGCATTTGGTATGCAACCTAATAGCGACTGATATTATTTAATGTAAGTTAGCATGAGTATTGAATTTGGTATCCAACTGATGTCCTACTCTAAACCAAAATAATATAGGATGTAATTGATGTTGGTGCAAAATTTAATGACCGTTATTTTAAATTGTCAGATTCATTTCTTATAGTATTTATACAGATTGTATACCAACTTCATACATTTTTAAAATATAAAATACTTAGTCCACGCTTTTTAAGACAATATAATTTACAATTATATTAATTTGGTTTCCATAAGGTGTCCAACTTGAATAAATATAAAACAAGATGTAATTGAGGTTGTTACAAAATACATTGACCACTATTTTACATTGACATAATCATTTCTTCAAGGTATTTATATAGGTTGGATACCAACTTCATTCATTTTTTATTTTTTTATTTTTGTATTAGAATATGAAGTAAAAAAACCTATCATGTATGAATTTGGATGTCAAAAGTGTACAATTTGGATACCAATTATAAGACAGAGTTAGTTCATGAACTCTAAATTGGTATTCGTTTTGTTTCAGTTAATAAGACACTGTAAGATCATGGACTCTAAATGTTGAATCCAATTGGTATGTACACATGTCTGGAGAAAATGGTCTAAAACCCCCCTAACCTATACTCGAAATCCCAACTACACACTCCAACTTTACGGGTGTCCTATTACCCACCTGAACTTTATATTTCTCTATTTTATACACACCTAAAATGCCACATCCACATATATGTTGCCGGGTGAAAGTCACGCGTTTGACACGTGGAATATTATTAAAAACCTTTTTTAAAATTTTTTTTCTCCTTTTTTATTTATTGTTTTAAATTCTACTTTAAGGTCATAACATCAAAGTTTATGGATGTATTTTGATCTTCAAATTTGAAACTATTTGATGACATTGTTGGTTGGTAATTTTTCAAGCTAAAAACACTAAGTTTGAGTGTTTGACTAAGTTCATGGCTGCAATTTTTAGATTTGAACTTTGGAAATCCATGAACACCGACGAGCTTTCATATGGAATTTTTAGATCTATTTCTGGATTGGGAGCAACTTCCGCTAATGTTTTGAAGAGTTTCATATGGCAAAAAACTGAAACTCATGGGTTTAAAATGTGAACCACCAACTTGAAACCTCCATTAAAGTTGGTTCAAAAGGCTTGGGTTCAAATTCGACTTGCCACAAACGAGTACCGTTTTGAATGGGTAATATATCAAAAAAATCGAAATGTCAAGAAAAGCTTATATCTAAAATTTAGCGTGATTTAAAGAAGTTTTAAGACGACTTTGCTTCAATTATTCAGAGCAACAGGATGAAGAAGATGAAGAAATGGCGTTGCATTTTTCAGATTTGCAGGAATTTGACCAGTTATTAAAATCAGTTGAAATTTTATTCCGTAGATCTGTTGGGTATTGAATATAGGATTAGAAATTTTCTTAGTATTACAATTTATTAAAAAAAAGAATTAGTTGAGTTTCACTATATTAAGCATATTCAAGCTTGAATTTTGCTTTGATTTGGAAGGTTTTTGGGGCAAAGTTCTTGATGGAGGAGGAATTTTTCGTCAAAATTAACCCTCTAACGCGCCTAGAGAAGGTGAAAACACCTTCCATGACAGGTCAGCACTTAGGTGTGTATAAGATAGAGAAATATAAAGTTCAGGTGGGTAATAGGACATCCGTAAAGTTGGAGTGTGAATGGGATTTCGGATAGGTTGGGGTTAGACCATTTTCTATAATATTTATAACAAAAACCACCAACATTCAATCATATAAATGTGGAAGAGTTCTGTAGATTTTATTTTGAATGAAGACATTTAACGTTGAAGATGGTGAGAGAGAGAGAAAAAATTCGCTCTATGTAAAAGAGGAAGGTGGTGGTGTGGGTGGGGGGTTGCTGTGTGAAAACTGGAAAAAAAAATATCCCTAAAATGGTGTAAGAGATAATGACAATTGATTCTCTAATATTAATGTTATCCCTAAAATGGTGTAAGAGATAATGACAATTGATTCTCTACTATTAATGTTATTTCTCTTACTTATTAATTATAATGTAATTATAAAAATAATAACTAAAGGCTGTAATATTAAGCCTTAAATAGATATGTGGGGTGATTTTTCCAAAAATATTTAATAGTTTTAATTATAGTGTTTGTCTAATTAATTGTTTTTGAAATCACTGGTTAATCTCTTTTTAACATATTACGTATTATACTATTTTGACCTAAACAAAATAGTCTAATATATATGTATATGGACGGTACAATATATATTTATATTGCACTAGAAAATAACAATTGCAGTTAAAATAACGAATTACTTTTGTTTGACGTAATGAAGTAATTAAATTTGTAATTCAAATTCTAATTAAATTAGGTCTTCTTTTTCCCCTTATTTTTAGCTCTTCCATCTATATATGTCATTGAATTTAAAAATTAAAAGTGCCAAAATAAGACTCTTCAAATTTTATCCGCCACATAAATCGAACAAATAGAATATCATATTGTTTAAAAATTATGTTAATTTTATAAGTCACAATAACTAACCACTTCATTTTTTAGAAAATATATATTAAAAATCGAGAACTCTCCAAATTTTATCTGTGCCACATAAATTATTACAAAATAAGCAATATGTGTTGGGCCTGTAATGGCATGGGCTCACGTATCTAGTGTGTGTGTGTGTGTATATATATATATATATATATATATATATATGCACGTTATAGTCTTGATGGATTATTATTGACAAAGAAACAATAATGAATAACCAAATTGATATGATAAAATATGGTGTAAAGAAGGAAGGGACTGTTTGGGATGAAAAGGGAAAAAGTGAAACAGCCAAGATTTTTATTTATAGCGATGTGACGCCTATTTTGTTTGTTCACTTCAATTCTTGTTCGTTGAGGATGGTCAATTTGTTTTGTCTCAATTACATGGTGCTGACTACAACTATTCTTTGACTACAAACTTTAGTACAGTAAGTTTATATATATATATATAGCACACTTTAATTTGTTATAAACTTTTTGTTCTGATGACTATTTATATTATATATATGAAAGGTTGTGTTGGATTATCCATCTGAATTTCTTACTGAGATACAAGGTATGTTTTATCGTAATGGGTTGAGATCGATAAAATTTGTGACGAACAAAAATGTTTATGGATCCTATGGCAGCGATAAGATCGATCCAAAATGTACGTTCATCTAGGAGATGATCGTTCTTTCGGTGGATTTCATGGCACCAAAAGTGAGAGGCATATTGAGAGCATTGGAATCTATATGAAGCCTGTCACATCCTCTGTGATGACAAATTCTTCAGACAAAGTCCAAAAGTCCAAAAAGAAAACAATATATTAATTGAATTCAACATATATACTTTTATTATGTTTTGTTACAATTTTAATGCTATATTTATGGATTGATATTATTACTTTTATATAAGATTACATCATTTGGTACTGCTTTGGTTAATGTTATTATGTGACAGTCATTGATGATATTTTAGTAGGTAATTGTTTTTGTCTGCATAATCAAAAGTCAAACAAAATAGATACTTCTTGTAGCCCAATGTTTAGGAGATCGTTTGTAATTATATATTATAGGTGTTGCCTAGCAAAGGTAAAAGACACTCATAATTATATTACAAAATTACAATCCCCATATAATTATAATTGTAATTATGTGACAATTTATATAAGTACTTCAACATCTCACGTAATTAAACTCCGTTAATTAAATTAATAAAGGTATATTCTAGAAAATTAACTTAAGTAATTTTAGAAGTTGAGGTGCACGAAAAGTGGCTTGAAGAATCCCCAAAGCCTAATGTTTTCCTTTGTAGCCTATGTACGGTTGTTTTGGTAAAGTTGTCCTAAACCTAATTAATAGTATAATATATTAATGAGTAAATGGTCTAAAACCCCCCAACCTATACCCGAAATCCCAACTACACACTCCAACTTTACGGGTGTCCTATTACCCACCTGAACTTTATATTTCTCTATTTTATACACACCTAAGTGTTGATCTGTCATAGGAGGTGTTCTCACCTCCTCTAGGTGCGTTAGAAGGTTAATTTTGACCTCCATTAATGGCATTGCTTGCCTCCCAACCATCAGCCACCACTGTCGCCGCCTCCGGCGAAACCCAAACCACCAACAAAACCCCGTTCTCCTCTTCCCCTCTCCTCTTATCTGTCTCCCGTTCCGAGACAACCACCATGAAGACCTACCTCTGCTCTCACAACAAGGTCGACTACATCAACAACAACAAAACCTTGCGGCTGCACTGCTCCAACCAGCGAGCTCCAGCGAAGCAAGCAAAACTTCGACGTAGCAGCGATATGCACAGATCAATATTCATCTTTGTTCCTCACAATTCCATAGGAATTTGTTTTCAGCCGGATGATCAAGCTTGTGTTGGTGAAATTGGCCCGTTTCCTACCTATATGGGAGCTACTGATAGATTGCTAAACGCTGATCATGAAAAAGTGTACTTCGAGGGAATGCCAACATACAAAGATATGGTAAGCACATGTCGTAGAAAAGCAGTTTTCTTTGTCCGATTTTCCTTACAATGTACTATTGAACTATGTGAAATTGAGTTTCGGCTTAATTGATGATTGTCTCATTCTTTACTTCCTAGCTTCGGATATGGCCTTTTATGCTAATAAGGTTCCTTTCTAGAGAATGAAATGATTCGATCAACTAGGTATGATTTTTCATGATAATTCTGACAATTGACTCTCAAATTCTTTTGCCAAACAAGAGTAAGATGGTTGACTACAGATTGCAGATGATAGACTCATAACTCAAATTCTTTTTCCATATTTTAATGGGATAAGTTATGTTCTGTTGAGTAGCTTTTAAGTAACTTGATCACTTTCATTGCTGTTATAATACTGAAGTCCCCCCCTTCCCCCCTAAGCAACTAAGAAGACATGGTGATATCCTAAAGCGAACTATTGGAGGTTATCTTGTTGTTAACGGCAGAGCTGATGACACCATGAATCTTGGAGGCATAAAGGCACTATCAATTCAAGTTTGCTAGTAGAGACAAAGACTAGAAGATGAGAACACAAGACAAATTTATAATCATGCGCTCAATGATTCTCGCAGAACACTCGAATGAAATCTTCTTTTGTTTACGTGCGCAAGTTCAATAGATATTGAGCGTGTATGTGATGGTGCTGATGAGAGTCCTTGAAATTGTCGCATGCTGCGCCCACCCAATGGAGGTCCGTAATGCTTAGCTATATTTGTGGTTGTCAAAGAGGGGATGAATATTTCACCAGACACACTAAAGAAAAGATTCTCAAGAGCCATTCAAAGCAATCTTAATCCTTTATTCAAGGTTTGTACCTTTCCATTTGGCTATCGAAGTATCCTCTATTTGGATTGGATTGAGAATTTGTTAAATTAGAATAGAAAGATATAAAAACAATCACTTGCTTTTGCTTATGTATCATTAATAGGTGAGATGGGTAAAGATAGTTGGAATGTTGCCTCGAATAGCTTCAAATAAGTTGTTGAGGAGAGTTTTAAGAGAGCAGTGGAAGTAACATGTTCAGATACAGAGTAAACTTTAGCTCAAATTTGCAAAAACAGGTCAAGCAAGAAGATATGATGTATGTTGTCATTATATTATGTAATAATAATAATAATATATACTTGAAGGGAGAAAAGTTCAGTACTTGACTAGATTAGAAAAAACTCGTGTACGTAAAGACATAAAATATGAAGAGAATCCCTCTCTTTTCCTTCCTCCTTCCCCTCTTGTGTACTAGTGGTTGGTTGGACACAGAAACCTGTGGATTATATTCAAAACAGAAATCATGCAATCAAGACGGCTGCTCGGTTTCTCCTCCTCATCCTCCTCCTCGTTGTTGTTGTTGTTGTTGTTGTTGTTGTTATTATTATTATTATTATTATTATTATTATTATTATTATCTCCACGAGTCATGACAATATTTTCCAAATTCTGAAATTCTTTTCGGTGTTTCATCTTGCCATGCATGATAGCAATAAATAGTAAATAGTTGCAGATGCTTGATTTCCTTGCCACCTCTTTTAATAACGGACGGGCTGAATACTGAATTTCACAAACTGCACTCTTTCCTCCATTACTCCACTATCATCTGAACCCATTATTCAACTCTATTTTATTTATAAACTAAAAAGTTCTTCAACTTCTCTCTATACGGTATATTTTTATATAATGAAGAATAAAATGCAACATCCCTATTTATAAATAATAGTAAGACACCAAACCAAATAAAACCAGGATTAGAAAACTAATTCCAATTTCCTAACTAGACATAATTAAATTAATACCAAAATAACAAATCCTAGCTCCTAGAATTAAGGTTCTATTTATTTTATAAAATAAAATAGTAGAAAGAAAACCTCCTTTCGCACTAACTAGAAGACCTAGTAATAATTTTAATTACAAATCTTATTTACACAGAGAGAGTATTAATTAAATAAATTAGCAAATATCAAATCCTAACGGTTTAGGTTTCCAAGATAAGAAAATAATTTAGTTACTCTCATAAACCACAAGAGAAGAGAAGAGGGTTTTGACTTTGCAGATTTGAGGAGTGGGAGTAGGTTTGGAATCGGCATTTTCCTACTCCTTATCTAATTGAAATATGGAAATATGTAAATAACATTGAGAATGTAAATATTATTGAAAAGTGTAATAGTTTACTAGATTATAATTAGTAGAGAAAGATTGAAGATATAGAATCCTAACTAGCTAATATTATATTCTTTTTCTCCTTCGAGATGTTCAACCATCACCTCTGGTGTACTAGTGGTTAGACGCAGCAACTTGCGGGTTTTATTCAAAACATAAACCATGCAATAAAGACGCCTGCTCTGTTTCTTATCTTCATCATCTTCACCATCCTCACCATCACCATTATCATCGATATCATCATCATTATCATTATCATCAATCTTAATTTGGATATGGAAAACCTCAAATATAAATAAATATTATACATGTACCTTGAGGTGTGAAATTTCCACGAGTCATGACAATATGTTACAAATTCTGAAAAACTTTTCGATGTGCGGTAAGGAGTTTCATCTTGCCATTCATGATTGCAATTAATAGTTCCAGATGCTTGATTTCATTGTCAGCGTCTTCAGTAACGGGTTGAATACAGAATTTGAGTTTCATCTTGCCATTCAGGATTGCAATTGATAGAGATGCTTGATTTCCTTGTTAGCGTCTTCGATAACTGGCTGAATGCGAGATTTCACAAATTGCACTCTTGCCTCCATTACTCCACTATCATCCAAATCCATTATCCAAACTATTTTATTTATAAAATCAAAAGTTCTTGAATCCTACTTCAAACTTGCTTTTCTCTCTATACGGTATATTCTGTAAAGTGAAAAAATAACTAGCAATATCCCTATTTGTAATAGTAAGACACCTAATTAAACTAAAATTAGAAAATCTATTCTTATTTGAACTATTAGGACAAACAAATCCTAACTAAACACAATTAAATAAATACCAAAATAACAAATTCTACTCTAACTTTAAATTATTATTCCAACAAACTTCAACTTCAAACCACACCTTTTTTGTTGATAGAGTGGTAAAAAGAAAACCTACTTTCACACTAATTAGAAGACCTAGTAATAATTCTAAATGCAAATCTATCTCATTTACCTAGAGAATTAATTAAATAAATTAGCAAATATCAATCCTTAACGGTAAACGTTTCCAACATCAGAAAATAGTTTAGTTACTCCCCTCACCTTAACGACAAGGCTTTGAATTCTACAATTAAAATAACTATCTTTCAAAGCTCCCGCGTTGCGCCAATATTCATTTATATTCTTCTAATCACTAATAATATATCCATCCATCTGTCTCTCGAATTTTCAGAGTTGAATTTTTTTTTTTTGAACATTAATTTGGATATTCAATCTTTAATTATTTAGAAACTATATAAAAAAAGTTATTATGAGTCAAAATAATTAATAATTTAACACTTAAAACACATATAAATAAATCACAGTTAAAAGATTATCTTGTTCGACTCTCGAGTGACATTATTAGTACATAAGAGGAGCTGCATATATAGTAAAATCAAGCAAGTCCATGCTCCAACTTTTCCATCTCTTCCATGAAAACAGGGATGGCTTCTTGTTGCAGACAGACCAAAACTTTGAAACCATCTTTCTTACCTTGAGTGGCAGAAGAGTAAGGCAAGAAAAAACAAGGTTCAACACTCCCAACCAAGTGTTTAGACAGAGGAAAGACAGTCACAGGGCCACCCCATCCAAAATCAACCGTCTCGTGGCCTACATGCCGCCAATCTGTAAATGCACTCACTCTATTCCCTGATGAGATCCCTTCATCATAATGCAGCTCCTGGAAATCAATGAACGAACGAACATACTCATCTGTGATGATGTCCTTGCTCTTCTTGATCGCATCTGCTGCTTTCCAGATAGGTTCATTGATGAGGTCTTTTGCGAGGAGCTGAACGTATATTGGCACACAGCCATTGCCCCAGTACCCTGCTGGCAATGGTGGCTTCACTCTTCTTCTGATATTGGTTAGATAGGCATACTTCACTGTCTCATCATCTGAGATTTTAGAAGCCTTTGCCCTGTTGTTTCATAAATTAATAGATCAGTCCTTAGATATTAACACATGAAACAAACATATATATAGCCTCCAAGATAAGATAACTTTTCATAATGTGCAAGTATACAAAATGACATTGATAGAAGGACGAAAAAGTAAAGGAACAATCTTTAAGCATTTGATGAGAAGGTCAATACTCCTTTTTAATATAACAACAACTACGCTTCAATTCAATTCCAAACAAACGACTATATATTACCACTAAACAAGTGAAAAGAACATACTTTGCTCGCCATATGAAAGCTCCCAAAGCTTCGAAAGTTGTATAATTTGAACCGGATTGCTCATGAAGAAACCCCTTTAGCCTATCCAACCACTCATCCTTCACTTCAAAGCACTCTCGAACCGCCGGTTTACCTGATTCCAAGTATGGAGACGAATCCCTATCCAAACTGAGAAACTCATGAACCGGAAATTCAACTCGCGGTGGATTCCTCGGTCCAAACAAATTCGACCGGTCCCACACTGGTTCAATCTTCATCCCGTTCTCCCCACGAGCAATCTCCGCCATAGCATGAAAAAACAACGTGGATCCCATTCCATCACACATCGCGTGATGAACCGCCGTTCGAAAACCCACCCACCACACTTAAAACGGTTCAGTTGCAGAATCAAGGGTCGGGTCAACGCCTCCTCGTCTCTCGGGTCGGGTACCAGCTTCTCAGCGAAGGTATAATCTGGATCATCCAGGTAGTTAATAGAAGCCAAGGTACAATCCACCGTGGACAGAATTACAGGAACGCCATTCCCACTTGACAGTGAAGCTCTAGACGGTTGTCCGACGGACGACGGCGGAGAGCCGGCGAATTGGTAATAGTGGACGAGAGCGGCGGAGAGGGAGGAGGTGAGAACTTCATATGGGTCTGGTTTGTGTTGTGTCGTGTCGTCGTTGACGTAGACACGGAGGTATCGGAAAGTGAAATTGAGGTTCCGATCGGTGTCAAGATGGGAGAGAGGAAGGACATGGTTTTCAGTGAAAGGCGGCTTAGAGGGATAGATTGTGTTAGTTTCGCCGATGGTTACTTCCATTTTTCCGGTTGACGGCTGATCGGAGAATAATTGCTGTTATTATCTCGTTTATAAAGTTAAAATTAAAAACAAGTGCAATAAGACGGTAGGTGGTTAATAGTGGAAACAAGTCAACAGCCAAGTCGTTGATATTGTTTCCTTTTTTGTTTTTATTTTGGTAACTACCTGACTTCACACTTCGCTTGGAGGGTTAAGTTGTTACTTTATAATAGGAAAAAAGGATAAATATATTCTCGAATTATTATAAATGGTATGTAAATATCTTTCAAATTAAATCTTTTGGCGTTGGTGCTCAGGTCAAAATTAGAGTATATATGTCATTCACTCTCTGGAAGAGTATATAAGGACACGTGGCGTAATCTTGCCATCGATTCGATATTTAATAAATGTCGGATCGGTGGATAATATTATGACACGTGCGTATTCGTTAGTGTAAAGGGTATATATCTTTCTTTTTGAGCGA
Organism: Solanum pinnatisectum; assembly: GCA_035578085.1. Lineage (NCBI taxonomy): Eukaryota > Viridiplantae > Streptophyta > Magnoliopsida > Solanales > Solanaceae > Solanum > Solanum pinnatisectum. The sequence goes on from CM069087.1 coordinate 157,542, forward strand.
TAGAAGCGATATCAAAAGTATGTGAAAAATCTGCATCTGTTTATGATAGTTGAGGATATATTTGTCCTTTTGCCTTTATAATATATTGTATTGTTTTAATGGATATAGTGTTTTAATAGATTGTATCATTTTCCAGCGTTACATAATATCATGCAACTATAATTTAATTGATAGGCTCTGAGAAAAGTAAGTGCATAATAAATTTCTTATGAAAATATAAGATAAAAGATGAAATATTATTATTAAATAATAAATAAAAGATAAAATGAGAAGAAAATATTAAGGTAACGCGATCACACCAAATCGGTCAGTGTCTTTTTAAGCGTCGATATAATAAAAATTAAGTAATGATAATCGATATTGTATTTAAGTATGATATAATCTGATATAATGGGTAACAACCATCCAAACAAGGTGCAAATCATTATACAAGTTTATTTTTATAAAAGTCATTAAAATATTTATTGATTTAATAGGATGATTTACAACAAATAAATTTTTATAAGGTGCATGCGTGTTTGGTCTTTTGTGGATGGTAGGTGGCGAAAGAGAAAGCATGCATGTTGTTGATGATTCATGAGGTTCAAGTCTTTGGTCTTTGTCCATAGCTAACTCCAAATCAAATCTCTCCTCTCCGCATGATCCTTCATATCACGAATTTAATTAAATCAAACACGATTTATAGAATTATTGAATTTATTTCACTAATCTAATAGTGTAGTTATATGTCTAGAAACACAAACTACACACTAAAATAATCATAGTCTATGATAAGCGTACCTATTACATATATTTATTTTTAATTTTGAGTAAAAATCTTTAATAAAATCCTTTTCTGAGAATTCGAGAAAGCGAAAAAAGAAAAATGTTTTCATTCTATCGTTTGTTTAATGTTATGGAGAATTAAGCGTGGAGTTTCACAGACTCGTTCTTTTTAATATCATCAAGCAATGGTTTAAGGAGTGCCTAATTTTTGGGTCCTTCTCCTTTCTCATTCTATATATATATATATATATATACACCTAAGTTACTCCATCTAATCTTTTTCATGGTCGATAATATTATTGTATGCTTGTATTGCAAATCATGATGAGAGTAGTTGAACTTGTATGTATTCTTGATCAACTGTTGATAATATTTTATTTTTTTTGGTATAATTTACATAAATCTTGTAATGTTAAGAGCTAGTCACATTATTTTCTTACTCTTTTCAAATTAATTATAAAAATTTGTTAAAATTTATGAATTTTGGATACATCACTGGACTTTCGAATACATCAACAGACATCAGGATACACAAGAGAGGGATGTATCCGAAAGGGAGGGATGTATCAAAGAGGGGTAGGATGTATATATCAGAGAGGGGATAGGTACATAGGGGAGGGATGTATCAGAGAGAGGAGGGATGTATCCGAGAGGGGGTAGGGATGTATCAGCGAGAGAAGAGTGATGTATCCGAAAGAGATTTTTGAAAAAAAAAAATAAAAATAGAAAATTTTAGAAATTATAATAAAATAAGATGTGTATTTAGATAATTTTTCCTAAATTTTATCATCACCTATATCGATCCCTGAAAGCAAAAAAATAGAAATGAGACAAACTAGCTGGTAGCTACCTATTTTAAATTTATCTTTTCTATTTATGCTATCAATTAATAAAGTCTTGTTAAGAAAATAGACCGAATGCCTAATTCAACCTTTTAGTTGGAAAAGTGAGAATTTTCCAAAATCGTATAAGAAGTTAAAAAACAACTCATTTGTGGAAAGCTTCCAACCTTAATTACGATAAGGATTACTTAAAAAGTCTTTCACTTAATTTGTCCTCGGTATAAACTTAGACAACATGATAACAAAATATCGTCGGTTTTATTCAATAGATTTGCTATAAATTCTAAATTTAAATCGCGATTAGTGTAATTAATTCTCTTTTATAGTAATAGTGTGAAAATTTTCTCTTGGAAATTAATGAGAAAGAATATCATAGTTGGCAGACAAGGAAAAACAAAACAAGGTTAGGTTTTGATCGGAAATCATATGAAAAACACAAGGACAATAATTCAACGTGCTTTCAATTTTGATGCCTCCTATGTATGTACTTAAATCATTATTAATATTAAAATTGGAATCAAATTTAAATTTGTATCAAAAAATAAATTTTTATTGAAAATAAAACGCTTCATAATAAAGAGTGATGATGATATTAGAAATAAATCTTATAGCGCTAATAGTTATATATATATATAGATATAGATATCCTATTCTTTTTCAAATTAAAAAAATTCATTTAAATTATAGGATCTCGGATACATCAGGCAACCTGCAGATACATAGCTCCTGAATTGTGAATGATACATTACTTAATTAACAGGAGGAATGTATACGAAAGGGGAGAGATATGTATCTAAGAAGGGATAGAGATGTATCTGAGAGATGATTTGTGTAATTTTTAAAGTAGAGTATTTTAGCGCTTATGATATTTTAAGTTGCAGTAATTTTTTTAAAAATAAAAAGTAGCATGCCGATTTTATGATTTATGTCCTTTGTGCAAGTTAAAGTCTTGCACTTGATGGGAGTTGTGCATTATGTCAATGGATTGCCTTGTTGATGATCCTGAACACCTATATATATCTACATCATAAAAAGATGTAGGTCGAATGACATAAGTACATTGAATGTACGAGTATGTAATTTAGCCGAAGCAGATGACTAAATGAAAGGACTGCAATATAAGTAAATATATACTCAACTGAATGTAAAGAGATAAAGAAGTGAAATCATTTAAACTTTACAAATACTTGCTCATCTCTGAACTCAACATTTTAAGTGATATGATAAAATACACTTTTAACTCTATTTGGGATATTCTTTAACCGATAACCATCACTATGAGCAATATGATGATAAATCGTCTCGCCCACACTGTCATAACTGTCTTATAGCTTTTCAGTATATAGAATATCTCAACTAAGTGGATCCACTAAAACTCTGCTTGAAAGCAATAAGTAGTTGTCTAAAAAGTACGATCATTTACCCATGTTGGCTACATGATTTATGAGGAATGTGATTTGTCTGAACTCATCCCCACATAGGTGCATATTACTACTCCCAATAAATATATTATCGTGCTCAAATATATAAAACATGTTATTTAATTTCTCAATTTGAGGTAATTGCTCAAAATATCCTGTTAAAAGAGGTAAGTGCTCTGAAATATCTCTAAACTCATTAACTCATTTAGAAATCAAAATTTCTCTTTTCTCAATGTAAAAAGTCATATATTAGGGGATACTTAGTTCCCTTATACTCTTAGTCAAATCATATTTATAAAACTCTTTCTCAAAACTCATCTTAGGCGCTTTTTTAGAAAATCAGATTAAGACAAAAATCTTTACTTCAAAAGATTCTAAAAAAATATAACTAAAATAGGGTTCATGCTGAAATATGAAATGAACAAATCAACTCAAGGATCTCAATAACAATATAAAAAAAAAGTTCAATACTTAAAAAATCAAGAGCTCACAACTCAACGATACTACTCATCTCAAGAATACTCAAAATCCAGGATAAAATCCTAGATAGACGTAGGGTGTGAGGACGAGATTTTAGTACTGGTCGCGAAAACTCTTTTTGCGACAGGTATAATTCTAGTCCCTAAAAACTTATAAGGACCACATTTCTGGTCCTTTAACAAGCATTTCTAGAAAAGCTTAACTAGTCCTTAAAACCTTTAAGGACCAAAAATCCAGTCCCTAAAGAGGTTTAAGGACTAGAGAAATAGTAGTCCCTAAATGTGAATTTATATAGGAAACTAAGCGATACATTTTTTCCCTGTCACATTTTCCTAAGATAATATAAAATTTTAATTTTGATAAACAAATGCATATAAACAAAATTATCAACCGTATTAATTAAAACTACAAATTAACATCCCACATGGAGTATTGTTTGCAAAAATATTGTCACAATACTATTTACACAACTCATTAGCCAAAAAAACGAACATCTCTAAATATATAGTGAAATATTTTGCGAACTATCCAAGCGAAAGGATGACCAATTTGACAAAACTTGTTCAAAGACTTCAAACTTGCGTCCGACACATGTGAAAATTTCCAAATCCTGTGAAATGTACAAAATAAATCCACTTATAAAAAAGAATAACGCACACAACCAAATTACACTATATATTTCAATCTAGATATGAAATAAGATATTACAATCCAAAATTTTGATTCCTAAATAGTTACTCTTCAACCGACATTGATTGAGTATATTTCAAAAACAAAAGAAGGCAATTTGATAAACTAACTGCTAATATTCAACTACAATGTATAAGATTGAAAGCAATAAAAAAACAAGCAATAACATGAAAAGGAACAAAAAGTTTAGTGAGATGAACAAGCACCATGGGGAAACAAAAGAGGAAAGGAGAAAAAATTTATAATTGTTCTTTTCATCACCATGAACTATTGTTTCTTTCTCTAAATTTTCAGAATCTTTCTTTAACATGGAAAATTATGACTGAAGGAAAGGAACAAGGTTAAAGAAGTATTCAAACTAAAGTTATTTAGTTTTGAGAACTCTAAACTAAACTGTTATTGATCATTAAATGGGCATAGACTAATAATATCATGAACTGAAGTGCACGCTACATATTTTTCTCTCCTTCAACACTAAAAGAAATATCATTCTAAGATGGGTACTACATGTCATTCAATTTAATTAACATATTATAACCAATTCAATATATTAGTTTCCAATCATCAAAGTTGCAGAGAAAGCAACAATACTTTCTCTATGATAAGTAGCAGAGATAAAAGAAACACCTAGAAAGAGAACAAGAGAAGAATACATGTAAAAATTCGATTGGAATGAGCGTTAGAGCCTAACACGGGAAGGATAGAAGTCCATATCAAGCAGCTATCCTTGAGCTAGAATGATCAGAAGAATGTAGGGTGATATTCCATGATATGAAAAATTTGAAAATAAAAATAGCTGAAAATGAAACAAAGATATTAATTTTGCCACAATTTACTTTGCCAAAGTTATTCTTGCATTTCTTATCATCTTAAGTTACTTCAATATGAGCAAGTGCTATTCAAGGATTTCATACACCACCACAAGATACCCTAGTCAATTTCTATGTCTTTCTTGGCAGCTTATATAAGCTCAAGTTTAATTGAACTAGAAGCAATTGATTAAATGTATCAATGTAAATAGGTTATGTACATTCCGAATCAGCAAATGGATAAGAAACCACAATCAACTTAATTCAAGATCTAGCGAGTATCTGATAACATATTATGTGGTAGAATGCTTATAATGTGGGAATAATTCGTAAACAAAAAGTTATAGAGGTTCCTAGAGACCGACCTAATGGTAATCATATAAAATTTATTTATATCAACAAAAGTTTAAAATCACAACATTGAATGTCATGTGAACTGGTGCAGACATAGCAAGTGCATTAATGGAAAAAACACAGTTCCAAACACAATAGCATAAAGAAACTCTAAGTAAAGCACAACTCATGATCATATATTATAAACAAGTGCCAGAGCACATACTTGCAGAGTTAAATTACCGATGCACTAAACTAGTAAAATTTACGATTACAACTAGTCTACGGACTACAATAGTGAGAAATTTACTGAGTGTTTTCTCCATTAAGTTTCTAGCTCTTATTAGCTTTCTGATTTAGTAAACTATATATGTCAATACGTGAAGTCTTAACAACCTAGCTCTAAGTTTTTGGTTGACATTCCCCTATCAGCTTCTCCTATCACGGAGTCTTAAGAACCTACCAATTTTTAGTGAGCCATTGATAGTTACCCCTTAACATGGTATAATACTACAGTCTTTCGTTGGGATAAAATCTGTACTTTTTCCTAAAAGTTTTGCACCATTTAGAAGCATCACTAATGTAAGTGTAGCTTCTATTATTTCTTATCAACTTTCTATATACAACTTTGTTTAACACTCAATGTAAGCTTGTCCCTAGACTAATGTTCCAATATATTTATGAGTACGGGGCTTTGAATCCATAAATACAGTCGCATAATATGATCAAGAAATCCCAGACATCATTTACAAAATGGAGATAAGTATTATTAACTCATAAAATTTAAAATTTGAGAGCCTATTTTGTATTAAAGAAAACTTGTTGAGTAACATTATTTCAAATAACATGAATAGCAAGAACTAGTCAAATTAATGACTAAGATTTAACATCTAGACAATCAGTACATGGAAATGAGGGTATTCATTGAAGATATCACTTTTAAAAAAATGAACCTTGAAGACAATATCAGGCTTAAAAGATCCAAGAAACAAGGGGAGCACAATCATTACTCTAACACTGCGCAAGATCCAAAAAGTTCCCCATAACCTTAAGCATGGGAGGCTATTGAAAAAATAAAATAAAACCAGCATGTTTCATAAGAAATAATATTATTCAATTTCTAGAATATATATTCAATAAAAATAAAATTCGAAAAGTAACCCATCAAGAATAAGATCACAAGATGTCTCCTATTACTTGGACCAAATTCTGAAAAACTTAGTTAAACTAAATTCTTGTGTTTTAATTAATGGGATAAGGTATAAGTACCCCTTGGACTATGATCAAAATCCTAGAGACACACCTTAACTAAACTAAGATTCTATTACCCCCCTTGAATCCATTTTTTTGTAATTTTGTACACTATTATTGTGAATAGGTAAGACCTATAAGCAGTGAAACAGAGTCATTTTGAATTGAAACAAAAGGTTCTTCGATAGTCCTACTTCAACCTATAATTCCACAAGAACCAAATCAGTCTTCCACATCTATGCTTTATACATGGAATTTCTAATAATTACTTGTAACCAAGAAGATGAGTCATTCAATTACAATTCCTATACATGTATATGCCTGCATTTCTTAAGTAAATCGCTCACAAAATCTCTACACCCAATATTTTTTTGTCTTGTTGTACAAATGAAATCATTAACCTATTTAATGTTAAAAAAGAGGAAGAAGCACTTACTTGAATACACAAGAAAAAAACACCATCAATATAACTTATGGAAGAAACTAAATAACTCGATTGGAAGATGAACCCACCTGAAATTTTGTCTCAAAAAGTTGCGATGGAATTTGTTTCAAGCGGAAGCGACAACAATTCGATGGAGAAGAAGAAATCTGCTGCGATGGAATTTGTTTCGAGTAGAGCAACAACAAATCGATGAAGAAGAAGAAACCTTTGTTGATTTAATGTAAGAGTGACGTTGAGATTAGGGTAGACAACAACACAATGAAGAAGACACCACTATCGATCTAAGGGCAGAGTATTATGTTGAGATTAGGGTAGAGAATCGTTGAGATTAAGGTAGAGAACATTGAGTTTCAATGGTGAGCTGTTTCAGTGGAGATCTTCTTTTTTTTAGTGGTGAGCTGAAGAGATTATAAGAAATTGAGTCTTTTTCCTTTTACTTTCAGTACTATTTTTTCCGTGCCCAAATGTTTTTGTTAAAACAAAAATTTTCATCTATCGGAAAAATCTCATGCTCAAGCCCTAATGCCTCTAATTACATTTTGGGACGAGTTAGTATGTTTTTTAGGAACCAGATTTAATACCTTCCCTATAAAATATATCAATAAGGACCGAAATATAATCTCGTCCCAATAGATATACTTTTAGAGACAAGAATATAAACTCGTCCTTAAATGTTGGTCTTAATTAAGGCTTTTTTTTTTGTAGTGTTCTTAGAGAAACTGGAAGAACGCTTAAAGACCCTAGCCTTCTCATCTTGGATCATTGCTCTAAGACTTGAAAGTGTTAATGAACGTAGAATGATTGATTAACATTGTTTAAACCCTTAACTAGGTGTAAACATCGTGGTTTAGGCTTATAAGGGGTGGGAAAAGACTAAAATATCCCTCTTAATAGCTGACGAAATCTTATACGGGTCTATGTACAGTTCATGGTTTGCTCTACGGACCATAGATCTCATCCGTGAAATTTATATTGAATTTTACTACTCAATTTCATTCTATGTGTCCAATCTAAGACCCATAGAAGTTTATACGGCACGTAGAATGGATCTGTAGGAATTGGACCCCAAAATCTGACTTCTCTAAAGTTTTCTACGATTTGAAAGTACAGGTCGTCGAAATTTCTATGACCCATAGAAGCAACTCGTAGGAATTGGCTTCAAGAAACTCTGATGTGACCGTCTTTGGTAAATTGTCATAACTTTTTACTCCGAACTCGAAAGGAGTCAAACATTATGGCGCTGGAAAGAGGACTCATTGACCTTCGATTTGATAGGTCATGGGTCACCTAATTCATTTTATGCTCAGAAATATAATTATTTGAATTTGACCTAAGTAGAATTTTATGTTAAAACTTAATCCGTAAAGAAGCTTTCAATTCAACTTTGTGTGTGTGGGTGTGGGGGGCGGGGCGTCTTGTGACCTCAAATCATATCTAAATTCATTCCCACACTAAAGAGTTGGCATTTACACATATGAGCAATTTAAGAATCACTCCGTACGACCTTACATGTAAATAAAGAATGATTACGGCCTTAACACAAACTTTTAAGATGTTACATCTGCCCTCGACTGTATTTATTATTTAAAATACAACATGTATCAACAAATACAAAATGTGTACGATATGCAAGATCGGTATTTTAAAATGGTGGAGAATACAATTCAACAAACACTTTTAATTCGTAGATGTACCAACGAATATGGATGAACAAATAAAAATAAAGAGAGGAATTAAATAGTAGTTGATTAGATTGTGTTTTTTCAAAAAGGAGAATAAAATTTCCAAAAGGGAATTGGGGGTCGTTAGGTAATAATTACATATTTGGACCATTTGATTAACGATAGAGTTATGAGTTGAAAACTTTTTAAATGAAGGATAAAATTACTCTATATAAAATAGAGATATATTTGATCCTTTTTCATTATCTTACAAAGTTTACAACATAGGTTAACTTTCAATCGGTACCAAAAACTCCCAAATATAATTCATAAAATCTAAATACTAGTATATGTTTTTTTACCCGATTGGTGACCATTAAGTTTGAGAGTTGCTCTATTTTAGTCCTTGTATATATAAAAATATTTCTTTTTTTACCCAAATTCTTCTTATTAATTTCTTATAAGAATACAAAAAATAAAGAAATAAATTACTTAAAAAAAATATCAGAGATGCATGGTTGATAGAAATATTTGATTCACACGCAATTTAATAAATTAAAAGGCACAACAATTAGGAGCAATATATCAATATAAAAAATACTTAAAATTATAACACATTTTTTATGTGTTCTATATATGACAAAATGACTCATAAATATAAGAACATTACATTAGGGGACCATAGCCTTTTTACTTTTGGTATTTTTTGTTTTTTATGTTTCCTTCCATCCATCACTATAAAAATTCAAAAATTCAGCTATGAAATTATTATTAATTTTTCATCAAATAGTTCATAGTAAATATTTCGTATGATAATCCGTCATTAGATAAAGTAATATATATATCATTTTTGTGACACCAAGCTTAAAACAAAAAGTCTTACATCGATAAGAATACAGGAAAGATGTTGTGTATATAACTTATAAATAAGACGTTTTTACCAATTTAAGAGGTTTTTAAAGTCGTGTGGGCATAAGCCAAAAGCGAATAGCATCACTAACGAGCTGAGCTGCTACGACTTTCATATATAAATATATATACTCATGTAGTCGTGCAAGACATCAAATACACTCTCTGTTTCAAATTATACTTTAGCTATTCAAGATTCAAATTATACAAACTTCAATTTACATTTTAAAGAATATTTTTTTCATTATATTGACATGAGAAGAATTGCATTATATAATATTTTTTGAACATTGAAAAAAGGCCACAGACCAAGAGTAGTAAACTACACAACGTGATTTTTACTTAAATAACGTTTATTTTGGAGTGAAGAAAATAATATAATTGAATCTCAATGAGTGAATATCATAACATAAAGAGTACGTAAATGCATGAATGGTTGAAAGAAATAATAACTAGGAACAATATATCAATATTAAGTACCAATAATTATAAATCACACTTTTTGTGTGGTCTATATTCTAACAGAATGACTCATGAATAAAAACATTTTATAGGGGACCATAGTTTTTTTTTTTTTTTATATCCCTTTTTTTTTTTTGTTTCTTTTATTTATGCTTTCTTATTGGTGAAGTGTATATTATTCGGATAAGATCTATCCTTAAAATATCGGATTCACGTGAATTTAGAAAACAATTTACAATCTTTGGAACCATAGATTTAATGAATGTGTGGTAGGTAGGGTTTGAATTGCAACTGTCAAATTAGTCCCCCCATTACACTCCAAAAAATAAAAATAAAACGTGACAATGCATTGTACTTTTTTTGGAACAAATAAGAAGGTTGAGGGACCGTAGTAAACAAAAATATCATTATAGGTGTGGAAAGATATACATGTATTCGTCTTTAATTAGAGGTTTAAAATTTGAGCATTGAATATATAAAAAAAAAAAAAAAAAGACTTCTCAATATAAATTTTCTATTAATTAAACTCCAAAGAAGATATAAAATACCAAATGAAAAACTAAAAAAAGTAAACAAAAATAATGATACACAATTGAGAAGAATACAAGATCTAGCTAGCCTTGTTATAAAATTGAATTATGTGTAGCTAGCCTTGGTATCAACGAGTGTCCCCCACATATTATGTGTGAATTCAATTTTCACCATGTCCCTTCATACTCCGTGTGTAAATTTTCACCGTCTCCCTTTACAGAGACCATAGCATCTCTAGTTTTGCTAGTAAATCTTTTTAAATTTCATTTTATATTGTTTTTTCCCTTATCATAATTGCTAATGCAGTGTATATCCATGTCATTTTCTGAAATTTCCCCACTTTTTAGTAGATAAAAATTACCTTTGAATTTTTTTTAGTTAAATCTTTTGAAAATATACCATCTAATCTTTTTCATGGTCGATAATATTATTGTGTGCTTGTATTGCAAATCATGATGAGAGTAGTTGAACTTGTATGTATTCTTGATCAACTATTGATAATATTTTATTTTATTTTTTTTTTGTATAATTTACATAAATCTTGTAATGTTAAGAGCTAGTCACATTATTTTCTTATTCTTTTCAAATTAATTATAAAAATTTGTTAAAATTTATGAATTTTGGATACATCACCGGACTTAGAATCATCAGCAGACATCTCGATACACAAGAGAGGTATGTATCAGAAAGGAGGGATATATCAAGAGGGTAGGATGTATCGGAGGGGATAGGTACATAGGGGAGGGATAATTAGAGAGAGGAGGGATGTATCCGAGAGGGGGTAGGGATGTATTAGCGACAGAAGAGTGATGTATCCGAAACAGATTTTTGAAAAAAAAAATTAAAAATAGAATCTTTTTCAAATTCCTACTCTTTTTTCAAATTAAAAAAATTATTTAAATTATAGGATCTCGGATACATTGGGCAATCTGCAGATACATAGCTCCTGAATTGTGAATGATACATTACTTAATTAATGGGAGGAATGTATACGAAAGGGGAGAGATATGTATCTAAGAAGGGATAGAGATGTATCTGAGAGATGATTTTTGTAATTTTTAAAATAGAGTATTTTAGAGCTTATGATATTTTAAGTTATAGTAATTTTTTTGAAAATAAAAAGTAGCATGCCCATTTTATGATTTATGTCCTTTGTGCAAGCTAAAGTCTTGCACTTGATGGGAGTTGTGCATTATGTCAATGCACACGTTGAAATATTGTGTTAATTACTCCCTCCAATATGTAGTAAAATAATTGATATTTTAGATTTGACAAAAATGCCCTCATTAATTTTGATTTTCTTTGCATTTTTTTAAATTAAATTTTTTCTTTGCATTTTAGGTTTAACAATAAATATCATTAATTTTGTACATTGAATTAGGAATGTATTGAAGGACAAATATGGACTGGAGCCCTGAATAGAGTAATATACTAAATTAGGCGTAAAAGATAATATAGACACAATTTTAAGATAAATAATTCTGATAATCTTAAGCTTAAAATTAAACTTATAAAGCATTACATTGACTTAGATTTTTAGTCTCTGGACCAAAGGTTGAAACTTCAAAGGAACTAGGAAAAAACATGTTCTTCAATTTGGGAAAAAAAACATTTTAACAAGAAAATATGTACACCAATCACTTTATTTTTTTTCCACAAATAATTAAGGCTTTTATTCCACTATAAATACTGCACTATCTCACAAACATTAATATGTCATCAAACAATTTACTTCTTCATATATTCTCATTATAAACCATACTATTAATTTTCTCTTACTTTATTTTAGTTACTACTCAAAAATGGCTACTATTGATCTCTCAAATATTGCTGATTTTGTAGCAAATGAAGGGCATGGAGTAAAGGGTCTTTCAGAAATAGGCCTTCAAAAATTACCTAAACAATATATTCAGCCAATTGAAGAGAGAATTACAACTAACACCGTAATTCTTGATGATCAAATCCCAATAATTGACATGTCCAATTGGGACAGTCACAACAAATTAGTCTCTCAAAAAATATCTAATGCATATGAGAAATGGGTATACTTTAAAAGTATAAATCACCATATTTCTCTTGAAGTTCTTGAATCTGTTGGGATGCGACTTATAAGTTTTTAACCAACCCAGCGGTGGAGAAGTATAAGCATTCCAAGGAAAATTCATCGACTAATAATGTGAGATATGGTACTAGTTTTTCTCCTAAAGCTGAAAAGGTTTTGGAGTGGAAAGATTATTTAAGCCTTTTTTATGTTTCTGATGAAGAAGCTGCTGCTCATTGGCCTTGTGCTCTCAGGTTTGCAACATTAATTAGTTCGATTTAAGTTATATATACTAAAATTATAAGTATATAACATATATATGAGTTTGATCATTAGCTTTAGTACTCTAATAATCGTACTCGTATATGTGCTAAGAAAAAAATCACTAAATAAGTAGAAAAATTCAAAATCTTCACATCTTTCCTTCTAATCATGTCATAAAAATGCTTTTTAAAAAAACATATATTTTCATTTTAAGCTAAACAATTTACTATTTTATTTTCAGGGATGAAGCGTTGGAGTTCCTGAGAAATTCAGAAATTGTCATGAAGAAGTTATTAGAGGCACTAATGAAAGGATTAAACGTAAAAGAAATAGACGAATCAGTTCTAATGGGATCAAAGAGGATTAACTTTAATTACTATCCAAAATGCCCTAATCCCGAATTAACTGTCGGGATAGGTCGTCACTCTGATGTCTCAACGTTAACGATTCTTCTTCAAGATAATATCGGAGGACTCTATGTGAAAAAATTGGACAGTGACATGTGGGTTCACGTCCCACCGATCCACGGGGCTCTAGTGATTAACATCGGCGATGCACTTCAAATAATAAGCAATGGACGATACAAGAGCATTGAACATCGCGTTATGGCTAATGGTAATAATAATAGGATTTCTGTGCCTATTTTTGTGAACCCAAAGCCTAGTGACATAATTGGACCATTGAAAGAACTGTTGGAGAGTGGGGAGGAGCCAATTTACAAACAAGTCCTTTACTCGGATTATGTGAAGCATTTCTTTAAGAAAGCTCATGATGGGAAAGACACTGTTGATTTTGCTAAAATCAATTAGAACTTCATGGGTTTGCTTGCATGCATGGAAGAATAATATGTTAAGCAAAAATATGTGTTTTTTCCTTTTCATCTATCTTTCTATTTTGTTTCTTTCTTTCAAATTTAAATGTTTAATTTTATATATATATATAAAAGTTGTCTATGAAGTTTTTGTTTGAGCATTTTCTATTCCAAATTTTCTTTATTTTGGTTCAAATATTTCAGAATTCATTAGTTTTATAAATTGCACCAAGTTTGTGTTAATGTAATTTTTCATCGAAGAAAATTGGGACAAAATCTCCTAGGTCCTCCCTTTATGAGTATGTCATGCTAGATCACATGAGTTTTGGTAATACTAGAGTCAAGCTTATTGTTACTATTAATTACAAGTAATAATGTTTCTAGTAAAATTAGTGCCTAATTTATTCGTTATAAAGACATCAATCGAGGAATGTGTAGAACGGATGTTAAAGCCTCAACTAGCTCCGCCCTTAAAATCAAAGTATTTTATTTCCAAAGCATGCATAGAAAAAAATTAAAGAAGATGATGGATAATGTAAAGCTAATTATTGAAAAAAGGAAAATTTTGCCAAGACAATTCATCTATTAACATTTTTTTGGCATTCCAATTCTATCATCAAGTCACGACGTTGATGGTAACAATGACATCCTACCTAACAGGAAAAAAAAAACGTTCAAGAAAAGTTGCAAGCAAAATTAAGAATATATATTATTATATTAAACAAAAACGATTTTATTATTTTAAGTTTATACATTTCTAGTGAAAAAAACAGCGCTTCGCACGATTTTGAGAGATCTCATTAGATTTATAATATAATTTCTATGTTAAAATTAAGAATATATTTAATTTTAACCATTCACTCATTTAATATAACCCTTTAATTATTTTATAATTTCCTCTAAAATTTCATCACCTAAGACTTGGTTTCTAGAAAATCTTTATATAATAATAGTGTAGCTAGAAATAGAAGAGGTAAGGCCACATGCATTAACATTTATCCTTTTTGTCTTTTTTTTTTTTTGGTCTTTTTATCTCATTTTTTCAAATACAAATTAAATAAATTCACGAGAAAAAAATGAATTCAATGCAAGCACAAAAAAATACTAGTAGTACTTATTAATTAGTTTGGCATCTAATTTCAACTTCACTAAATTTAAGATATGATAACTATATTAATTTATTGAGATAAAAATATTTCATAACTTTATTTACAAAATTAATACGAACACATTTGGAGATAGAGCTTTCAACATAATTTTCTCCATACACATGGCTCGAACCCGATTGGTACAAGTTTCAAACTTTTATGAAGGAGTTAATTCTGTTTTTTTGATCAATTAATTTTTTATTTCTTATAAATAAAATCTCTAGTACTACTTCATTGTTTCTTCCATTCTATTTATCTTATTATTTTGTTATTGTTAATATTTATTTTTCATATAGATTTATCGAAAACAACTCCATACACTAACAAAATAAGAATAAAATCTACTCCCATTCTATTTATCTTATTATTGTTAATATTTCTTTTTTATATAGGTTAATCGAAAAACAGCCCATACACTAGCAAAACAAGAATAAAATCTACTCTTAATCTTTTGTTGAATCTTATATTAGATATATATTGTTAGCAAATAATACTTGTGATGTAAAATATTTTTTGGTTTATCTTTTAGATTTGCATCATGAAAAATTATTAAACTAAATAAAGTTGGATAATATGTAATTTTTTTATATGAGAAAATCCACAAACGCTATTTTTTAAATGCTCACAGGATAAAACTTCTACTTATGTAACACTTTTAGTTTTTGTAGAAAACGATTTAAATTTAAATTGGGAATTTGCACATTCACAACACAGGAGTACAAAATAACAAAAAATTGACATCATAATACATTTATGTGGAAGCTTCTTCTTCCCATTTCCCCTGTCAGCAATTTTCGTATTGCAGAGTAAGGAAATATGGTGCATATGGCGAGGAACATGAGGGTTTCACCAAACTCAGCGAGTTTGGCTGAAGCTAATAAGAGGACCTTAGAATTCTTCAGGATGTGTTGCAGATCCATCCCTGAGATTATGGAAATTTACAACTTATACAACGTCGTTTCCCCCTCTCAACTCCGTTCTGCTATCGCCGCCGATGTTCGCAAAAATTCAAACGTTACTGATCCTAAGGTACTCTTTTCGTTTATCCCTTTAAGTTTAGTTAACCCATTTCAATTATCTATGTTTAGTTTATGAATTTAGCTGGGTCTGGCTATATGAATCATTTTTACCTTGGCTGCTCTTTTATTCGGGTTATGGACAGAGTTAAGCATTATCATATTCAAATTAGAGGAAAAAAGATTCATTTCCTGGTAATTGCTAGTGTAAAAATAGTGACTTTACGTGCTTGATTTCATAAAGGTACTCGCTGCTGTCTGATAGTGAGCTAGAAAGTGAATTACTTTTAGATTATGCAATGATCAAGGGATCTCTATCACAAGTGTTTGATAGAAAAGATTGTGTAAGTAAATAGGTTGTTGCAGAAATGGCAAGGGAAATATGTGAATTTTGAAGATAAAGTTTCTTAGTTTGATTTGAAAAGGCTTTGATCTTTCTTGAAGAATAAAGTGTCTCTTTTGGAGGATATTGAACTTCATGTGCTTCCCCTTTTTCAAGGGTCGAGGGTGGGTTTGACCAAGGAGTATATAGTAGTATATACTGGAATTGAGATCCAACTGTAGTTGTGAACTGAATCAAATTGAATTATGGGTTTTAAAACATCAAGTGTTGGATTTTCATTCATTTCACATACGAGATAGAATTAGTTGCTAATTTAAACTGATAGTCAGGTGAATGAAGTGAATTCTAACAACTAGCTAACAAGTTTGAACTGTCCAGTTATTCATTTGGATCCAAATAACATCTGAGCCTTTTGAGTTTCCACAAGTTTCTTAGTTTAGGTTGCCAAACCATAGAAACAAATCCTTATAGATTTCTAGTTTTCGGTTTGATGAAATAGATTAATTTAGGTAGCTGATGAATTCTAAAGGAGGCTTCTTTATCAAGGTAGTTGCTTGTAGGATTCAGAGAGACTAAATATTGTTTTCTAGTGTCATGAGCTTTCAAGCTACTTAGAAAGATTCAAATATGAGCTTGATTAATGTTGGCACTTAAAACCATCAGTCAAATACTGTTGTTATGTTTGGAAACTTTTAAGTACTTAGCGGCCTTATCCAAAAAAAAGAACATGCAGAGCAAAAAGAAGATTTGGTCTAGTGAAAGGAATTGCTGGCAGATATGAGTTTTCTGGTTGCAATGCTGTTAGACTAAGGCTCCCTAATCTCTAACTTAGAGAATTTGAAGGTGCTTCATCAATATGCCACTCTGACTTAGTGTTATTGTCTAATATACAACTCTTTGGTCTTTTTCATGTCTTCACATCAAAGTTCATTTGCTTGGCCCCTCGCTTTTATGAATGTGATGCATCTTCTTTATCAAAAAAACTGATCGTGATGCATCTTTTGATTATGCTATTATTTCTTCTGAGATTTGGCTGGCAAGGTATGCAGGTAGAGCTTCTTAATGATCATTGAAGACCGAGGATAATAAATCTATTTGATTTGTTGAGCTTTAAGGGAACCGGAGGCTGTAGTTGCGTAGTTGTTTCTCCATGCAGAACAAGAACAGTCAAGTATTTATTTCCAACATTTGCATTGCACAGCTTGTGACTTCCATAATTTTTAGATTTTTCTCATTGATACCTCGTGTCTTCTTTATTGCAGAATTGGTATACATAGCGTTAGATACCCTTATACCATTTTGTACACCGTACACACAGTGTAGACGATCTCCTTTTATTTCTGTTGATGTTACTTGTTTTTGTTTTGGATAACAAAAGGTTTTATGATGACTGTATTGAACGAGGACCAAATGTCTCTATGAAACAGGTTATGAAAAGTTGAATTAGAAACATTAGTACTTCGAAAAGTATATAAATAATGTCTTTGTCCCTTTTCTTTTCTGCTTGTTTCAATTTTTGGTTTTTGTTTCTTGCATTAAATTATTTGTGTTGGATTGGGCGAGTGCTTCTCTCTAAGATGGCAAATGCTTTATCATGTAATCAATGTCTCATTTTATTGTGTGAGTGAATGATAAAGAAGGCATCCATTTTTATTTTTGTTTGTACATAAACATAATAAATTTGTGTGAGAAGAATGAAGTTGTGGATGAAATTTGTATTATTTTGGTATGAAAAGTGAATATAAATACAACATATTTATTATTCCTTTGTATAATGTTAACAAGTTAGCAAGGAGGTTGCCAGTGATTTCACTTCTTGAATTTATGAGGATAACAGTTCAAACATGAATTCATAAGCACAACGAGGAGGCTGCAAAAACTAGATCACAGCTAACAAAAAAAATATGATCTTAAGCTCCAAAAAGTGTTGCTTTGTCTACCAGTATGAGGGTATGATTTTTCCTTTATTCATTAATATCCAAAGGTATTCATGTATGCAATTGGTATGATTACTGAATGAATTTGGTATAAAATACCAACTTACATGAACAGTACATTACACAAGTAGCTGGAATGAATTTGATATCCATTCTGTATATAGTTGAAACTTTTTTTGTGGCTTGTTTTTCCGTAACAGCATGTTAATATCCAATTTTTTGTGTGTTAGGTAATACCATCAACACTTTATTTGCATGTTGTTGTTAATGGACCAAAGCGGTATATAGTATGCATAAACACCAAGAAATGTAGCTGCGGAAGATTTCAAAATGATGAGATACCATGCGGGCATGGAATGACAGTTCTTAGGTACAGAAGACTGCATGAAAAACATATTACTGCTCTCCTTTTTATGACTTGAAGAATTTTGAAGATGCATATGCGATCCCTGTTGAACCTCTCCCATGCGAGAGTACATGGGATATACCAAGTTATGTTTCAGAGCCTAAATTGATGTCGCTTGGTTCTAAGAGAACGGTAGGAAGACCACAACTTGAACGCTGGAAGGGGTTTGCTAATGTGAAATTTAAAAGGTCTAAAGTTACTTGCAGTAGATGTCGTCAAGTGGGCCACAACAGGAATACATGTTCAAATTACCCTACGCCAAAAAATGATAGTTTATTTGTTTAAACGATACAAAAATTTTATTTTATTTTGTCTTTTAGACTCATGTTTTATTTTGATTGGTACAATGTATTCATTGTTTTCAAATAATATTTATTGACAATGCATATCAAATATATACATAATTGATATCAAATGCATTCCAGCTAAGTGTTTAATATACTGTTCATGTTTTATACAAGATTCATTCAGTAATCATATCAATTGCATACTACTGGAAATAAAATTCATACCAGTTTAATATATAAGGTACTTATCATATTAGTGAACATTATATAAGGTAATTATGGTATGCATTTGGTATGCAACCTAATAGCGACTGATATTATTTAATGTAAGTTAGCATGAGTATTGAATTTGGTATCCAACTGATGTCCTACTCTAAACCAAAATAATATAGGATGTAATTGATGTTGGTGCAAAATTTAATGACCGTTATTTTAAATTGTCAGATTCATTTCTTATAGTATTTATACAGATTGTATACCAACTTCATACATTTTTAAAATATAAAATACTTAGTCCACGCTTTTTAAGACAATATAATTTACAATTATATTAATTTGGTTTCCATAAGGTGTCCAACTTGAATAAATATAAAACAAGATGTAATTGAGGTTGTTACAAAATACATTGACCACTATTTTACATTGACATAATCATTTCTTCAAGGTATTTATATAGGTTGGATACCAACTTCATTCATTTTTTATTTTTTTATTTTTGTATTAGAATATGAAGTAAAAAAACCTATCATGTATGAATTTGGATGTCAAAAGTGTACAATTTGGATACCAATTATAAGACAGAGTTAGTTCATGAACTCTAAATTGGTATTCGTTTTGTTTCAGTTAATAAGACACTGTAAGATCATGGACTCTAAATGTTGAATCCAATTGGTATGTACACATGTCTGGAGAAAATGGTCTAAAACCCCCCTAACCTATACTCGAAATCCCAACTACACACTCCAACTTTACGGGTGTCCTATTACCCACCTGAACTTTATATTTCTCTATTTTATACACACCTAAAATGCCACATCCACATATATGTTGCCGGGTGAAAGTCACGCGTTTGACACGTGGAATATTATTAAAAACCTTTTTTAAAATTTTTTTTCTCCTTTTTTATTTATTGTTTTAAATTCTACTTTAAGGTCATAACATCAAAGTTTATGGATGTATTTTGATCTTCAAATTTGAAACTATTTGATGACATTGTTGGTTGGTAATTTTTCAAGCTAAAAACACTAAGTTTGAGTGTTTGACTAAGTTCATGGCTGCAATTTTTAGATTTGAACTTTGGAAATCCATGAACACCGACGAGCTTTCATATGGAATTTTTAGATCTATTTCTGGATTGGGAGCAACTTCCGCTAATGTTTTGAAGAGTTTCATATGGCAAAAAACTGAAACTCATGGGTTTAAAATGTGAACCACCAACTTGAAACCTCCATTAAAGTTGGTTCAAAAGGCTTGGGTTCAAATTCGACTTGCCACAAACGAGTACCGTTTTGAATGGGTAATATATCAAAAAAATCGAAATGTCAAGAAAAGCTTATATCTAAAATTTAGCGTGATTTAAAGAAGTTTTAAGACGACTTTGCTTCAATTATTCAGAGCAACAGGATGAAGAAGATGAAGAAATGGCGTTGCATTTTTAGATTTGCAGGAATTTGACCAGTTATTAAAATCAGTTGAAATTTTATTCCGTAGATCTGTTGGGTATTGAATATAGGATTAGAAATTTTCTTAGTATTACAATTTATTAAAAAAAAGAATTAGTTGAGTTTCACTATATTAAGCATATTCAAGCTTGAATTTTGCTTTGATTTGGAAGGTTTTTGGGGCAAAGTTCTTGATGGAGGAGGAATTTTTCGTCAAAATTAACCCTCTAACGCGCCTAGAGAAGGTGAAAACACCTTCCATGACAGGTCAGCACTTAGGTGTGTATAAGATAGAGAAATATAAAGTTCAGGTGGGTAATAGGACATCCGTAAAGTTGGAGTGTGTAGTTGGGATTTCGGGTATAGGTTGGGGGGGGGGGGGGGTTAGACCATTTTCTCTATAATATTTATAACAAAAAAACCACCAACATTCAATCATATAAATGTGGAAGAGTTCTGTAGATTTTATTTTTGAATGAAGAAGACGAACGTTGAAGATGGTGAGAGAGAGAGAGAAAAAATTAGCTCTATGTAAAAGAGGAAGGTGGTGGTGTGAGTGGGGGGTTGCTGTGTGAAAACTGGAAAAAAAATATCCCTAAAATGGTGTAAGAGATAATGACAATTGATTCTCTAATATTAATGTTATCCCTAAAATGGTGTAAGAGATAATGACAATTGATTCTCTACTATTAATGTTATTTCTCTTACTTATTAATTATAATGTAATTATAAAAATAATAACTAAAGGCTGTAATATTAAGCCTTAAATAGATATGTGGGGTGATTTTTCCAAAAAATATTTAATAGTTTTAATTATAGTGTTTGTCTAATTAATTGTTTTTGAAATCACTGGTTAATCTCTTTTTAACATATTACGTATTATACTATTTTGACCTAAACAAAATAGTCTAATATATATGTATATGGACGGTACAATATATATTTATATTGCACTAGAAAATAACAATTGCAGTTAAAATAACGAATTACTTTTGTTTGACGTAATGAAGTAATTAAATTTGTAATTCAAATTCTAATTAAATTAGGTCTTCTTTTTCCCCCTTATTTTTAGCTCTTCCATCTATATATGTCATTGAATTTAAAAAATTAAAAGTGCCAAAATAAGACTCTTCAAATTTTATCCGTGCCACATAAATTGGAACAAATAGAATATCATATTGTTTAAAAATTATGTTAATTTTATAAGTCACAATAACTAACCACTTCATTTTTTTAGAAAATATATATTAAAAAATTGAGTAACTCTCCAAATTTTATCTGTGCCACATAAATTATTACAAAATAAGCAATATGTGTTGGGCCTGTAATGGCATGGGCTCACGTATCTAGTGTGTGTGTGTGTATATATATATATATATATATATATATATGCACGTTATAGTCTTGATGGATTATTATTGACAAAGAAACAATAATGAATAACCAAATTGATATGATAAAATATGGTGTAAAGAAGGAAGGGACTGTTTGGGATGAAAAGGGAAAAAGTGAAACAGCCAAGATTTTTATTTATAGCGATGTGACGCCTATTTTGTTTGTTCACTTCAATTCTTGTTCGTTGAGGATGGTCAATTTGTTTTGTCTCAATTACATGGTGCTGACTACAACTATTCTTTGACTACAAACTTTAGTACAGTAAGTTTATATATATATATATAGCACACTTTAATTTGTTATAAACTTTTTGTTCTGATGACTATTTATATTATATATATGAAAGGTTGTGTTGGATTATCCATCTGAATTTCTTACTGAGATACAAGGTATGTTTTATCGTAATGGGTTGAGATCGATAAAATTTGTGACGAACAAAAATGTTTATGGATCCTATGGCAGCGATAAGATCGATCCAAAATGTACGTTCATCTAGGAGATGATCGTTCTTTCGGTGGATTTCATGGCACCAAAAGTGAGAGGCATATTGAGAGCATTGGAATCTATATGAAGCCTGTCACATCCTCTGTGATGACAAATTCTTCAGACAAAGTCCAAAAGTCCAAAAAGAAAACAATATATTAATTGAATTCAACATATATACTTTTATTATGTTTTGTTACAATTTTAATGCTATATTTATGGATTGATATTATTACTTTTATATAAGATTACATCATTTGGTACTGCTTTGGTTAATGTTATTATGTGACAGTCATTGATGATATTTTAGTAGGTAATTGTTTTTGTCTGCATAATCAAAAGTCAAACAAAATAGATACTTCTTGTAGCCCAATGTTTAGGAGATCGTTTGTAATTATATATTATAGGTGTTGCCTAGCAAAGGTAAAAGACACTCATAATTATATTACAAAATTACAATCCCCATATAATTATAATTGTAATTATGTGACAATTTATATAAGTACTTCAACATCTCACGTAATTAAACTCCGTTAATTAAATTAATAAAGGTATATTCTAGAAAATTAACTTAAGTAATTTTAGAAGTTGAGGTGCACGAAAAGTGGCTTGAAGAATCCCCAAAGCCTAATGTTTTCCTTTGTAGCCTATGTACGGTTGTTTTGGTAAAGTTGTCCTAAACCTAATTAATAGTATAATATATTAATGAGTAAATGGTCTAAAACCCCCCAACCTATACCCGAAATCCCAACTACACACTCCAACTTTACGGGTGTCCTATTACCCACCTGAACTTTATATTTCTCTATTTTATACACACCTAAGTGTTGATCTGTCATAGGAGGTGTTCTCACCTCCTCTAGGTGCGTTAGAAGGTTAATTTTGACCTCCATTAATGGCATTGCTTGCCTCCCAACCATCAGCCACCACTGTCGCCGCCTCCGGCGAAACCCAAACCACCAACAAAACCCCGTTCTCCTCTTCCCCTCTCCTCTTATCTGTCTCCCGTTCCGAGACAACCACCATGAAGACCTACCTCTGCTCTCACAACAAGGTCGACTACATCAACAACAACAAAACCTTGCGGCTGCACTGCTCCAACCAGCGAAGCAAGCAAAACTTCGACGTAGCAGCGATATGCACAGATCAATATTCATCTTTGTTCCTCACAATTCCATAGGAATTTGTTTTCAGCCGGATGATCAAGCTTGTGTTGGTGAAATTGGCCCGTTTCCTACCTATATGGGAGCTACTGATAGATTGCTAAACGCTGATCATGAAAAAGTGTACTTCGAGGGAATGCCAACATACAAAGATATGGTAAGCACATGTCGTAGAAAAGCAGTTTTCTTTGTCCGATTTTCCTTACAATGTACTATTGAACTATGTGAAATTGAGTTTCGGCTTAATTGATGATTGTCTCATTCTTTACTTCCTAGCTTCGGATATGGCCTTTTATGCTAATAAGGTTCCTTTCTAGAGAATGAAATGATTCGATCAACTAGGTATGATTTTTCATGATAATTCTGACAATTGACTCTCAAATTCTTTTGCCAAACAAGAGTAAGATGGTTGACTACAGATTGCAGATGATAGACTCATAACTCAAATTCTTTTTCCATATTTTAATGGGATAAGTTATGTTCTGTTGAGTAGCTTTTAAGTAACTTGATCACTTTCATTGCTGTTATAATACTGAAGTCCCCCCCTTCCCCCCTAAGCAACTAAGAAGACATGGTGATATCCTAAAGCGAACTATTGGAGGTTATCTTGTTGTTAACGGCAGAGCTGATGACACCATGAATCTTGGAGGCATAAAGGTACTATCAATTCAAGTTTGCTAGTAGACAAAGACTAGAAGATGAGAACACAAGACAAATTTATAATCATGTGCGCCAATGATTCTGCAAAGAACACTGAATGAAATCTTCTTTTGTTTACGTGCATAAGTTCAATAGATATTGAGCGTGTATGTGATGGTCTTGATGAGAGTGTCCTTGAAATTGTCGCGATCGGTCCCACCCACCTGGAGGTCCGTAATGCTTAGCTATATTTGTGGTTGTCAAAGAGGATGAATATTTCACTGCACACACTAAAGAAAAGATTCTCAAGAGCCATTCAAAGCAATCTTAATCCTTTATTCAAGGTTTGTACCTTTCCATTTGGCTATCGAAGTATCCTCTATTTGGATTGGATTGAGAATTTGTTAAATTAGAATAGAAAGATATAAAAACAATCACTTGCTTTTGCTTATGTATCATTAATAGGTGAGATGGGTAAAGATAGTTGGAATGTTGCCTCGAATAGCTTCAAATAAGTTGTTGAGGAGAGTTTTAAGAGAGCAAAGGAAGTAACATGTTCGAATCAGAGTAAACTTTAGCTCAAATTTGCAAAAACAGTCAAGCAAGAAGATATGATGTATGTTGTCATTATATTATGTAATAATAATAATAATATATACTTGAAGGGAGAAAAGTTCAAGATTTGACTAGATTAGAAAAAACTCGTAATGCGTAAAGACATAAAATATGAAGAGAATCCCTCTCTTTTCCTTCCTCCTTCCCCTCTTGTGTACTAGTGGTTGGTTGGACACAGAAACCTGTGGATTATATTCAAAACAGAAATCATGCAATCAAGACGGCTGCTCGGTTTCTCCTCCTCATCCTCCTCGTCGTTGTTGTTGTTGTTGTTGTTGTTGTTGTTGTTATTATTATTATTATTATTATTATTATTATTATTATTATTATTATTATCTCCACGAGTCATGACAATATTTTCCAAATTCTGAAATTCTTTTCGGTGTTTCATCTTGCCATGCATGATAGCAATAAATAGTAAATAGTTGCAGATGCTTGATTTCCTTGCCACCTCTTTTAATAACGGACGGGCTGAATACTGAATTTCACAAACTGCACTCTTTCCTCCATTACTCCACTATCATCTGAACCCATTATTCAACTCTATTTTATTTATAAACTAAAAAGTTCTTCAACTTCTCTCTATACGGTATATTTTTATATAATGAAGAATAAAATGCAACATCCCTATTTATAAATAATAGTAAGACACCAAACCAAATAAAACCAGGATTAGAAAACTAATTCCAATTTCCTAACTAGACATAATTAAATTAATACCAAAATAACAAATCCTAGCTCCTAGAATTAAGGTTCTATTTATTTTATAAAATAAAATAGTAGAAAGAAAACCTCCTTTCGCACTAACTAGAAGACCTAGTAATAATTTTAATTACAAATCTTATTTACACAGAGAGAGTATTAATTAAATAAATTAGCAAATATCAAATCCTAACGGTTTAGGTTTCCAAGATAAGAAAATAATTTAGTTACTCTCATAAACCACAAGAGAAGAGAAGAGGGTTTTGACTTTGCAGATTTGAGGAGTGGGAGTAGGTTTGGAATCGGCATTTTCCTACTCCTTATCTAATTGAAATATGGAAATATGTAAATAACATTGAGAATGTAAATATTATTGAAAAGTGTAATAGTTTACTAGATTATAATTAGTAGAGAAAGATTGAAGATATAGAATCCTAACTAGCTAATATTATATTCTTTTTCTCCTTCGAGATGTTCAACCATCACCTCTGGTGTACTAGTGGTTAGACGCAGCAACTTGCGGGTTTTATTCAAAACATAAACCATGCAATAAAGACGCCTGCTCTGTTTCTTATCTTCATCATCTTCACCATCCTCACCATCACCATTATCATCGATATCATCATCATTATCATTATCATCAATCTTAATTTGGATATGGAAAACCTCAAATATAAATAAATATTATACATGTACCTTGAGGTGTGAAATTTCCACGAGTCATGACAATATGTTACAAATTCTGAAAAACTTTTCGATGTGCGGTAAGGAGTTTCATCTTGCCATTCATGATTGCAATTAATAGTTCCAGATGCTTGATTTCATTGTCAGCGTCTTCAGTAACGGGTTGAATACAGAATTTGAGTTTCATCTTGCCATTCAGGATTGCAATTGATAGAGATGCTTGATTTCCTTGTTAGCGTCTTCGATAACTGGCTGAATGCGAGATTTCACAAATTGCACTCTTGCCTCCATTACTCCACTATCATCCAAATCCATTATCCAAACTATTTTATTTATAAAATCAAAAGTTCTTGAATCCTACTTCAAACTTGCATTTCTCTATACGGTATATTCTGTAAAGTGAAAAAATAACTAGCAATATCCCTATTTGTAATAGTAAGACACCTAATTAAACTAAAATTAGAAAATCTATTCTTATTTGAACTATTAGGACAAACAAATCCTAACTAAACACAATTAAATAAATACCAAAATAACAAATTCTACTCTAACTTTAAATTATTATTCCAACAAACTTCAACTTCAAACCACACCTTTTTTGTTGATAGAGTGGTAAAAAGAAAACCTACTTTCACACTAATTAGAAGACCTAGTAATAATTCTAAATGCAAATCTATCTCATTTACCTAGAGAATTAATTAAATAAATTAGCAAATATCAATCCTTAACGGTAAACGTTTCCAACATCAGAAAATAGTTTAGTTACTCCCCTCACCTTAACGACAAGGCTTTGAATTCTACAATTAAAATAACTATCTTTCAAAGCTCCCGCGTTGCGCCAATATTCATTTATATTCTTCTAATCACTAATAATATATCCATCCATCTGTCTCTCGAATTTTCAGAGTTGAATTTTTTTTTTTTGAACATTAATTTGGATATTCAATCTTTAATTATTTAGAAACTATATAAAAAAAGTTATTATGAGTCAAAATAATTAATAATTTAACACTTAAAACACATATAAATAAATCACAGTTAAAAGATTATCTTGTTCGACTCTCGAGTGACATTATTAGTACATAAGAGGAGCTGCATATATAGTAAAATCAAGCAAGTCCATGCTCCAACTTTTCCATCTCTTCCATGAAAACAGGGATGGCTTCTTGTTGCAGACAGACCAAAACTTTGAAACCATCTTTCTTACCTTGAGTGGCAGAAGAGTAAGGCAAGAAAAAACAAGGTTCAACACTCCCAACCAAGTGTTTAGACAGAGGAAAGACAGTCACAGGGCCACCCCATCCAAAATCAACCGTCTCGTGGCCTACATGCCGCCAATCTGTAAATGCACTCACTCTATTCCCTGATGAGATCCCTTCATCATAATGCAGCTCCTGGAAATCAATGAACGAACGAACATACTCATCTGTGATGATGTCCTTGCTCTTCTTGATCGCATCTGCTGCTTTCCAGATAGGTTCATTGATGAGGTCTTTTGCGAGGAGCTGAACGTATATTGGCACACAGCCATTGCCCCAGTACCCTGCTGGCAATGGTGGCTTCACTCTTCTTCTGATATTGGTTAGATAGGCATACTTCACTGTCTCATCATCTGAGATTTTAGAAGCCTTTGCCCTGTTGTTTCATAAATTAATAGATCAGTCCTTAGATATTAACACATGAAACAAACATATATATAGCCTCCAAGATAAGATAACTTTTCATAATGTGCAAGTATACAAAATGACATTGATAGAAGGACGAAAAAGTAAAGGAACAATCTTTAAGCATTTGATGAGAAGGTCAATACTCCTTTTAATATAACAACAACTACGCTTCAATTCAATTCCAAACAAACGACTATATATTACCACTAAACAAGTGAAAAGAACATACTTTGCTCGCCATATGAAAGCTCCCAAAGCTTCGAAAGTTGTATAATTTGAACCGGATTGCTCATGAAGAAACCCCTTTAGCCTATCCAACCACTCATCCTTCACTTCAAAGCACTCTCGAACCGCCGGTTTACCTGATTCCAAGTATGGAGACGAATCCCTATCCAAACTGAGAAACTCATGAACCGGAAATTCAACTCGCGGTGGATTCCTCGGTCCAAACAAATTCGACCGGTCCCACACTGGTTCAATCTTCATCCCGTTCTCCCCACGAGCAATCTCCGCCATAGCATGAAAAAACAACGTGGATCCCATTCCATCACACATCGCGTGATGAACCGCCGTTCCGAAAACCCACCCACCACACTTAAAACGGTTCAGTTGCAGAATCAAGGGTCGGGTCAACGCCTCCTCGTCTCTCGGGTCGGGTACCAGCTTCTCAGCGAAGGTATAATCTGGATCATCCAGGTAGTTAATAGAAGCCAAGGTACAATCCACCGTGGACAGAATTACGGGAACGCCATTCCCCACTTGACAGTGAAGCTCTAGACGGTTGTCCGACGGACGACGGCGGAGAGAGCCGGCGAATTGGTAATAGTGGACGAGAGCGGCGGAGAGGGAGGAGGTGAGAACTTCATATGGGTCTGGTTTGTGTTGTGTCGTGTCGTCGTTGACGTAGACACGGAGGTATCGGAAAGTGAAATTGAGGTTCCGATCGGTGTCAAGATGGGAGAGAGGAAGGACATGGTTTTCAGTGAAAGGCGGCTTAGAGGGATAGATTGTGTTAGTTTCGCCGATGGTTACTTCCATTTTTCCGGTTGACGGCTGATCGGAGAATAATTGCTGTTATTATCTCGTTTATAAAGTTAAAATTAAAAACAAGTGCAATAAGACGGTAGGTGGTTAATAGTGGAAACAAGTCAACAGCCAAGTCGTTGATATTGTTTCCTTTTTTGTTTTTATTTTGGTAACTACCTGACTTCACACTTCGCTTGGAGGGTTAAGTTGTTACTTTATAATAGGAAAAAAGGATAAATATATTCTCGAATTATAAATGGTATGTAAATATCTTTCACATATACTTTTAGACGCATTGCTTTCTCCACCAAAAATTAGAGTATATACGCCCTTCACTCACTAAGACTATATAAGGACACATGGCACAATCTTAGCCATCGATTCGATATTTAATAAATGTCGGATCAGTGGATAATATTATGACACGTGCATGTTCGTTAGTGTAAAGGGTATATATGCTCTACTTTTTGAACGATAGGGGCACCAATATCCCAAAAGTATGACATGATTCGCATAACATTTATGATAGTTTGAGGATATATTTGTCCTTTTTGCCTTTATAATATATTGTATTGTTTTAATGGATATAGTGTTTTAATAGATTGTATCATTTTCCACCGTTACATAATATCATGCAACTATAATTTAATTGATAGGCCTACAAGAAAAGTAGGGTACATAATAGAGCTACTATGAAAATATAAGATAAAAGATGAAATATTATTATTAAATAATAAATAAAAGATAAAATGAGAAGAAAATATTAAGGTAACGACACGATCACACCAAATCGGTCAACGGTCTTTTTAAGCGATACGATATAATAAAAATTAAGTAACAATCATAATCAATATCAGATTTAAACTAACAATATAATACAATATAATGGGTAACAACCATCCAAACAAGGTGCAAATCATTATACAAGTTTATTTTTATAAAAGTCATTAAAATATTTATTGATTTAATAGGATGATTTACAACAAATAAATTTTTATAAGGTGCATGCGTGTTTGGTCTTTTGTGGATGGTAGGTGGCGAAAGAGAAAGCATGCATGTTGTTGATGATTCATGAGGTTCAAGTCTTTGGTCTTTGTCCATAGCTAACTCCAAATCAAATCTCTCCTCTCCGCATGATCCTTCATATCACGAATTTAATTAAATCAAACACGATTTATAGAATTATTGAATTTATTTCACTAATCTAATAGTGTAGTTATATGTCTAGAAACACAAACTACACACTAAAATAATCATAGTCTATGATAGCGTACCTATTACATATATTTATTTTTAATTTTGAGTAAAAATCTTTAATAAAATCCTTTTACAAGAATTCGAGAAAGCGAAAAAAGAAAAATGTTTTCATTCTATCGTTTGTTTAATGTTATGGAGAATTAAGCGTGGAGTTTCACAGACTCGTTCTTTTTAATATCATCAAGCAATGGTTTAAGGAGTGCCTAATTTTTGGGTCCTTCTCCTTTCTCATTCTATATATATATATATATATATACACCTAAGTTACTCCATCTAATCTTTTTCATGGTCGATAATATTATTGTATGCTTGTATTGCAAATCATGATGAGAGTAGTTGAACTTGTATGTATTCTTGATCAACTGTTGATAATATTTTATTTTTTTTGGTATAATTTACATAAATCTTGTAATGTTAAGAGCTAGTCACATTATTTTCTTACTCTTTTCAAATTAATTATAAAAATTTGTTAAAATTTATGAATTTTGGATACATCACTGGACTTTCGAATACATCAACAGACATCAGGATACACAAGAGAGGGATGTATCCGAAAGGGAGGGATGTATCAAAGAGGGGTAGGATGTATATATCAGAGAGGGGATAGGTACATAGGGGAGGGATGTATCAGAGAGAGGAGGGATGTATCCGAGAGGGGGTAGGGATGTATCAGCGAGAGAAGAGTGATGTATCCGAAAGAGATTTTTGAAAAAAAAAAATAAAAATAGAAAATTTTAGAAATTATAATAAAATAAGATGTGTATTTAGATAATTTTTCCTAAATTTTATCATCACCTATATCGATCCCTGAAAGCAAAAAAATAGAAATGAGACAAACTAGCTGGTAGCTACCTATTTTAAATTTATCTTTTCTATTTATGCTATCAATTAATAAAGTCTTGTTAAGAAAATAGACCGAATGCCTAATTCAACCTTTTAGTTGGAAAAGTGAGAATTTTCCAAAATCGTATAAGAAGTTAAAAAACAACTCATTTGTGGAAAGCTTCCAACCTTAATTACGATAAGGATTACTTAAAAAGTCTTTCACTTAATTTGTCCTCGTATAAACTTAGACAACATGATAACAAAATATCGCCGGTTTTATTCAATAGATTTGCTATAAATTCTAAATTTAAATCGCGATTAGTGTAATTAATTCTCTTTTATAGTAATAGTGTGAAAATTTTCTCTTGGAAATTAATGAGAAAGAATATCATAGTTGGCAGACAAGGAAAAACAAAACAAGGTTAGGTTTTGATCGGAAATCATATGAAAAACACAAGGACAATAATTCAACGTGCTTTCAATTTTGATGCCTCCTATGTATGTACTTAAATCATTATTAATATTAAAATTGGAATCAAATTTAAATTTGTATCAAAAAATAAATTTTTATTGAAAATAAAACGCTTCATAATAAAGAGTGATGATGATATTAGAAATAAATCTTATAGCGCTAATAGTTATATATATATATAGATATAGATATCCTATTCTTTTTCAAATTAAAAAAATTCATTTAAATTATAGGATCTCGGATACATCAGGCAACCTGCAGATACATAGCTCCTGAATTGTGAATGATACATTACTTAATTAACAGGAGGAATGTATACGAAAGGGGAGAGATATGTATCTAAGAAGGGATAGAGATGTATCTGAGAGATGATTTGTGTAATTTTTAAAGTAGAGTATTTTAGCGCTTATGATATTTTAAGTTGCAGTAATTTTTTTAAAAATAAAAAGTAGCATGCCGATTTTATGATTTATGTCCTTTGTGCAAGTTAAAGTCTTGCACTTGATGGGAGTTGTGCATTATGTCAATGGATTGCCTTGTTGATGATCCTGAACACCTATATATATCTACATCATAAAAAGATGTAGGTCGAATGACATAAGTACATTGAATGTACGAGTATGTAATTTAGCCGAAGCAGATGACTAAATGAAAGGACTGCAATATAAGTAAATATATACTCAACTGAATGTAAAGAGATAAAGAAGTGAAATCATTTAAACTTTACAAATACTTGCTCATCTCTGAACTCAACATTTTAAGTGATATGATAAAATACACTTTTAACTCTATTTGGGATATTCTTTAACCGATAACCATCACTATGAGCAATATGATGATAAATCGTCTCGCCCACACTGTCATAACTGTCTTATAGCTTTTCAGTATATAGAATATCTCAACTAAGTGGATCCACTAAAACTCTGCTTGAAAGCAATAAGTAGTTGTCTAAAAAGTACGATCATTTACCCATGTTGGCTACATGATTTATGAGGAATGTGATTTGTCTGAACTCATCCCCACATAGGTGCATATTACTACTCCCAATAAATATATTATCGTGCTCAAATATATAAAACATGTTATTTAATTTCTCAATTTGAGGTAATTGCTCAAAATATCCTGTTAAAAGAGGTAAGTGCTCTGAAATATCTCTAAACTCATTAACTCATTTAGAAATCAAAATTTCTCTTTTCTCAATGTAAAAAGTCATATATTAGGGGATACTTAGTTCCCTTATACTCTTAGTCAAATCATATTTATAAAACTCTTTCTCAAAACTCATCTTAGGCGCTTTTTTAGAAAATCAGATTAAGACAAAAATCTTTACTTCAAAAGATTCTAAAAAAATATAACTAAAATAGGGTTCATGCTGAAATATGAAATGAACAAATCAACTCAAGGATCTCAATAACAATATAAAAAAAAAGTTCAATACTTAAAAAATCAAGAGCTCACAACTCAACGATACTACTCATCTCAAGAATACTCAAAATCCAGGATAAAATCCTAGATAGACGTAGGGTGTGAGGACGAGATTTTAGTACTGGTCGCGAAAACTCTTTTTGCGACAGGTATAATTCTAGTCCCTAAAAACTTATAAGGACCACATTTCTGGTCCTTTAACAAGCATTTCTAGAAAAGCTTAACTAGTCCTTAAAACCTTTAAGGACCAAAAATCCAGTCCCTAAAGAGGTTTAAGGACTAGAGAAATAGTAGTCCCTAAATGTGAATTTATATAGGGAAACTAAACGATACATTTTTTCCCTGTCACATTTTCCTAAGATAATATAAAATTTTAATTTTGATAAACAAATGCATATAAACAAAATTATCAACCGTATTAATTAAAACTACAAATTAACATCCCACATGGAGTATTGTTTGCAAAAATATTGTCACAATACTATTTACACAACTCATTAGCCAAAAAAACGAACATCTCTAAATATATAGTGAAATATTTTGCGAACTATCCAAGCGAAAGGATGACCAATTTGACAAAACTTGTTCAAAGACTTCAAACTTGCGTCCCGACCTGTAAACGAAAATTTCCAAATCCTGTGAAATGTACAAAATAAATCCACTTATAAAAAAGAATAACGCACACAACCAAATTACACTATATATTTCAATCTAGATATGAAATAAGATATTACAATCCAAAATTTTGATTCCTAAATAGTTACTCTTCAACCGACATTGATTGAGTATATTTCAAAAACAAAAGAAGGCAATTTGATAAACTAACTGCTAATATTCAACTACAATGTATAAGATTGAAAGCAATAAAAAAACAAGCAATAACATGAAAAGGAACAAAAAGTTTAGTGAGATGAACAAGCACCATGGGGAAACAAAAGAGGAAAGGAGAAAAAATTTATAATTGTTCTTTTCATCACCATGAACTATTGTTTCTTTCTCTAAATTTTCAGAATCTTTCTTTAACATGGAAAATTATGACTGAAGGAAAGGAACAAGGTTAAAGAAGTATTCAAACTAAAGTTATTTAGTTTTGAGAACTCTAAACTAAACTGTTATTGATCATTAAATGGGCATAGACTAATAATATCATGAACTGAAGTGCACGCTACATATTTTTCTCTCCTTCAACACTAAAAGAAATATCATTCTAAGATGGGTACTACATGTCATTCAATTTAATTAACATATTATAACCAATTCAATATATTAGTTTCCAATCATCAAAGTTGCAGAGAAAGCAACAATACTTTCTCTATGATAAGTAGCAGAGATAAAAGAAACACCCTAGAAAGAGAACAAGAGAAGAATACATGTAAAAATTCGATTGGAATAGACGTTAGAGCCTAACACGGGAAGGATAGAAGTCCATATCAAGCAGCTATCCTTGAGCTAGAATGATCAGAAGAATGTAGGGTGATATTCCATGATATGAAAAATTTGAAAATAAAAATAGCTGAAAATGAAACAAAGATATTAATTTTGCCACAATTTACTTTGCCAAAGTTATTCTTGCATTTCTTATCATCTTAAGTTACTTCAATATGAGCAAGTGCTATTCAAGGATTTCATACACCACCACAAGATACCCTAGTCAATTTCTATGTCTTTCTTGGCAGCTTATATAAGCTCAAGTTTAATTGAACTAGAAGCAATTGATTAAATGTATCAATGTAAATAGGTTATGTACATTCCGAATCAGCAAATGGATAAGAAACCACAATCAACTTAATTCAAGATCTAACTGAGTATCTGATAACATATTATGTGGTAGAATGCTTATAATGTGGGAATAATTCGTAAACAAAAAGTTATAGAGGTTCCTAGAGACCGACCTAATGGTAATCATATAAAATTTATTTATATCAACAAAAGTTTAAAATCACAACATTGAATGTCATGTGAACTGGTGCAGACATAGCAAGTGCATTAATGGAAAAAACACAGTTCCAAACACAATAGCATAAAGAAACTCTAAGTAAAGCACAACTCATGATCATATATTATAAACAAGTGCCAGAGCACATACTTGCAGAGTTAGAATTACCGATGCACTAAACTAGTAAAATTTCTGATTACAACTAGTCTACAGACTACAATAGTGAGGGAAATTTACTAGTGTTTTCTCCATTAAGTTTCTAGCTCTTATTAGCTTTCTGATTTAGTAAACTATATATGTCAATACGTGAAGTCTTAACAACCTAGCTCTAAGTTTTTGGTTGACATTCCCCTATCAGCTTCTCCTATCACGGAGTCTTAAGAACCTACCAATTTTTTAGCTGAGCCAGCCCAATAGTTACCCCTTAACATGGTATAATACTACAGTCTTTCGTTGGGATAAAATCTGTACTTTTTCCTAAAAGTTTTGCACCATTTAGAAGCATCACTAATGTAAGTGTAGCTTCTATTATTTCTTATCAACTTTCTATATACAACTTTGTTTAACACTCAATGTAAGCTTGTCCCTAGACTAATGTTCCAATATATTTATGAGTACGGGGCTTTGAATCCATAAATACAGTCGCATAATATGATCAAGAAATCCCAGACATCATTTACAAAATGGAGATAAGTATTATTAACTCATAAAATTTAAAATTTGAGAGCCTATTTTGTATTAAAGAAAACTTGTTGAGTAACATTATTTCAAATAACATGAATAGCAAGAACTAGTCAAATTAATGACTAAGATTTAACATCTAGACAATCAGTACATGGAAATGAGGGTATTCATTGAAGATATCACTTTTAAAAAAATGAACCTTGAAGACAATATCAGGCTTAAAAGATCCAAGAAACAAGGGGAGCACAATCATTACTCTAACACTGCGCAAGATCCAAAAAGTTCCCCATAACCTTAAGCATGGGAGGCTATTGAAAAAATAAAATAAAACCAGCATGTTTCATAAGAAATAATATTATTCAATTTCTAGAATATATATTCAATAAAAATAAAATTCGAAAAGTAACCCAT
This sequence comes from Solanum pinnatisectum, assembly GCA_035578085.1. Classification (NCBI taxonomy): domain Eukaryota; kingdom Viridiplantae; phylum Streptophyta; class Magnoliopsida; order Solanales; family Solanaceae; genus Solanum; species Solanum pinnatisectum. The sequence goes on from CM069087.1 coordinate 193,439, forward strand.
CAAGAATAAGATCACAAGATGTCTCCTATTACTTGGACCAAATTCTGAAAAACTTAGTTAAACTAAATTCTTGTGTTTTAATTAATGGGATAAGGTATAAGTACCCCTTGGACTATGATCAAAATCCTAGAGACACACCTTAACTAAACTAAGATTCTATTACCCCCCTTGAATCCATTTTTTTGTAATTTTGTACACTATTATTGTGAATAGGTAAGACCTATAAGCAGTGAAACAGAGTCATTTTGAATTGAAACAAAAGGTTCTTCGATAGTCCTACTTCAACCTATAATTCCACAAGAACCAAATCAGTCTTCCACATCTATGCTTTATACATGGAATTTCTAATAATTACTTGTAACCAAGAAGATGAGTCATTCAATTACAATTCCTATACATGTATATGCCTGCATTTCTTAAGTAAATCGCTCACAAAATCTCTACACCCAATATTTTTTTGTACTGACTGTACAAATGAAATCATTAACCTATTTAATGTTAAAAAAGAGGAAGAAGCACTTACTTGAATACACAAGAAAAAAACACCATCAATATAACTTATGGAAGAAACTAAATAACTCGATTGGAAGATGAACCCACCTGAAATTTTGTCTCAAAAAGTTGCGATGGAATTTGTTTCAAGCAGAGCAGCAACAATTCGATGGAGAAGAAGAAATCTGCTGCGATGGAATTTGTTTCGAGTAGAGCAACAACAAATCGATGAAGAAGAAGAAACCTTTGTTGATTTAATGTAAGAGTGACGTTGAGATTAGGGTAGACAACAACACAATGAAGAAGACACCACTATCGATCTAAGGGCAGAGTATTATGTTGAGATTAGGGTAGAGAATCGTTAAGATTAAGGTAGAGAACATTGAGTTTCAATGGTGAGCTGTTTCAGTGGAGATCTTCTTTTTTTTAGTGGTGAGCTGAAGAGATTATAAGAAATTGAGTCTTTTTCCTTTTACTTTCAGTACTATTTTTTCCGTGCCCAAATTTTTTTGTTAAAACAAAAATTTTCATCTAGCGGAAAAATCTCCTGCTCAAGCCCTAATGCCTCTAATTACATTTTGGGACGAGTTAGTATGTTTTTTAGGAACCAGATTTAATACCTTCCCTATAAAATATATCAATAAGGACCGAAATATAATCTCGTCCCAATAGATATACTTTTAGAGACAAGAATATAAACTCGTCCTTAAATGTTGGTCTTAATTAAGGCTTTTTTTTTTTTGTAGTGTTCTTAGAGAAACTGGAAGAACGCTTAAAGACCCTAGCCTTCTCATCTTGGATCATTGCTCTAAGACTTGAAAGTGTTAATGAACGTAGAATGATTGATTAACATTGTTTAAACCCTTAACTAGGTGTAAACATCGTGGTTTAGGCTTATAAGGGGTGGGAAAAGACTAAAATATCCCTCTTAATAGCTGACGAAATCTTATACGGGTCTATGTACAGTTCATGGTTTGCTCTACGGACCATAGATCTCATCCGTGAAATTTATATTGAATTTTACTACTCAATTTCATTCTATGTGTCCAATCTAAGACCCATAGAAGTTTATACGGCACGTAGAATGGATCTGTAGGAATTGGACCCCAAAATCTGACTTCTCTAAAGTTTTCTACGATTTGAAAGTACAGGTCGTCGAAATTTCTATGACCCATAGAAGCAACTCGTAGGAATTGGCTTCAAGAAACTCTGATGTGACCGTCTTTGGTAAATTGTCATAACTTTTTACTCCGAACTCGAAAGGAGTCAAACATTATGGCGCTGGAAAGAGGACTCATTGACCTTCGATTTGATAGGTCATGGGTCACCTAATTCATTTTATGCTCAGAAATATAATTATTTGAATTTGACCTAAGTAGAATTTTATGTTAAAACTTAATCCGTAAAGAAGCTTTCAATTCAACTTGGGGGGTGGGGGTGTGGGGGGCGGGGCGTCTTGTGACCTCAAATCATATCTAAATTCATTCCCACACTAAAGAGTTGGCATTTACACATATGAGCAATTTAAGAATCACTCCGTACGACCTTACATGTAAATAAAGAATGATTCTGGCCTTAACTTACAAACTTTTAAGATGTTACATCTGCCCTCGACTGTATTTATTATTTAAAATACAACATGTATCAACAAATACAAAATGTGTACGATATGCAAGATCGGTATTTTAAAATGGTGGAGAATACAATTCAACAAACACTTTTAATTCGTAGATGTACCAACGAATATGGATGAACAAATAAAAATAAAGAGAGGAATTAAATAGTAGTTGATTAGATTGTGTTTTTTCAAAAAGGAGAATAAAATTTCCAAAAGGGAATTGGGGGTCGTTAGGTAATAATTACATATTTGGACCATTTGATTAACGATAGAGTTATGAGTTGAAAACTTTTAAATGAAGGATAAAATTACTCTATATAAAATAGAGATATATTTGATCCTTTTTCATTATCTTACAAAGTTTACAACATAGGTTAACTTTCAATCGGTACCAAAAACTCCCAAATATAATTCATAAAATCTAAATACTAGTATATGTTTTTTTACCCGATTGGTGACCATTAAGTTTGAGAGTTGCTCTATTTTAGTCCTTGTATATATAAAAATATTTCTTTTTTTACCCAAATTCTTCTTATTAATTTCTTATAAGAATACAAAAAATAAAGAAATAAATTACTTAAAAAAAATATCAGAGATGCATGGTTGATAGAAATATTTGATTCACACGCAATTTAATAAATTAAAAGGCACAACAATTAGGAGCAATATATCAATATAAAAATACTTAAAATTATAACACATTTTTATGTGTTCTATATATGACAAAATGACTCATAAATATAAGAACATTACATTAGGGACCATAGCCTTTTTACTTTTGGTATTTTTTGTTTTTTATGTTTCCTTCCATCCATCACTATAAAAATTCAAAAATTCAGCTATGAAATTATTATTAATTTTTCATCAAATAGTTCATAGTAAATATTTCGTATGATAATCCGTCATTAGATAAAGTAATATATATATCATTTTTGTGACACCAAGCTTAAAACAAAAAGTCTTACATCGATAAGAATACAGGAAAGATGTTGTGTATATAACTTATAAATAAGACGTTTTTACCAATTTAAGAGGTTTTTAAAGTCGTGTGGGCATAAGCCAAAAGCGAATAGCATCACTGACGAGCTGAGCTGCTACGACTTTCATATATAAATATATATACTCATGTAGTCGTGCAAGACATCAAATACACTCTCTGTTTCAAATTATACTTTAGCTATTCAAGATTCAAATTATACAAACTTCAATTTACATTTTAAAGAATATTTTTTTCATTATATTGACATGAGAAGAATTGCATTATATAATATTTTTTGAACATTGAAAAAAGGCCACAGACCAAGAGTAGTAAACTACACAACGTGATTTTTACTTAAATAACGTTTATTTTGGAGTGAAGAAAATAATATAATTGAATCTCAATGAGTGAATATCATAACATAAAGAGTACGTAAATGCATGAATGGTTGAAAGAAATAATAACTAGGAACAATATATCAATATTAAGTACCAATAATTATAAATCACACTTTTTGTGTGGTCTATATTCTAACAGAATGACTCATGAATAAAAACATTTTATAGGGGACCATAGTTTTTTTTTTTTTTTATATCCCTTTTTTTTTTTTGTTTCTTTTATTTATGCTTTCTTATTGGTGAAGTGTATATTATTCGGATAAGATCTATCCTTAAAATATCGGATTCACGTGAATTTAGAAAACAATTTACAATCTTTGGAACCATAGATTTAATGAATGTGTGGTAGGTAGGGTTTGAATTGCAACTGTCAAATTAGTCCCCCCATTACACTCCAAAAAATAAAAATAAAACGTGACAATGCATTGTACTTTTTTTGGAACAAATAAGAAGGTTGAGGGACCGTAGTAAACAAAAATATCATTATAGGTGTGGAAAGATATACATGTATTCGTCTTTAATTAGAGGTTTAAAATTTGAGCATTGAATATATATAAAAAAAAAAAGACTTCTCAATATAAATTTTCTATTAATTAAACTCCAAAGAAGATATAAAATACCAAATGAAAAACTAAAAAAAGTAAACAAAAATAATGATACACAATTGAGAAGAATACAAGATCTAGCTAGCCTTGTTATAAAATTGAATTATGTGTAGCTAGCCTTGGTATCAACGAGTGTCCCCCACATATTATGTGTGAATTCAATTTTCACCATGTCCCTTCATACTCCGTGTGTAAATTTTCACCGTCTCCCTTTACAGAGACCATAGCATCTCTAGTTTTGCTAGTAAATCTTTTTAAATTTCATTTTATATTGTTTTTTCCCTTATCATAATTGCTAATGCAGTGTATATCCATGTCATTTTCTGAAATTTCCCCACTTTTTAGTAGATAAAAATTACCTTTGAATTTTTTTTAGTTAAATCTTTTGAAAATATACCATCTAATCTTTTTCATGGTCGATAATATTATTGTGTGCTTGTATTGCAAATCATGATGAGAGTAGTTGAACTTGTATGTATTCTTGATCAACTATTGATAATATTTTATTTTATTTTTTTTTTGTATAATTTACATAAATCTTGTAATGTTAAGAGCTAGTCACATTATTTTCTTATTCTTTTCAAATTAATTATAAAAATTTGTTAAAATTTATGAATTTTGGATACATCACCGGACTTCCGAATACATCAACAGACATCTCGATACACAAGAGAGGTATGTATCCGAAAGGGAGGGATATATCAAAGAGGGGTAGGATGTATCAGAGAGGGGATAGGTACATAGGGGAGGGATAATTAGAGAGAGGAGGGATGTATCCGAGAGGGGGTAGGGATGTATTAGCGACAGAAGAGTGATGTATCCGAAACAGATTTTTGAAAAAAAAAATTAAAAATAGAATCTTTTTCAAATTCCTACTCTTTTTTCAAATTAAAAAAATTATTTAAATTATAGGATCTCGGATACATTGGGCAATCTGCAGATACATAGCTCCTGAATTGTGAATGATACATTACTTAATTAATGGGAGGAATGTATACGAAAGGGGAGAGATATGTATCTAAGAAGGGATAGAGATGTATCTGAGAGATGATTTTTGTAATTTTTAAAATAGAGTATTTTAGAGCTTATGATATTTTAAGTTATAGTAATTTTTTTGAAAATAAAAAGTAGCATGCCCATTTTATGATTTATGTCCTTTGTGCAAGCTAAAGTCTTGCACTTGATGGGAGTTGTGCATTATGTCAATGCACACGTTGAAATATTGTGTTAATTACTCCCTCCAATATGTAGTAAAATAATTGATATTTTAGATTTGACAAAAATGCCCTCATTAATTTTGATTTTCTTTGCATTTTTTTAAATTAAATTTTTTCTTTGCATTTTAGGTTTAACAATAAATATCATTAATTTTGTACATTGAATTAGGAATGTATTGAAGGACAAATATGGACTGGAGCCCTGAATAGAGTAATATACTAAATTAGGCGTAAAAGATAATATAGACACAATTTTAAGATAAATAATTCTGATAATCTTAAGCTTAAAATTAAACTTATAAAGCATTACATTGACTTAGATTTTTAGTCTCTGGACCAAAGGTTGAAACTTCAAAGGAACTAGGAAAAAACATGTTCTTCAATTTGGGAAAAAAAACATTTTAACAAGAAAATATGTACACCAATCACTTTATTTTTTTTCCACAAATAATTAAGGCTTTTATTCCACTATAAATACTGCACTATCTCACAAACATTAATATGTCATCAAACAATTTACTTCTTCATATATTCTCATTATAAACCATACTATTAATTTTCTCTTACTTTATTTTAGTTACTACTCAAAAATGGCTACTATTGATCTCTCAAATATTGCTGATTTTGTAGCAAATGAAGGGCATGGAGTAAAGGGTCTTTCAGAAATAGGCCTTCAAAAATTACCTAAACAATATATTCAGCCAATTGAAGAGAGAATTACAACTAACACCGTAATTCTTGATGATCAAATCCCAATAATTGACATGTCCAATTGGGACAGTCACAACAAATTAGTCTCTCAAAAAATATGTAATGCCGCTGAGAAATGGGGTTTCTTTCAAATTATAAATCACGATATTTCTCTTGAAGTTCTTGAATCTGTTAAGGATGCGACTTATAAGTTTTTTAACCAACCCGCGGTGGAGAAGTATAAGCATTCCAAGGAAAATTCATCGACTAATAATGTGAGATATGGTACTAGTTTTTCTCCTAAAGCTGAAAAGGTTTTGGAGTGGAAAGATTATTTAAGCCTTTTTTATGTTTCTGATGAAGAAGCTGCTGCTCATTGGCCTTGTGCTCTCAGGTTTGCAACATTAATTAGTTCGATTTAAGTTATATATACTAAAATTATAAGTATATAACATATATATGAGTTTGATCATTAGCTTTAGTACTCTAATAATCGTACTCGTATATGTGCTAAGAAAAAAATCACTAAATAAGTAGAAAAATTCAAAATCTTCACATCTTTCCTTCTAATCATGTCATAAAAATGCTTTTTAAAAAAACATATATTTTCATTTTAAGCTAAACAATTTACTATTTTATTTTCAGGGATGAAGCGTTGGAGTTCCTGAGAAATTCAGAAATTGTCATGAAGAAGTTATTAGAGGCACTAATGAAAGGATTAAACGTAAAAGAAATAGACGAATCAGTTCTAATGGGATCAAAGAGGATTAACTTTAATTACTATCCAAAATGCCCTAATCCCGAATTAACTGTCGGGATAGGTCGTCACTCTGATGTCTCAACGTTAACGATTCTTCTTCAAGATAATATCGGAGGACTCTATGTGAAAAAATTGGACAGTGACATGTGGGTTCACGTCCCACCGATCCACGGGGCTCTAGTGATTAACATCGGCGATGCACTTCAAATAATAAGCAATGGACGATACAAGAGCATTGAACATCGCGTTATGGCTAATGGTAATAATAATAGGATTTCTGTGCCTATTTTTGTGAACCCAAAGCCTAGTGACATAATTGGACCATTGAAAGAACTGTTGGAGAGTGGGGAGGAGCCAATTTACAAACAAGTCCTTTACTCGGATTATGTGAAGCATTTCTTTAAGAAAGCTCATGATGGGAAAGACACTGTTGATTTTGCTAAAATCAATTAGAACTTCATGGGTTTGCTTGCATGCATGGAAGAATAATATGTTAAGCAAAAATATGTGTTTTTTCCTTTTCATCTATCTTTCTATTTTGTTTCTTTCTTTCAAATTTAAATGTTTAATTTTATATATATATATAAAAGTTGTCTATGAAGTTTTTGTTTGAGCATTTTCTATTCCAAATTTTCTTTATTTTGGTTCAAATATTTCAGAATTCATTAGTTTTATAAATTGCACCAAGTTTGTGTTAATGTAATTTTTCATCGAAGAAAATTGGGACAAAATCTCCTAGGTCCTCCCTTTATGAGTATGTCATGCTAGATCACATGAGTTTTGGTAATACTAGAGTCAAGCTTATTGTTACTATTAATTACAAGTAATAATGTTTCTAGTAAAATTAGTGCCTAATTTATTCGTTATAAAGACATCAATCGAGGAATGTGTAGAACGGATGTTAAAGCCTCAACTAGCTCCGCCCTTAAAATCAAAGTATTTTATTTCCAAAGCATGCATAGAAAAAAATTAAAGAAGATGATGGATAATGTAAAGCTAATTATTGAAAAAAGGAAAATTTTGCCAAGACAATTCATCTATTAACATTTTTTTGGCATTCCAATTCTATCATCAAGTCACGACGTTGATGGTAACAATGACATCCTACCTAACAGGAAAAAAAAAACGTTCAAGAAAAGTTGCAAGCAAAATTAAGAATATATATTATTATATTAAACAAAAACGATTTTATTATTTTAAGTTTATACATTTCTAGTGAAAAAAACAGCGCTTCGCACGATTTTGAGAGATCTCATTAGATTTATAATATAATTTCTATGTTAAAATTAAGAATATATTTAATTTTAACCATTCACTCATTTAATATAACCCTTTAATTATTTTATAATTTCCTCTAAAATTTCATCACCTAAGACTTGGTTTCTAGAAAATCTTTATATAATAATAGTGTAGCTAGAAATAGAAGAGGTAAGGCCACATGCATTAACATTTATCCTTTTTGTCTTTTTTTTTTTTTTGGTCTTTTTATCTCATTTTTTCAAATACAAATTAAATAAATTCACGAGAAAAAAATGAATTCAATGCAAGCACAAAAAAATACTAGTAGTACTTATTAATTAGTTTGGCATCTAATTTCAACTTCACTAAATTTAAGATATGATAACTATATTAATTTATTGAGATAAAAATATTTCATAACTTTATTTACAAAATTAATACGAACACATTTGGAGATAGAGCTTTCAACATAATTTTCTCCATACACATGGCTCGAACCCGATTGGTACAAGTTTCAAACTTTTATGAAGGAGTTAATTCTGTTTTTTTGATCAATTAATTTTTTATTTCTTATAAATAAAATCTCTAGTACTACTTCATTGTTTCTTCCATTCTATTTATCTTATTATTTTGTTATTGTTAATATTTATTTTTCATATAGATTTATCGAAAACAACTCCATACACTAACAAAATAAGAATAAAATCTACTCCCATTCTATTTATCTTATTATTGTTAATATTTCTTTTTTATATAGGTTAATCGAAAAACAGCCCATACACTAGCAAAACAAGAATAAAATCTACTCTTAATCTTTTGTTGAATCTTATATTAGATATATATTGTTAGCAAATAATACTTGTGATGTAAAATATTTTTTGGTTTATCTTTTAGATTTGCATCATGAAAAATTATTAAACTAAATAAAGTTGGATAATATGTAATTTTTTTATAACAAGGAAAATCCACAAACGCTATTTTTTAAATGCTCACAGGATAAAACTTCTACTTATGTAACACTTTTAGTTTTTGTAGAAAACGATTTAAATTTAAATTGGGAATTTGCACATTCACAACACAGGAGTACAAAATAACAAAAAATTGACATCATAATACATTTATGTGGAAGCTTCTTCTTCCCATTTCCCCTGTCAGCAATTTTCGTATTGCAGAGTAAGGAAATATGGTGCATATGGCGAGGAACATGAGGGTTTCACCAAACTCAGCGAGTTTGGCTGAAGCTAATAAGAGGACCTTAGAATTCTTCAGGATGTGTTGCAGATCCATCCCTGAGATTATGGAAATTTACAACTTATACAACGTCGTTTCCCCCTCTCAACTCCGTTCTGCTATCGCCGCCGATGTTCGCAAAAATTCAAACGTTACTGATCCTAAGGTACTCTTTTCGTTTATCCCTTTAAGTTTAGTTAACCCATTTCAATTATCTATGTTTAGTTTATGAATTTAGCTGGGTCTGGCTATATGAATCATTTTTACCTTGGCTGCTCTTTTATTCGGGTTATGGACAGAGTTAAGCATTATCATATTCAAATTAGAGGAAAAAAGATTCATTTCCTGGTAATTGCTAGTGTAAAAATAGTGACTTTACGTGCTTGATTTCATAAAGGTACTCGCTGCTGTCTGATAGTGAGCTAGAAAGTGAATTACTTTTAGATTATGCAATGATCAAGGGATCTCTATCACAAGTGTTTGATAGAAAAGATTGTGTAAGTAAATAGGTTGTTGCAGAAATGGCAAGGGAAATATGTGAATTTTGAAGATAAAGTTTCTTAGTTTGATTTGAAAAGGCTTTGATCTTTCTTGAAGAATAAAGTGTCTCTTTTGGAGGATATTGAACTTCATGTGCTTCCCTTTTTCAAGGGTCGAGGGTGGGTTTGACCAAGGAGTATATAGTAGTATATACTGGAATTGAGATCCAACTGTAGTTGTGAACTGAATCAAATTGAATTATGGGTTTTAAAACATCAAGTGTTGGATTTTCATTCATTTCACATACGAGATAGAATTAGTTGCTAATTTAAACTGATAGTCAGGTGAATGAAGTGAATTCTAACAACTAGCTAACAAGTTTGAACTGTCCAGTTATTCATTTGGATCCAAATAACATCTGAGCCTTTTGAGTTTCCACAAGTTTCTTAGTTTAGGTTGCCAAACCATAGAAACAAATCCTTATAGATTTCTAGTTTTCGGTTTGATGAAATAGATTAATTTAGGTAGCTGATGAATTCTAAAGGAGGCTTCTTTATCAAGGTAGTTGCTTGTAGGATTCAGAGAGACTAAATATTGTTTTCTAGTGTCATGAGCTTTCAAGCTACTTAGAAAGATTCAAATATGAGCTTGATTAATGTTGGCACTTAAAACCATCAGTCAAATACTGTTGTTATGTTTGGAAACTTTTAAGTACTTAGCGGCCTTATCCAAAAAAAGAACATGCAGAGCAAAAAGAAGATTTGGTCTAGTGAAAGGAATTGCTGGCAGATATGAGTTTTCTGGTTGCAATGCTGTTAGACTAAGGCTCCCTAATCTCTAACTTAGAGAATTTGAAGGTGCTTCATCAATATGCCACTCTGACTTAGTGTTATTGTCTAATATACAACTCTTTGGTCTTTTCATGTCTTCACATCAAAGTTCATTTGCTTGGCCCTCGCTTTTATGAATGTGATGCATCTTCTTTATCAAAAACTGATCGTGATGCATCTTTTGATTATGCTATTATTTCTTCTGAGATTTGGCTGGCAAGGTATGCAGGTAGAGCTTCTTAATGATCATTGAAGACCGAGGATAATAAATCTATTTGATTTGTTGAGCTTTAAGGGAACCGGAGGCTGTAGTTGCGTAGTTGTTTCTCCATGCAGAACAAGAACAGTCAAGTATTTATTTCCAACATTTGCATTGCACAGCTTGTGACTTCCATAATTTTTAGATTTTTCTCATTGATACCTCGTGTCTTCTTTATTGCAGAATTGGTATACATAGCGTTAGATACCCTTATACCATTTTGTACACCGTACACACAGTGTAGACGATCTCCTTTTATTTCTGTTGATGTTACTTGTTTTTGTTTTGGATAACAAAAGGTTTTATGATGACTGTATTGAACGAGGACCAAATGTCTCTATGAAACAGGTTATGAAAAGTTGAATTAGAAACATTAGTACTTCGAAAAGTATATAAATAATGTCTTTGTCCCTTTTCTTTTCTGCTTGTTTCAATTTTTGGTTTTTGTTTCTTGCATTAAATTATTTGTGTTGGATTAGGCGAGTGCTTCTCTCTAAGATGGCAAATGCTTTATCATGTAATCAATGTCTCATTTTATTGTGTGAGTGAATGATAAAGAAGGCATCCATTTTTATTTTTGTTTGTACATAAACATAATAAATTTGTGTGAGAAGAATGAAGTTGTGGATGAAATTTGTATTATTTTGGTATGAAAAGTGAATATAAATACAACATATTTATTATTCCTTTGTATAATGTTAACAAGTTAGCAAGGAGGTTGCCAGTGATTTCACTTCTTGAATTTATGAGGATAACAGTTCAAACATGAATTCATAAGCACAACGAGGAGGCTGCAAAAACTAGATCACAGCTAACAAAAAAAATATGATCTTAAGCTCCAAAAAGTGTTGCTTTGTCTACCAGTATGAGGGTATGATTTTTCCTTTATTCATTAATATCCAAAGGTATTCATGTATGCAATTGGTATGATTACTGAATGAATTTGGTATAAAATACCAACTTACATGAACAGTACATTACACAAGTAGCTGGAATGAATTTGATATCCATTCTGTATATAGTTGAAACTTTTTTTGTGGCTTGTTTTTCCGTAACAGCATGTTAATATCCAATTTTTTGTGTGTTAGGTAATACCATCAACACTTTATTTGCATGTTGTTGTTAATGGACCAAAGCGGTATATAGTATGCATAAACACCAAGAAATGTAGCTGCGGAAGATTTCAAAATGATGAGATACCATGCGGGCATGGAATGACAGTTCTTAGGTACAGAAGACTGCATGAAAAACATATTACTGCTCTCCTTTTTATGACTTGAAGAATTTTGAAGATGCATATGCGATCCCTGTTGAACCTCTCCCATGCGAGAGTACATGGGATATACCAAGTTATGTTTCAGAGCCTAAATTGATGTCGCTTGGTTCTAAGAGAACGGTAGGAAGACCACAACTTGAACGCTGGAAGGGGTTTGCTGATGTGAAATTTAAAAGGTCTAAAGTTACTTGCAGTAGATGTCGTCAAGTGGGCCACAACAGGAATACATGTTCAAATTACCCTACGCCAAAAAATGATAGTTTATTTGTTTAAACGATACAAAAATTTTATTTTATTTTGTCTTTTAGACTCATGTTTTATTTTGATTGGTACAATGTATTCATTGTTTTCAAATAATATTTATTGACAATGCATATCAAATATATACATAATTGATATCAAATGCATTCCAGCTAAGTGTTTAATATACTGTTCATGTTTTATACAAGATTCATTCATTAATCATATCAATTGCATACTACTGGAAATAAAATTCATACCAGTTTAATATATAAGGTACTTATCATATTAGTGAACATTATATAAGGTAATTATGGTATGCATTTGGTATGCAACCTAATAGCGACTGATATTATTTAATGTAAGTTAGCATGAGTATTGAATTTGGTATCCAACTGATGTCCTACTCTAAACCAAAATAATATAGGATGTAATTGATGTTGGTGCAAAATTTAATGACCGTTATTTTAAATTGTCAGATTCATTTCTTATAGTATTTATACAGATTGTATACCAACTTCATACATTTTTAAAATATAAAATACTTAGTCCACGCTTTTTAAGACAATATAATTTACAATTATATTAATTTGGTTTCCATAAGGTGTCCAACTTGAATAAATATAAAACAAGATGTAATTGAGGTTGTTACAAAATACATTGACCACTATTTTACATTGACATAATCATTTCTTCAAGGTATTTATATAGGTTGGATACCAACTTCATTCATTTTTTATTTTTTTATTTTTGTATTAGAATATGAAGTAAAAAAACCTATCATGTATGAATTTGGATGTCAAAAGTGTACAATTTGGATACCAATTATAAGACAGAGTTAGTTCATGAACTCTAAATTGGTATTCGTTTTGTTTCAGTTAATAAGACACTGTAAGATCATGGACTCTAAATGTTGAATCCAATTGGTATGTACACATGTCTGGAGAAAATGGTCTAAAACCCCCCTAACCTATACTCGAAATCCCAACTACACACTCCAACTTTACGGGTGTCCTATTACCCACCTGAACTTTATATTTCTCTATTTTATACACACCTAAAATGCCACATCCACATATATGTTGCCGGGTGAAAGTCACGCGTTTGACACGTGGAATATTATTAAAAACCTTTTTTAAAATTTTTTTTCTCCTTTTTTATTTATTGTTTTAAATTCTACTTTAAGGTCATAACATCAAAGTTTATGGATGTATTTTGATCTTCAAATTTGAAACTATTTGATGACATTGTTGGTTGGTAATTTTTCAAGCTAAAAACACTAAGTTTGAGTGTTTGACTAAGTTCATGGCTGCAATTTTTAGATTTGAACTTTGAACTCCATGAACACCGACGAGCTTTCATATGGAATTTTTAGATCTATTTCTGGATTGGGAGCAACTTCCGCTAATGTTTTGAAGAGTTTCATATGGCAAAAAACTGAAACTCATGGGTTTAAAATGTGAACCACCAACTTGAAACCTCCATTAAAGTTGGTTCAAAAGGCTTGGGTTCAAATTCGACTTGCCACAAACGAGTACCGTTTTGAATGGGTAATATATCAAAAAAATCGAAATGTCAAGAAAAGCTTATATCTAAAATTTAGCGTGATTTAAAGAAGTTTTAAGACGACTTTGCTTCAATTATTCAGAGCAACAGGATGAAGAAGATGAAGAAATGGCGTTGCATTTTCAGATTTGCAGGAATTTGACCAGTTATTAAAATCAGTTGAAATTTTATTCCGTAGATCTGTTGGGTATTGAATATAGGATTAGAAATTTTCTTAGTATTACAATTTATTAAAAAAAAGAATTAGTTGAGTTTCACTATATTAAGCATATTCAAGCTTGAATTTTGCTTTGATTTGGAAGGTTTTTGGGGCAAAGTTCTTGATGGAGGAGGAATTTTTCGTCAAAATTAACCCTCTAACGCGCCTAGAGAAGGTGAGAACACCTTCCATGATAGGTCAGCACTTAGGTGTGTATAAGATAGAGAAATATAAAGTTCAGGTGGGTAATAGGACATCCGTAAAGTTGGAGTGTGTAGTTGGGATTTCGGGTATAGGTTGGGGGGGGGGGGGGGTTAGACCATTTTCTCTATAATATTTATAACAAAAAAACCACCAACATTCAATCATATAAATGTGGAAGAGTTCTGTAGATTTTATTTTTGAATGAAGAAGACGAACGTTGAAGATGGTGAGAGAGAGAGAAAAAATTAGCTCTATGTAAAAGAGGAAGGTGGTGGTGTGAGTGGGGGGTTGCTGTGTGAAAACTGGAAAAAAAATATCCCTAAAATGGTGTAAGAGATAATGACAATTGATTCTCTAATATTAATGTTATCCCTAAAATGGTGTAAGAGATAATGACAATTGATTCTCTACTATTAATGTTATTTCTCTTACTTATTAATTATAATGTAATTATAAAAATAATAACTAAAGGCTGTAATATTAAGCCTTAAATAGATATGTGGGGTGATTTTTCCAAAAAATATTTAATAGTTTTAATTATAGTGTTTGTCTAATTAATTGTTTTTGAAATCACTGGTTAATCTCTTTTTAACATATTACGTATTATACTATTTTGACCTAAACAAAATAGTCTAATATATATGTATATGGACGGTACAATATATATTTATATTGCACTAGAAAATAACAATTGCAGTTAAAATAACGAATTACTTTTGTTTGACGTAATGAAGTAATTAAATTTGTAATTCAAATTCTAATTAAATTAGGTCTTCTTTTTCCCCCTTATTTTTAGCTCTTCCATCTATATATGTCATTGAATTTAAAAAATTAAAAGTGCCAAAATAAGACTCTTCAAATTTTATCCGTGCCACATAAATTGGAACAAATAGAATATCATATTGTTTAAAAATTATGTTAATTTTATAAGTCACAATAATTAACCACTTCATTTTTTTAGAAAATATATATTAAAAAATTGAGTAACTCTCCAAATTTTATCTGTGCCACATAAATTATTACAAAATAAGCAATATGTGTTGGGCCTGTAATGGCATGGGCTCACGTATCTAGTGTGTGTGTGTGTGTATATATATATTATTGACAAAGAAACAATAATGAATAACCAAATTGATATGATAAAATATGGTGTAAAGAAGGAAGGGACTGTTTGGGATGAAAAGGGAAAAAGTGAAACAGCCAAGATTTTTATTTATAGCGATGTGACGCCTATTTTGTTTGTTCACTTCAATTCTTGTTCGTTGAGGATGGTCAATTTGTTTTGTCTCAATTACATGGTGCTGACTACAACTATTCTTTGACTACAAACTTTAGTACAGTAAGTTTATATATATATATATAGCACACTTTAATTTGTTATAAACTTTTTGTTCTGATGACTATTTATATTATATATATGAAAGGTTGTGTTGGATTATCCATCTGAATTTCTTACTGAGATACAAGGTATGTTTTATCGTAATGGGTTGAGATCGATAAAATTTGTGACGAACAAAAATGTTTATGGATCCTATGGCAGCGATAAGATCGATCCAAAATGTACGTTCATCTAGGAGATGATCGTTCTTTCGGTGGATTTCATGGCACCAAAAGTGAGAGGCATATTGAGAGCATTGGAATCTATATGAAGCCTGTCACATCCTCTGTGATGACAAATTCTTCAGACAAAGTCCAAAAGTCCAAAAAGAAAACAATATATTAATTGAATTCAACATATATACTTTTATTATGTTTTGTTACAATTTTAATGCTATATTTATGGATTGATATTATTACTTTTATATAAGATTACATCATTTGGTACTGCTTTGGTTAATGTTATTATGTGACAGTCATTGATGATATTTTAGTAGGTAATTGTTTTTGTCTGCATAATCAAAAGTCAAACAAAATAGATACTTCTTGTAGCCCAATGTTTAGGAGATCGTTTGTAATTATATATTATAGGTGTTGCCTAGCAAAGGTAAAAGACACTCATAATTATATTACAAAATTACAATCCCCATATAATTATAATTGTAATTATGTGACAATTTATATAAGTACTTCAACATCTCACGTAATTAAACTCCGTTAATTAAATTAATAAAGGTATATTCTAGAAAATTAACTTAAGTAATTTTAGAAGTTGAGGTGCGAAAAGTGGCTTGAAGAATCCCCAAAGCCTAATGTTTTCCTTTGTAGCCTATGTACGGTTGTTTTGGTAAAGTTGTCCTAAACCTAATTAATAGTATAATATATTAATGAGTAAATGGTCTAAAACCCCCCAACCTATACCCGAAATCCCAACTACACACTCCAACTTTACGGGTGTCCTATTACCCACCTGAACTTTATATTTCTCTATTTTATACACACCTAAGTGTTGACCTGTCATGGGAGGTGTTCTCACCTCCTCTAGGCACGCTAGAAGGTTAATTTTGACCTCCATTAATGGCATTGCTAGCCTCCCAACCATCGACCACCAGCATCGCGCCTCGTGAAACCCAAACCACCAACAAAACCCCGTTCTCCTCTTCCCCTCTCCTCTTATCATCTCCGTTCGAGACAAACACCATGAAGACCTACCTCTGCTCTAACAACAAGGTCGAATACATCAACAAAAACAAAAACTTGCGGTGCCTTTGCTCCAACCAATGAGCTCGGTAAGCAAGCAAAACTTCGACGTAGCAGCGATATGCACAGATCAATATTCATCTTTGTTCCTCACAATTCCATAGGAATTTGTTTTCAGCCGGATGATCAAGCTTGTGTTGGTGAAATTGGCCCGTTTCCTACCTATATGGGAGCTACTGATAGATTGCTAAACGCTGATCATGAAAAAGTGTACTTCGAGGGAATGCCAACATACAAAGATATGGTAAGCACATGTCGTAGAAAAGCAGTTTTCTTTGTCCGATTTTCCTTACAATGTACTATTGAACTATGTGAAATTGAGTTTCGGCTTAATTGATGATTGTCTCATTCTTTACTTCCTAGCTTCGGATATGGCCTTTTATGCTAATAAGGTTCCTTTCTAGAGAATGAAATGATTCGATCAACTAGGTATGATTTTTCATGATAATTCTGACAATTGACTCTCAAATTCTTTTGCCAAACAAGAGTAAGATGGTTGACTACAGATTGCAGATGATAGACTCATAACTCAAATTCTTTTTCCATATTTTAATGGGATAAGTTATGTTCTGTTGAGTAGCTTTTAAGTAACTTGATCACTTTCATTGCTGTTATAATACTGAAGTCCCCCCCTTCCCCCCTAAGCAACTAAGAAGACATGGTGATATCCTAAAGCGAACTATTGGAGGTTATCTTGTTGTTAACGGCAGAGCTGATGACACCATGAATCTTGGAGGCATAAAGGTACTATCAATTCAAGTTTGCTAGTAGACAGCACTAGAAGATGAGAACACAAGACAAATTTATAATCATGTGCGCTCAATGATTCTGCAGCAACACTCGAATGAAATCTTCTTTTGTTTACGTGCAGACAAGTTCAATAGATATTGAGCGTGTATGTGATGGTGCTGATGAGAGTGTCCTTCAAATTCCTGCGATCGATCTTTGCCCGCAATGGAGGTCGAGCGATTAGCTATATTTGTGGTTGTCAAAGAGGATGAATATTTCACCAGACACATTAAAGAAAAGATTCTCAAGAGCCATTCAAAGCAATCTTAATCCTTTATTCAAGGTTTGTACCTTTCCATTTGGCTATCGAAGTATCCTCTATTTGGATTGGATTGAGAATTTGTTAAATTAGAATAGAAAGATATAAAAACAATCACTTGCTTTTGCTTATGTATCATTAATAGGTGAGATGGGTAAAGATAGTTGGAATGTTGCCTCGAATAGCTTCAAATAAGTTGTTGAGGAGAGTTTTAAGAGAGCAGTGGAAGTAACATGTTCGAATCTGAGTAAACTTTAGCTCAAATTTGCAAAAACAGGTCAAGCAAGAAGATATGATGTATGTTGTCATTATATTATGTAATAATAATAATAATATATACTTGAAGGGAGAAAAGTTCAGTACTTGACTAGATTAGAAAAAACTCGTGTACGTAAAGACATAAAATATGAAGAGAATCCCTCTCTTTTCCTTCCTCCTTCCCCTCTTGTGTACTAGTGGTTGGTTGGACACAGAAACCTGTGGATTATATTCAAAACAGAAATCATGCAATCAAGACGGCTGCTCGGTTTCTCCTCCTCATCCTCCCTCGTTGTTGTTGTTGTTGTTGTTATTATTATTATTATTATTATTATTATTATTATTATTATTATTATTATCTCCACGAGTCATGACAATATTTTCCAAATTCTGAAATTCTTTTCGGTGTTTCATCTTGCCATGCATGATAGCAATAAATAGTAAATAGTTGCAGATGCTTGATTTCCTTGCCACCTCTTTTAATAACGGACGGGCTGAATACTGAATTTCACAAACTGCACTCTTTCCTCCATTACTCCACTATCATCTGAACCCATTATTCAACTCTATTTTATTTATAAACTAAAAAGTTCTTCAACTTCTCTCTATACGGTATATTTTTATATAATGAAGAATAAAATGCAACATCCCTATTTATAAATAATAGTAAGACACCAAACCAAATAAAACCAGGATTAGAAAACTAATTCCAATTTCCTAACTAGACATAATTAAATTAATACCAAAATAACAAATCCTAGCTCCTAGAATTAAGGTTCTATTTATTTTATAAAATAAAATAGTAGAAAGAAAACCTCCTTTCGCACTAACTAGAAGACCTAGTAATAATTTTAATTACAAATCTTATTTACACAGAGAGTATTAATTAAATAAATTAGCAAATATCAAATCCTAACGGTTTAGGTTTCCAAGATAAGAAAATAATTTAGTTACTCTCATAAACCACAAGAGAAGAGAAGAGGGTTTTGACTTTGCAGATTTGAGGAGTGGGAGTAGGTTTGGAATCGGCATTTTCCTACTCCTTATCTAATTGAAATATGGAAATATGTAAATAACATTGAGAATGTAAATATTATTGAAAAGTGTAATAGTTTACTAGATTATAATTAGTAGAGAAAGATTGAAGATATAGAATCCTAACTAGCTAATATTATATTCTTTTTCTCCTTCGAGATGTTCAACCATCACCTCTGGTGTACTAGTGGTTAGACGCAGCAACTTGCGGGTTTTATTCAAAACATAAACCATGCAATAAAGACGTCTGCTCCGTTTCTTATCTTCATCATCTTCACCATCCTCACCATCACCATTATCATCGATATCATCATCATTATCATTATCATCAATCTTAATTTGGATTTGGAAAACCTCAAATATAAATAAATATTATACATGTACCTTGAGGTGTGAAATTTCCACGAGTCATGACAATATGTTACAAATTCTGAAAAACTTTTCGATGTGCGGTAAGGAGTTTCATCTTGCCATTCATGATTGCAATTAATAGTTCCAGATGCTTGATTTCATTGTCAGCGTCTTCAGTAACGGGTTGAATACAGAATTTGAGTTTCAGCTTGCCATTCAGGATTGCAATTGATAGAGATGCTTGATTTCCTTGTTAGCGTCTTCGACAACTGGCTGAATGCCAGATTTCACAAATTGCACCCTTGCCTCCATTACTCCACTATCATCCAAATCCATTATCCAAACTATTTTATTTATAAAATCAAAAGTTCTTGAATCCTACTTCAAACTTGCTTTTCTCTCTATACAGTATATTATGTAAAGTGAAAAAATAACTAGCAATATCCCTATTTGTAATAGTAAGACACCTAATTAAACTAAAATTAGAAAATCTATTCTTATTTGAACTATTAGGACAAACAAATCCTAACTAAACACAATTAAATAAATACCAAAATAACAAATTCTACTCTAACTTTAAATTATTATTCCAACAAACTTCAGCTTCAAACCACACCTATTTTGTTGATAGAGTGGTAAAAAGAAAACCTACTTTCACACTAATTAGAAGACCTAGTAATAATTCTAAATGCAAATCTATCTCATTTACCTAGAGAATTAATTAAATAAATTAGCAAATATCAATCCTTAACGGTAAACGTTTCCAACATCAGAAAATAGTTTAGTTACTCCCCTCACCTTAACGACAAGGCTTTGAATTCTACAATTAAAATAACTATCTTTCAAAGCTCCCGCGTTGCGCCAATATTCATTTATATTCTTCTAATCACTAATAATATATCCATCCATTTGTCTCTCGAATTTTCAGAGTTGAATTTTTTTTATTTTGAACATTAATTTGGATATACAATCTTTAATTATTTAGAAACTATATAAAAAAAGTTATTATGAGTCAAAATAATTAATAATTTAACACTTAAAACACATATAAATAAATCACAGTTAAAAGATTATCTTGTTCGACTCTCGAGTGACATTATTAGTACATAAGAGGAGCTGCATATATAGTAAAATCAAGCAAGTCCATGCTCCAACTTTTCCATCTCTTCCATGAAAACAGGGATGGCTTCTTGTTGCAGACAGACCAAAACTTTGAAACCATCTTTCTTACCTTGAGTGGCAGAAGAGTAAGGCAAGAAAAAACAAGGTTCAACACTCCCAACCAAGTGTTTAGACAGAGGAAAGACAGTCACAGGGCCACCCCATCCAAAATCAACCGTCTCGTGGCCTACATGCCGCCAATCTGTAAATGCACTCACTCTATTCCCTGATGAGATCCCTTCATCATAATGCAGCTCCTGGAAATCAATGAACGAACGAACATACTCATCTGTGATGATGTCCTTGCTCTTCTTGATCGCATCTGCTGCTTTCCAGATAGGTTCATTGATGAGGTCTTTTGCGAGGAGCTGAACGTATATTGGCACACAGCCATTGCCCCAGTACCCTGCTGGCAATGGTGGCTTCACTCTTCTTCTGATATTGGTTAGATAGGCATACTTCACTGTCTCATCATCTGAGATTTTAGAAGCCTTTGCCCTGTTGTTTCATAAATTAATAGATCAGTCCTTAGATATTAACACATGAAACAAACATATATATAGCCTCCAAGATAAGATAACTTTTCATAATGTGCAAGTATACAAAATGACATTGATAGAAGGACGAAAAAGTAAAGGAACAATCTTTAAGCATTTGATGAGAAGGTCAATACTCCTTTTTAATATAACAACAACTACGCTTCAATTCAATTCCAAACAAACGACTATATATTACCACTAAACAAGTGAAAAGAACATACTTTGCTCGCCATATGAAAGCTCCCAAAGCTTCGAAAGTTGTATAATTTGAACCGGATTGCTCATGAAGAAACCCCTTTAGCCTATCCAACCACTCATCCTTCACTTCAAAGCACTCTCGAACCGCCGGTTTACCTGATTCCAAGTATGGAGACGAATCCCTATCCAAACTGAGAAACTCATGAACCGGAAATTCAACTCGCGGTGGATTCCTCGGTCCAAACAAATTCGACCGGTCCCACACTGGTTCAATCTTCATCCCGTTCTCCCCACGAGCAATCTCCGCCATAGCATGAAAAAACAACGTGGATCCCATTCCATCACACATCGCGTGATGAACCGCCGTTCCGAAAACCCACCCACCACACTTAAAACGGTTCAGTTGCAGAATCAAGGGTCGGGTCAACGCCTCCTCGTCTCTCGGGTCGGGTACCAGCTTCTCAGCGAAGGTATAATCTGGATCATCCAGGTAGTTAATAGAAGCCAAGGTACAATCCACCGTGGACAGAATTACGGGAACGCCATTCCCCACTTGACAGTGAAGCTCTAGACGGTTGTCCGACGGACGACGGCGGAGAGAGCCGGCGAATTGGTAATAGTGGACGAGAGCGGCGGAGAGGGAGGAGGTGAGAACTTCATATGGGTCTGGTTTGTGTTGTGTCGTGTCGTCGTTGACGTAGACACGGAGGTATCGGAAAGTGAAATTGAGGTTCCGATCGGTGTCAAGATGGGAGAGAGGAAGGACATGGTTTTCAGTGAAAGGCGGCTTAGAGGGATAGATTGTGTTAGTTTCGCCGATGGTTACTTCCATTTTTCCGGTTGACGGCTGATCGGAGAATAATTGCTGTTATTATCTCGTTTATAAAGTTAAAATTAAAAACAAGTGCAATAAGACGGTAGGTGGTTAATAGTGGAAACAAGTCAACAGCCAAGTCGTTGATATTGTTTCCTTTTTTGTTTTTATTTTGGTAACTACCTGACTTCACACTTCGCTTGGAGGGTTAAGTTGTTACTTTATAATAGGAAAAAAGGATAAATATATTCTCGAATTATTATAAATGGTATGTAAATATACTCCGTCATACTTTTGGCGCATTGGTGCCCCTCCAGTCCAAAAATTAGAGTATATATGTCCTTCACTCTCACGGAAGACTATATAAGGACACATGGCACAATCTTAGCCATCGATTCGATATTTAATAAATGTCGGATCAGTGGATAATATTATGACACGTGCATGTTCGTTAGTGTAAAGGGTATATATGCTCTACTTTTTGAACGATAGGGGCACCAATATCCCAAAAGTATGACGGAAGGTATCTGCATACCATTTATGATAGTTTGAGGATATATTTGTCCTTTTTGCCTTTATAATATATTGTATTGTTTTAATGGATATAGTGTTTTAATAGATTGTATCATTTTCCACCGTTACATAATATCATGCAACTATAATTTAATTGATAGGCCTACAAGAAAAGTAGGGTACATAATAGAGCTACTATGAAAATATAAGATAAAAGATGAAATATTATTATTAAATAATAAATAAAAGATAAAATGAGAAGAAAATATTAAGGTAACGACACGATCACACCAAATCGGTCAACGGTCTTTTTAAGCGATACGATATAATAAAAATTAAGTAACAATCATAATCAATATTGTATTTAAACTAACAATATAATACAATATAATGGGTAACAACCATCCAAACAAGGTGCAAATCATTATACAAGTTTATTTTTATAAAAGTCATTAAAATATTTATTGATTTAATAGGATGATTTACAACAAATAAATTTTTATAAGGTGCATGCGTGTTTGGTCTTTTGTGGATGGTAGGTGGCGAAAGAGAAAGCATGCATGTTGTTGATGATTCATGAGGTTCAAGTCTTTGGTCTTTGTCCATAGCTAACTCCAAATCAAATCTCTCCTCTCCGCATGATCCTTCATATCACGAATTTAATTAAATCAAACACGATTTATAGAATTATTGAATTTATTTCACTAATCTAATAGTGTAGTTATATGTCTAGAAACACAAACTACACACTAAAATAATCATAGTCTATGATAGCGTACCTATTACATATATTTATTTTTAATTTTGAGTAAAAATCTTTAATAAAATCCTTTTACAAGAATTCGAGAAAGCGAAAAAAGAAAAATGTTTTCATTCTATCGTTTGTTTAATGTTATGGAGAATTAAGCGTGGAGTTTCACAGACTCGTTCTTTTTAATATCATCAAGCAATGGTTTAAGGAGTGCCTAATTTTTGGGTCCTTCTCCTTTCTCATTCTATATATATATATATATATATACACCTAAGTTACTCCATCTAATCTTTTTCATGGTCGATAATATTATTGTATGCTTGTATTGCAAATCATGATGAGAGTAGTTGAACTTGTATGTATTCTTGATCAACTGTTGATAATATTTTATTTTTTTTGGTATAATTTACATAAATCTTGTAATGTTAAGAGCTAGTCACATTATTTTCTTACTCTTTTCAAATTAATTATAAAAATTTGTTAAAATTTATGAATTTTGGATACATCACTGGACTTTCGAATACATCAACAGACATCAGGATACACAAGAGAGGGATGTATCCGAAAGGGAGGGATGTATCAAAGAGGGGTAGGATGTATATATCAGAGAGGGGATAGGTACATAGGGGAGGGATGTATCAGAGAGAGGAGGGATGTATCCGAGAGGGGGTAGGGATGTATCAGCGAGAGAAGAGTGATGTATCCGAAAGAGATTTTTGAAAAAAAAAAATAAAAATAGAAAATTTTAGAAATTATAATAAAATAAGATGTGTATTTAGATAATTTTTCCTAAATTTTATCATCACCTATATCGATCCCTGAAAGCAAAAAAATAGAAATGAGACAAACTAGCTGGTAGCTACCTATTTTAAATTTATCTTTTCTATTTATGCTATCAATTAATAAAGTCTTGTTAAGAAAATAGACCGAATGCCTAATTCAACCTTTTAGTTGGAAAAGTGAGAATTTTCCAAAATCGTATAAGAAGTTAAAAAACAACTCATTTGTGGAAAGCTTCCAACCTTAATTACGATAAGGATTACTTAAAAAGTCTTTCACTTAATTTGTCCTCGGTATAAACTTAGACAACATGATAACAAAATATCGTCGGTTTTATTCAATAGATTTGCTATAAATTCTAAATTTAAATCGCGATTAGTGTAATTAATTCTCTTTTATAGTAATAGTGTGAAAATTTTCTCTTGGAAATTAATGAGAAAGAATATCATAGTTGGCAGACAAGGAAAAACAAAACAAGGTTAGGTTTTGATCGGAAATCATATGAAAAACACAAGGACAATAATTCAACGTGCTTTCAATTTTGATGCCTCCTATGTATGTACTTAAATCATTATTAATATTAAAATTGGAATCAAATTTAAATTTGTATCAAAAAATAAATTTTTATTGAAAATAAAACGCTTCATAATAAAGAGTGATGATGATATTAGAAATAAATCTTATAGCGCTAATAGTTATATATATATATAGATATAGATATCCTATTCTTTTTCAAATTAAAAAAATTCATTTAAATTATAGGATCTCGGATACATCAGGCAACCTGCAGATACATAGCTCCTGAATTGTGAATGATACATTACTTAATTAACAGGAGGAATGTATACGAAAGGGGAGAGATATGTATCTAAGAAGGGATAGAGATGTATCTGAGAGATGATTTGTGTAATTTTTAAAGTAGAGTATTTTAGCGCTTATGATATTTTAAGTTGCAGTAATTTTTTTAAAAATAAAAAGTAGCATGCCGATTTTATGATTTATGTCCTTTGTGCAAGTTAAAGTCTTGCACTTGATGGGAGTTGTGCATTATGTCAATGGATTGCCTTGTTGATGATCCTGAACACCTATATATATCTACATCATAAAAAGATGTAGGTCGAATGACATAAGTACATTGAATGTCTACGAGTATGTAATTTAGCCGAAGCAGATGACTAAATGAAAGGACTGCAATATAAGTAAATATATACTCAACTGAATGTAAAGAGATAAAGAAGTGAAATCATTTAAACTTTACAAATACTTGCTCATCTCTGAACTCAACATTTTAAGTGATATGATAAAATACACTTTTAACTCTATTTGGGATATTCTTTAACCGATAACCATCACTATGAGCAATATGATGATAAATCGTCTCGCCCACACTGTCATAACTGTCTTATAGCTTTTCAGTATATAGAATATCTCAACTAAGTGGATCCACTAAAACTCTGCTTGAAAGCAATAAGTAGTTGTCTAAAAAGTACGATCATTTACCCATGTTGGCTACATGATTTATGAGGAATGTGATTTGTCTGAACTCATCCCCACATAGGTGCATATTACTACTCCCAATAAATATATTATCGTGCTCAAATATATAAAACATGTTATTTAATTTCTCAATTTGAGGTAATTGCTCAAAATATCCTGTTAAAAGAGGTAAGTGCTCTGAAATATCTCTAAACTCATTAACTCATTTAGAAATCAAAATTTCTCTTTTCTCAATGTAAAAAGTCATATATTAGGGGATACTTAGTTCCCTTATACTCTTAGTCAAATCATATTTATAAAACTCTTTCTCAAAACTCATCTTAGCGCTTTTTTAGAAAATCAGATTAAGACAAAAATCTTTACTTCAAAAGATTCTAAAAAAATATAACTAAAATAGGGTTCATGCTGAAATATGAAATGAACAAATCAACTCAAGGATCTCAATAACAATATAAAAAAAAAGTTCAATACTTAAAAAATCAAGAGCTCACAACTCAACGATACTACTCATCTCAAGAATACTCAAAATCCAGGATAAAATCCTAGATAGACGTAGGGTGTGAGGACGAGATTTTAGTACTGGTCGCGAAAACTCTTTTTGCGACAGGTATAATTCTAGTCCCTAAAAACTTATAAGGACCACATTTCTGGTCCTTTAACAAGCATTTCTAGAAAAGCTTAACTAGTCCTTAAAACCTTTAAGGACCAAAAATCCAGTCCCTAAAGAGGTTTAAGGACTAGAGAAATAGTAGTCCCTAAATGTGAATTTATATAGGGAAACTAAACGATACATTTTTTCCCTGTCACATTTTCCTAAGATAATATAAAATTTTAATTTTGATAAACAAATGCATATAAACAAAATTATCAACCGTATTAATTAAAACTACAAATTAACATCCCACATGGAGTATTGTTTGCAAAAATATTGTCACAATACTATTTACACAACTCATTAGCCAAAAAAACGAACATCTCTAAATATATAGTGAAATATTTTGCGAACTATCCAAGCGAAAGGATGACCAATTTGACAAAACTTGTTCAAAGACTTCAAACTTGCGTCCCGACCTGTAAACGAAAATTTCCAAATCCTGTGAAATGTACAAAATAAATCCACTTATAAAAAAGAATAACGCACACAACCAAATTACACTATATATTTCAATCTAGATATGAAATAAGATATTACAATCCAAAATTTTGATTCCTAAATAGTTACTCTTCAACCGACATTGATTGAGTATATTTCAAAAACAAAAGAAGGCAATTTGATAAACTAACTGCTAATATTCAACTACAATGTATAAGATTGAAAGCAATAAAAAAACAAGCAATAACATGAAAAGGAACAAAAAGTTTAGTGAGATGAACAAGCACCATGGGGAAACAAAAGAGGAAAGGAGAAAAAATTTATAATTGTTCTTTTCATCACCATGAACTATTGTTTCTTTCTCTAAATTTTCAGAATCTTTCTTTAACATGGAAAATTATGACTGAAGGAAAGGAACAAGGTTAAAGAAGTATTCAAACTAAAGTTATTTAGTTTTGAGAACTCTAAACTAAACTGTTATTGATCATTAAATGGGCATAGACTAATAATATCATGAACTGAAGTGCACGCTACATATTTTTCTCTCCTTCAACACTAAAAGAAATATCATTCTAAGATGGGTACTACATGTCATTCAATTTAATTAACATATTATAACCAATTCAATATATTAGTTTCCAATCATCAAAGTTGCAGAGAAAGCAACAATACTTTCTCTATGATAAGTAGCAGAGATAAAAGAAACACCCTAGAAAGAGAACAAGAGAAGAATACATGTAAAAATTCGATTGGAATAGACGTTAGAGCCTAACACGGGAAGGATAGAAGTCCATATCAAGCAGCTATCCTTGAGCTAGAATGATCAGAAGAATGTAGGGTGATATTCCATGATATGAAAAATTTGAAAATAAAAATAGCTGAAAATGAAACAAAGATATTAATTTTAACACAATTTACTTTGCCAAAGTTATTCTTGCATTTCTTATCATCTTAAGTTACTTCAATATGAGCAAGTGCTATTCAAGGATTTCATACACCACCACAAGATACCCTAGTCAATTTCTATGTCTTTCTTAGCAGCTTATATAAGCTCAAGTTTAATTGAACTAGAAGCAATTGATTACATGTATCAATGTAAATAGGTTATGTACATTCCGAATCAGCAAATGGATAAGAAACCACAATCAACTTAATTCAAGATCTAACTGAGTATCTGATAACATATTATGTGGTAGAATGCTTATAATGTGGGAATAATTCGTAAACAAAAAGTTATAGAGGTTCCTAGAGACCGACCTAATGGTAATCATATAAAATTTATTTATATCAACAAAAGTTTAAAATCACAACATTGAATGTCATGTGAACTGGTGCAGACATAGCAAGTGCATTAATGGAAAAAACACAGTTCCAAACACAGCAGCATAAAGAAACTCTAAGTAAAGCACAACTCATGATCATATATTATAAACAAGTGCCAGAGCACATACTTGCAGAGTTAGAATTACCGATGCACTAAACTAGTAAAATTTCTGATTACAACTAGTCTACAGACTACAATAGTGAGGGAAATTTACTAGTGTTTTCTCCATTAAGTTTCTAGCTCTTAGTAGCTTTCTGATTTAGTAAGCTATATATGTCAATACGTGAAGTCTTAACAACCTAGCTCTAAGTTTTTGGTTGACATTCCCCTATCAGCTTCTCCTATCACGGAGTCTTAAGAACCTACCAATTTTTTAGCTGAGCCAGCCCAATAGTTACCCCTTAACATGGTATAATACTACAGTCTTTCGTTGGGATAAAATCTGTACTTTTTCCTAAAAGTTTTGCACCATTTAGAAGCATCACTAATGTAAGTGTAGCTTCTATTATTTCTTATCAACTTTCTATATACAACTTTGTTTAACACTCAATGTAAGCTTGTCCCTAGACTAATGTTCCAATATATTTATGAGTACGGGGCTTTGAATCCATAAATACAGTCGCATAATATTATCAAGAAATCCCAGAAATCATCTACCAAATGGAGATAAGTATTACTAACTCATAAAATTTGAAATTCTGTTAAAGAAAACTTGTTGAGCAACATTATTTCAATTAATTAACATGAATAGCAAGAAGTGAGTCAAATTAATGACTAAGATTTAACAACTAGACAAACACCACATGGAAATGAGGGTATTCACTGCACATGACACCTTTAAAAAAGTGAATATTGAAGACAATATCAGGCTTAAAAGATCCAAGAAACAAGGGGAGCACAATCATTACTCTAACACTGCGCAAGATCCAAAAAGTTCCCCATAACCTTAAGCATGGGAGGCTATTGAAAAAATTGAAATAAAACCAGCATGTTTCATAAGAAATAATATTATTCAATTTCTAGAATATATATTCAATAAAAATAAAATTCAAAAAGTGACCCATCAAGAATAAGATCACAAGATGTTTCTTATTGCTTGGACCAAATTCTGAAAAAATTAGTTAAACTAAATTCTTGTTTTTTAATTAATGGGATAAGGTATAAGTACCCTCTGGACTATGATCAAAATCCTAGAGACACACCTTAACTAAACTAAGATCCTATTACCCCCCTTGAATCCATTTTTTTGTAATTTTGTACACTATTATTGTGAATAGGTAAGACCTATAAGCAGTGAAACAAAGTCATTTTGAATTGAAACAAAAGGTTCTTCGATAGTCCTACTTAAACCTATAATTCCACAAGAACCAAATCAGTCTTCCACATCTATGCTTTATACTTGGAATTTCTAATAATTACTTGTAAACAAGAAGATGAGTCATTCAATTACAATTCATATACATGTATATGTCTGCATTTCTTAAGTCAATCGCTCACAAAATCTTTACACCCAATATTTTTTTGTACTGACTGTACAAATGAAATCATTAACCTATTTAATGTTAAAAAAGAGGAAGAAGCAATTACTTGAATACACAAGAAAAAAACACCATCAATATAACTTATGGAAGAAACTAAATAACTTGATTTGGAAGATGAACCCACCTGAAATTTTGTCTCAAAAAGTTGTGATGGAATTTGTTTCAAGCAGAGCAGCAACAAATCGATGGAGAAGAAGAAATCTACTGCGATGGAATTTGTTTCGAGTAGAGCAACAACAAATCGATGAAGAAGAAGAAACCTTTGTTGATTTAATGTAAGAGTGACGTTGAGATTAGGGCAGACAACAACACAATGAAGAAGACACAACTATCGATCTAAGGGCAGAGTATTATGTTGAGATTAGGGTAGAGAATCGTTGAGATTAAGGTAGAGAACATTCAGTTTCAATGGTGAGCTGAAGTGTTTCAGTGGAGATTTTCTTTTTTTTAGTGGGGAGCTGAAGAGATTATAAGAAATTGAGTCTTTTTCCTTTTACTTTCAGTACTATTTTTTCCGTGCCCAAATTTTTTTGGTAAAACAAAAATTTTCATCTGGCGGAAAAATCTCCTGCTCAAGCCCTAATGCCTCTAATTACATTTTGGGAAGAGTTAGTATGTTTTTTAGGAACCGGATTTAATACCTTCCCTATAAAATATATCAATAAGGACCGAAATATAATCTCGTCCCAATAGATATACTTTTAGAGACAAGAATATAAATTCGTCCTTAAATGTTGGTCTTAATTAAGGCTTTTTTTTTTTTGTAGTGTTCTTAGAGAAACTGGAAGAACGCTTAAAGACCCTAGCCTTCTCATCTTGGATCATTGCTCTAAGACTTGAAAGTGTTAATGAACGTAGAATGATTGATTAACATTGTTTAAACCCTTAACTAGGTGTAAACATCGTGGTTTAGGCTTATAAGGGGTGGGAAAAGACTAAAATATCTCTCTTAATAGCTGACGAAATCTTATACGGGTCTATGTACAGTTCATGGTTTGCTCTACGGATCATAGATCTCATCCATGAAATTTATATTGAATTTTACTACTCAATTTCATTCTATGTGTCCAATCTAAGACCCATAGAAGTTTATACGACACATAGAATGGATCTGTAGGAATTGGACCCCAAAATCTGACTTCTCTGAAGTTTTCTACGATTTGAAAGTACAGGTCGTCGAAATTTCTATGACCCATAGAAGCAACTTGTAGGAATTGGCTTCAAGAAACTCTGATGTGACTGTCTTTGGTAAATGGTCATAACTTTTTACTCCGAACTCGAAAGGAGTCATACTTTATGGCGCTGGAAAGAGGACTCATTGACCTTCGATTTGATAGGTCATGGGTCACCTAATTCATTTTATGCTGAGAAATATAATTATTTGAATTTGACCTAAGTAGAATTTTATGTCAAAACTTAATCCGTAAAGAAGCTTTCAATTCAACTTTGTGTGCGTGGATGTGGGGGGGCGGGGCATCTTGTGACCTCAAATCATATCTAAATTCATTCCCACACTAAAGAATTGACATTTACACATATGAGCAATTTAAGAATCACTCCGTACAACCTTACATGTAAATAAAGAATGATTCTGGCCTTAACTTACAAACTTTTAAGATGTTACATCTGCCCTCGACTGTATTTATTATTTAAAATACAACATGTATCAACAAATACAAAAATGTGTACAATAAGCAAAATCGGTATTTTAAAACAGTGGAGAATACAATTCAACAAACACTTTTAATTCGAAGATGTACCAACGAATATGGATGAACAAATAAAAATAAAGAGAGGAATTAAATAGTAGTTGATTAGATTGTGTTTTTTCACAAAGGAGAATAAAATTTCCAAAAGGGAATTGGGGGTCGTTAGGTAATAATTACATATTTGGACCATTTGATTAACGATAGAGTTATGAGTTGAAAACTTTTTAAATGAAGGATAAAATTACTCTATATAAAATAGAGATATATTTCATCCTTTTTCATTATCTTACAAAGTTTACAACATAGGTTCACTTTCAATCGGTACCAAAAACTCCCAAATATAATTCATAAAATCTAAATACTAGTATATGTTTTTTGACCCGATTGGTGACCATTAAGTTTGAGAGTTGCTCTATTTTAGTCCTTGTATATATAAAAATATTTCTTTTTTTACCCAAATTCTTCTTATTAATTTCTTATAAGAATACAAAAAATAAAGAAATAAATTACTTAAAAAAAAATATCAGAGATGCATGGTTGATAGAAATATTGGATTCACACGCAATTTAATAAATTAAAGGGAACAACAATTAGGAGCAATATATCAATATAAAAAATACTTAAAATTATAACACATTTTTTATGTGTTCTATATATGAAAAAATGACTCATATATATAAGAACATTACATTAGGGGACCATAGCTTTTTTACTTTTGGTATTTTTTGTTTTTTATGTTTCCTTCCATCCATCACTATAAAAATTCAAAAATTCAGCTATGAAATTATTATTAATTTTTCATCAAATAGTTCATAGTAAATATTTCGTATGATAATCCGTCATTAGATAAAGTAAAATATATATCATTTTTATGACACCAAGCTTAAAACAAAAAGTCTTACATCGATAAGAATACAGGAAAGATGTTGTGTATATAACTTATAAATAAGCCGTTTTTACCAATTTAAGAGGTTTTTAAAGTCGTGTGGGCATAAGCCAAAAGCGAATAACATCACTGGCGAGCTGAGCCGCTACGGCTTTCATATATAAATATATATACTCATGTAGTCGTGCAAGACATCAAATACGCTCTCTGTTTCAAATTATACTTTAGCTATTCAAGATTCAAATTATACAAACTTCAATTTACATTTTAAAGAATATTTTTTTCATTATATTGACATGAGAAGAATTGTATTATATAATATTTTTTGAACATTGAAAAAAGGCCACAGACCAAGAGTAGTAAACTACACAACGTGATTTTTACTTAAATAGCGTTTATTTTGGAGTGAAGAAAATAATATAATTGAATCCCAATGAGTGAAAATCATAACATAAAGAGTACGTAAATGCATGAATGGTTGAAAGAAATAATAACTAGGAACAATATATCAATATTAAGTACCTATAATTATAAATCACACTTTTTGTGTGGTCTATATGCTAACTGAATGACTCATGAATAAAAACATTTTATAGGGGACCATAGTTTTTTTTTTTATATCACTTTTTTTTTGTTTCTTTTATTTATGCTTTCTTATTGGTGAAGTGTATATTATTCGGATAAGATCTATCCTTAAAATATGGGATTCACGTGAATTCAGAAAACAATTTACAGTCTTTGGAACCATAGATTTAATGAATGTGTGGTAGGTAGGGTTTGAATTGCAATTGTCAAATTAGTCCCCCCATTACACTCCAAAAAATAAAAATAAAACGTGACAATGCATTGTACTTTTTTTTGGAACAAATAAGAAGGTTGAGGGACCGTAGTAAACAAAAATATCATTATAGGTGTGGAAAGATATACATGTATTCATCTTTAATTAGAGGTTTTAAATTTGAGCATTGAATATAAAAAAAAAAAAACTTCTCAATATAAATTTTCTATTAATTAAACTTCAAAGAAGATATAAAATACCAAATGAAAAACTTAAAAAAGTAAACAAAAATAATGATACACAATTGAGAAGAATACAAGATCTAGCTAGCCTTGTTATAAAATTGAATTATGCGTAGCTAGCCTTGGTATCAATGAGTGTCCCCCACATATTATGTGTGAATTCAATTTTCACCATGTCCCTTCATACTCCGTGTGTAAATTTTCACCGTCTCCCTTTATAGAGACCATAGCATCTCTAGTTTTGCTAGTAAATCTTTTTAAATTTCATTTTATAGTGTTTTTTTCCTTATCATAATAGCTAATGCAGTGTATATCCATGTCATTTTCTGAAATTACCCCACTTTTTAGTAGATAAAAATTACCTTTGAATTTTTTTTAGTTAAATCTTTTGAAAATATACCATCTAATCTTTTTCATGGTCGATAATATTATTGTATGCTTGTATTGCAAATCATGATGAGAGTAGTTGAACTTGTATGTATTCTTGATCAACTATTGATAATATTTTATTTTATTTTTTTTGTATAATTTACATAAATCTTGTAATGTTAAGAGCTAGTCACATTATTTTCTTACTCTTTTCAAATTAATTATAAAAATTTGTTAAAATTTATGAATTTTGAATACATTACTGGACTTTCGAATACATCAACAGACATCTGGATACACAAGAGAGGGATGTATCCGAAAGGGAGGGATATATCAAAGAGGGGTAGGATGTATCAGAGAGGGGCTAGGTACATAGGGGAGGGATAATTAGAGAGAGGAGGGATGTATCCGAGACGGGGTAGGGATGTATTAGCGAAAGAAGAGTGATGTATCCGAAAGAGATTTTTGGAAAAAAAATTAAAAATAGAATCTTTTTCAAATTCCTATTTGTTGACACCCAATTTTGACCCTCCCCGATACAAATTAATTCATGAGCTTCTTAATTTTCAAACGATTTAGAATAACTAATTTTATAAAAATCCAAATATTTTTTCAGATTTATTTTAAAGTAATTTTGGCCATTTTATAAGTTTTAAGTAATAAGTATATTTCATATAATTATATGCGTAATTAGTATATTTTACGAATATTAGAAAATTGCCTCAAAAAGATTTTAGTTTTATTTAAATAGTTGGTTAATTGGTTTAGTTAATTAACAATTATATTTTTGAGTTATTAGTTTATAACTAAGTTAATTATTTTATTTCGTTAAACTTAAGAAGCTCACTAATTAATCAATATTAATTCGTCTTGTTTAAATTTTAGTCAAATTCCCTAAATCAAACTCAATTTAACTAACCTCTCTAAACCCATTTGGGAAAAACCAATATTTTGGGCCTTTTCCTCTATCACTTTTCAACAGTCCACTTTTCCCAAACCCAATTCCCTTTTGTTTTCCGTTTTTCAGCAGCCCAATTCCCCTTTGACCCGGCCCAATTCACTGATAAACAGAGGAACACAGCAATGTTTCCTTCAAACGTTGACATCGATCAAACGACAACCCAAACAGCAACCAACGACGCCAATTCCAACAGCTATACGCGTCAAGATACCCGGCAAGCAAACGGCAATTTCACGCTAGGCTCACGTACAACAGAAGACAGCAACTTCGTTGTCTTCTTCCTCAACGTCCCTCTCCAAATCGTACTATCGCAGTAGCTAAAAGCATCCCCCAGTCGGGATTTCGTCCTTGTGGCCTCAAGATCGGTCCACGTATTGCTTCAAGGATAACCAATTTAATCCTAGGCGTCCACCTCTCCTCAATCCGTTACAATTTATTGAATTTAGTACTAGTGGAGAAGCGGTCCGGCCCGATCGAAAGAAGAAATTTGAATTTCAAATGGAATTTCGTCCAAATCTCTACTCGTTTTTTCCCCCCTTAAATCACCCTTATCTTTTTATATTTAAGGAGTGGACCCTCTTCTTTCTTGGGGTTGGAGGGAGTGACATAAAACTGGAAATAGAGGGAGGTTTTTTTTTTAAATTTCCCCACTTTTTAGTAGATAAAAATTACCTTTGAATTTTTTTTAGTTAACTCTTTTGAAAATATACCATCTAATCTTTTTCATGGTCGATAATATTATTGTATGCTTGTATTGCAAATCATGATGAGAGTAGTTGAACTTGTATGTATTCTTGATCAACTGTTGATAATTTTTTTTTTTTTTTGTATAATTTACATAAATCTTGTAATGTTAAAAGCTAGTCACATTATTTTCTTACTCTTTTCAAATTAATTATAAAAATTTGTTAAAATTTATGAATTTTGGATACATCACCAGACTTCCGAATACATCAACAGGCATCTGGATACACAAGAGAGGGACGTATCCAAAAGGGAGGGATATATCAAAGAGGGGTAGGATGTATCAGAGAGGGGATAGGTACATAGGGGAGGGATAATTAGAGAGAGGAGGGATGTATCCGAGAGGGGGTAGGGATGTATCAGCGAGAGAAGAGTGATGTATCCGAAAGAGATTTTTGAAAAAAAAATTAAAAATAGAATCTTTTTCAAATTCCTATTCTTTTTTGAAATTAAAAAAATTATTTAAATTATAGGATCTCGGATACATTAGGCAATCTGCAGATACATAGCTCCTGAATTGTGAATGATACATTACTTAATTAATGAGAGGAATGTATACGAAAGGGGAGAGATATGTATCTAAGAAGGGATAGAGATATATCTGAGAGATGATTTTTTTAATTTTTAAAATAGAGTATTTTAGAGCTTATGATATTTTAAGTTATAGTAATTTTTTTGAAAATAAAAAGTAGCATGCCCATTTTATGATTTATGTCCTTTGTGCAAGTTAAAGTCTTGCACTTGATGGGAGTTGTGCATTATGTCAATGCACACGTTGAAATATTGTGTTAATTACTCCCTCCAATATGTAGTAAAATAATTGATAGTTTAGATTTGACTAAAATGCCCTCATTAATTTTGATTTTCTTTGCATTTTTTTAAATTAAATTTTTTCTTTGCATTTTAGGTTTAACAATAAATATCATTAATTTTGTACATTGAATTAGGAATGTATTGAAGGACAAATATGGACTGGAGCCTGAATAGAGTAATATACTAAATTAGGCGTAAAAGATAATATAGACACAATTTTAAGATAAATAATTCTGATAATCTTAAGCTTAAAATTAAACTTATAAAGTATTACATTGACTTAGATTTTTAGTCTCTGGACCAAAGGTTGAAACTTCAAAGGAACTAGGAAAAAACATGTTCTTCAATTTGGGAAAAAAAACATTTTAACAAGAAAATATGTACACCAATCACTTTATTTTTTTTCCACAAATAATTAAGGCTTTTATTCCACTATAAATACTGCACTATCTCACAAACATTAATATATCATCAAACAATTTACTGCTTCATATATTCTCATTATAAACCATACTATTAATTTTCTCTTACTTTATTTTAATTACTACTCAAAAATGGCTACTATTGATCTCTCAAATATTGCTGATTTTGTAGCAAATGAAGGACATGGAGTAAAGGGTCTTTCAGAAATAGGCCTTCAAAAATTACCTAAACAATATATTCAGCCAATTGAAGAGAGAATTACAACTAACACCGTAATTCTTGATGATCAAATCCCAATAATTGACATGTCCAATTGGGACATTCACAACAAATTAGTCTCTCAAAAAATATGTAATGCCGCTGAGAAATGGGGTTTCTTTCAAATTATAAATCACGATATTTCTCTTGAAGTTCTAGAATCTGTTAAGGATGTGACTTATAGGTTTTTTAACCAACCCACGGTGGAGAAGAATAAGCATTCCAAGGAAAATTCATCGACTAATAACATGAGATATGGTACTAGTTTTTCTCCTAAAGCTGAAAAGGTTTTGGAGTGGAAAGATTATTTAAGCCTTTTTTATGTTTCTGATGAAGAAGTTGCTGCTCTTTGGCCTTGTGCTCTCAGGTTTGCAACATTAATTAGTTCGATTTAAGTTATATATACTAAAATTATAAGTATATAACATATATATGAGTTTGATCATTAGCTTTAGTACTCTAATAATCGTACTCGTATATGTGCTAAGAAAAAAATCACTAAATAAGTAGAAAAATTCAAAATCTTCACATCTTTCCTTCTAATCATGTCATAAAAATGCTTTTTAAAAAAACATATATTTTCATTCTAAGCTAAATAATTTACTATTTTATTTTCAGGGATGAAGCGTTGGAGTTCCTGAGAAATTCAGAAATTGTCATGAAGAAGTTATTAGAGGCACTAATGAAAGGATTAAACGTAAAAGAAATAGACGAATCAGTTCTAATGGGATCAAAGAGGATTAACTTTAATTACTATCCAAAATGCCCTAATCCCGAATTAACTGTCGGGATAGGTCGTCACTCTAATAACTCAACGTTAACGATTTTTCTTCAAGATAATATCGGAGGACTCTATGTGAAAAAATTGGACAATGACATGTGGGTTCACGTCCCACCGATCCACGGGGCTCTAGTGATTATCATCGGCAACGCACTTCAAATAATAAGCAATGGACGATACAAGAGCATTGAACATCGCGTTATGGCTAATGGTAATAATAATAGGATTTCTGTGCCTATTTTTGTGAACCCAAAGCCTAGTGACATAATTGGACCATTGAGAAAAGTGTTGGAGAGTGGGGAGGAGCCAATTTACAAACAAGTCCTTCACTCGGATTATGTGAAGCATTTCTTTAGGAAAGCTCATGATGGGAAAGACACTGTTGATTTTGCTAAAATCAATTAGAACTTCATGGGTTTGCTTGCATGCATGGAAGAATAATATGTTAAGCAAAAATATGTGTTTTTTCCTTTTCATCTATCTTTCTATTTTGTTTCTTTCTTTCAAATTTAAATGTTTAATTTTATATATATATATATATATATATAAGTTGTCTATGAAGTTTTTGTTTGAGCATTTTCTATTCCAAATTTTCTTTATTTTGGTTCAAATATTTTAGAATTCATTAGTTTTATAAATTGCACCGAGTTTGTGTTAATGTAATTTTTCATCGAAGAAAATTGGGACAAAATCTCCTAGGTCCTCCCTTTATGAGTATGTCATGCTAGATCACATGAGTTTTGGTAATACTAGAGTCAAGCTTATTGTTACTATTAATTACAAGTAATAATGTTTCTAGTAAAAGTAGTGTCTAATTTATTCGTTATAAAGACATTAATTGAGGAATGTGTAGAACGGATGTTAAAGCCTCAACTAGCTCTGCCCTTAAAATCAAAGTATTTTATTTCCAAAGCATGCATAGAAAAAAATTAAAGAAGATAATGGAAAATGTAAAGCTAATTATTGAAAAAAGGAAAATTTTGCCAAGACAATTCATCTATTAACATTTTTGGCATTCCAATTCTATCATCAAGTCACGACGTTGATGGTAACAATGACATCCTACCTAACAGGAAAAAAAAAACGTTCAAGAAAAGTTGCAAGCAAAATTAAGAATATATATTATTATATTAAAC
Source organism: Solanum pinnatisectum (assembly GCA_035578085.1). Taxonomy (NCBI): domain Eukaryota; kingdom Viridiplantae; phylum Streptophyta; class Magnoliopsida; order Solanales; family Solanaceae; genus Solanum; species Solanum pinnatisectum. Next base: position 232,361 of record CM069087.1, read on the forward strand.
AAAAATGATTTTATTATTTTAAGTTTATACATTCTAGTGAAAAAAACAGCACTTCGCACGATTTTGAGAGATCTCATTAGATTTATAATATAATTTCTATGTTAAAATTAAGAATATATTTAATTTTAACCATTCACTCATTTAATTTAACCCTTTAATTATTTTATAATTTCCTCTAAAATTTCATCACCTAAGACTTGGTTTCTAGAAAATCTTTATATAATAATAGTGTAGCTAGAAATAGAAGAGGTAAGGCCACATGCATTAATATTTATCCTTTTTGTCTTTTTTTTTTTTTTTTGTCTTTTTATCTCATTTTTTCAAATACAAATTAAATAAATTCACGAGAAAAAAATGAATTCAATGCAAGCACAAAAAAATACTAGTAGTACTTATTAATTAGTTTGGCATCTAATTTCAACTTCACTTTAAGATATGATAACTATATTAATTTATTGAGATAAAAAAATTTCATAACTTTATTTACAAAATTAATACGAACACATTCGGAGATAGAGCTTTCAACATAATTTTCTCCATACACATGGCTCGAATCCGATTGGTACAAGTTTCAAACTTTTATGAAGGAGTTAATTCTGTTTTTTTGATCAATTAATTTTTTATTTCTTATAAATAAAATCTCTAGTACTACTTGATTGTTTCTTCCATTCTATTTATCTTATTATTTTGTTATTGTTAATATTTATTTTTCATATAGATTTATCGAAAACAACCCCATACACTAACAAAATAAGAATAAAATCTACTCCCATTCCATTTATCTTATTATTGTTAATATTTCTTTTTTATATAGGTTAATCGAAAAACAGCCCATACACTAACAAAACAAGAATAAAATCTACTCTTAATCTTTTGTTGAATCTTATATTAGATATATATTGTTAGCAAATAATACTTGTGATGTAAAATATTTTTTGGTTTATCCTTTAGATTTGCAACATGAAAAATTATTAAACTAAATAAAGTTGGATAATATGTAATTTTTTTATAACAAAAATCAAATCGCTATTTTTAAATCTTTCATGAGGATAAAACTTCTACTTATGTAACACTTTTAGTTTTTGTAGAAAACGGTTTAAATTTTAATTGGAAATTTGCACATTCACAACACAGGAGTACAAAATAACAAAAAATTGAGATCATAATACATTTCTGTGGAAGCTTCTTCTTCCCCTTCCCCTGTCAGCAATTTTCGTATTGCAGAGTAAGGAAAAATGGTGCATATGGCGAGGAACATGAGGGTTCCACCAAACTCAGCGAGTTTGGCTGAAGCTAAGAAGAGGACCTTAGAATTCTTCAGGATGTGTTGCAGATCCATCCCTGAGATTATGGAAATTTACAACTTATACGACGTCGTTTCCCCCTCTCAACCCCGTTCTGCTGTCGCCGCCGAAGTTCGCAAAAATTCAAACGTTGCTGATCCTAAGGTACTCTTTTCGTTTATCCCTTTAAGTTTAGTTAACCCATTTCAATTATCTATGTTTAGTTTATGAATTTATCTGGGTCTGGCTATATGAATCATTTTTACCTTGGCTGCTCTTTTATTCGGGTTATGGACAGAGTTAAGCAGTATCATGTTCAAATTAGAGGAAAAAAGATTCATTTCCTGGTAATTGCTAGTGTAAAAATAGTGACTTTACCTGCTTGATTTCATAAAGGTACTCGCTGCTGTCTGATAGTGAGCTAGAAAGTGAATTACTTTTAGATTATGCAATGATCAAGGGATCTCTATCACAAGTGTTTGATAGAAAAGATTGTGTAAGTAAATAGGTTGTTACAGAAATGGCAAGGGAAATATGTGAATTTTGAAGATAAAGTTTCTTAGTTTGATTTGAAAAAGCTTTGATCTTTCTTGAAGAATAAAGTGTCTCTTTTGGAGGATATTAACCTTCATGTGCTTCCCCTTTTTCAAGGGTCGAGGGTGGGTTTGACCAAGGAGTATATAGTAGTATGTACTGGAATTGAGATCCAACTGTAGTTGTGAACTGAATCAAATTGAATTATGGGTTTTAAAACATCAAGTGTTGGATTTTCATTCATTTCACATACGAGATAGAATTAGTTGCTAATTTAAACTGATAGTCAGGTGAATGAAGTGGATTCTAACAACTAGCTAACAAGTTTGAACTGTCCAGTTATTCATTTGGATCCAAATAACATTTGAGCCTTTTGAGTCTCCATAAGTTTCTTAGTTTAGGTGGCCAAACCATAGAAACAAATCCTTATAGATTTCTAGTTTTCGGTTTGATGAAATAGATTAATTTAGGTAGCTGATGAATTCTAAAGGTGGCTTCTTTATCAAGGTAGTCGCTTGTAGGATTCAGAGAGACTAAATACTGTTTTCTAGTGTCATGAGCTTTCAAGCTACTTAGAAAGATTCAAATATGAGCTTGATTGATGTTGGCACTTAAAACCATCAGTCAAATACTCTTGTTATGTTTGGAAACTGTTAAGTACTTAGCGGCCTTATCCAAAAAAAGAACATGCAGAGCAGAAAGAAGATTTGGTCTAGTGAAAGGAATTGCTGGCAGATATGAGTTTTCTGGTTGCAATGCTGTTAGACTAAGGCTCCCTAATCTCTAACTTAGAGAATTTGAAGGGGCATCATCAAGATGCCACTCTGACTTAGTGTTATTGTCTAATATACAACTCTTTGGTCTTTTTCATGTCTTCACATCAAAGTTCATTTGCTTGGCCCCTCGCTTTTATGATTGTGATGCATCTGCTTTATCAAAAAAACTGATCGTGATGCATATTTTGATTATGCTATTATTTCTTCTGAGATTTGGCTGGCAAGGTATGCAGGTAGAGCTTCTTAATGATCATTGAAGACCGAGGATAATAAATCTATTTGATTTGTTGAGCTTTAAGGGAACTGAAGGCTATAGTTGCGTAGTATTTTCTCCATGCAGAACAAGAACAGTCGAGTATTTATTTCCAACATTTGCATTGCACAGCTTGTGACTTCCATAATTTTTAGATTTTTCTCATTGATACCTCGTGTCTTCTTTATTGCAGAATTGGTATACATAGCGTTAGATAACCTTATACCATTTTGTACACCGTACACACAGTGTAGACGATCTCCTTTTATTTCTGTTGATGTTACTTGTTTTTGTTTTGGATAACAAAAGGTTTTATGATGACCGTATTGAACGAGGACCAGATGTCTCTATGAAACAGGTTATGAAAAGTTGAATTAGAAACATTAGTACTTCGAAAAGTATATAAATAATGTCTTTGTCCCTTTTCTTTTCTGCTTGTTTCAATTTTGGTTTTTGTTTCTTGCATTAAATTATTTGTGTTGGATTAGGCGAGTGCTTCTCTCTAAGATGGCAAATGCTTTATCATGTAATCAATGTCTCGTTTTATTGTGTGAGTGAATGATAAAGAAGGCATCCATTTTTTATTTTTTGTTTGTACATAAACATAATAATTGAGAAAGGAGAAAAACTCCGAGGAATGGATTTACACCTCGAGTTCATAGATTGTTATCCTTCTAGATATAAAATTTGCCCCATGAGAATTCTCATCAAGATGCAAATTGCTATTTATTATAGTTTAGTACACGTCCACTACCATCGTATGAAATGTTTCAGTAAAATGCGGGTGTTCAATTATGCAGCAAGGGACTATGTCAAATTGTGCTCACGACTCGTCTCTATCGTACAGGTAATTGACATGCTGCTGTTTAAGGGCATGGAAGAGTTGAAGAACTGTGTGGACCACTCAAAACAGAGGCACCATCTTGTTGGGAAATATGTCGTAGGTAATCAAGGTCTTGTGCAGGACCTTGGGCATAAAGATCAGGGCAGCTCTAATTTCCTGAGAAACTTTTACAGCAGCAACTACTTCTAGATTGTCTTTTTGAACTTTGCTGCTACTCTTGTATAAACACATTTGCTATTTATTGGTAGTAGGTACTCTTCCGAGCTTAGAACAGGTTGTTATGCTGTCTGCTTTGAGATGGAAGTCATGCCTCCTTATGTATTGTTTATCCTATAAGAACTACTTTATTAGTGTCAAAATCTGAAGGAAAAGATGTACCCTTTGTGCCTCTTGACTGTCTTTTGTGACAGGCTTTGTGATGAGGACAAGTTCACAAATTCACCAAAGCACCCTCTTTGATGCTTCCATTACTTGAATCATGAATGATGGTTTGCTTTGCTGTTAAGGCATCTATATAGCAAACTACTCATAGTATCTGAATCTTTCAGTAGAAAAGTGAGGTGCTCTTCACAGTCTCAACTGAAAAAACTTGTTGAAGTGTTTGGGGACTGTCCCCAGCCCAAAAAAAGAAGTTTTTTTTTTGGTTACTACAATGATGCAGGAACAGTCAGGGTGAACTTGTCGTTCAATTTTTGTGCAACAACCAGTGAAGGGTGTTCATTACGTATAACAATAACTACATCTCAATCTCAAGTTATCCACTATGAATCCCTACTACCCGAAAAGGAACTAATTTACCACCTCAGAACGAAATCAACATTGTGATATGAAACTCTGTAAATAAAAAAATAAAAAGCTATATGAAATCCTCATGGAAATTGAATCCGCAAGCAAGCTTCCTTGAGACTTGAATTACAACAATTATTTGCACCATGACACATTTTTTTTGGGTGTCATAGTAGATAAATCGAACCATGGTACATTTTATCAAATAAGCATTACAGAAAAATGTGGGTACTAGAATAATATTTGGTAAGTTGACATATAAAAATATATTTGGGACATTATCAAATATATTATATTGTGTATGTATGTTTAATTCCATAATTTTAGAGGAGAAAAAAGAAGGGTAGAATTTAGGTGGAGAGAAAGTAAAGAGAACGTGGGGAAGTGGAATTGGGTCTCTCTCTTTCAAACCCTTTTCCCCTTTATTTCCACTTTACGTTGAATCAGCGGAGACGCAAAAAAGAAGTGAGAGATAGAGCATAGTTTAATATATATACATAGAGAGAGATTTTATTTTAGCATTTCGTTCCCCATTCCACTTTTCCTTCCTTGTCAAAACTTAGGGTTTCTTCCTTCTCCTTTGCTTCCTTCATTCTATGTATGTATCTATCTTCCTTACTCTTTCTATTTATCTTTCACATGCCTATTTGTTTTTTCTGAATTCAATGTGCTTTGACGTGCATATTTTATAAGGTTTTGTGGATTTCTGCTTTTGGGCAGAAATTTGCTTCATTTTCCTGGGTGTAATTTTAATATAACTTCAATGTTGTTTCATGTATTTATGCCGCAATCATTTTTGTTTTTTTTTTTGGGGGTTGGATTTCTCTTTTCCCCTTTTTACCGGAAAAAAATCTGCTTATTTTGCCATTATTTTTGTTTTTGCTCTCTCAAAACTAGAATCCTGGCTCTCTTTTTGTTGCTTTGTTTTTTTTTTTTTTTTTGAAAGAGGAGTTTTTTCATTTTATTTGAATTCTATGTGGTTTGATGTGTCTATTAGACAATCATCTATTGTTTTTGCATTTTATTTGTTTCTGTTGGGTTGCATTTTCTGGATATCCATAGTTGTGCATGGTTGATCATTTGTATTTTGTGTTTGAATGTTGTCTTGCATGTGGAACTTGAACAGGTTTGTTGATTTTTTTAAAATTTGTTTTGTAATTTCATCAGGTGTGTGAGCTGATTTGATGTTGATGAATATTGTTGGCTTTTCTGTGGAATCCTGGTGCTAGGAAGGAGAAGTAGCTCGTATTTTTGAGGGTTTAACCTATCCCTGTTGAAAAAAGGTTACCTGAGTTTTGGGTTAGCAGAAAGGTGATCGGGTTTTGATTTCTAGGTGTTTTGACTATGCCAACATCCTGGGCTGATTCGGTTTCTGCAGCCGAGAATCTGGCTGCTGGTCCCCCCAGGTCATCCTATGTTCCACCACATCTTAGAAACAGGCCACCTTCAACAGATCCTCCTGCACAGGCTTCCTATGCTGGGCCTGCTGCATCTGCACAGGACCAAAGTGGTTATGGTGGCCCAAATGTAGGTGGAAGTCGTTGGAGTGGTCCGAAGAATGATTTCCGATCGGGTTATGGTGGTGGAGGAGGCCGTGGCAGTGGCGGTGGCTGGAACAACAGAACAGGTGGTTGGGATCGTGGGAGGGACCGAGAAGCTAATCCCTTTGCAGATGATGATGCTGAACCCTTTGTTGAGCCTGAGAATTCTGGGATTAACTTTGATGCGTACGAGGATATTCCTGTGGAGACAAGTGGGGATAATGTACCCCCTCCTGTGAACACGTTTGTTGAGATTGATTTAGGTGAAGCTGTCAACCTAAATATCAGGAGATGCAAGTATGTTAAACCAACCCCTGTGCAAAAGCATGCTATACCAATTGCACTTGCTGGTAGAGATTTGATGGCTTGTGCTCAGACTGGTTCTGGAAAAACGGCTGCTTTCTGTTTTCCCATCATTAGTGGAATAATGAGGGGACAATTTCCAAGACCTCCACGTCCGCGTGTGGCATTTCCACTGGCTCTAATTCTTTCTCCGACTAGGGAGCTCTCATGCCAAGTAAGTTTATGAGGTTTGTTGGTCTATGCACTCAGAAGGGTGGGGGAGAGAAGATCAATTTAGTTTTTTGGACTATGCACTATGGTTTGCTTTTCAAAAAGGTTTTTAAGTGCAGGGTTGAATGTTGTGTTTTGGCTTGCAGATTCACGATGAAGCTAAGAAATTTGCATATCAGACTGGTGTCAGGGTGGTTGTTGCTTATGGTGGTGCTCCCATAAACCAACAGGTTCTATTTCTTCTCTTGTTTGCATGGTACTTTTATCTTTTTGTCTATTCTATTCAGCTGACAGTGTTCTCTGAGTTTAGGCTGCTTGAAATTCTCATGCTATTAAAGAGATCTTTTTCTTTTTTTTCTTGCAAAAGATTAACATTGCTTTAGTTGAAGCTGATTTCATATTTTAAACCTGCTTTATCTTTCTCAAAAATTTATGATGTCACAAATCATACACGTGTGAAATTGGCCTTCAGTTCATTGAATTCTCTTTCAGCAAGTGGTTCTTCCTGGTCTAGGTACATAGTTTATGCAATGGACCTATGTTGTTCAGATCCTCTAAAAGTGCTGCTGTACTTGTATGGGATCCTCCAAAAATGCACAACTTTTGGAGAATCCAACACACATCCCACAAGATTTTGGAGGATCCGAGTAACATAGTGAAGGGCAATGGTGATAGTTATTGAGTGCTTTACAATATTAGTTCATACAGATTGTTTGTTGTATCATTTCATGCATGCACTATGAGAGACAGACATCATAGGCACCAAATAAGGAGATTGAAATGTCTACTATCATTAAAAGCAGTTCGCTTATAGATGTTTTTGAGCCGTGATGTTGCATCTTAACAGCTTCGAGAACTAGAGAGAGGAGTGCATATTCTTGTGGCAACACCTGGGCGGTTGGTTGATTTACTTGAGAGAGCTAGAGTCTCACTACAGATGATAAGGTACTTGGCTCTAGATGAGGCAGACCGAATGCTTGATATGGGTTTCGAGCCTCAAATAAGGAAAATTGTGCAACAAATGGACATGCCTCCACCAGGTGTAAGACAGACAATGCTGTTCAGTGCCACTTTTCCCAAAGAGATTCAGGTCAGTGCTCTGTTTGGATGGATTCTCTGTTCTTCGACCTATTTTTGCTCTTTAGATTATAATTTATTTCATTCTCCATCATCCCGTTGACTTAAACTTTTGAACTTAAAAGTTGAAATCCACTCCATGTTATTGATCTAGCTGCTTCCATAGTTATTACTCACTCCTTTCAGCAAAGAATGTCACCTTTCTAAATTTGGAGATGATTCAATCTGAACTTTTACCCTTAATGGCAAGCTTTTATAGCTATAAAAATGTTATTTTATGTTTAACATCACAAATGTTGTGACATATTTTAGGCTATAAGTTTCAATAGGCTTCATTTCTTTCTTAAGCTCTGTGTCTAGTTAAAATGCGCCTTATAAATTAAAAAGAGTGGAGTGGGTGGGGGACTACATTGTTCCCGATCTGACCTGAGTTTTTCTGCTTCTCATCAGTTGTTTTTTGGCCTATATTTTTTTGCTCAATCAAAACATAGGAAGTGAATTGGAATAATCACTGTGAATATACATTTTTGTGAGAAGTTTTCAGCTTTGATCTTGCAGAGACTGGCATTGGATTTTCTTTCAAGCTATATCTTTTTGGCTGTGGGAAGGGTCGGCTCTAGTACTGATCTGATTGTCCAAAGAGTTGAATATGTTCAGGAGACTGACAAGAGAAGCCACCTGATGGATCTCCTTCATGCACAGAGGGCAAATGGTTCTCATGGCAAGGTATTATCCATCTATTACTTGATTTGACTTAATTACTAATGTCTATTATGTAGGATGAGCAAAAAAATTGACGTTCAGACCTGTATCTATACTTCCTGACCTTTTTCATTGTTAGTTGGTGGAGAAGTATTCAAAGTGCTTATTAGGTACTTGCCTATTCTTCTGAAGTGATGCCCTGTTCTTTATAGGGTTTCTCACGATAGAGACTCTACCTTGTTTGATTGACATCTGCATCACATTAATTCTGTATTTTTAATAGAGAACCTGAGAATCTCAAAATTAAATGTGTGATCTGGTGTGGTGATTTTGGGGTGTTGGAGGTAGAACAGTCTAAAGATTAATGAAGAAATCAAATCAGAATTTGTTGCTTAAAAATATCATTTTGCTCAAGATGCTTCATTCCTGGTTTTGCTTGTTATGTTAAGATTCAACCATAACAAAGAGAGTTTGAGTGTATCTTTACTATTAGTCTTGTGAGAAGCAATGCATTGTTCCTAGTTACTCTTCAGTGGAATTACCAGAAATTATTGGTTGAAATTCTAATGACTGTGGTCTTTAATTATCAGCAAGCTCTTACCCTTGTTTTTGTCGAGACGAAAAAAGGAGCTGATTCATTGGAGCATTGGCTTTGTATGAACGGTTTCCCTGCTACTGCTATTCATGGTGATAGAACTCAGCAGGTATTTATGATTTCTCTAGTGTGATTCTGGTTGGTTTATCTCATGAGACATATTGCTATGATATGTCTATTTATTCTCTATTTTTAAGTGACGTGCTTCTGGCCTTTTTCTTGAGTTATGGGTTTTCTGTGTTCTTTTCACCAGTTAAAGTTAAATTTCACTGTCTGTGTTCATGGCTAGCGTAAGATATGTCCAGCTCCTTGAACCATGAAATATTGTGTAAAATTAAGAGCATTTTTATATCAATCCTCTGGGTTAAGCAGTGTAAGGCATTCTAGAAATTGGGGATGTGGAATTTCTTTTCTACTTATTTTCCCTTTTCCTTTTCTTGTCTAGTTTATAAATCTGTGAGGAGTTGGCTCTTAGAGGAGTGAAGCATATGTTGAAAGTTGAGACTTAGGATGCTCAATTTCTTAACATTGAAAGAACTTGAAATTAATTTCCTACACTTGATCTCTAGAGCCCTACCTCAACAGCTCAACTGCTATATTTCAGCTCTTGGGATATAATACTTTTATGTGTTGGTACCTTTAAAACCCATCGCTTAGTCTCTTGAACTGAAAGCGATGCAATGCCAGGGGTCGTTGCATAATGTATGCAAATCAGATCAGTGTGCACTTTTAACATTGACACACAAAGTGATCCCTCTCAATTTTGAGGAGTTGGATCAATATCGTCATCATTGCATATTGAATGTTGAAGTTAAATAATTTTAATTGATAGTTTATTATATTACTAAATTCATGTATGTATGATATTTTTAAATTTTTCGTAAATGTGCACTTCACTTCTAGTTTTACGCTTCAAACCCCATGGAACTTTTTTATTTTTTATATTTTTTTTGCGCTTCTCATATTCAAATAGCACTGGTGTGATTCTGTCTATTTGAGTGTTTTTTTTTTAAAAAAGATCTGATACTGCTATGTGGATGATATTATTATTAGTCGCTTTTATGTTGATGCTGTATGGTGTGGGTGGTGGTGACAAGATCTGTATACCATTGTGATATTTGGGGCTTTGTGTTGTCCAAGGTCATCTCTGCTATAGCAGAACTGGTTAAATTAGCTTCATCGTATACCATTGTGATATTTGGGGCTTTGTGTGACAAGATCTTTTCTACCTTACTCCTTCAAATAGCTTGTGTTGGATGGGATTTCATTTCATTTTTCCCCTTGATCAATTATTGTTGTCCATTATTGGCAGGAAAGGGAATACGCCCTGAGATCCTTCAAAACTGGTAACACACCAATCTTGGTTGCAACGGATGTGGCAGCACGTGGTCTTGATATACCCCATGTTGCTCATGTTGTGAACTTTGACATTCCAAATGACATTGATGATTATGTCCACCGTATTGGAAGAACAGGGCGAGCAGGAAAATCAGGTTTAGCAACAGCCTTCTTTAATGAGAACAATTCTTCTGTGGCAAGATCACTGGCTGATCTGATGCAAGAAGCAAACCAAGAAGTACCTGCTTGGCTTTCTCGCTATGCTGCTCGATCTTCACATGGAGGTAGCAAAAACCGTCGTGGTGGAAATCGTTTTGGTGGCCGTGATTTCCGAAAAGATTCCTCTTTCAATCGAGGAGGGATCACAGATTACTATGGTGTGGCCAATATGAGCAGTGGCTATGGTGCTCCTGGTGGGTATGCTGCACCATATGGTGGTGCTGGTGTGACTAGTGCCTGGGACTAACCAGCCACAGTTTGCAAATTCAGATACAGTTTCAATTTTGCAGTAGCAGATCTCTACTCACCTTTAGTTTCAATCTCCTTATTTTGTTCATTTTTGTAAGTTTTGACATTTCTTACTGAAGTCTTCGCTGCAATGGTGGTTTGGGTTGCTGTGACATAGTTAGGGCTCGTCAGGGATGTGTAAATCTTGGCAGGTGGTGGTGAATACTTACTTTTAACATATTAGGATTTACTTTGCCTTGCTTGACTTCTCCCTTTGCTTTTGCCCTCTGCTTTAACATTTTGGGAGGTGGGATGTATGTGTTAAAGAATAGGTCTCATGTGTAGGGGGGAGTGTGTGTTTCTTCTGCCAGCAATTGATTTATATATCTCTTAGGTGTATTCTTTATCAACCAAATGTATTGGTTGTAGGTTTTAAGTTCAGGGCCCTTGAAGTGTTTGTGTTCAACTCTAATCACTGTTGTAATATTACAAATTCAGTGCTAAGTTTTGTACTACTATAATGTTCTTGTTATGTTTTCTTATTATCATTCATAATCTTCTTTTACTATTTCACATGTACCTTTTGGCAGACTTTAGTATTCTTATTGCCTTGTAAAAAAGATTAAATTGATAATTGATGGTATCAATACCACTTATTTAAAACAGTTTATATTAAAGATAAAAAGAATCATTATTGTTTATAGGGACAAAAGAGAGTTAAAAAGCAAATTGAAAAGGGGAGTAGATGAAGAAATTATAGATGGATGAATCAAATTGTATTCCAGGTAAATGTAATATTCCAAGTCAGTACACATGTCAAAAGAAAGCTATTATTTCGCAGACAAATATCCTTTTTCTCTTTACAAACACTTGGATGGAAAAACAAAAACACTTCATTGTGACAACTGTTTATAGTAAAAGCAACATGCTTCAATCCTAGAATTTATTTTATTTTTATAAAGAAAAAAGAATTGCAACCTCCAGGACACCAAAAAAAAATATCAAAAGCATCTCTTGCTCAAGTAATTTCCTCCAAGAAGATATATTTGTTGTTGCAGGCATCATCTTCTTGATATTTCAACTGGATACACCCTTTGCCTACATAAAAGTTACAAAAGAAAGAGTCAGATACAGAACACTAATCTCAATCTTTAGTACCAGTTACAGTAAACTAAAAGAACCAGTATATAGCTTAACATGACTACATATCTCATAATTTTGAACTTACATCTAGATGCCATTATTTCTTCTTCTTCTGTAATGTATTTGACCTCGCTGCTTCTTTCGCCTTCTCATAATGATTCTGTATTCTAAATCTTCAGCTATCCCAGAAAGCCAATTTGGATTTCGAGAAGAAAGCATCAAATATGCTATGGAGAATCCAATAATCAATCCAGTACCATATCCCATAAGAACCACTTTCCAACTGAGCTCACTTAGAAATGTTGAATCATTTTCTTCATCTGGCACAAATGTTGTGTTGTTTGTCTCTGGTATCCGGTCACTTCCACAACCTCCTGAAACTGGGAATCCACGCAATCCATCATTGCCTTCATATGAATTGTTGCCAAATGTATCAAATTGATTCCCTTTTGGAATGCATCCTTCAAGATGATTGCGAGAGAGATTAAAAACTGCAAGAGATGTAAGAGAAACAAGTTGTTTTGGTATCTCTCCTGAAAGCCTATTGGATGAAAGGTCCAATGATTCGACTACAGATAACTTTCCAAGTGATGGTGGTATATGACCCTGCAATTCATTGTGAGATAAATTCAACACACGCAATGCGATGAGGTCTCCCAACATACTAGGAATATGCCCTTCAAACTCGTTGTTTGAAAGATCCATAGTGGTGTACAAAGACAAGATTCTCACAACTTCTAACTCCATTCCCTTTGTTGCAACAATTATCGAGTCTTGGTAATATTCTTTTTCTTCATCATCTGGTACCTTCATTGTCTTATCAATTCCCCTCAATGCTTTCAGATTTTTGAAAAGACTTGTTGGCAGTTCTGCTGTAAAGGCATTGCGAGAGAGATCTAACATCCGAAGTTGAGGAAACAGTTTCGAACTAGTTGAAGTTCTAATTGGTCCGTGCAAATTATTGAGTCTCAAGCTTAAAACTTGGAGATTTGGAAGAGTCCCCAACCACATAGGGAATGTGTCATTGAGTTGATTGTTTCCTAAGTCAAGAACTTCCAACTCTTTGCAATTAGCCAAGGATCTTGGGAGTTTTCCCTCTAGATTATTGCCATGCAAGTTGAAGCTTTTGAGTTTACTTCCTGAGCTAAAAGTTGTTTGCAGACTCCCAGAAAGACTATTGTGTCGCATATCCAAAACCTCGAGTTGATCACTCATGTTACCCAAACATTGTGGAATTTCTCCCTTCAAATTGTTATTTGACAAATCTAGGATTTTTAATGTTGTCAAATTGCAAATAGAAGAAGGGATCTTACCACTGACATTATTATTTGACATGACGAAGTATTCTATAGAGGGTGGTGGAATTGGTAGTGTCCCTTGAAGAGAATTGGACAATAAGTTAATAGAGATCAGTTGGGAAAATGATGAAATGTGGTCAATACTTGTCAACATGTTGTGGGCTAGATTAAGATTTTTTATGGAATGCATCCAATTAGACAATACCACATCAGGAATTGTTCCTTGAATGTTGTTATATGAAAGATCCAAGGTATAAAAGTTCTTTGCTGATCTCAAAAAATCCAGTTCTTTTACTTGACAAGCAGCCAAATACAAGTATTCAAGAGATTGGGGCAATGTAGACTTGACTTTGTTCTCATTGATCAGAGAAATACTATTATATGAAAGATCAAGATACCAAAGTTGTTTGAGGTTTGAAAAGACACTGACATCTACACTCCCACTAAAATTATTAGACAAAAGATCAAGGTATTTTACATTTCTGAGGTTCTGGAGTGACTTGGGAAGAGGACATTGCAACTGGTTATTTGATAAATCAATCGAGACTACGCTCACAAGGTTCTGAATTGATTTGGGAAGACATCCTTGCAACTCATTTTCGCTTATATCAACATCGGCTAGTACTGAATTGTTACTGATTTCCTTAAGTTGACCAGAAAAGTGGTTATTACTCAAGTCTAGTTGACTCAGTAATGGAAGGGAGAATATCCAGGATGGTATTTCTCCATTCAGGGAGTTATTTGATAGACTAAGTGTGTTCAGATCCTGCAGTCCACTTGTAAACTGAGGAAATATCGGTCCTTCAAGACGGTTATCTTGAAGGTCCATATACTCCAGATGGGTGAGGTTCCAAAGAGATTTCGGAACCTGCCCCGAGATATTGCAGGAACCAAGTACCAATCTCTGCAGTGAAGTTAGATAGCCAAGACATTCAGGCAGGAAATTACCAGAAAAATTTACCCCACCGAGATTCAGCTCCATGAGAGATGCACTGCTATTCCATTTGGTCTTTGGAAAATAACCATTGAGCTGATCATTGTAACTTAAGTCAAGTGTTTCCAGGTTGGGCAGGTTAAAGATACTCTCAGGTATTATCCCATACAATCCTGTTCTCGTCAGCTCCAGAGTCGTTAAATGAGAAGAGAAATTCAGAGGAATGGTGGAAGAGATGTTCACACCACTAAGATGAAGCTCTCTTAATTGAGTCAAATTTTGAAGGGACATCTTGAAATCGTAAGCTACAAGTCTAAGCTCACTGTTAAACGATAAAAAAAAAGACTGTAACTTGGAGAGATGAGAGATTTCAGAAGGAATTTGACCTGAGAAGTCTGCCCGGGAAAGATCAAGATGTGTCAAGCTTGCTAACCTGCCAAATTTAGGCGAGATATGAGAACCGTCAAAGCTATTCATTGAAAGATTGAGCCTTTGGAGATGAGAGAGTTGGAATAGGCTGCTATTGGAATCAATCTTCCCAGCAAGTTGGCTGCAACTGAGGTCAAGCTCAATCACATGACCGGTCGTCTCATCACATATTATTCCATCCCACGAACAACAATCTTTGTTCATGTTCCATGAACTCGTTTTAGGATAAGACTGCTTGTCACACAAAAAAGATGCAGATTCATCAACAACAAAAGACTGATTGAATTCTACAAGGGCAAGACTTTGATCTCTGGGGCATTTTGCAAATGAGGACAAAACAAGTTGACAAAGAAAGAAAGATGCTAGTAGAAACAAGAGACTCATTTTGCAAGAAAAATGGTAGGTAATGAAGAAAAAAAGTTGTGCTTTGTGTTATATTCCCAAATCAAAATTCATGAGATATATATACACCATCGGTCCGTGTTAAAAGGAGTTGAATCTTGTTGGTCTTCTCAAGGCACGAGTCTTTTACGAGTTGATTTTGGTCATATATTCCCTGGTTTGATCACCATGGATTTGGGGCAACTTGCTACTTACTATGTCTACATTAAATGCATCTTTTCAGTGGAGAAAAGGACAGCTCCAATGAGATATATCAAGTCAACACACAAGTCTTTCCGTGGAAATGTAAAATGAAAACAATACTCATTAACAAAATGCCATGACCAGTTGACCACTTAAGCTTAAAGATCCACGGGATTTACGCCCCATAGCTCAGGGCTTACACCTCACCCCACGTTACATAAAATCAAGTCTTTCCATGGAAATTTGATATAACTTTATCATTGGCTATAGTTGACAAACGACTTTTTGGCTATACTAATTACCACTTTGATTTTTGTCATTGTTCAACAGAACGTATTCCTTACTTCAACCCCTGTGGATTTGGGGGCAGCTATTTCCTTCCTATTTCTACATCAACTTTAGTAATTTTAGTGGAGAAAGAAGAAACAAAGGGTAAGTTTCTAATGAATGAGACAGTTGAAGTCAATACACAAGTCTTCTTGTGGTAAAGGTAGAAGTGTGACTATGCAAGTTGGAGGGCATAGACGCCAATTGTAATCAAGTTCAAGGGCACATATAGGTAATGAAATCTCTAAATTGTGATTAAATACAAAGGTATCAAGAGAAGCAGTAGCATTTGAGGCTCCATGGAACCAAAAGATTAAGGCACCTCCATTCCAGCTAGTAAAAACAAGTTGCAGCTACTATTTCTTGAAGACCGACTTGGTCATGGGTTGGAGCGATTAAATTTCCTTAGTCAAGTTACACAGATGCCAAAAATAATGTGTCTAAATGTTTCCTCACAGTTTACAACTTGAAATGTTTCATGGAATTGAATGCTGAAAATACATTTTCTGGGAACTAGAATAGGATATGACACATGTTCACTTTGCTATTACATTAACTCACGCCTTCACCAACTTCAACATTGGCATGATTGTATTGTGAAACAATGTCTGGAGGCAAATTAATCAATAAAACTAAGATCCTAAAAATAATCATCCACCATACAAAGGGGGAAAGACCATTTGGTAATCGCAATTAATTAATCTTAAATTATTGGGACACTTCATTACAATCCTGTTCCTTGTGAGATGGGAAATTTTTTGGCAAGGTGAACAATGGTGTTTCTCCAGATAATCCCTTTATTGACATGGCCAAAGAATAGCCCAATGCTCGGGCAACTGGAACTGCAACTGCATTACCTACTTGCATGTACCTGAGTGCCATATAACAATGAAAATGTCACAGAAAGCAACAAAATGTTGTTTCAAATACCAAATAAACTCAGATTAAGAAGGCAAGTGACTCTTTCCATTCATAAGGAGCTTCTACTGAAAAATAATTAGCAGATTTCCAAAGCTTCTTTTAGGTTGGTTTAGTATACTAATATCCATAACAGCCATTATAAGAATACAGAAGGCAAGTGACTCCTTCCGTTCATAAATATCTCCCAAATACCAGCAGATCCTGAATACTGAGCTAAAATTGTGGCTCTGGCATGTTTCTTGATTCTCTTATTAGTTTAAGCTCAAGCAGCATGGTACTTTAAGTGAGAAAAATGAAAACATGTCCCCTTCCCTCAGTCAC
Source organism: Solanum pinnatisectum (assembly GCA_035578085.1). NCBI lineage: Eukaryota > Viridiplantae > Streptophyta > Magnoliopsida > Solanales > Solanaceae > Solanum > Solanum pinnatisectum. Next base: position 249,008 of record CM069087.1, read on the forward strand.
CAGCCTATTGGTGATATAGAGCAAAGCAGGGATTTAATAAAAGAATTACTGAAAACTCAGATTTTCAACCATCAGTCAGATTTTAGGCATCGCAATACCTTTCTTTTATTGGACCTATCAACTTGTAGTAGTCAGGAAAACCTTGGAGCCTTGCATTTTCACGAATTGTGAGCACTCTATCTTGTAGTGGATGTACTATGGTCTGGAAGGACATGAGAATAAAGAACAATGCATCAGGATGAGACAAGATAACTAATTTTAAGAATTGAGATAAGATGGCAAAGGTTAAAGCTACCTGATTATGGGGTTCAGCTCTCGTCACAACTGTTGGGACAGTTTCATCCCACCACAAACGACCAAACGGTCTGCATAATGTCACAATTAAAAACAGTATTTAGCATTATGGAGAGGGAGGTGAATAAATAAAGATACCAAATCAAAAGGGGGGAAAGAGATTTATCATTACTTTGAGGAACTACCACCAACGAAGCTCATAGCATAGTCAGGGACCTGTTAATTTAAGTATCATAAGATCCTGAAAATGAACAACATAATTAACTATATCACTCCAACAAAATCATACCAAAGGCTTTCCAGAAGGTAACTTTACTCTCTCCACATCTGGGTCCCATTCAACTTTATTATCTGGCCGAACACGAACTCCAGGCAAGTCCCTGAAGTTTGCACCCTACAATCACAGAAGGTGAAGAACTCAACATTACAAGGAGCTCATCACTTAGTACCGCAAATGGCATGACAGAAACAATTTAATTACCTTCCGCTTGGGAATTTGACATACACGCTGATGATCATCTTCATTCAACTGAAGAGGACGATGATCATATAGTACGCTTCCCGGCAACCCTACAAAATGCATCAACAAAACTCATTAATGCAGAACTCATTTCAAGCTCAACCCTAGTTACAACATGAAACCTTTCAAATAAGAATTAAGTGTTGTTTTTGCTGATACTTCTCAGGTGCAAACATGGAGCAACAAAACCTACATTACTCTACAAGCAAAATATGTGGACTCACCATCCCTCCCCATTCTTATAAAATGCTGGAAATCAGATTTGGGCTCATCAGTGTAAGGCATTTCATCTCTTGGCTCATTGTTCTCCACCTAAAGAGAAAATCATATGCAAAAAAGAGTAACTAGTTTATGTTCAAGTAATTGGAAGTGCCTTCAAAAAAACTTTAATATCTCATACATACCAAAGGGAGATCAGAAAGTGCGTCACCAAGAAAGAGTTCTTTCTTTAACTCAAGATCCCAGCCTGAATCATACGCAACTGTGTTTGACTGCATTAGCACATGTATGCACATTTAGTCAAATATCAATTGCTACAGCATTCATGAGATTTTAAAAAAAAATCAAAAGCCTACCTCAAATTCTACGGGAATAACACCCCTCACAATAACTTTATGTGTGGGCAATGGATATTGTGGCAACTTCTGCAACATGACAAGATTTAAGCAGAGTGAGGATGGTGGATAGGTGCATTGAATTCAATATTGAGAAACTATTAAATAACTTAAAAATCAAAATCAGTATTACCTCTGATGATAGAGCACCAAACATGAAGACACGCATACGAAATTGTGGGAGACCATACGCACCAGCTGCCATCATTCCCATCCGTGCTTGGTAGTTCATCCCAACAAGTCTGCTCAATGCATATCGCCCAAGGAAACCATTGGAGAATTTGACAAGGTCCACCACGTTCTCCATTAATACAAACCTGGGTTTCAAGAAATCCACAATGTCCATGTAGACATCAAGTTGTTTATTTTTAGGATCCTGCATCGGATTTTCTTTATTCCTAAAACGATTGAATCCACTGATTCCTTGGCAAGGTGGTCCACCGCATACGACATCAACATCACCCTAGAAAACAACCAACAGAAAATTCAATCAGTATGCGTCAGCATTACAAATCATTAGCAAGTTGATAACCTAGAAGTAGTTCAGATCTTTTAACCCCAAAGCCAGTAAGATTGAAATAGAGGGATAATACTTACAGGCAACGGCAAAAGATTTGCTTTGAAGCCTTTCGCCACAAACTCTTTGATTTTCTTCGGGCAGTCACTATACAAATATGTCAACTAGTTGGAAAGAATTTTTTTAACAAATAAACATAAAAATTTTCAGAATAAATTGTTTCATGTGTATACCTTAAGCCATCTATTGGCTCCCAGGTGTCTTCCTCTGGACCATACCCTCTCCAGTGGACCTAGGCACAAGGTAATCAAAGTGATTTCAGAAAATGACAAGGGTCAGAAACACACAGAAAAAAACATAAAAGGACTTCAGCTTTTCCACAAAAGAAATCTGTTTGTTTTACCAAAGAATTAAAGAATTCCAAGCTCAATGGTAAAGTACCTTGAAGTAAAGTCCAGGTTTGTTATTTTCTTTAGGATCTCCGTAACAAACTTCTAATAGTTCTTCGACCTCAAATATTTCACCTTCTTTATCATCACCAGAATCATCACCTTCATCATCATTTTCTTCATCTTCTTCAACTTCATCTGTTACTTTCAAATGAGGGTGTGGAGGAACACTGCTTTTTACCAAGGAACAAGAGACACAAAGCTGCACCCACTCCTTTAGAAGTGACAGGAAGTCACTGGCATACTCATTCCTCACCTGAGTCTCTGGGTGGTTCAATCTCAAACTGTCACATGCATGTTTGTTAAGGTCAACAGCCCATTTCTGCATCCAGGAACTTGTATTAACAGGACTAAAGGTCTTATCAAAAATAAAGAAAGTGAGTCACATTATGCTGGTTCAAATTGGCAAAACATAGAATAAGTTGAAGGAAAGAACATACAGTAACAAGTTTAACGCCTTTGCTATTGGCACCCAAGCATAACCCTGTGGACATTGCTCCACATCCTGAATATAGATCCAATAGCTTCTTTTCCAGACTGTGTTCTTTGACCTCACCAGCATCAATGTCACTTGATATAGTAGAAGATGAACTTACTGGACTTGTAGTATCTACAAAGAATTAACCTCTCAATTAGGCATGTTTAAGCTTGAATACTAACACAAAAGGACCAACACTGTAGGCCAATTATTGAAAAGAGTCGACATAAAAATACCAGGAGGCAAGCTAATGAAGGAAGAGTATGGAAGCAAGTACTTCATGTCATAGTAGAAATCACAATTCGATTTTACATTTTCCTTGAACTGTGAAGTTGCCTGCAACAATATTCTGCATTTTTAGTTCAACCACTCAATACCAATTCAAAGTACTCACCAGCAAGGTAACAAAGACATACATTTGAGGGCACAGGAACAATCTTTAGTTTGGTCACAAGGCAATCAAGAGGGTTGTCATCCTTGATTTCAGAAAGGAATACACGTTTATTGTCAATGAACTGATCGTGGCTTTTAATAACCTAGCAGGGAAAAAGAGATGTGAGACCATGATAGCATCACAGAGGGCAAGAAACCTTTCATATGATAGAGTAGGCATTTCTTACAGTATCCTTAGCTCTATAAAACCACTGAGCTGTAAAATACTGCATGCCATCAACTGCTTCAAAGAATTCGACAATCTTGCAAATGTAATCATCCTCGTCATCAGCAGCCTAGTTACATGATAGATAATAAAAATAAGTCAAGACATGGATACATTATATGGCCATAAGTAAGATAACAAACCTCAACTTACAATAATTGGGCTATGATAAATGGAGAAAATTTTCAACCAATTGTAAAATATGAACCTTGGGCCTAACTCAAACCAAAACTAGCTCATGAGGGAGGATAGCTCAAATATAAACTAGGAGACCGCCAATCCATTCCCCAATCAATGTAGAGCTCTAACGAACTCTAAAACCTACACCACCACCACACACCTAATCACACCAAGACCACCAATTAGATTGTGGACAACATCACCATAGGGGCCTAAATGGTGACAGATCTAGCTCTCATACCATTAAAGGTATGAACCTTATGTTTAAATAAACCCCAAAAGCCAGCTCATATGGAGAAAACTACCAAATCTATGCAAGCAGGTTCCATGGTAAGTTGAGAGTCCAATGTCAACACAAACAATGACAACTCTTTTAATTTTAACTTTACTCCTGGCATGTTCAAACCCAACACTAAGGGACTTTTTTGTACTTTATACATATCTTTAATTTAAGACCACAAGATTCAAAAGTCACTTTTTACTTTCTTAAACTTTGTGCTAAGTCAAAACCAATCAAACAAATTGAAACGGAAACATTTTTTAATGCTAGCTAAGCAAAAGCATATCAACGTAGATGTAAAGATAGCGCATCCATGCCTAACTCAAACCCAAAAACTAGTTCAAGATGGAGAATTGCACAAGTCCATAAGCAATTCACCAATCCATTACCCAACCAGGTTGACACTAACACCCATTTACACAAAGGCCCAACTAGAGCATGAACCACAAATCCAACAAGGATAAACCTGGCTCTAATACCATGTATATATCAAATAAGAAGAATAGCTGATATATAATTATAGGAAGTAACAATATTATATACATATAGATCTTTCTAACTATGGAAATGATTAAAAGGAAAATCCTACATATTCGCTATGAATCCCTAGAATTAAGTCGTCTATGTATATTACAAGGAATATGACTATATTCATTCCTTAACAGTAAGCAAAGATACTAGATCCCAAGTATCATCTACACCCATTATCTGCAAAAAGTTCCACTTGCCACAAATAAGGCCCACATACAATTTAACATTTAGTTAATATTTAAGATTACATAAAAAGTACCCACATTCCTATCAAACCTATTATAAAGAGTATATCAACACAGTGAAGGACCTGAATAACATGTTTATGGTTAATTTACACTTTACCTTCACATGTGCATCATCCTCGAGATAATAAATCTGATCATCAACATCAGCTCGACTAAAATGGCACTTAGCTTGAATTAACTGGTCCGGATCATCTTGACTGTAACATGAAAGTATCAAAAACACATAAATCCTTGAAAATCAAAAAATATAACAAAAATGATGTTGTGATGGATAGTAGTTCAATACTTACCCATTTAAGCTCTTGGTACCATTTGATTTCCCCTTGTTCTGTTTACCAAAAAATCACAGCCATGTAAGTAAAATATTAAATAAACACTAATGATGCCAAATAAAAACAGACAGATAGACTATCAACAACAGTCACTTAAATTATGCTTTTTATTCAGAAGCTTCAAAGGTAGCGTCAACTTTGGCAGCAGAATGTCAGATATACCATATAGAAAGCATAATTTCATGCTATTTAAAATTATATTAAACATTTTTGCAACTAAATTGCAAATATTTCAAAGTAAAGAATGTTTAAACTCTCAAAGTAAGAATCTTTCTTACATAGCGATGAGGCCACTTCAATCTAGCTTCTGCATCCGGAACAGGGTCACCGGCAAGTGCACACTCTTCATCTTTCACTTTCTCAGCTCTCTTAGGCTTCCTTTTTGAAGGTGAAATCGACAAGCTCTTCTTCAGACTCCCTAACTCCATTCCATCTACATCTTCCTCCTCCACAAAATCACTCTCAGCTACAGAATCCACCAAAGGTTCCACCTTTACTGCAGCTTGCCACGTGGATTTCTTGCTCGGCGTCGCCGAATTAGACTCAGATACGAAATCGCTATCAGCTGGTGAAGCTACTCCAGATTCTACCTTTTCTACAGCTGGCTTCTTCAACTTCTTGTTATTGCTTTCCGATTGACAAGCTACCACTGAACTTTCAGCTGTTGTTCGTCTCGTGGATTTCTTCTTTGATGATAAAACAGGTTCCTGTTCAAAATCGGAATCAGCTGGTTGAGCTACTACTGGATCTGGCCTTTCAACTACAAGTCTCTTCGACTTCCTGCTGCCGGATGAAGACTCTGGCTTTGTCGCCGGAGAAGATTTCCGTTTGCTAGGCATTGGGATATCTGAAGAGATGCAGCAGTAGGTCGCGGCGTCAGCGGCCGTACAGTGTGTACAGAGGCGGGAGGATGAGGGAATATAGGAGAGAGTAAAAAAAGTCAGGAGAGCTTTATTTGGCCTATATAATCTCTTATTTTTTGGACTTAGGCGAAAATATTTGAAATTAGTGAGAAGGGGGAGAAAAAGGCGGGACTGGCGGAATTATTGGGCAATCGAAAGTGAATTGAAAATATGGCCTCAGTTCCACTAAAAAGCCCCATATTTAAGAAAAGGGAAAATGGTCAAATATGCCCCTAAATTATTTGAAAAGATCTAGATATATTCTTCGCTTAAAGTTTGGCTCACTCATGCTTTCGGTGACTAACTTTTCGCATAAATATACCCTTATAGGCGTTAGTTGATATGCTGGAAATATCCAGCTCATTTTCCCTTTATTTGAATGCCAAATGGAATTGCTACGTCACTTTAAATTACCACGTGGTATTTTTATGAAAATGGAAAGAGATCAATTATGCCCCTAAAATATTCGGACCCATATACACCTAATCCGACCCATAAATCAATCCCTCTTTTAAATAACCTATCCGACCCATTAAGTGACGTGGCAATTCCATCTGGCATTTAAATAAAGGGAAAATGAGCTGGATATTTCCAGCATATCAACTAACGCCCATAAGGGCATATTTATGCAAAAAGTTGGACGACGAGGGCTTGAGCCAAACTTTAAACGGAAGGTATATCTAGTCCTTTTCGAATAGTTTAGGGGCATATTTGTCCCTTTTTCCTTAAGAAAATAAAGTTTTTTTTTTGTAATTTTGTAATTCTAAATTAAAGTTGTAGTATCAATATATGTGACCTTAAATATGTCATACGAAAAATTGAAATTAAAGCATTACTATAAAAATAATGAATTATTCTTTTTTTAAAACTGATTAAAATGGAAAGTAAGTCATTTTAACGAAAAAAGGTAATTTTGAAATAAGTATTTGTTTATTTCATTCTCGTGGATTGAGAAAAAATATATGTGCCAAAATTTATAATAAAACGTGGCTTAAAAGAAGAGTAGTAATATTTCGTATAGTCAAATATTGATTGACATTACTTGTGAAATGTTTTTAGTGAAGCTTGACTTAATAAATCTAGACATATTATGTTCTTAATTTACATTCATGCTACTACATTAATTTCTCATTATTTTTAAGAGTCTGATTACACGGGAGAAAATGCATTTAATTTACTTAATTATAAATATAACGTGACAATAATTAATTTGCTATAACATGTTATTTAAACGTATTTGTTTTAACATGCATAAAGTTATATAAATATTGCTGCAAAACGAATGGCGACTATGTAAATATAATTACTGCCTTGTGTTATTGTATTTCTAAAAATAGGCCGATACACAAATATACATCATTATATTTTTTCCATATTTAAAAAAAATGTGCAAATATAGCCTTTTAAGAAATTGCTCGTTCAAATTACATTAAACTTGAGTATAATGTTTGTTCACAGTCACATTTTTTTTAATCTTATAGATAAAATATTAGATTGTCGTTTAAAATTTGAATAGCTTACAAAATTTTATACCATAGTATAACATTTTCTCATTTGATATTTAGTTTTTCTCAATCTCACCAACAAAATATTAGAAGATGATGAACATTTAAACAATTTACAAAATTTTGGATTATAATATAATATTTTCTCATATAATTTTGAGTTCAATCTTGTAAAAGGTTCATAAATTGGAAGAGTAGGTTGGTCATTTACTAAAGAGTTGTTTCAAAACTTATGTATAGTTTTTGAGGCCCATGTAAAGCAAAAGAATTGGGGGCCCAATAGATGAGCAAGTAACAATCGGATCCTCAAATTAAGCTCGAGTATTTCGTCTCCCATGGCTGCCAACTCTTTCTCAAGCTCTCTCTCTATCAATTTGTATGTATGTTTTGTTCATCTCTAAACTTTTTTATTTATTCTTCAACTTTTTATTGTTAAACTTAATTGGAATGGAATGTTCTGTTTTCACTCATTGGATAGTTACAATGTGCAAATGCGTTCTTTTGTGTATATATATTGTTAAATCTGTTTGATTGCTCACTCTATGTGCAAGTTTAAATATTTACATGTTTCTAGGAGGAGGCAGGATCTCGGCTCGATTGAGATTTGAGCTCAATTTTTGAAAGGAAATGAAAGAAAAACTAGGCAATGTCATTTTAGCAAACACTACTTCAATTCACAGTAAACAAGATTCTTTGATTGTATTACTCTAATAAACTGAAATAAGGAATAATGATAACAAAACATTATTATTGATAGAAAGGTTACAAGGATAGGATATAGGGGTTAGACAGAAAGAGGATGAAAATCCCAAAGTTTGTAGATGACAACCCTTTTATCCCATTGTCACGTGCTTCCATACTCAACCTGGATCCCAAGTAAATCCCTTGTTTTCGCCTCGTCGCGTTTTAGCCCCTCGTCCAAATAACTGGTCAATAAGAATTATGTGAGTTGTCCATGTTCACAACAGTCATTTATACAGAATCATTACAAAAATTAAACTGGGACGGGGATTTCTGAGATGTACAGAGGAAACACTCAAGAAACCCAGAGCACATCCTCTGATGAAGATATCGGCAATGGGTAATGTGATAAATTCGGCAACAAATTTTGTTGGGCGTGCAAACAAAGTTTCACATTGGTAGCTTAAAAAGATTGGAAAGCTACATATAAGGTGTGTGGTCTCCTATAGACAATATCACACCATGTTAAAAGCTTCATTGGGTTGATTTAGCCCAACAAAATTAAAGGTGGATATGGCGTCGATCTTCTTCTGTAACTGCATCTCCTTGACTCGTACTGCCAACACAGCTGCTTTTCGTTTTAGCTACATATACTACTCTTCATCATCTTTCCCTGCCTTACTTCATGTTGATCTGTTTGTTTTGCTTCCGTTTGTTTCTCCCTGAAGGCCTCTGTGTTCCGAGTGAGGCACTCAACAGTAATACATATAGATTTATACATATGAATATTTGTAACCTCTATGCATAGAAATGATATAACACTCTGAAATGATTTAAAGATTACATGAAAATCTTTTAATGCTTATTGCTTTTCTTTATTGATTTTATGAAATGTCACAGTTATTGTATATCATGTATTTTATGTATCCCTAAAGTATCGTTCCAACCTTATCGAAAGGAGACAATGATACTTAGGGGGTACAATTATTTATATTGTACTCAGCCCCTTTTTTCCGTGGGTATATACATACGATTATCAGTTTATTCAGTTCCCTGCAGTTCATGTCACTTTGCATGATTCCATGAAGTATGAGCCCCTTGTGTTGGGAGAACTTCTAGATACTCGTGAATATAGACACTTTGTGGTGTTTGAATTCGGGACGTTCCAATGATGTTTTTTTCCAAAACAACTCTCATGTTATTTCAAAAACCAAACTTGTTATTGGAAGACAATCCAAAAACGTTGATGGAGTACCAATAGCAAAAAATCCTGTTTCTCAAAAACAACTTCTTTATCTTAAGATGATTTACGTACAGTTGTTTTCGTAACATTTAATCAAAAACATACCCAACAATCTATACAGAATACGAAAAGTTTGAAAAGTTCCTTATCCAAATGTCCTTGTTCAGATGCATTTATTGGTGTGATATCAATTCAGCCTTAAGAAATCTACTTTCAGCATCATGATAATCCTGATATTGGTTTCTTCTTCAGGACCCAAAATTGTGAACAAACAAAACTGCCTATATGACAGCACCAGCACGACCGCAACCAGAAGTGCCATCAATCGACCTCAAGGAGTACTCTGCATCATGACAGCACTAGAACGACCACAACCAGAAGTGCCATCAATCGACCTCGAGGAGTACTCTGCATCAAAGACTCTGATTCCTTTTGACCAACCAGTCCCTCTACTTCGAGGTCCCATCAAGGCTGGCTCACAAGAAGAAACAGCTGGGCGATTCATCCTCGCATTTAAAGACCCTATCTCCTGGGCCTCTGCATACAAGGCTTGTGAGTCTCAAGTCACTCAACAATGTGAATCTGGAGCTAGGATTGGTTGCTCTATCGCAGCCTCAGACAAATGTAAAACTCCTTGGTGGAAATCATTCACTGGCAGTGCTTCCAATCAAGACTTTGCAGAGAGGGCGAGATGCGAAGAACGTGAAATGGAGGCTTGCCTTGAAGCAGCAAAGGGGAAGTGCAATGAATTTGCAAAGCAGAAGTGCTTCCCAGCATTTCGTGATGCAAGGATTGCTGTAAAAGGATTGAGTCCCAAGGTGAACAAAAAAGAGTTATCCAGGCTAATTTATTGGGTGAACTTAGGGGAGAATTGTCAGATAGCTGATCTTTGGAGATTAGAGAGGCCTTGGCTCGAGTTTAAGGCACAACTAGAAGTGTCTTATTGCAAAGGGAGTGATGTATTAGGTTCAGATGACTATGAATATTTGAGAACTAATGTTGAGTAGTTTGATTTGTAACTGAAGTTCAATATGACGGCACATGTTTTTGTCTTCTTGATTCTATCCTTCAAGAAATCTTTCTTTTGATTCTTGTATTTCATAGTGCTCATAAATGTGGTGAATTGTGCGACTTTGACTAAGAAACACCCATGCTTTGTTAACTCCATGACTTTGACTTTGTGATTTAGAACATCTGAAGAGTCTGATTCAATCATGTTGGTTTGTGATGTCCATTCTCTAATGTGTGAACTGTGTCTACCGTGCAGTGAAGTGACAATAGGCCCAACTAGTTTACACTTTACATCAAGGAAAGGGAACTTTCAGACAAAAAATGAGCTAGAAAATAGCAACTAGAAGCCATACCACATGAGGGAGCAATTAGCATCAAGGTTGTCACTGAAAAAAATGGGATGTGCACAGTTCACATACAAGATTTGACCCTTCACTTAGCCTGAGCAACCTAACTGGGCACCAGTACAATTTAATATGGCATTGGTAATCAGAAGCAACAGGAAATTGTATTTCATACGTAATATACTCACACCTAAAGTTCATCATTTGTCACCTCTGGAGATATTGACATCAATACATTTCCACTAGAACTACTGTACAATACATCGGCCATCTAATTTAGTACATACAGCAAAACCTGCGTATAATTTAGTACATGTAAACTGGAAACAGAACGGGTTTAAACTTATTGATAAGTTTGTTGTACAACTAACAGGAAAGTCTAATTAATTATGTCTTGGATACAACAACTCCGCTGCAACTGCTTCCTTAACCACAAGGAGTGAGTTTCTTGTTGCCAGCACCACGGGGGTTATCATCCTTCCAGTTATCCCATGCTCTTGCCTTGTCTTGAGCAGCCTCATCATCTTCTTCGTCCTCTTCACCTGGCAGCAACTTTGGGGCATCCCTGTGCCATGAAGAATTTGCTTCTTCCATGAGTTTTACATTCCTCTCTTGCCATTCGTTCATCATGTTCATCTCTGTTAGCCCAGCCTACTCTATGCTCATGGTTGCTAATCTAGTATTTAAAATGAAGATGTTATGATTGATGCGGAGCTTATTATTTTATCTTGCAACTTAAGATCATTGAGCATTTTAGTTTTTGGTTAAAAGAAAGTACCTATAATGAGGCTGAAAAACCTGTGCTGCTATTTTTTCTCGTTCGGTTGTTGGATTCCTACCAACAAGACTTGCAGGTCCAAAAATTAAGGGTTTGTGTTTATGTTCGTGCGCCTGTGAAACATTGTCCCTTCCCTCTATGACATCTTGCGCAAAAGTAGCACAGGTGATAGGTGCTGCAGTTTTTGTGTAGGGAGCTCGAGCAGCAGCATCACGGTGCCAAGTTTCTACTTTTTTGGTGCGTTCATCAAGTACTAGCTGAGAAAATTCTTTCTCCCCGTCCTGCACAAGTAGAGTATGCCATGATGCAAAATTATAAGATAGACAACGATACTAGAGAAAGTTCACAGTTGGAAAAGTGTTGCACTTAATGTTGTTTCAAGCTGAAAACGTGAGTTGAACACATAAATCGAATTGCTATTACAGAACGGAGGCCAACACAACACAATTACAAACAGGCCCTAAGAAGAATGCCAATCAACTTAGGTTTGTACCTGAAGCTGCTTTTCCTTAATAGCAGATAGTATTTCCTCCTCTTTGTTCAGCATTTCAAGCAGATCAAAAGCCTGTAATGATAAAGATAAGGTAATGGACATACAAAAGAAATAAAAGTATTGCCAGAAACTCAGAATCTGGGCTCCTTACTGAGGGCTAAGGAGATGGTTGTAAGCCATGCCTGCAAATGGTAGTAGATCCCAATAATCAGATACTTTATGCAAGTTGTAACCAAATTTGAGTGTAAATAATCAAAAGAACGCAACAGCAAATTACATTACAAACTGGAAATATGTATTTTAGTTAGTTGAATTGAACACATTAAATAATATCTAAAGGAAAAATCATGATTCTTTGCAGAATTCACATACAAAATGTTGGTAGGATACATCATTGATTCGTCAGCATATTCTATTGAGAATATTAGAATCGAAAGGTGATCATAGGCTCTTCTTGCAGACAACCCAAGAAGAAAATGATGAATGCTTATGCAAATACAGACCAACCATCAATGAATGCTGAATCAGCAAACACTGATATGCCAGTATATGACCTTAACTAACTAAAATAAGAAGAGAGCATAGCCAAGTGACTACTTTATAATGAGCAACATTCTCAATCTATGGAAATCTTTCATCTTGTGATTAACCGTTTCTCAAAGGCACTGATTAGTCACATTGAACAGCAAGCATGACTTGCCATAAACGAGCAGCCAATGTGACAGAAGTTGCAACATAGAAAAAAAGAGAAGATACAAGGAAAGAAGCGACAGTGCTCATGCACATGACATAAACAAGGATGTTTACTAATCTCCCTTTCTTTGTCACCATCGACATCCAACCCATCATCTTCTCCAGACTCAACAGGAGTAGACAATGAAGATGCTTTAGTTGATCGCCCACGACGCTCCTTCAATTCTAGTAGTTTTGATTAAGCAGCTCTTTGGCGTTTGAACCGAGCAATCTTTTATAACATAATGCATTTAGTAACTCAATTAACCATCCAAGAATGAGAGTGAAATGAAGGAAACATAAGAATAACATTCACAGACAGCAATTCCAACTGAATGTCAACTCCCACCTACCTTCTTAGCTCTACGATCTGCAAAAGTATTAGCTCCACCTTGTTTAGATGTCTCCATCTCCTCTTCAGGAACAAGCTCCGTTGTCTCACAAAATGAAATGAATTCCTAGAGAGATTGCCAAAGTTATAAAGCCAAGATGTCATTCAACATTAATCCTTACTGTTTGGCTTAAAACATAAATGTATCACATGTTATCAGCTCACAACAATTTTACCTTTAACTTGGCCTGTGAAGCCTTCAGTACTTTATCCTCCCATCTTCAGCAACTTTTTCTGTTAGCTCGGCAAGATAGTATGACACATGAAACATTGTAACATTAGCTTCCATTACCAGTTTCTCTTCAATTGTAGATATCCATCCGTGACGAGTTTTCAAAGGTCTAGCAATAATAGCAATAATAATTTCTCAAAAAAAGGACAGCAAAAGCAAAAATTGGGTAACATTGTAGCTTTCATAACTAGAAATAAAGCATTACCTCCAAACAAAATGAATGCACACAATTCATCCATGTTTCTAATTAATAGATACAATTGCTAAAAAGGAAAGCAGTAGCTCCCTTCTTCATATTAGGATAAAAGAAATTACGGAAGGGGAATCCCAACTTTTCCATCCAACCATTGAGGATACCAAACAAAACTAATATGATAAATTATCGACTACAAGAGGAACATTTACTTATGCACTGCTTACCAGGATATATTTCAGATTAGCAGTGCTGATATCATCTTTTTGTCTCATTGAGCGAGAATAGCCCTAATTTACTGATCATTTCCTCGCACTGTCTCAAAAGCTTGCAACCTTTCTTGACAAGGTCCTAACATACATAACCGGCATAATACAAATTAGAAGTGGACTCAGAATTTTAAATTGTCGGGTACATGGCTTCTATATAGACATATAGTTCTTAAAGTTCATTCAAATTTTGTTTATATATTTTTTATAAAGTTAACATCTTTTATAAACAAATAAACCACAAGTATATTTCAGTAGTAACTACAGCAGTAGTATATAAGGAAAACAAAACCTACCACCTATACCCCTCATAACTGTCTAACACATGGGTAATATCCTCCACCTCATTAGGAGAAACATGAATACACCAAAAATAGAAGGTCAATAAACAGTTCATCTTCAAACTCTGGAGTGGGATGTTCTTGTCTTCAGAGCACCTCTGAAATTTATATATGTACTCACACGTACACTCTACAAGCTCGAGAGAGAGTAGTGCATGCGCAACCACAACCTCTATGCGGATACAAATACAGTATTTTGTGCAACATATTTTGTAATACAAATACTGTGTGTGTGCAAGTGCAACTATTGCCTCTATGCTGGATCCGCCACAGATACAAATACGCTAAATCAGACACAAAATTCATTCTTGATAGATTTTCTGAGTTTCCTAAAGGATCTTTTTGGCACAATTGTTTGAGCTCTGTTTATAAGATCGTTAACCACAAAATTCATTCTTTAGATACATACATACGCTTTTGCATATAAATATATAGTGCGAAAGCGCGACAAAGTATGTCCAAGTGCAATTTCTGCTACTTTGCTGGAATACAAATACAATAACATCATCAGGAAGGAGAGAAAAAAACATTGTTTTGGTAATATTCCACTCTAAAAAAGCAAAAAAATACCCGATCAACGCTGGATTCAGATGCAATTGTATGAATATTTCGAGCCTGCTCGAACAAAGCTGGCAAGGACATCTCTTGCATCTTCAGTTCCCCCATTTCTGATTGTATTAGCTTCCAAATTGCAAGAAATAAACCCTAACAATTACAGATTGGATTTACGATTATAATCTGTTGCACTAAAATTCGTTTGATAAAAAGAGGTGCGATGGAGTTCTTGAAATTGTACGCTTCCGGGCTCCGGTGGATAATGGCATGGGGCTATATATATATATATATATATATATATATATATATATATATATATATATATACTAGTTTTTCAACACGTGTGATTGCAGGTGAGTATAATTCAGAAAATTTAGGCGAATATTTGAATAATAAATTTTGGACAAAATCAATATTATTTTGTGAATGTTCAATGTGGATCGTCATATATCACTTATTCACGCGAACCTATGAAGATGATCAATGAAAAAATTTATTAATTAAATGCAATAATGTATACATTTATTTCAATTTGATAAGGTTTAATCATGTAATTAGTCGTATCTTACTAATATTACCTTATAGATTATATTTATTGTGTATTTTTCTTATCATCTAACCAGATACGTGTATTTCACGTTAATCTGTTTAGATGTCATATGAACATGTGGAGAATAACTACATTTTATATTTTAGAACTATTTTTGTATGTTAATTTTTATTTTATAAGTTATAACATAATAAATAACGTTCTTGTTGTTAGCTCTCATATTTGACTTTTTGATTGACTGTGTACATAAATCAAAGATAGTCATCTGATTGTTCATAGTTAACTCAGAAATGTTTCCTTTTTTTTATTGGAGAAACTAAAAATTAAAATTAAAGAATATATTTTATCTGTGAAATCATATATAAAATAACATATTTATCTTAAATCCAACAAAGATATAGTTCATATACTTGTAAACGATTTTCAAGTCATTTAACCAAGCATGATTCGTCCGAGGAATAATAATAACAACACTGTGTTATCACATATATAGAGGCGGTATAATAATAAGAAAAATTATTGATAAAAAGTTAATATAAAGAAAGATGAAAGATAGAAATAATTAATGTAATAACTATGAGAATTCATAATATTATAACTAAATGTAATAACTATGAGAATTCATAATATTATAACTAAAAAATGTAAAAGAGTGTGAATAATGTTTGCAATAATTAGTAATAGCTAAGAGAATTTATAATTTTATAACTAAAGAATTAATGTGCAATAGATGAATTTCTAATAAATTTTATACTTACATAAATAAATAAATAGCACTTTTAATGAATGTTACTATGCTTTTTGTAGTTATTAGATTTTAATTTAATGTAGGAATAAAATGAAAATGTTTATTTCATATTACATAATATAAGTTTATTTTGTTAACGATAATTTTTAAATGATTCATATATGTTCACATATTTTCATATTTGTTGTGAGATTTTTTTAAAAAAAAGAACTCAGAACATTTTAAAATAATATATTTTGAAATTAAAAGAACTTGTTAATTTGATAATACATTCGTAACATATATAAATACCTACCCAAAATAATATGAACTTTTTTTTGTTGTAAATACTGAAATATTAAGAAATAGTAAAATCAGTAAAACAAAAGGTCAATGTTTATATAGTAATAAGTATTTTGATGCAAATTTACTGATAATCTAAATCACATAACAAGCATTGATAAATAAAGTGATTCTTTTGTCTTGAGCATCAAAAAATAAATCGTAACAATTCTCTAACTCTTGAGAAGTTTAATAATTTTGAAAAAGATATTTAGAAGCATATATATACATCACAAGAGAAATTTTTAACAAAAACAAATCATCATGTTAACTTTATAGATTGGGACATTACATACTAATGTATATACTAAGCAAAAAAATAATTATTGTATCATAAAAATTATTTTCCTCAAGTACTCGAGGTTAAGAAATATACCCTCTTAGGATAGAACAACTTACTTAATCTGAATAATGGTACCTCATATTCCGCTGAACTTCGAACTCACTCAATGACAATAAATCACCAGAAAATTTTTAAAATGCAAGAAGAAGAAGAGTAGAAGAAGATAATAAAAAAAAAATAATTATGGTTGAAAAATGAAAGGAAACTCCTCTATTTATCTGAAAAGTCATGACCATTTCGAGAAGTCACAACCCTCTGGAAAAGTCACAACTTATTGAAAAAGTCACAATTCTTTGAAAAAGTTACAATTCTTTGGAAAAGTCATAACTCATCAAAAAATCACAATCCTTTGAAAAAAGTCACAACTTTTCAGAAAAATCACAACTCATCGGAAAAGTCACCGCCTAAATTAGGGATATTATAGTAATTTAACATTCAAATTAGGAGTTCATGCATTTAAGGTAATATAGATAGATAAGTTTGTTTATTGAGGGAAACTTTTTGTTTGTTTTTGGGTAGGGAATTAAATATATTCCAAATTGTAATTTGTGATGGGTAAAAAAATGATTTAAAGTTTAGTAATAATATGTGGGGAATCCTACTTAATAATAGGGATAAGGCATAACTCAGAGGCACATTTTAATTAAACTAAAGTCTTATTACCCTCGAACTTATTTGTTTTGAAATTTTGTACACCTTTTGGCTTATGTGGCACACTCTATGACTCCATGTAATGGAGCATACGTGACTACGTCAAAGAGTTTACCACCCATATGTCCCAAATCCCCAACCTCTCCAGCGACGACTTGTTGTTTTACTTTATGGACAGGTTACAAAATTGGGCTAAGTAGAAGTTGCAATGCCGACGAATCATGGACATAGATCAAGCCATAGTGGAGGTCAAGCCTTTTATGGACTTCAGGAAGGAAAAGTACGATAAAGCCATATATAATGAGTCAAAAAGTGGCATTGCTAAAAGTGGGGGAGATTGTGGCAATAACAAGAAAATTCATCAACACCCCAAGACTGAAGATACTAACAAATTCGATAGCAAGAAGTCAATTAGCCATTAGGGCTACGTCTAGAAGAAATCACAGGTAGAAAATAAGGGGTGCTATATATGTGGAGGGTCGCACACCTTTAAGAGTTGTCCCGACTTAAAGATTCTTAGTGCCGGATGTGCGAGCGAAAGGAGCAGACACAAAGAGATAATTCGGTCACCGCATAGTTGGGTGTGATTGGACTAAGTGGTGCCATATCGAGGCCAATTAGCCAGCCCAACGAGAATAACAATCAGTGCGTGGACCTTATCATCAATAATAAGCCCGCTCCTGCAATGGTGGACACCGGAGCAACTCACAATTTTGTGGTCGATGTTGCATCAAAGAGGTTAGAGTTAAAGCTCACTCCAACCAACTACCGCGTCAAGACTATGAATGTTGAGGCACAAAATGTTCGTGGTGTTGCCAATGATGTTAGTGTTAAATTGGGCGATTGGAAAGATATGATAAACTTTACTGTCTCAACTATGGACATTTTTAATATTATTTTGGGACAAAAGTTCTTTAGACATTATCATACTTTGATCGACCCCTACCTCCAATGTCTCTTGGTTATGGAATGAGAAAGAGCTTACATGGTGCCTATGTTTAGTATGCCACACAGACATAGCCAAGCACAACTTTCGACTATGCAGTTAGTCAAGGGGCTCAAAATGGATGAGCCGATGTGCACGACAACCCTTGAAGGTTAAAGGAAACTAAGGGTTCCCAAGAAACACTATCGCCTTCCATAGAAAAGCTACTTGAAGAAATAAAATATGTTATGCCTGATGAGCTACCAAAGCACTTACCTCTTAGGTGTGAGGTGGATCATAAAATTGTGTTGAAATCAAGTGCTAAGCCACCCGTATTTGTCCCTTATCATATGATACCACCGAGACAATCAAAAGAGGGCATGCAACATTATCAACAGCCAAACAACATATGAAGCTGGACACACATAGAAAGACAAGATATGGAAGTTTATGCAACAACAATAATAATGAGTCATGGTCGTCACAACATCAAGTGGGGGAGAATTGATGACATGCCATGTCAACACTCCACTTAGGCGCCACGTGACAGAAAGTTGCTCATGTGGAAGAATTACATATGAAATAGATTAGTCATTAGTAGAATATTCTAGAGAAAAAGAGAGATTTCCTATGGAAGTTCCTAGAGTTTTTAGGATTTGCATGGAAAGTCTCTAGAATTTTCTAGCATTGTAGAAGATTCTAGAGACATGACTAATTTGTAAATATATGGACTTGTATAATAGTTATTATTTATCCATTAGTCCTTAGATAAGTACTATAAATAGAGGGATACTTATTTGTAAAGTCATCAAGCAAAAATCAAAGTTCTCTGCAATACAATCTTCCCTAACAATCCTCTTGTTTTCTTTCTTTCATTCTCTTAGTGATTTCTAGCGTTTTAGGCTGAGTAACGTTTTAGGTGTATTATGTCACATAGGATGTGTATATCTACTTATTTTTGTAAATATTTAAATTATTTAAAAATAATAGTTAAAGTTTGTATATCAAAATTCAACATCAAAATAAAAAGTGATTAGAGGAATATAAATGAACATCCGTGCAACGTGGCAGTCGTACGTGCTATTTGAAAGATGGTTATTTTGGTTGTAGAATTCAATGACTTGCCGATAAACTTATACAACTAAACCCGTTTAGGATTTTATATTTAATTTGTTACTAATTTATTTAATTAATACTCTATATCTATAATTATAATTATTATTACTTGTTTTTGTCGTTTTTGTCAAAGTAGCTTTTCTTTCTCTTATTTAATGTAAATATGACCTTTATTCTACTCATCGTTTGTATCAAAGTAGGTTTTCTTTCTAGTATTATAAATAAGACCTTTATTACAATTAGTTTGAAGCACAATTAGTTTGAAGTTGATAGTATAATTAGTTTGAAGTTGATAATGGATTCGGATGATAGTTGGGTAATGGAGAGTTTGAAGCACAATTAGTTTGAAGTTGATATTACAATTAGTTTGAAGTTGATAATGGGTTCGGATGATAGTTAAGTAATGGAGGCAAGAGTGCAGTTTGTCAAATTCCGTATCCAACCAGTTATTGAAGACGATGAAAAGAAAATCAAGCGTTTGGAACTATTAATTGCAACTTATCGCACACCAAAAAACTTTTTGGATTTTGGACCAAATTGTCATAAATTCTGGAGATTTCATACCTCAAGGTGTATGTATGTGTGTGTGTGTGTATATATATATATATATGATTAATCCAGCTTTCTATTTCAAATCTCACTAGACACGTTGTCTGAGAAATTAATATTGATGATAATGATGACGACGGCAATGATAATGATGATGAAGATGACGACGACAAGAAACGGAACAATCGTCTTGATCACATGGTTGTTGTTTTGAATAAAACCCGCAAGTTATTGCGTCTAACCACTAATACACTAGAGGTGAAAGTGGAACATCTCAAATGAGAAGAAAACTACAGTAAAACCTTACTAAATTAATACTCAGTAAATTAATAATCTCTCTAAGATAATATTTTCCTCCGGTCTCGACTTGGGCCAATGGAAAAAATCACTTATTTTGATATGATAATACGATAATATATTTTCAGAAGACTCCTGTATAAATATATGGTCCCATTAATATTATAAATTAATAATTCTTTAAAAGTTCAAATATATCTAAGACAATTTAGTGAAATGTGATTCTATTGTGTTTTTTTTGGTAAACTTTAAATCTAGTTGAAGTTCATCTCTGACTTATTGCATCCAAAAGTTCTGGTGTTGTCCTTTTGAACTGCACCATACAATTGTGAAGAGTTCTAGATACGGTAAGTGTTTCCTTACACATAATTGGTTCCAAAGGTATTGTATCATCTACAACTTCACCATTAACATTATTTTTAATGGTATCCACGATTTCTTCTAAGTTTTGGCACTCTGAAAATGTCTCATTTTCACCTGGATAATCCAATAGGTTATTGACGTCCATTTTATTGCGGTAACCGAGATCATTAATCATGACCTGAAGTTCATGAATGAAGTTTTCATAAGTGAGTTCATTCAAACTCTCTGAAATTTCATCCTTCAAGCAAATTTTGCAGTGTCGAAAATAATTTGTTGTTGTCTCTTGTTGAACATTTATCATCCAAGTCGGGATTGCAAATTGATATCATCCAACACATTAATCTTTCCGGGCCGGTCAGTTTCATGTCCCACGTCATAGCCTTTTAATATCCTGCAGTAAAATTTATTTCGATAATATATCTTGAAAGCTCTTATTATCCCATCACAAGGTTGAATCTCAAAACACACTATAAATTAATAATTATTAATTTTTTAGTTAAATAATACCTCTACAAAATAATAATATTTTACGATCTCAACTTTATTAATTTAGTGAGATTTTACCATAATATCTAATTAGGACTTGTAATTATCTTCATATTTTATGTCTTTATGTATAACAATTTTTCTCTAGTAAAGTATTATACTTTTCTCCTATCCAGTATATATCAACTAGCTTTCCTCCTTTTAAATCTTATTGACTTGTCTCTCTTTTCAATAATTTACATTCTCTAGTCGTATGTAAGTCTTGAACATACATTCTCTTCAATTTTCAATTGACGCAAGTTCAAAAACACATTTATATGTTCTATATGCCTATTATAAACTAGAATGTAATTAGGATAGTAATCCTACATATATATGCAACTTCTGATTAAGAAGATGATATATTAATACACCATATTCTCTTTAATTTCTTTCATAATTTCCTTGAACGTCTTCTCAGAATTAACACTCCCAATATCATCTTTTCCCTTTGTATATCACAGGCAAAACAAAAAAAAAACCAAGCCTTTTTTTACAAAATAATAATAATAATAATAACAATTAAATGTCCCACCTTTAATGACATATTGTAATATAATCATGCTTTCACAACTCAAATCGATATAGAATTAAGTCAAGCTCAAAATCACAAATAATTGTAACTCATCTTTTTTAACAAAATATCGAGAAAACAATATATATGAAAAATTACCAAAAATATTGTCTTGAATTGCAGAATATTTACTATTGTGAATAATTTATTTAAAATTTTATTTGTTTTTTATTTTTGGTCAAATTATCATTGTTTCATTTATTTTTATGTTTTAAATAGTTAATTTTTTAATTATAGTAGTTTAAAGAGGTTTAATTTAAAACTGCCAAGTGACTTGATATTAGACTTTCACTTGACAACTTCTCATGCTTCTGCCCTTTAATATAAATATGAAGGTTGAGAGGTTGACTATGGTCAAATACAAGGAGATGTAGAAACAAATAAAAAATGTAGTTAAGAGATGTGATTAGATGAATATGATATATGTAACTTAACAATGACATGATCTTAGATATGAATATATTGAGATTGAAGATTAAAATTGAAGGCTAGTATTTAATCGAGCGTCGTCTAGTTTCCCTATTATTGTTGTTATTGTTACTTTCATACTAGCTTATTTTTAGATTTTAATATTACTTATTGTATTATTCGCTTCGATTTTCATATTATTTATTATTGCTTGTTATTGGTCTCTTTTCTGTTATTTTTTCATATGACTTTTTCACTATTATAATTACTTTACATGCTTGATTTTGATACGCGCAACTCAATCTGTTTATTAAAAACAATATCTAAACCTACACAAAATAGAAATACAGTTACAAACACACCATCTTCCCCATACCTTACTTATAAAATTATACTTAATGTATATTATTGTTATTGTCGAAATATGTCATCAAACCACCAAATATCACTAGATTTAATACTATAACAAAATGTATTCATATTGTCTCAAAATAACATAACTAGGTCCATCTATTACTTTAAATATACTTATATGTAAAGCTAGTAAAATTACCCACGCTTCGCGCGAAAATTTAATATCACGGAATATATAAAATAATACTTAATACCCATCAGTCACTACAACTAAAATACTATATATAACATAAACATAAATTAATGACTGTAAAAATGCATAACCTCTGTAACATAAGCAATGGTGTCACTGAGCCACTCAACATGAGTAAAGTACACAAATATTTAGTTGTGAAGAGGAAGAAGAGATTTAGAATTTTCGTTGTTTTAAAAAGAGAGGAAATCACTCTATTTATAAACAACAAATGGTAGTGTGAACAAATGTTTATTGTGCCTTATCGAAAATGTTACAACTATTTAGAAAAGTTGCAACCCTTCCGAAAGGTCACAACCTTTCATAAAAGTCACAACTATTTATTAAAGTCACACCTTTTCATAAAAGTCAACTTTTCATTAAAGGGAAATGCTAGTTTTGGAAATAAATAAATTAAAAGTGAATTCTGATTTGTGGTGGCACCATGTAGGCGGCCATAAGGTTCTCTTTTTATATGACTAGTATATATCTCTTTTTATGATATGACTAGTATATATCTCTTTTTATAAGTGGATAGAGTTGCATGATATTTATTGTTGATGAGCTGTGACAACATATAAGTATTTTGTTGAATTAGTCTAAGTACACGAAAACTAATCTGAATATCATGATAATAGAAAATAAATAAATAAAATATATTGAGACACTTGACAAATAATTTTAAGAGAAATAAATATGTTAGTCATATGGCACCAAACTCAAAATTCCAAAAGTTGAGGTACCAAAACTAATATACTATTACTTCCAAATGCAATTTCGAAAACAAAGTTAACCAAAAACGCATGAATAGACGCCTCTCTCTAATCTCTACATGTTACACCCAAACCCAACAGTCGCCCACATTTTTGCTGATATTTCTTTGGATGTTTCTTCAACAAACCCTAGCATCAAAATCTCTTCAACTCTTACAATTCATCCATCTTTCTGTTTTTGCTCTATTTGTTTCGATTGCTATTGAAAACTTGTTGAAGAATTCAAATGATCAATTTTGAAGGATGATGGTCACTTTGGGTTTTGTTCTACTTGCATTGGTTGTAAAGAACGCTAATGCCAGTAGGTGTTGAAAAACCAGCAGCGGGAAGGGGGAAAAGTTTCGTAAAGACCCGTGCCGCTAAGGCAAAAGCAAAAGCAGAGGCAGAAGAGGAAATGGGGGATCAAAGTGGTGGGTTGAGTGCTAATAACAAAGGAACTGAGCAAGACGATGATGGTAAAAACTCTCCTATCCCTAAGAAGGTGGGTTCTTTTCGATTTAATTGCTTTTTTGTATACATGCTTAAAGCCAAAAACCGTAAGGTGTAAACCTGAACAGAGTCGAGGCAATGAGCGCTGTCGCTGATACAAGATTTCCATTTACGGGTTCCGAGAAAAAAATTGTAGTGCTTGGTATTTGAACTTGAAACCTGAAGGTGAATGTTGAACCCCTAAACCACTAAGCCATCCGCTAGTCTTGTGATCAGAAGATTCAAAATCTATCTGATACGTAAATAAAAAATAACCCAAGTGTAATAATAAATAAATAACCTTATATATACGATGTCATTTTTTTGTTGAGGGGGTTCGGATGAACACCCTCCCGCCCCTGGCTACCTCCTATCAATATAGGTACATGATGACTTTGCTCACCAAGACTTGGACAGATGAGAAGAAGTCAAGTAGCTTTTTCATATATTTGAACCTTGGTCTCCAAGTTTTTAATCCACTTCATTGACCTCTTTATGACAAGCTTGGGTGCTAATTATTCTTAATGTTGTGGACTTGTGGCACGTGACGTATAATATGGCTTGTCAAAATTATTTTGTCGTGCGAATCAATATAAATTAATTAACTACGCCTCATTCCATAATTAGCAGGGGCCAGCTAATGATACATTGGTATCCGTTGGTTAGTTAAAGTTTGACTATTTGTATGATGGCTGTCAACCTATTGTAACCCTCCTACATGTGAATCTCGAATAGACCGATTAATTATTTTATTTAGCATGTGCTTTTATATGATTGAGTGGTCAAAGAAAAAACTTTTCCAATTAGGAACCATTATGATCAAATTCCAAACGTAGGATTATGTCGTTCTCTTGTGCGTTGTTCTGATTGTATTAGCCACTTTAGTTAGATTAGTTTAAGCCTGTGATTCCCTGCCTGGATTAAGTGTATACCTGTATTGGTAGGCTAGCAGCTAGCTCATTCTTTAGAATGGTCATTCTGGTTAATTTTGTGATTTTGATAAACTTGAGGAATGAAGATAGAAGCATCATATATGTATGAAGGTCACTTATGAATTGAATTGCTTGCATTTGGATTTGCTGTAATTGCAACTTAAACCATTTTCTGCTTTGATGAATCCAGCAGGGATTAAACTGTAAAGTGAACTTATCTTTTGTTTCTGGTTGAATTTGACTTTCAGGTGAAAGTAGGAATGTCGCCAGTTTATCAGGTTGAAAGGAAGTTAGGTAAAGGTGGTTTTGGTCAGGTTTTTTTGGGTCGTCGTCTTTCCGGTGGAAATGAATCTTCAAATGGTCAAGGGGCTGTTGAGGTATGTGCTTGTTCTTCCCCTTCCCCTCTCACTGCCTATGCTAGACAATTTGTTTTCCACAAGTAATATAGGGGGGTTTAACTCTCACTGGTTTATCTTTATGGCTTCAGGTTGCACTGAAATTTGAGCATATGAAAAGCAAAGGCTGTAACTATGGTCCTCCACATGAGTGGCAAGTTTACAAGTATGGATGTGGACCTCTTTTGGAGTGAATGGGTGCTCATGTTAGAGTATGATTCTAACTGGACTAAACTTGTTTTGTTGAGCAGTACTCTTGGAGGCAGCCATGGAGTGCCCAGCGTGCATTATAAAGGGAGGGTAGGAGACTATTACGTAATGGTATGTGTAGTAAAGTTATGTTTTTTTCCATTAAATGTGTAGCAGAATTATGCTTCTGCCATTAATATTAATTGGCATAACCATTAAGATTGGTAAACTATAACTTTATAAAGTTTAGTTGGCCTTTGAGTCAAAAAGTCAAATTAGCTGTTGACTGGTGGAACTCAATGTCGCACCCCAAAATGGATAACGTGGCCGGCACTCAGTTTCTACCAACTTGCACTGAGCGAACTATTGTAGCATAATACATACCCCATCTTGTACCACACAATTCATTTCATTAAATTAATAGCAACATTAATTATGTGAGAAATAATGGGAACTGCATTAACGATCAAGGTGGATCAAAGCGTAAACTAGACATAAGTTGAAATGTCATTCACTATACTGAATGAGTATCCATCACCCCCAAGTAATACAAATCTTATATGGAGCCTCTATGACGCTACAAATGAATAATAAAGTTGCAAGGTTAGCCAGGACTGTACAAAAATATCTAAAATTTAGTCAAAGTGGGCTCACCAAAAGAATTAGGTTGAACTCTAGCCCATATGCTGACAACCTTGCACTTGACTGTTTGCTAAACCTAAACAAACGATGCCTAAGTATTGAAATACTTAGATATGCGTCATAGCCAAACCACTCATGGTGGGACAAGAGTTATGCAAAAAAATATAATAAATGCATAAAAGGAAACAAGTCAAATTGGCATTAGCTTATCAAATCATTTAGTAAAAACATTTCTATTATCAATCAGTGAATAAAATCATTTCAATTGACAAAACAATTTATAAAAGCATCAATTATGTATCAAGACATCGATAGGACCATTTAGTGTGGCAACTACATCTTTGTTAAGTATGTGAATTTAACAAAGAGACATGAACAAAGACTTCTATTCTTTGAGAATATGTTTACGACACGAGAATTTAAATTTTATGTTGAGCCCCACCTAATGAGAATATGCTGATTTTTTAAATTTCCTTTTCTTGACCAAATTAAAATTTTATAAGCGTTAGTCTTGTTGTCCCCAATTTATCCTCTTTGCTGCAACTCTCTTGGCATAACCCCCTTTTCTTTTTCACTTATATAACATTGTATTATTGGTATAAAATTCATCTCATGCTCGTATGTGCCTACAACTTTGCCAATTCATTTGCAATTTTGGTGCCATGAGGCACGACGCCTGCACCCCATAAATTTCCAATTCTTTGCCCTTTTGTGTTTCCTTTTCCATTTTCAACACAAGTAAATTTTCATACTCCATATATGTACTCCTGACCAATTATATCAGTATTAACATGTCTGTTATAATGTTTTTCTCAAGCATCGTCGTTGTGCAAACAATAATTCAAATATTTATTAGCGCGCCGCGCCTTAAGGTATACTCAAGGAAGGTTTCAGCATTGAAATGTTGAACTAGAAGGGAGTTGTTTTGAACTATGACAATCTGTGTGGGAGGTCAGTGGAGTTGACCCACATTATTTTGGTGTCAATGGAGAACCTCAGGTGCTATTTTGACTGGTTGGTATGTTACTGAATGCCCTTTCAGGGATGACTGGTTGGAGTGGTTTCTTGAACTGTGACTTGGGCAGTTTCTTTGCTATGAGAAGTCATAGGCTCTTGGATAGACTGATTCTTTCTTTTTAATAATATTTTTGGATGAGATACTTGTTTTGGATTGAGCCTTTGGTTTACTTGCAGTTAGTACTGCTACTGTTAGATTATTTTGAAGATTGTGATACTGGTTCATGCATTATTTGTGTTGTATTCATGGAAGGATGCATGACACCTATTGACCACATTAGTCTACGCAGGTTATGGACATGCTAGGGCCTAGCTTATGGGATGTATGGAATTCCTCTGGGCAGGCGTAAGTATCTAATGTTTACTTGCTCCACAAGCTCATTTTTCCTCCATTATCATGCATGTCATTAACTTTTCTTTGTATAGAGAATATTCAGATGTAAAGTTGGACTTCAAGCAATAGAACGTAAGATCTTAACTATTGCAGGATGTCTGCAGAAATGGTAGCATGTATTGCAGTTGAGTCTCTGTCAATTTTAAGCATAATGCATGCACAAGGGTATGGAATGCTCTCTTCTTGTTACTACTACTACTAGTATTATGTCCAATCTAGTTGTCCAGCTGTTGGTTTGCTAATTTATGTTACTGCTTTTGAACTTTACTGATAGATGCAAGTATCTTTTCTATTGATTGTTGTTCTCGGCCACAGTTATGTGCATGGAGATGTAAAGCCAGAGAACTTTTTGCTTGGTCAGCCATCAACTCCGCAGGAGAAGAAGTTGTTCCTTGTCGACTTGGGACTAGGTAAGAGCATTTATTTTACTGTAATATCATAGCGATTATAGATTCAGTATTCTGTTAATGTTTTCCAAACTACCAAATTACAGCAACAAAGTGGAGAGAGAATGTGAAAGGTCCGCATGTGGTATATGATCAGCGACCTGACATGTTTAGGTCAGTTATATGTAGTGTTATCCTTAACCATAATTTTGATCTCTGCCATTTGTTCTGCTTATCAACCTTTTGTGAATGGACTTCTAGAGGGACTGTTCGGTATGCAAGTGCTCATGCACACTTGGGAAGGACTGCCAGTAGAAGAGATGATCTGGAATCACTTGCATATACACTCATTTTTCTTCACAGAGGCAGGTTGCCATGGCAAGGATTTCAGGTATCTGTACTAGCTTTTCTCGAGTTTTATGATCTGCAGTGCAGTCAAGTTTTTCATGTCAACTTCCATGTCATCCTATTCTCACAATTTTTTGTTCTGACCATCTTAGGGAGATAACAAATCGTTTTTGGTCTGCAAAAAGAAGATGGCAACATCTCCAGAAATGCTTTGCTGTTTCTGTCCATCACCTCTGAGAGAATTTCTCGATATAGTAATAAACATGAAATTTGATGAAGAACCTAATTATTCGAAGTTAATCTCTTTATTTGGGAGCTTGCTTGGACCAGATCCTGCTATAAGGCCAATTAACACTGATGGTGCCCAAAAGGTGGTATTTTACATGTCTCACCAACTTGCTTATTTACTTGGACTTCTATATTTTGGCTATATATAATCTCATCATGCTATTATTGCAGATTCTTCAAGTTGGCCAAAAGCGGGGGAGATTAAATATAGAGGAGGATGAAGAGCAGCCTAGAAAGAAGGTTCGCATCGGAGTTCCTGCATCACAGTGGATTTCGATTTACAATGCCAGGAAGCCCATGAAACAGAGGTGGAAATTTCGTTTCACATTACGTCTTCTCTTTGCAAAGCAATTGAATTGTGATCTACATGCTGAAATTACATTATTCGGTGGATTCTATATTTTTCTTTCTGTTAGTCCTTTTTTTTACAAGATAATTGTAACTTCATTAAGCTAGTACCAAGAAGGTACTGCAAGACTGTACAAAGAAAAAATTAATCTAACTCATTACATCTTTTTGACATAATGGAGTCCAAAAAAAATGTTCCACATTTCCTACCCACCCTCCTTGCACCATGAAGACAGACTATGGATACAATGGTTAAGTATAGATAGATGTAGTTTTCTTTCTTCAAAATATCTCTTCTTCCTCTTGCCAAATACTCCACATGATGCACAATTGGATGGTCTTACCTTTTGCTTTTTAATTGTTGTTCCTTTAGTGGTAACATCTTCAATTGTACATCTTTGGAAAATTTTCTTTGATTCCCTCTTTTCTGCAAATTGGGAGTAGGGCTACCTCATGGGTGGTGTGGTATGAAGACGGTTATCGATTTTGGCATTGCGAATTTCATTTAGGTTGATGATGCTGTGATCAGGTAGACATATTCTATTCTGAATTAAAACATGGCTTGGGGTATTGCTTTTGGATTTGCAGATTAGATGTTGGTGATGCATATTGTTTCAACAAGTCATTTAAATTTTGTTTCTTATTTGGAAAAATTCAATGAAACAGAGAGATTCACTATGATGTCGCACATCGTATTGGAGTGGGGTGGATGAAATGGAGGCTTGCGTCCGTGGTACTGTGTGATAAGAATGTGCCACAATGGCTTAAATGTAAAGTTTTATAGAGTGGTGGTTAGACCTAAATTGTTGTATGAGGTAGAGTGCTAACCAATCAAGAATGCTCAAAAGATGAAGATAGCGAAGGTGAGTATGGTCAGATGGATGTGTGAGCATACTATGAGAGATAGAAGTAGGAACAAAGTTATATAGGACAAGGTGAGAGTGGCCACTGTGGTGGACAAGATGAGTGAAGCTGGAAGCAACAAAGATAGTTCGGGCATGTGAGGAGGAGGTGCATAGAGGCGTTAGAGGTTGGCTATAGCAGGTTTAAGGAGAGGTAGAGGTTGGCCGAATAAGAATTGGGGTAGGTGGTTAGACAGAACATGACACACATCTTCAGTTTAGTGAGGGCATGATCCTAAATTGGAAGGTACGAAGGTCGAGGATTAGGGTAGAAGGGTAGGAGGTAGCTGAGTGTTGTCGTACTTCTGCGTGGTTGAGGTAGGAGGCTAGTCTCCTCTGCTCATCCTTTCCTTATTCAGTAGTGTTAACTGGTATATTGTTATTATTTGGAAAAATTATTGACATTTTATGCATAAATTTTGCTGACTTGGAACTAAACTTTGCAGTCTTCAGGTTCTCTAGTTTAAATTTAGTTATTCAGCACAGATGCAATTGGTAATTCTTTTTTGATTGTTAAAGGTTGTAATATTGATAATCAAACAACCAAAAGGTGCTGCAGATTGTGCAATTGTGAATTTTTTCAGTTTAAATTTTTTTGTACATCCTGCTCTTAGGCTAATTATTCAGCACATATGCTATTTGGAATATTTTTTATGATCTTTAAAGGTTGAAATATTGAAGATCTAGCAATCAGAAGGCGCTGCAGATTGTGCAATTAGGCTCCTTTCATTTGCTTCAATTGTCGTCGTTCTTTTCTCCATTATTTTCATCATAGTTTCTTCGCTACTGTATTCCCTTTTCATACCTGCTTTGGAATGCTTTACTTGAGCCATGGGTCTTTGGAAACAACCTCTACCTTCACGAGATAAGAGTAAGGTTTGTGTACACACCACCCTTCCCAGACCCCACAAGATTACACCGGGCATGCTGTTGTTGTTATCCGGCTCTGCTCTGACCATACATGTTAAGTAATTGAGGCAGATTTTTAATAGTTCATATTGGATTTTCTATGTCACTCGAGTCTTGGGTGGTTTGTATTGTGTAAAGTCGTAAGATTGTTCTCTATTTCAGAGATGAAGATAAGCTGTATTAGGAAATTTGGTAGATTTTCCGGAATCAAGGAGCCTACTGTAGCTTGTATAGTGTCAATGTATCCAAGAGTTGTATTATCGATTTCCAAGAGCTTCTATAAACCTAGATAATTTAGTTGGTGTTTTGGGGTACTCTTTTGTCTCTAGTGATTCAGTGTAATATTTTGAGAGTATCGTACTTTATCTTTCCTTGACTTGTAGTTATGACTTCCTTTCAGCTTTCAACAATTCCAAAGAAAAAAAGAAAAGAATTGACTTTCCTTCAGGCTTCAGCTTTAGAAATTTTATGTGTAGTAGCACTCTGTTTCATCATAAGATGCCACTTTGCATAAATTTGTCTCTCCACAATTTCCTTTGTTTTGGCCTTTGGAAAAAGATAGGGAATTTTTTTATTAGTTTAGGAATGTCTTTATATGAATTTTGTCGTGGAGAAGCTTGTTGATCTTGTGCTGCAATTCTTTGGTACATAAACTTGAGCAGTATATGTGTTTTCATTACTTTTAAAAACAATTTCCCTTAGAAGTGTGAAGTATCATGATTGGGAAAACTATATGACTTACTGGGCAATTTAGGCGACATGTAACTTTTAAATTTTATGATACAAATGCACAGTATTCCTGATAAAAAAGAAATAAGGAATTAACTGGCTGCCACTATACGTGTTTTAAGAGGCTAGTTATGGTTACTAGAGAATATTGTAGCTATCTTAAAGGCGTTTTTACTTGGTGAATTCTCATCAACATCTTTGTTCAAAATGAGTGCATGACTTTGTCCTTTATCTTGTGCCTGGTAAGCAGGAGTTGTCCCGGGATGTATAGACTATAGAAGATTGGGTGTCTTTTGTAGAGAAACATATTCTTTTGTAGGTTCTTTACTGTTTACTTCTTGTATACCACCATTTTTGGCCTTCTGATTTATTAAATGAAATTGTTTACCTGATCAAAACAACATGGTTAGACATTTTCAAGGATGACATCTTGTGGTTGTGGCTTCTCCACTGCTGTTATTTTCATGGATAACTTTTCCCCGTTTTCAGCATGACTTCTCCACTATTGTATTTCCTTTCCAATACCTGTTACTTGAGTTGAGTGCTCATCGGAAACAACCTCTCTACCTTCACAAGGTAGGGGTAAGGCTACATACACACCACCCTCCCAAACCTAACTTGTGGGATTACACCGAGTATGTTGTTAAATCTTGTGGTTATGCTCCTTGCTTTCAGAGGAGAGTCCTTTTCTGTTCAGTATGTGGTGGTATATGGTAATTATCTTCAGCCAAGGGTCTATCGGAAACAACTTCTCTACCTCTAAGGTAGTGGTAAGGTTTGCGTACATTCTACCCTCCCTAGACCCTGTTTTGTGGGATTACACTGGGTTTGTTGTTGTTGGTGTTGTATGTGGTGGTAATTATAGATAATGTACTTTCTGAGTTTGTGTAGGCAAGTGCACCACATAATGCAATGTATCTTGTCTTTAGGTACCATTATAATGTGACAGATACAAGGCTAGCAGAGCATGTGGAGAAAGGGACTGAAGATGGATTATATATAAGTTGTGTGGCATCTTGTTCCGAATTGTGGGCTATTATCATGGATGCTGGAACCAATTTCACTAGCCAAGTTTATGAGCTATCACCATTATTCTTGCACAAGGTAAATGTGAATTCCCATTCATTCCACTATACTAAGGAATCATTCATTTGACATGCACATGTACACATATCAAATGGTATGACGTTAGTGTATGGTACTTGCATATATTCTTGAAAATACAATAAATTTTTGCCAAAAGCTACACATTCCCCTACCAAATACTTCCACACTTCACTGCTGCTTCAACCTGATATTTAATCTTAGTTATTGTAATGCATTATTTACAGGAGTGGATTATGGAACAGTGGGAGAAGAACTATTATGTTAGTTCTCTTGCAGGTGCCACCAATGGAAGCTCTCTTGTTGTAATGTCAAAAGGTGTGTTCTCTAGTTTCATACTTGAGCCTGTGCATGTACACACAATGAGTAAACATTGTAATCTGAATGGTTTGAAGGCCTTCCCCCCATCTCAGTGGCAAAATGAGAACCCTGTTGTTGAAGGCTTACCTTTATACCTTTCGGCTCCAGGTAATGGACTTCCTTTAAGAAAGAATGTTAAAATCATTATTTTGTATTTGCAGGCACACAGTTCAGTCAGCAGTCTTATAAAGTAAGTGAGTCATTCCCATTCAAGTGGATAAGCAAGAAGTGGAAAGAAGGGTTCAATGTAACCTCCATGGCAACTGCTGGAAGTAGGTGGGCGGTTGTTATGTCTCGCAATTCAGGTGTCAGTAACCAGGTTGTTCCTCTTTCTTTGTCTACATTTTTGTGATCATCTCTTCTGCCCACTACATCTTATTTTCATTAATAACTTAATTGTAACAATATAAGCCTAGGCTGAGAGGAGACTGTCCATATCTTAGTTTTTTTTTCTTTCGACAGTTATTGAAAGATTGTTGAATTATAAGAGATCTAGTATGGAAATTTGCTAGAGAGCTGAATAGTAATGTCATGAAACTTATATTTGGTACAAGGAAGTAAAGGAGTAATTGTTACTCAATGGTTGAGCGAAAACACAAATGAGTGATGTGGCCTAAGGGTTTTAAGCATAAAGCGAGTCATAAAGGGTTTCTTCGAAGTGGAGTGCCTAATTTATCCATATACAAAAAGTTGCAAAACATGTCAGTGCTTATAACATCAAGCTGGAAATACAATTACCTTTTTTTTTTTGATAAAGGAATTAAAATTTCTAGCTTTGTATCCAGTATAAAGTATAGGCATATGTAGCAACTCAAATTGAGTATCACTAGAAGTAATCTTGAAAAGAGGGCTAGAGAAAGATGCTTAACTTTTTGCCCCTCCCATTTTTATCAGAAGCGCATGTGTCTCTATGATGTTACTTCTAACTTGGTTTCATCTATCTCCCCTCCTACCTTGGTTTTATCATGCACTCATACTATCTTATGATAAAGTTGCTCTTTTCTTTTTTTCTGGATAGGTAGTGGAGCTTGATTTTCTTTATCCTAGTGAAGGCATTCATAAACGATGGGACAATGGTTATCGTATTACAGCAACAGCTGCTACGTTAGATCAAGCTGCTCTTATCCTGAGTGTGCCTCGACGAAGGCCTGGTGATGAGACTCAGGAGACATTGAGAACATCTCAGTTCCCAAGCACACATGTTAAGGTAATATAGGTGACTTGTGATGTGGAAATGTGTTATCATCTGATTTAGCTGAGTATGTCTAGTAGAGCTTAGGTACATATACTCAGAAAATTCTTGATCTATATTTTATATCTTTAAAAAGCTAACTTTTTCATAGTTGTATTATGAATAATATTTGCAGTCTCCATGTAGGAAAACCTTCAGTTTAAAGGGTTATTACATGTGACCAATGTAAAAAGAGGTTGGTTATTAGATGAGAGTGAGTATTCACTTTTTAATGCACCTTTTTTTTTGTGCAGGAAAAATGGGCAAAAAATCTGTATCTTTCCTGTCTCTGCTATGGACGAACTGTATCTTGAGACGATGCAAAATCTGATGTTGGACATTTTTCCTTCACCCCTTTTTTTCTGTTTTCTAGTTCTCTCATTGTCAATTGTAAAAAGTGGATGTTTGTTATGCATAGGAAATCTTAATTATGGTGGCACTTGCTTCTTTTAGCTTGTTTGGATGGTGCTATGTTTTGGCTAACTTTCTTGTCTCTTGTGTACATACAATTAACTGCACAAAATTACAAATCTATGAATCTTTTATATCTGTTCTGCGCAGTGCAAGTCATTTCATTCCAATATGTATATCCAAAATGACTTTAGTTTTTCTCCATTATTATTAGGAAATGCATGGAGCTTTCTTTCCGTTCCAATTTTTTTTTTAAAAAACTGGATACACAATAGCATCACACAGGAGAAACTAGAGCTGGATGTAGTGGCTTTATTCATGACCCCTGACAGTTCTTTGATCCCACAATTCCATGAAGGAATCCTGAAAGTGAAAAGAAATCTTACAGCTAGAAAGGATATTTAAGATCCTTAACAATCACTATGTTGTATGGTCTGAAGGCTGGAGAAATGGCCGAGAAAGAAAAAGGGAGCCGGTGCATAAAGCATCATGCGATTATGCAAGGTTCGGGAAAGGATAGAGCCGTAATGGGGTGTAACGTAGACAGCCTACAATGAGAAATGTATGAGACAACAATACACAAAATTATTATGCAAATTCAACAAGCATGACCAAGAGTATTTGTTGAGGTTAAGTGGAGCAGTTGAGCTCCCAATCAAAGTAATTCAGGCAGTTCCTATTCTTTATCTGGTATGATGAAAACACACTTAAGGTTCACTGTTGGGAATCCTGCTGGGGACAGAGTGCTCTGGTTTGTGTTCACATTCAAAATCAATATGAACAAATGCACGTTCGACTTCAGGAAGTTTCTCCAGCTTTATTTGTAGACCCTCTCCGATAACATGTGCTTCTTTCAATGGCAAATCTTCCGGGAGTTCAATATCAACCTACGTTAAAATAAACGAAGCCACAATGCAGAGTCAGTCGAGTTCTTGAAAAGGGTACGTCTTCATAGTTCTTACTACATAGTACATATGTTAGGAAAATCATATCATCCTACTGGAGACTGACCTCAACAAAGTACAAAACACCAAAGGTGTATGCTCGAACTGTATCAACACGCTTCACTTGAGGGTGTCTCATAACAAGATATGTTAACTTCTGCAGAACTTCAGGAGAGGCTGACTGTCCCACTAGTGACACTGCATCAAGAACTTCATTCAGGGTTTATTTGATGTATTCATATAAGACGACACCGATAAAACATCAAGAGTTTTGCACTCAAGGGTGCGGCCTAGAGGTCAATTAAGTGGGAAAAGAACTACGAATCAAGTTCAAACCCTAGCAAAGGCAAGAAAATCACTAGTGATTTCTTTCCGTCTGCCTAAGCAGTGGTAGACAGTTACTCAATACTTGTGCTGGTGGAAGGTAGCAGAACCTGGAATAGTCAAGGTGCGTGTATCGGAGTAACTACAGAAGAACTACACATTTCATTAGGAACATGTAAGTAACAGACCTGCATTCTCTATCACAGCGCCTGACCAATTTGTGATTGTGTAAATAGCAAGGATAAGAGCACCAACAGGATCAATCCACCAGTAGAACTTATCACCAAGTACAGCTGCTATCAATCCCACTACATTAGTAACCACGTCGAAATAGTGATCCTGACAAAACGCCAACAATTTAGGTAAATCGATCATCATGAGAAGACATGGAAGTCAGAAGGTAAAAGATACGACACACATGACACACCTTTGCATATGCACGAACAATGTCGTTTCCTGAACTTCTGCAGTAAAGCCACAGGGCAAGCTTTACCACTGTGGCAGTTAACATGACTGAATATAACCATGCAAGCTGATTCAAAGCCATCTTTTCAGGAGGTTTATTTTCAACTAGTTGTTCCACAGCTTGGATCAACACCTGAAAGCCTAAAAAGGAATGCACACGGTTATGAAAATCGAGGAATTTCATATACAACTCACATGACTGGTGCTAATTCCCCTGTTCTTTCTAGTCTTGTTTGGTATAAAGAGACTCCTTTTCCCTAGGATCAAGAAGTTAGCGAGTTATAGCAGATAACATACCAAGTGTAGCCATAATAGCAGCAAACACAATGATTCCAACGGGCTGCACTCTCAATTTTCCTATAGGATATTTATAGACATTAATATTTTTCATGGAAAGATGAGTGAACCATAATATGCCACCAGCCATAAGGTCAAGCAATGAATCCAATGTAGATGCAGCGATAGCTAAGGAGCCACTCTTCACTGTGGCATAGATCTGCAAGGCACAATATGTGTCACTACTGTGATTTACAAAAAAGCATAAACCAGAATTCACACTTTTATTGCATAAAAATGTTGCAGGTCAAAGAATCGCGACTAATAGATAGTTTCTCATGCTAATCAAGAGTTTGACAAAAGTAATTTCTAGTCACACCTTAAGAGCCAGAAGTACAATATTTGCACAATTGGATACTGTCATTGCTCTCTCATGTTGAGCTTGTTCTTCAAGATCCTCTTCATCAATTCCATCAGATGCGACTGCAATATCAACTTCCTCGAATGACTTTAACGTCTCAAACTGTCTTTCATAGTATTCCTTTTCTCCTATAACCAGGAAAAAAAAAAGTCAAAAGAGGAATGAGAGTGTTAATGATATGACCTTTTCGTACAGCTTATTTTGAGTCCTAATTTAACATCAAACAGTACTTAGTCTATACACCAAATTTAGCTTAGCATAGCATGAAAAAGGAAAATTATCACTTTTTTTCTTGCCAATAACATGTTTCTTGGGATGTTACTCTTCATATCTCAACCTAAAATCTTAACTTTTCCTAATACTTCACAACATAAAATAGCAGCTATACACAGCTTTGATTTCTCATTCACATATACCTCCATAACTTATACAAGAATCTATCGATTACTTTATGCAAAATACAACATGGATTAAGACACCATACAATAATTATCGCGTAACAATCTCTATGACATACACAAACATTTCTGCTGGTTCATATACTTAAGACTCGTTTAGTTGTTCGTGTAGAGAATAGCAGAAGAAAAGTATAATTAGGGAACCTTCTGCTAGCCCAAGATCGTTAACTAAGATCGGAAGATTCAACTAAGGAAGAAGAGGAAGCTAGAAAGGAGAACTTGATTATGGAAAAAGACTCTTTTATTTGGTTGTTCTTAGAATGCTTGGGTTTTTTGGGTTGTATACAAATGCCTAATGCCACCCCTATTTATAGTTGTGAAGGGATGATTCTAGATACTAATAATCTAGACTATTCTAACCTCTTCTACAAATATCTTCCTCAAATATCTAAAACTCTAGACTATCTAGATTAACTACAAATATCTAATTCTCTAGAATATCTAGACTTTTCTTAGATACAACAAATACTAAAGATGACTCTATAAAACTCTAGAAGGTTCTACTAAATATCTATGATATTTTTGTACTTCCAAAAAATCAACTTTAATTTTTCACAGTTCGTATGAGGAAAGCACAATCACGACATACACATACACAATGCCAACACAACTCTATATTACTAATACATCGTTTGTTTTCTCATTCCACATAACTAATACCACATTACTATACGAGAATCTATCAATTACTTCATGCAAAATACAACATGGATTAGCTAGCTGGATCATGCATATTTAAAATAGCTAATTCTTGAATATACTTAACTAACAATCCCCAACACACAATAATTACCGCTTAACAATCTCTACATATAAATTACCTTTGGTTAAGTCAAAGGATTTTGAGATATTATTAATGATGGATGAAGCTTCTGAGTCAATAACATAAGACTTTATCACCTTATCTGGAAGCCTTGACAAAAAATCATGCCGGAGTGACTTAAATGAGTTGCGCCGGCTGCTCTCCCCTCCACTTCCTGTAAGCTTCCATCCCTCCAACAATGGCATTTTATTAGTTCCATTACTCTCTAATTCTCCATCCATTAGCACAACTTCTTCATGTACCAATTTGCTATTGAGTATTATATATACTTAACAATAACTTTAGAGATGATCTAACTTGGTTTTTTAATTATAGAAAGACTAAGTCAGAACTTGTGTCCTAATTTATGTGAAGGGGTTCGGAGTACGGGGTCAAAACACTTAATTTTCATATGTACTATGGGGTATGGAATTTTCAATTTTTTTTTTCATATTTGAAAACAAGTATTATAAGTCGACAAGCTAATGATTCCGAATATTTTTTGAGAAAATTGTAAGCAAAGAAAATGTCTCGACTCCTCAAATAGTAACAACTTCACATAAAATAGGACGGAGCGAGCATATGGTGGTTGAGTTTCGTATATACTTTCTGTTTTTAGTTGTAATAAAAACTGTCTTTTTCTGGCAAATTGATAAATTCTTTCTAAGATTCCAAAAATTATTCTGTTTTCAAAAGTTCTCTAATATAAGAATAATTAAGAAATTATGTTAGTAAGAACGGAATATTATTGCAAATTAAACAAGCTCTTATAATAACATAGGTACATACATTGACTAAATATAAATAATTTTTTTAATAAGGTACAGAAGTTTTTTACACTTATAATAATATACATTTGTTTTGCCTACTGGTGAAATATAATCAATTATAGCAAGGTAGTTGCTGTTTTTATCAGGTTACTATTTAATGATTGTAATTAAAAAAAAGTACGTATAATTGCCAAAAAGACAAGTTAACAATGACAATAATAAATGAATAAATAAAAGCTGAGGCATGGAATAAGCCAAATTATACACATTAACATATTATTCTCTTTCAAGGAGACGTCTGCATAGCATAGAAAAGTTGACATGGACTAAATTATTTCAACACCACACGAGTAAGATTTGAAAAGTATATTGTGTATATGCCGACATTATTCCTATTTTTTTTTAATAAAAAACAATGAGACTGTTTTTGATAAATTTTTGGTTCAAACTTGGACTTATTTTTATCAAAAAATTGTCCAAATTCGAATTATCTATTAAAGGACTAAAGTGACTGGTTCACCAGCCAGACTCATGCCTTAAAAGACAAAACTAATTGTTGATTATTAAGAAATAAAACATTGCATTATAATAAAACTGTATAGCTTATGAATATTTTGGTGGTATGACTTAAGGTCAATTATTTTGCAACACTTTTACGAAATCTTCTATAGGGAGTTGGGGGAGCAGTACGTTTAGCCTCTCCATTTTTTGAACATATTTTGCACATTTAGGATTCATTTTACTGGAATTAGGTGATATTCTCAGTTTTTTGTGTGTATTAACCCATTAATATTTTGGTGGTATGACTTTCAGATGATTTTCTTGCAAAATTCCATAGGGAGTTGCGGTTTTGTGGCAACAATTATGTGTATTTGCAGCGGTTTTGGTTGCCAGTTGTCACAAAAAATTTCCTTTTAGCGGCGACTATTATGTGTATTTGCGGCTGTTCTGGTTGCCACTACTACAACCTTTTAGCGATGACTTTTATATGAATTAGAGGTGGTTTTACTTGCCACTAATACTAGCATTTAGCGTCGACTATTATTTGTCTTTGCGGCTATTTTGGTAGCCACAAATACCATCTTTTAGTGGCGACAATTATGTGTATTTGTGGCGGTTTGGTTGCCACAAAACAACATTTTAGTGGCGATTCTGGTTGCCATTAATACTAGCTTTTAACGGCGACTGGAACGACAAATACCAATTTTTCCATTTTTTGTGTGCTATAGTCCATAAATTTTTGGTGAAATGTGATCCTGACGATTTTTTGGCCAACTTTTTTTGTGGTCGTCCGTGACAACCTATTTAATGACGTGTGTTGGTTTAGAGGGGAATACGTCGACATTTTGAAGTTTAAATGAGGCTCGGAACGGGATATACCAATTTTTTCATTTTTCGTGTGCAATAATCCATGAATTTTGAGTGATATGTGATCCCGATAGATTTTTGCCGAAATTTTTTGTGGGCGTCCATGATGACCTTATTGATGACGTGTGTTGGTCTAGAGGGGAAAACGTTAAAATTTTCAAGTTCAAACGAGGCCTATAACGAGAAATATTGATTTTTCCATTTTTTGGTTGAAACTTTTTGTGGGCGTACGTGACAACCAATTTAATGGCTTGCGTTGGTTCAGAGGGGCAAACGTCACCATTTTCAAGTTCAAATGAGGCCCGAATGGGAAATATCAATTTTTTTATTTTTCATGTGCTATAGTCCATATATTTGGGTGATATTTGATCCCGCTAGTTTTTTGGCCGAATTTTTTTGTGGGCGTCCTTGACAACCTTATTAATGACATGCGTTGGTCTGAAGGGGAAGACTTTGGAATTTTCAAGTTCAAACGAGGTTTGGACGAGAAACACTAATTTTTCTATTTTTCGTGTGCTATGTCCATGAATTTTTGGTGATGTGTGATCTCGACGGCATTTTGGCTGAATTTTTTTGTGGGCGTCCGTGACGACTTATTTTATGGTGTGCGTTGGTTCGGAGGGGCCAACTGTAACATCTCGCAATTTGAAATAGTTAGGAAGAAGCTAAGAACTGGAAATAGTCATTTTTGAAAGAACGAAAATCTGGAAATTTACTTAAGTTAGGATATAGTGAGTTTGTGGTCAACTTCAAACGGACATAACTCCTAGCTCAAGATGATTTAGGTGTACTTCTAGGTATGGTTGGAAAGCTCTTAGAACGATCTTTCCAGCACCGCCAAGATTGCGCGAATCTGAGTTTGTATGAGTGAGATACGCCCATTGGAAGTTGGGCTGTTCAAATAAGGAAATGTCCAATCCAGATTTTTGAAGGGTATTTCAGTCTTTTCCTTATCCAATTAATTAAATTCATTTTAGTGAATTAATTAAGGGTTACACTTTTGGAAAAGAGGTAGGGTTTTAGAGAAGAGGAGAAAAGAGAATGAGAGACAAGGAAATAGTCAAGTTCGTCGAGTTTAGCTTGTGGATTTCGTCAGGGGTAATCCCTACAAGGTATGTGAGATCACATAGCGTTGGGTTAGTTCACCCATGCGCCAATCATGATTTATTTTAGCGAATTTAAGTCTTTGAAAGTTTAGAAATTGAATTTTTGATGGGTTTGTTGAAGTTCCTTTGAGTTCTTGATTTGTTGAAATGAGTTCACTTATGTTGAGTTGAGTTGAGCCAGGTAAGTTCTTCAGTTTCTTTCAGATTCTTTTCAAGCTTAAGTTGTGTTTAGCATTCCAACTTGCATACTCGTACATTCAATATATTGATACTAGTTGGCCTACATCGTCTTATATGCAGACACAGGTAACTAGGATCGGCATCCAGCGCATCGTTGATCCAGTGAGCACTCCAGAGTCAATTGGTGAGCCTCCTTGCATTCCGGAGGACTCCTTTTATTGCTTTTAGTTTTATTATTAGTTCATTAGGATGTCGTGGGCCTGTCCCGACATCCATCTCAGTTGTTTAGAGGCTTCATAGATAGACAGTCAGGCTTATGTTTTTGATACTTGAGGTTGCCATTTTGGCTAAATTAAATGTTGGCTTTTAAACATTCTAAGGTTTGATCATTATAAATATACATATAGTCTTCCGCTGAGTAAGTAAGCCAGACCAAGGGTTCGCTTGGGGCCATCAATGGGTCTAGAGTGTCAGCCACGTCCAGGGTGTAGGCTCGGGGCATGACACCAACATCGGCATTTTCAAGTTCAAACGAGGCCCGAAATGGAAAATATCAATTTTTCCATTTTCATGTGCTATAGTCTAGTAATTTCGGGTGATATGTGATCCCGACGTTTTTTTGGCCAAATGTTTTTGTAGGCATCCGTGACGACCTTAATAATGGTGTGCGTTTGTCTGGAGGGACAAATGTTGAAATTTTCAATTTCAAACGATGCCTAGGATGAGAAATATCAATTTTTCCATTTTTTGTGTGCTATAGTCCATGAATTTTTGGTGATATGTGATCCCGGTGGATTTTTGGCAATTTTTTTAAAGGCGTCCGTTTCGTCCTATTTCATGGCGTGTGTGGGTTCGGAAGGGCAAACATCGGCATTTTCAAGTTCAAACTAGACCCGAAATGAAAAATACCAATTTTTCTATTTTTCGTGTGCTATAGTGTAGTTATTTTGGATGATATATGATCCTGATGATTTTAGGTCAAATTTTTTTGTAGGAGTCTTTGATGACCTTAATAATGGCAAGCATTAGTCCGGAGGGGCAAACGTTGAAATTTTTAAGTTCAAATGAGGCCCGGAACGAGAAATACCAATTTTTACAATTTTTCATGTGGTATAGTCCATGAATATTTGGTGATATGTTATCCACGTTTTTTTGGCCAAAATTTTTTTGTGGGCATCTGTGGTGACATATTTAATATTGTGCATTGGTTCGAAGGGGCTATCGTTGGCATTGTCAAGTTTAAACGAGGCCTGGAACAAAAAATACCAATATTTCCATTTTCATTTGCATATAGTCCATGAATTTTGGGTGATATGTGATCCTTACAGTTTTTTTGGCCGAAAGTTTTTGTGGGCGTCCGTGACAACCTTATTAATGGTGTGTGTTTGTCAAGAGGGGAAAACATTTGAATTTTCAAGTCTAATGAGGCATGGAATGAGAAATAATGATTTTCCATTTCTCGTGTGTTATAATCCATGAATTTTTGGTAATATGTGATCCCTACAGTTTCTTGGCCAATTTTTTTTTGCTGTGACGACTTATTTAACGGTTTGCGTTGGTTCAAAGGGAAAACATCGGCATTTTCAAGTTCAAACGAGGCCCAAAATGAGAAATACCAATTTTTCTAATTTTTTGTGTGCTATAGTTGATGGATTTTGGGTGATATGTGACCCCAATGGTTTTTTGGATAATATTTATTATGGGCGTCTGTAACGACCTTATTAATGGTGTGCGTTGGTCCATAGGGGCAAACGTTGAAATAGTTCAAACGAGGCCTGCAATGAGAAATACCGATTTTTCATTTTTTGTGTGCATAGTCTATGAATTTTTGGTGAAATGTGATCCCGATGATTTTTTGGCCAAAATTTTTTGTGGGTGTCCATGACGACCTATTTAATGGTGTGCATTTATT
The DNA here is from genome assembly GCA_035578085.1 of Solanum pinnatisectum. Classification (NCBI taxonomy): domain Eukaryota; kingdom Viridiplantae; phylum Streptophyta; class Magnoliopsida; order Solanales; family Solanaceae; genus Solanum; species Solanum pinnatisectum. The sequence continues at coordinate 292,587 of CM069087.1, forward strand.
CAAAGGGGTAAATGTCGGTATTTTCAAGTTCAAACGAGGTCTGAAATGGAAAATACCGATTATTCCATTTTTCGTGTGCTATAATTCATTGATATTGGGTGATATGTGATCCTGACGCATTTTTGACTAAAATTTTTGGTGGGCATCCACGACGACCATATTAATGACGTGTGTTGGTTCGGAGGGACAAACGTTGAATTTTTAAGTTCAAATGAGGCCTGGAACGAGAATTATCGATTTTTCCATTTTTCGTGTGCCATAGTCCATTAATTTTAGTGATATGTGATTCCGATGATTTTTTGACCGAATTTTTTGTTGGCGTCCATGATGACCTATTTAATAGCGTGTGTGGGTTCGGAGGGGTAAAATCGACATTTTCAAGTTCAAACGAGGCCCAAAACGGAAATCACTTTTTTTTCATTTTTTGTGTGCTTTATTCCATGAATTTTGGTGATATGAAATCCTGAAAGTTTTTTGGCTGAAATTTTTTATGGGCATTCATGACGACCTTATTAATGGCGTGCGTTGGTCTGGAGGGGCAAACATTAAAATTTTCAAGTTAAATTAGGCCTGGATCCAAAACACTTTTTTTTTTTTTAATTTTTCCTATGCTATAGTTGATGAATTTCAGTGATATGTGATCGGGATGACTTTTGCTGAATTCTTTTGTGCGCGTTCTTGATGAACTATTAAATGGCGTGCGTTAGTCCGGAGAAGCAAATGTTAGCATTTTCAAGTTCAAATGAGGCCCATGATGGAAAATACCTATTTTTTCGTATTCTATTGTCCATGAATTTTGGATGACTTGTGATCCCGACGGTTTCTTGGCCGAAATTTGTTGTGGGCTTTCGAAACAACCTTATTAATGGTGTGCATTGGTATGAGGGGGAAAACATCGATATTTTCAAGAACAAACGAGGCCCATAACGGGAAATATCAATTTTTTCTATTTTTCGTGTGCTAGTCCATGAATTGTAGTTGATATGTGATTTTGACAATTTTTTGGCCAATTTTTTTGAGAGCGTCTATTACAATCTTATTAATGATGTGTGTTGGTTCGGAGGGGGAAAACATTGAAATTTTCAAGTTGAAACGAGGCCCGGAACGAGAATTACTGCTTTTCCATTTTTCTTGTGCATAGTCCATGAATTTTGGTAATAAGTGATCCCGACAATTTTTTGAAATTTTTTTTTGTGGGCATCCGTGACGACCTTTATAATGGTGTGTGTTGGTTTGGAGGGGCAAACGTCAGCATTTTCAACTTCAAACGAGGTCCGAAATGGGAAATGTTGATTGCTCCATTTATTGTGTGCTAGTCCATGAATTTTGGGTGATATGTGATCCCGATGATTTTTAGGTAGAATTTTTTTGTGGGCATCCCTCACAACTTAATTAATGACATAAGTTTGTCCGGAAAGGTAAACGTTAGAATTTTCAAGTCCAAACAAGTTCTGGAACAAGAAATATAGTTTTTTCCATTTTTCGTGTGCTATAGTCCATGAATTTTGGGTGATATGTGATCCCGCCGGATTTTTGGCTGTGGGCATTTGTGAAGACCTTATTAATGACGTGCATTGGTCTGGAGGGGCTAACGTTGGAATTTTCAAGTTCAAACAAGGCCTGAAACAAGAATTTTTTATTTTTCCATTTTTCATGTGATTGTCTATGAATTTTTGGTGATACGTGATCCCGACGATTTTTTGGTCAAATTTTTTATGGGAGTCCCTAACGACCTATTTAATGACGTACATTGGTTCAGAGAGGCAACAGTCGATATTTTCAAGTTCAAACGAGGTCCGGAACGGATAATATCAATTTTTTCCATTTTTCGTGTAAACTATAAACCATGAATTTTGGGTGATATGTGATCATGACGGTTTTTTGGCCAAAATTTTTTGGGAGCGTCCGTGACAACCTTTTAATGGCTTGCGGTTGTTCATAGAGGCAAACGTTAGCATTTTGCAAGTTCAAACGAGGCCCAAAATGGGAATTACTAATTTTTTAATTTTTTGTGTGCTATAATCCATGAATTTCGGGTGATATGTCAACCCATTGGTTTTTTGGGCAAAATTTATTTGGGCGTCCTTGATGACCTTATTAATAGTGTGTGTTGGTTTGGAGGGGCAAAAGTTAGAGTTTTCAAGTTCAAACGGAGCATGAAACGATAAATATCGATTTCTCTATTTTTCTTTTGCTATAGTCAATAAATTTCTAATGATATGTGATCTCGCTGGTTTTTTGGCCCAAATTTTTTGTGGGCGTCCGTGATGACCGATTTAATGACGTGTGTTGGTTCGGAGGGGAAAACATCGGCATTTTCAAGTTCAAACGAGACCCGAAATGAGAAGTAGTATTTTTTTCATTTTTTTCGTGTGCTATAATTCATGAATTTTTGGTGAAATGTGATCCCGGTGGTTTCTTGGCCGAAACTTTTTGTGGGAGTCCGTGACAACCTATTTAATGGCGTGCGTTGGTTCGAAGAGGCAAACGTCTACTATTTAAATTTCAAAAGAGGCCAAAAAAAGGAATTACTGTTTTTTTTTTATATTTCATGTGCAATAGTTTATAGATTTTGGGTGATATATGATCTTGAAGAGTTTTTGGCCGATATTTTTCATGGGCGTCCGTGACGATCTTATTAATGACGTGTGTTGGTTCGGAGTGGCAAATAGTGGAATTGTCAAGTTCAAACGAGGTTTGGAATAAGAAATATCAATTTTTTCATTTTTCGTATGCTATAGTCCGTAAATCATTGATGATATATGATTCCAACAATTTTTTTGGTTGAAATTTTTTGTGGGAGTTTGTGAGGACCTATTTTATGGTGTGTGTTGGTTTAGAGGGGCAAACGTTGGCATTTTCAAGTTCAAATGAGGCCTGAAATGGAAAATATTGAATTTTCTATTTTTCGTGTGCTATAAGCCATGAATTTTGGGTGATATATGATTTCAATTGTTTTTTGACCAAATTTTTTTATGGGTGTCCCTGATGACCTTTTTAATGGGTGAGTTGGTATGGAGGGACAAACATTGAAATTTTTCGAAGTGGCTATTATATGATTTAGTGGCAACTATAGTTGCCACTAATACTTCCTTTTCGCTGCGAGTATTATTTGATTTAGTGTCGATTATAGTTGCTACTATTACTTACTTTTAGCGGTGACTATTATATGTTCTAGTGGCGATTAAAGGTGCCACTAATACTTACTTTTAGCGGCAACTATTATATGATCTAGTGGCGATTAAAGGTGCCACTAATATTTACTTTTTAGCTGCGACTATTATATGATTTAGTGGCAATTATAGTTGCCAATAATATTTACTTTTAGCGGCGACTTTTGTATTATTTAGTGGCGATTATAGTTGATTATAGTTGACACTAATACTTACTTTCAGCGGTGACTATTATATGATTTAATAGCGATTAGTTGCCACTAATACTTACTTTGGCGGCGACTTATATATGATTTAGTGGCGATTACAGTTGCCACTAATACTAAATTTTAGCAGCGACTTACCATGATTTAGTGGCGACTATAGTTGCCACTAATAATTCCCTTTAGCGGCGCCTATTATTTGATTTAGCGACTGTAGTTGCCCCTAATACATTCTTTTAGCGGCGACTTAAATTTGATTAGTAACGATTATAGTTGCCACTAATAATCACTTTTAGCGGCGACTTATATGTGATTTAGTAGCGATTATAGTTGCCACTAATACTTACTTTTAGCGGCGACTTATATATGATTTAGTGGCGATTATAGGTTCCACTAATACTTAATTTTAGCGGCGATTATTATAGGATTTAGTGGCGATTATAGTTGCCACTAATACTTACTTTAGCTCCGACTGATATATGATTTAGTGGTGCTTATAGTTGTCACTAATACTATCAGTTAGCGGCGACTCTTATATGATTTAGTAGCGTTTATAGTTGCAACTAATACTTGCTTTTAGCGGCATTCTTGTATGGTTTTTGGCGGTTTTAGTTGCCACTAATACTATCTCTTAGCGTCAATAGTTTATGATTTAGTGGTAATACAATCTTTTAGCGGCAATTGTCATATGATTTAGTGGCGATTTTAGTTGCCATGAATATTAACTTTTTGCAACGTTTGTTATGTGAATTTGTGTCACATTTTTGTTCCATTAATTCTTTCTTTTAGCGGTGATTATAATAAAATTAGTGGCGGTTTTCTTTTGCCACTAATACTAACTTTTAGCGGCGACTCTTATATGAATCAGTGGTTGTTTTAGTTGCGTTTAGCAGCAATTCTTATATCAATTAGTGGCGGTTAAGTTTCCACTAACACTATCGTTTAGCACAACTGTTCTATGATGTAGTGGCTGTTTTAGTTGCCAATAATACTAAAACGTTTAGTGGCAACTGTTATGTGAATTAGTGGCTGTTTTAGCTGCCACTAATATTAACTTTTAGCGGCGACTTTTTTTGATTTGGTGGCAGCGGCAACTCTTATGTGTCTTTGCGCTTGTTGTAGTTTCCACCCACGGATACTACCTTTTAGCAACGTATTATATATATATATATATATATATATATATGTAAAGGAGGTTACAGTTGCCACTAATTCTATTTCTTATTGTCGACTAATATCAGTATTGCAGCGTCTTTAGTTGCTACTAATACTACCTTTTATGGTGACTATTACATGCATTCGTGGTGTTTAATTTGCTGCTAATACTTACTTTTAGGGGCAACGGCGACTAAAGTTGCTGCAAATACATACTCTTAACTTTAGTCCCTGTGAATGCCACAATTAGTCACTACTAATTGTGGCAACAAATGCCGCTGCTAATGCATAATTTTAGTGGCGATTAATTGCAGCCAATACATACAAAAATTATACAAAAATTCAACATAAATTGATTGATCCAAAAACCTGAACCTAGATAGAACCATCAACAACTTACATATTTTTACAAGAAATGCAAAAGATAAGCCACCGGTCAATCAGGAATATGGCCTAGGACGAAATCTACTACTGTATATGATGACATTGACAAGGTGCCGGATTGATGCTATCTCTGAGGAAGGACCATATTTCTTTTTACAATGGTTCTCTCCAAATGCGCCCAGCCACCTTCAGCTTTAGCTCCTTCCGGTCACCACCAGAGAAGAAGAGTGCCATGCTCCTTTGAATGAGCAGCCCGTCTAAACTGTCTCTGACAGTTTTATGACTATCACGGATGCTCCTAGGAACTCCTTGCCATATTAACTTTCTGCCAAAGCCACCTACTTCAAGACTATAACTAAATTTTTTCGCATCATCATCATCACCCATAAAACGAAGGAATGCCATATATACTGGTGCCACTCCGACGTTGAAAGCCTCAAAGTGCAAGCAGAATTGGTGACTGAAACAGTTGAAAACCTACGACATATAATAGCAAAAGAAATATTACATAAATGATCCATGCTGTCAGAAAGATTACCTAAATATAAATAATAAATACTAATTTATTAAATCCCTTTCCCGAAAATACTTCTTAACTTGGTACTAGCATGAAACTGGTAGGAAAATTGTTTGGGTTAGGAGCTTTCAATAAGGAGATAAGGATGCAATCGGAAGTTTGAGTGAATGTTCATACTTGACACATTCCGAAGAATACAGTCCATGGACATTATCATCAGACTGCAAACATGCACAAAATATGTTCTTATCGTCTACTTGAGACATGGCAGAATCACATTTCTACACTAACAAAAGAGCTTAACGACTAACTCTTTTAACCCTCATGTAAGGCATTTTATCTAGTACATTTCATTTCCAGAAGTTGAAAAAAAGTCCTTATTACTGAGTTTGATGTCTGCTTTGAGCCTTGAATTGGTAAATGGTATGTGATTGATGAAATTACGCAGCTCTATCATGATGAAGGGATGCAAAAACTAGCAGACAATCAGTATAGAGCACCATCAAGTTGTGCAATGAACTACGAGTTAACTTACTATCCTCTGGCCTCTCTAATTAAGCTAAGGAAAAAAGGAATGGGGGAGAGAGAGAGAGAGAGAACTCACAGTCAACATCCATGTAGCATTTTCAACGTCTTGAGGATTGGATTTGACATAGCGATGGTTGAAGGTACAGCCGTCGTGCATGTCAACCTTGTGATCATCTTTGAGGTGTGCAACAAGGGACTGAATGTCACCAGTAACAGTACATTCAGATCCTGCATAAGGGCAGTTGTATGGACGAAATTTGCAGTTCTGCTCATGCTGAAGCCTACTGTGATATGTGAAAATATCTTGACAGCCAAAAACTTGGTATCGGCATGGCAACTCCAGTGACTCTGCAATTTTCTCCAATGCTAGACATCTTATGTTTCCAAGCTCATGGCGGCAAATTGGGCACACATGGACTTTTGACTTGCACTTCAGGCATAAAGTATGACCATTTGGACACTTCACACACGGAAGATGAAAAAATTTGAGTTGAGATTGAAATTAATAAAAGGTCAAAAAGAATATGACAACTTAACTAAAGTGAAAGAAATATAAGATTACTGGATAGGGCTCTTTTTACTTTAATTAACAAATGCCCTGTATCTCCAAACGTTGACATCCTACATTCCAGTTTTGGTTATCAGAAAATATTACCCAATTTACTACAATGAAGGTTCTTGCTTTTCTTTTCCTTTTTGATAAGGTAAAATGAAGGAGAACCTTAGGGTAATGATAAGGTTGTCTCCATGTGACCTATATGTCATGGGTTCGAGCAGTGGAACCAACCACTGATGCTTGTGTTGTGGTAGGCTACCTACATCACAACCCTTTGGGGTGAGGCCTTACCCGAACCTTGTGTGAATGTGCCAATGCGGTATGCTTTATGCACTTGGATGCTCTTTTCTTTTATAAGGTAAATAATTCTCTTAATGATGGGAAAATCTCTAGTATACAAGTATACAAGGAATAAACTAAAAAGTAGAGAATAAGTTACAAAAATGTAATTTTCTATAAATGACACCGATCATATATATGAGCTGAAACCTCATGGGTGCACCAAAATAAACTAGGAATTAAAGGCCATTTCTCAAATATATGCCATCTTTTAAAATTTTTCTAATGAACTTGATGTAAGAAATATTTTAGCTCACACTTCTACATTTCTCAAGGCCAACTATTCAACTTTCCTATCCCGAATAAACAAAATAATTATTGCTTTTGGCATCTTTTATACAATATAAAATGAAGCGCTATATCAGCTCTTATCACATAATTTCTTTGAGACATATGGAATATGTCTAAAGTGTGCAGATATGTAGAGTTTTTAGTCTATAGCTTAGTATGTTTATGTTGATGCAAATTAGGATCCCCCTTTCCTTTTACTGATAAAAAATAGAACATGCATTGAAAAAGCAGAAAACTTTCACCTATCTGTCACAAATCCTATTAGAAGAAAAGCTCAAACTCTAAGGATGAGCATTTCAGAACTTGAATTTTATGTCTCAATGACTTGAAAACTATTCAAAAACAGCCAATTCTCATTGAGGAAAATATAGCACATCACATGTTCAGTTTGTCAAACTCCAAGAGGTAGACACATTTTTAGAAGAATTGCACCAGCACATAAATGCTATGCCAACTTTTGTGTCCGATAACTTTGGTGTCCGGGCCAACTTGCACTCACCTCGACTAATTGCAAGGGATATCTGTCACCTCCCAGCAGAAACAAGTACCAGGTATCTCTGTCCACCAAGGCTAGATCAGATGGGAAGAAGTCACCTAGGCACCTGATGTTTTTGTCTCTATTGGAAATTGAACCTGAGACCTCATGGTGCACAACCTACTTCATTGACCACTAGGCCACACCATTGGGTGATGCTATGCCAAAAATTTTGTATGTACTTTTTGGACATTAGTGAGAGAAAATGAATGCTACTCTACTCTACATCAAGGATTAAGCTAGTATTGTAGATTGTATATGTTAGGGTCATTAGCATCATTGTACGAACAAGAAGGCCATCTCTTTTAGCTTACACCTCTGCAATGTCAGTATCATAAGTAGGTAAAAAATAAAATTTATCTAGGCATACAAATTTCTATTTGGTCACGAGTTTCTAAAATCCATCACATTTGAATCTGGATTCTTGTCCAATTTCAACCTCAAACAACAACATACCCAACATAATCCCATAAGTGGGGTTCAGAAAGGTGGGATGCAACATGATTGTTAGAATAGGAATAGGTTTATAAAATCCTATTAGAATAAGAATAGGTTCATACAATCCTATTAGAATAGAAATAGGAATAAAAATAGAAATAAGAATACTAAATAGTATCCTACTTAGTAAAGGATTGTATTGTAATGTTTATAAATAGGGTCTCAATGTAGACACAACAACAATTCAATAATATTCTTTTCCTATATTTCTCACATGGTATCAGAGCCTCTACAATCTTGGTAGAAAATCAAAGAGCTTCCGTTGCCGGCGGGCGGCTATGACTCATATATGTAGCCCGTCTGGCCAATGATTATGTTAGCAAAAGTTGGGTCACCATGTATCTTTCATGTGACTATTTTCTCATATCTAATTTGTGTAGCACTGTGCCATCATTCCGGTGACTACTTTCTTATATCTAATTCTTGTAGTATTGTGCCATCTTTCTGATGACTACTTTTTCATATTTAATTTGTGTAGCACTGTGCCATCATTCCAATGCCTACTTTTTCATATATACTTTGTGTAGCACCATGTCATCCTTTCGGTGACTACCTTTTTTTGCATATCTGATTTGCGTAGCACCGTGCATCTCTCCGGACTACTTTTCATATTTAATTTGTGTAGTACCGTGAATTTTTTCCGAACTATTTGCTCATATCTGCGTTGCATAGCATCATGTGTTTTCAGTGACTCCTCAGATTTGATTTACATAGTTCCATTCGTCTTTTCGGTGACTCCTCAAATCTGATTTGCATGGGGTTGTGCCATCAGTCCAACCCTACCCCGTATAATTTTTCTTTTTCAGTAGGGCCGTGTCATCATTCCGACCCTACCCATATTATTTCTCTTTTTTAATGGGGTCGTTCCATCAATTCAAACTATCCTATATAATTTTTATTTTCTAGTTGGGTCGTGACATCATTCCGACCCTACCAATATAATATTATTTGTTAGATTGTGACCACTTTTAGCCATCAAATCTAATACTCCGGCATATGAGCATGTTCCAGCTAGTTTTTTGGTGACTTTCTTGTTTAATATCGACTCGTCTATTGATTCCAATATGATCCATATACTTTATACTGGATTTTGAGCAATTACAACAACCGTTGCATTGTGAAGAAGTCTATATGGAGCAACCATCTAATTTTATTGCTCAGGGGGAGTTTAGTAGCCTTGTATGTTGATTACGTCACTCTATGATCTGAAACAGTCTTTGCAAGCTTGGTTTGGAAAGTTCCAACATTGTAATTTTATCACTCTATGTTTTATCGGCATTATGCATCAAATTCAGTATATCATGAGAAGACCAAGCACATTGAGATTGATTGTCAATTTTGTGAAGTCGGGTGATCAACTTGCATATATCTCACCAAGCCCCTCATTGGTCCTCATGTTAATTACATATTGTAACAAGCTAGGTACATGAATTGTATGCACTAGCTTGAGGGGGAGTGTTAGAATAGGAATAGGTTTATACAATCCTATTAGAATAAGAATAGGTTTATACAATCCTATTAGAATAGGAATATGTTTATACAATCCTATTAGAATAAGAATAGGTTTATACAATCCTATTATAATAGTAATAGGTTTATAAATCCTATTAGAATAGGAATAGGAATAGAAATAGAAATAAGAATACTAAATAGTATCCTACTTAGTAAAGAATTGTATTGTAATGTTTATAAATAGGGTCTCAATATAGACACAACAACAATTCAATAATATTCTTTTCCTATATTTCTCACAATGATGACTTCCTAGGGGGTCACCCATCCTAGTCCTGCTCTCGCCCAAGCACATTAACTTTAGAGTTTTTATGGGATCTGGTGCGTTAGTGTGCTGGTATGATCACATCCCAAATTCAACCTCATCTTTATTAATCAATGCCCCTCACACTGAATATTGTGTGAGTAAAATAACTTTCAAGAAATCTTGAATCACTTTAATTGCAAATGTATCATTTCCAAAATAAGTTATATGTCATACCTGAAGAATTGGAGGGTACATTAGATTCATACAAACAGGGCATTCAAGTAGTTCATGAACAGCTGTATTAGATCTTGTTCCATGATTCCCACCAATAATATTAACAGCTGTGGATTTTCTAAATGGGGAGCTTTTAGATTCAGCAGTTTTGGGTGCAATACCATAATCGGCATATGCATTAAGCGAATCACCAATATCCTGGTAACTGCTGCCTCCGGAAGCCATGTATAATAGCCAACTATGTGTACAAAGCCGTGAACAAATGTCTATGCCCCGTCAAATTTTAACCAGCTTCCTTATGGTCCTAGTCCTGCCAGAGTAAGTATATAACGATTAGAAATACGGAATCGCTTTCCTTTTCAACATCACACTGAAACACGGTGGTACAAGAATTTTTTCGAAAAAAGGTTCATATACAAGAAGCAAATTCTCTTGGGCAACACATTGTTCACAAATTTTTGATGGGACAGAAAAGAAAAAAACATAGAATTTAAACCAAATCTGGAAATGAACACTTGCTAGTGAGCATACAACAATTTCCACAAACATGAAAAATGAAAAAAAAATCTAACCTTTTTCTTTTATGAAATCAACCTTTGTAAACAGGCAAAACATTCCAAGATCTAACCTTTTCTTTTCTTCACCTTTTTGCAAAAATTCTCATATTTTCAAACAATTCCATGACAACAAAAACTCCCAGAAAAGAAAAATTAAAGTGCTAGTTCCTCAAAACGTCAAAAATAGAACACATATGCTACACGACATTTTTCCTCTAGCATTCTAAAATGGAAAAACAACTTCCAGAAATTTAAACCAGAAAAATCATCAACACAATTGACAAGCCACAAAATTTGACAAATCAATACCAAAATCCAAAAAAAGAAAAGGAGAAGGAGAGCAAAACTTACCATAAAAAGCAAGACCCAGATGAGATTTTCCACATAAAGGCTTACATCAATCAACCATTCTGAAAAGCATCATAAAAAAATGAGCTTTTTAATGAGGGAAAAAGCCCAATGCAAAAAGGTCAAGAGGCTATATACAACGACGAAGAAAAGGAAGACCCAGATGAGATTTTGTAGCAAAAAGCTTTGATTAATCAAGAGTAGCCAATAATATGGATTGGATTCATCAACAATCAAGACAAAGCACATGAGAAGAAAATTAGGATAGAGAGTTAATTCTATTCAATATTTATTCAATAGTAGTACTAATTTTGAAAAGTTATTTTTAAGTATATAAGTAATAGTAATAAGGTAAGTTATGTTCATTTATTTTTTTCATTTTATATTTTTTCTGATATTGAATTTTTAAAAGATTTTTTTGTTAATTTTATCACAATTTATTTATATAATAAAATTATTTCAACCAAAGAAATCTTTACTAGTGATTTACGTGTTTGATCATTCTAATTAAGCAGGCAAACCAACAATTATTATAGATATATACACATTATCCAGATATAATGGAACAAGAGTCAGAAGATGCTGGAGGCGGGGGGCGGGGGCGGGGGGGGGGTCATAATCAATCATATCCATGAAAAATTCATTATAACTGATATAATAACTAGAGGCTTTTGGTTTGTTTCAATTTTCAAATGTATATCAGGTGGTGCATGTTTGTGTGCCAGAAAGAAGCTTTTAAATAGCCAAGTGTGACCCACTAACCACAACCAACAAGTACCACTCCATCACTAATCAAACATTTCGAGTTCGAACTTTGAAAATGAATCATCTTCAGAAAGGTGCATTTTACTACAACCTCTTCATACGAATTCGAAATAATCAGCCTCCAAAGTATATCCTGAAAATCAAGCGAGTACCTACTAAACCATACTCATGATGCATACTTTGGTTTGGAAGTACAAATGTTTCCTTATAGTGATCAAGCCAATTACAATACCATTTGATATTGACAAAGAGGCATGATTAGTAAGAGACAACATAAAGAGTTGTTTATGATACAAGGTTCAACTATAGGTGCATTTGCTATGCTACATTGTAAAGAATGTTTCCTATCTTTGGTTTTAATGCTTTACATTGGGGAAAAAATTCGATCAGAAATTGCAGCATTATTACTAAAAGGCTGTAAAATGAAACTTGTACATTTGGTACAACATAGCCATTCGATGTTCCGGATCGGGACACAATGACATATCCTCTATCCTTACAGAGGTTGAATCTTGTGCATCTCCTTATCCTGACTGCTAATACCTGCACAACAATAGGTCAGTCTGTAACGACATAAAGGTCTCTTTGGGATAACAGTTTTAAGGAAACACATAAAAATCTGGCAAAGAAACAAAGGCTATCCCATCTGAACAGAGTTTAGTATTCTGAAGACAAATTATACTTTGCAGTTATCTTCTCCTCATTAGCCTTCATTCTATCAATGATAGTTGTCGTGATGCTTTGCACAAACGGTTAAGAAGCTTAGCATGGTACTTGAAGGTTCTAGCAAGAAACATAAAATGCAATTGGTCAATGGAGTATATAGTTGGCAATCCTGTCTCTCGAGGGTCACTTGTTGGGATAGTTAATTTAGTGAATCAAGCTTTGCAGGAAAGATAGTCGAGAGTGTAAATGAAAGCAAGCATGGCAAGAAGGACATTGGTTGTTAGAGGCACATCTGATCTACTAGACTTCCATCTTGAAAAGACAAGGTCGGCTAATTTACCTAAATATGCTTTTTAGTTAGATACAACTATTGGACAATGCTATTTCTGTACAGATGTTGGTTCAGGAAAGCCACTGAAGGGACATGTTAAGATGACTGATAATTAGAATATCACTCCACTACAGCAACGATGATTACACAGACTAGATAGTTGGTTTTTGTCTATGAGAAAGATCCATTGTGGATTCACCATGAAATAAGTTTGGAGGTTAAGAAACTAGCTGGGCTGTGTTTGATTGTCTTCTGACTCCACACTTCAAGAGGCAGCTTGAAATAGTACCAAAGAGGTAAGCACACATTAACTGATTGCTCAACATCTAAAGTTCTGAGAAAATGATTTAAAAATGTTCTGAGCAGTTGATGCCTTTTTTTTTCAAAGTATATCTTCCTGCATTGAGTAGTTTACATAGGCAGAGCTGCAAAGTACACAGAAGTGAGAAATTTGATATGACATGTATCAGGAGTTTGATCACCATAAGCATGTCTTAAGAGTTAGTGATCAAGCTTGAACACAAGATTAAAAAAAATTGATGAAAAGGTACCAAGGAGATACGAAATGCCACTTCACGTCCAGCCCCACCCTTTTCTCATACGGTCCTTTTCAGGGAAGAGGTTGGGCAATCAGGTGACTACTTCAGAACTCAACTTTATATGATTAGTTATTTTTTAAACAGAGAAGAACCACAGTGAAATCAATCATTTTCTAACTTCAAGTGTATTCCAGTAAATGCTCCATGGCCGGCTTTCAGTGAATTAATTACTATAATTTCTTTCACTAACATCACATGAACACCTCTCTCTTATTGAGGACCACTTCAAAATAACAAAACATTTTTTCCAGGAATTTCCACTACACTAACTAAACAGGAAAGGAAGCAGAACTCAAACAAAGAGATGGTACATATAATAATTTCAAAATTTTGAATTTTGCTTACCCAATTACTCAAGAAAGTTACAGAATTCCCAATCTTCTTTTGACAGGTCAAGGTACTGAACACAGCCATCTTCAAACATGATCTGTTAGGGGATGGGGAGGTTAAAACAGAAATCATCAGCCAAATCTAACCAAGTCCATTATACAACAAAAAAAAATCACAGCTTCCTTACAAAATGTTTTTTGGTGATGGCATCAAACCGTTTTACAATTCCAAAGGACCTGGGGAACATAGAGTATATAGGAGTCCTTAGCAATGGGATCTGAAAAAAGTAAAACTTGAACAAGCAAAAAAAAGAAACAAAAGAATAATGGCCAACTGAAGTAAGGGTTTCCTGTGAGAAAATTCATTAGAATCTTAGCTACTTCCCCCGTTTCAATTTGTTTCTCTTACTTTTTTTTTTTCAAGTCTTTAGTTCTAAGTTTCCACATGACATGTTTAAAACCACAAGAATAAAAGGCATTTTGGTACATATTACATACCTTTAGTTCAAGACCACAAGATTCAAGTCTTTCTTTATTTTCTTAAACTCCGTCGAGTCAAAACCAAACAAAGTGATCTCATCCCATAACCATAAAGAAGGACCTCTCTCTCAGGATCAGTCCCTCTTGAAAAGGACGCCAGGTGTACCACTTTTTCTTTTGGACATGAGATTTTCCAGATGGATCAACAAAGACTTTCGGAATAAGAAAGAGAAACTATTTTGCCTATTAAATTGAATTTGGACCTAACTCAACCCAAAAGCTAACCAATAGAGGCAAGGATCATCAAAAATCTTTATAGGAAACAACAATACACTCTATCAACCAATTGGGACATTCTAACACTCCCTCTACGTCCAGGTAAGACATTTAGAACATGAAATAGCATAACTTAGAGGCTCAACATTGGATAATTTCAGTAATAGGACGAATCTTACTTTAATACCATGTTAAAAAATGAAAATTGGCCTAACTCAACCTCAAAAGTTAATTCAAGAAGTGAGAATTGTCTAAAATAAGAAGACAACGACCCACTCCCATCATCAATGTGGACCACTCTGAACGCCCCTATAAATCAAATTTGCAGAAGTATCACATACCTTGTGTTAGAGGAGCGAATTATTCTTATAACTTGACCAATGCAACTACGTGGTCGCCTTATTTTTATGTCAGAATCATAACGTGAGCTTCCTGAATAGGGAGGATACAAGTTAAATAGACGATAAACTAAAGTCACCAATGCAAAAGTCAAGTAAGTTGCAAACAAGAGTAGCCTACCTATTGGTGAAACTCCAGTTTGATAAACCTGGTGAAAAGATTAAATAATGTTATCATGTTCATTATTGTAAAAGCAAAATGTTCGAGATTCGAACACATAGTGATGGAAACATAAACCAATATGTTTTGTATTACACGTATTTAAGGGATTTATTACTTTCATTTAAAATTTCCTATTTAGGGAACATAGCAAATGCAACTCCTTTGATCCTTATGACATACTGCAAATAATGGCAGAAAAGCAGAGAGACTAATAAAAAGGAAAGAACAAGTAGCTATATTATTTCCCTCAACTATGTTCTCATTTCTTTTTATCAATTTTAGATACGAGATGACTAGTTAATTAGGAGCTTTTTTTTTACACTGTAACTAAGAATAAGCACTAAAGTTGCCAAAATCATATCTCCTTACTGGTGAAGCTATAGATCGTGGTTCCTCAAGAATCCAGGCCTACCTTTATCATCTAAGTTTGTAAAACCGAGACACATATCTACAATCTTAACTCAGTAATGGAAAATCTGAGTCTAGTCAGGATACCAGCCACTGCCAAACAAAATTAGACTCTGCCAATCATCCAACTCAGAACACACTTTATGTGCTATCCCGCAGCCCTTACCCTTCTACCAAAAAAAATCCACCCCCACCCCAACCCCACCCAACAGACACGCACATTTTCCCCTCATGATCCAAGCTATTCCTCTCCCTTGAGCCGAGGGTCTACCAGAAATAGCCTCTCTATCTGCCAAGGTATGGGTTAAGGTCTGCATACACTCTACCTCCCCCAGACCCCACTCGTGGGACTATACTGGGTGTGTTGTTGTTGATGATCCAAACTATTCCTCTTAGTATAAGTATTTAGGACATTTCAATTCAGAATAAATCTTGTCATATGCATGGGAAGATTAATCTTCATGGTCTCATTATTAGGCATCAAAATAGGGTTCTTCTACGGGTCTGTCCAACTGGCTAGAAAAATCAAGGACACTACTTTTTCTTAGATTGTAATTTAGGAGAACTTCTCGTCTACCTTCAAACTAAACACAGGAACTGAAGAAAGATAAATGAGTGAATGAAAGTACATTAGCCACCTCCGTTATCAATTGAATCACAGGAAATCAGCAAAAATAAGTTCTCACACACGGAAATATGCATCTAGTCAAGAAATTTCCAAGCCAATAATTACTATTATTGGTAAAAATTCCAAAGCAAATTACTGAAGCTCATCAAGAATCACACAAATGTTTCCAAATCTCTCAAGACTCAAGTTATAGATATTGTAAGAGATACATACATGACGTGTAGATAGAAGTGCTTTCAATTTGGGAGAGGTGGCAGCCACCTGACATGCCACTATCTTTAATGCGGTATCTGAAGCAGGGAGTTTTGGTTTGTTAGGTTTAACGCCCAGCTTTCGCCTACATCTTACAGCACCACAGTGGCAATCTTGATCTGCACCAAACTGAACAAACCTGCTACACTTGTTAGACTCAAATAGGCAATGTACATTCCAAGAAGGTTTTCTTCTAAAGATATTTAAGCTCTCAGAAGAACAACACACTGCACACCTTACAGGTGGAAAAAAATTAAGTAAAATTAAAGAGCAGCCTCATACTGGTAATCATAGGTCAGATGCTCGCCCCTTTTAATGTCTCGCGTCGCAAATATGCCAATTCTTGTTTCACCATCAATCATCCTAAAAACGCCGGACATGGAAATGGAATGTAATTAGAGTTGAATTTCCGGGAATGAAGGTTGAGGATATAGAAGTATGATTAATTATTAAGCTATTTCTATACCATTTCTGCATCTCAGTATTTGGACAACAACTATGATTAATGTATCTGGATTTGTTGCCCTTGTAAGTGGCATCAATCACCATATCCCGATTGATTTCACACAAGTAGAAGTTTGTTTCCCCACTATGCTTCATTTTCCAAAGCCTCTCTTCACATGTTTTGTCATCAATAACTGCAGTGGTAAGCATATTTCCTTGCTAAATGAAGTTCAGAATGCACAAAACATAAATTATTCCTCAAAATATAATCAAAAAGTGAAATAACTCACCTTCTCCAACATACTCTATAACAAAGTCTCCTCGTTTGATATCTTCATCTGCCACAATTCCAGAGCCACATTTTTCAGTCTGCATGTTACATGTCAACAAACTTGACCAACCATGTATATAATGACCAAAAGTTTGAGGAAGAATATGATTGTTGTACATTTTTCAAAAGTATGCAAAGCAATAAAAGGTGAAAATGTAACTTCTTCTAATTTCTTTCAAAATACATGAGAGACACAAAATGACACAATAAACAGATTAAACAATCACTCCCCTCTGGACGTCCTTTTTCTTAATCAGTGTTATGAATGGCAAGTGCCATTCGCCAAAGGCGAGGCAAGCCATTCTCGCCATTCTACACTGAGGCGCGGCGATATCAAAAAGGCGACCTAAGTCGACCAGAAGGCGACGTAAATGGCGGCACCATTTTGGTTATTTAATTTTTAAAAAGATTTGACTTAATAATAAAATTAGGGTTTTTTTTTCTATTTTCAAACTTTCAGTCGCTTTCTCCTTGCGATCTCTTCTCCAGCCAAAGTTGCTCGAGTTGCTGGTCTTCTTCCCCTCGCGTCTCTTCTCCTCCTTCATCGCACGAGTTGCTGCCAGGTATACCTCTTTTTTTTTTCTTCTTCTTTTCAGTTCTTCTTCTTCTTCTTGAGTTCTCTTCTTCTTCAGATTTCTTCTTCTCTTCTTTTTTCGTTTCTTCTTCTTCTTGAGTTCTCTTTTTCCTCTGTCACTGCTTACTGCCAGTCTGCCACTGCTTATAATTTTAAGAAAAAATTATAAGCAAAGCAGTGATACTGCCTATAAGCAAAGCAGTGATGCTGCCTTCACTGCTCTGTTTTTTCCTCTGTCACTGTCACTGCTTACTGCCTATAATTTTTTTTAAAAAATTAATTCTTCTATAATTATTTATTCATTTGTCCATAAACAGTGAATTGACTGAATTCAATGGCGGATGCTAGCAAAAAGAGGGATATTGGATGGAATTATGGTACTCAAGGAGCAACAAAAGATTCAGTTAATTGTAACTTTTGTGGGAGTACTTTTAATGGTGGAATAACTCGACACAAGCAACATTTAGTGGGTGGTTTCAAGAATGTTAAACAATGTATAGCTTGTCCGTCGGCGATTAGAGAAGAAGTAAGGGCTTATATGCAAAATAAAATCGCTAATAATCCCAAATTTCAAGTGAGGCAGCCGGAAGAGTATATTGATATTGATGATCTTGATGATATGGATGAATATGCGGAAATGATGCCTCCCTCCAAAACTCCAAAGATATCTTGTAGTGGAGATGCATCATCCACCGCGCGGAGTGTGACGAAAGGCCCTATGAATCTCTATTTTCAGCAGAAATCAACACAAAAAGGAGGCTTTGAAAAAGGAGGAGGAATTGATGAAACAAAGAAAATTCTAAGAGAGCGTGCGGTAAGTGCTTTTGCAATATGGATGTATGATGCGGGACTTCCTTTTAATTGTGTCAATCACAAATCATTTGATAAATTTATTGAGATAGTAGGACAACATGGCCCCGGAATGAAGCCTCCTACATTCGATGAAGTTAGAGTTACTCGCCTAAAAAAAGAGGTGGAGAAAGTGGAAAAAATTGTTGATGAGCATAAAGTGCAATGGACAAAGTTTGGATGTTCCATTATGATGGACAAATGGACGGCACGAAATGGTAAAATGATCATCAATATTTTGGTGAATTCTCCAATCGGTAGTGTATTTCTTGGTTCTGTTGATGCTAGCAATGAATCTATCGATTCCACCAAAATGTACAAGTTGTTTGAAAGCACTATTGAAAGAATTGGACCAGAAAATATTGTACAAATTGTCACCGATAATGCTAGTGAGAATGTTAAAGCGGGAAGCATGATGATGGGTGCGTACCCACACATTTATTGGACTCCATGTGCCGCTCATTGCATCAACTTGATGTTTGGTGACATATTCAAGGTTAAGCCATATGCTTCCGGTAATATCACTCTCCTATCCTCTAACTTTCTTTCTAGTCAATTTTAATACTCATTAGCTACTAATTAATATAATCTTACTTTAACAGTTTTTAAGAAGGCCATCAGAATCCATTCTTACATTAGTCAAAGGCCATTGTTGTTAAACTTGATGAGAAAATTCACCAAGGAAAGAAATTTGGTGAAACCGGCCAAGACAAGATTTGCAACGGCCTTCTTGACTTTGAGAGCTATGTACATACAAAGAAAAAACTTGAGAACTTTAGTCCTCTCAACCGAATGGACTTCAAGTAAATTTGCAAAGGAAACAATGGGGAAAGAAGTTGCCAATCTTATTATTTCTGCCCACTTTTGGAATGATGTTGTTTGATCACTTACAATTTGTGGTCCTTTGACAAAAGTGCTTCGTTTGGTGGATGGGGAGAAAGACCACCAATGGGCAATATTTATGAAGCAATGGACAGAGCCAAAGAAACTATTGCACAGGGTTTTCGTGGAGTTAAGAAGCAATATGAGAAAGTGTATGAAATTATTGATGCAAGGTGGTCAGACCAACTCCATCGGCCTTTGCATGCTGCAGGCCATGTTTTGAACCCAGGATTGTATTATAAAGCTCAAGAAGAGGGAATTTTACTACAGAGTCTGTGGACTAAATATTATGCATGTGTTTGAGAAAATTATCCCCAATACAGCAATACAAGATTTACTAGTCACTGAGCTTCCTAGGTACAAAATGGCGGATGGACTATTTGGTTGTGGTCCAGCTAAAAGAGCTAGAGACACAAGGTCACCGGGTAAGTGAGTTGATTTAGCTCTTACTTAAATTACTTGACTTATTTATACTCATTAACTTTTAAATTTATTTTATTATAATTGAATGGTGGTCACTATTTGGTAGTGAAACACCAAACTTGCAAAAGTTTGCCATGAAAGTATTAAGCCTAACTTGTAGCTCATCCGGATGTGAGCGAAATTGGAGTGTGTTTGAACACGCAAGTAAAAAAATTATATCCTAATTTCCATATTATATTATTATCAATATCTATTAGTTAATATCTATAACTTATGCGCAATTTCATTCCAAAAAGAGGAATAGGCTTGCACTATCGCGTCTCAATGATCTACTGTACATTAAGTACAATAGAACATTGAAACGTCGTTATGATGCTTGTGATCTCATTGATCCAATTCGCTTGGATAACATTGATGATTCAAATGAATGGTTAGTTGGATGCCCCGAAGATCAAGAAGATGAACTAGTATATGAGGATGATGATCTTACTTGGGGTAGTGTTGCTACGGCAATTGGAGCTGATGAGAGTATTTATCCTCTTAGGGGACTTTCTTCAAGATCAAGTGCACTTGACAAGGGCAAAGGAGTAGAAACTACATCTACAAGTTCAACTTCAAGTAGGACTCGGACACTAATTGATGAAGACTACGAGGAGGAAGAAGATGAGGAGCAATATAATGATGTAGAGGATGTTGATCTTCAAGAGTTGGATAGTTTTGAAGAAGAATAGACTTTTAGAGTTCTAGTATTGTCTTTTGAATTATTGGGTCTTTAAAGTTCTAGACTTTTAGCATCTACTTTTAGTTTTTGAATTGAAATATTTGCTAATATATGTTATTGACTTATTGCTATTGAGATTTTGGATATTTATATATGCAATTAAATATTTTTAATTTTTGGTATTAATTGGCGCCTCGATTCAAAAAGGCGAGCGGCGAGCCGCGTGGCGAGGCAGGCCCTTGTCGCCTTTTGTCGCTTCTCGCTGTCCAAAACACTGTTCTTAATGTAATAACTCTAAGACTGCTCTACAGATATTCTCTACAAATCATCAGACATCAGGTTCATGCTATGCAGTGTTTAACATTGATTTTTTCACTCCTGCTCAGGGTCTAAAGTTCATGAGACCAAGTTAGAATGGTATTCACTGTTTAGGTCAAAGACAGATGTAGGATGAGTGTCATTATCTTGATGACAAGGAAAGTCGTAATTCTCTAGGTAACTAATTTTAGGCAGTATTTTCCTGGTAATAAAATTGGCAGTAGACAAACTTAAGCAGAAGTAAACCAAAATGAAGGAATAAGGGAATTGCAACCGTCACAAGGATAATTCAGCAACCCTTAAAGAAATAAACCACAAACAAGAACATTGGTAGAACTTCCTTCATTTTCTCTTGTTTTTAATGAAGTAATTGATTTCATTGATGGCATCCAGTAGATGCAGAAAATGAAGAGTACAAACTGCTAGAAAATTAGTGAAACTTCTATTCATTCTACCTTTAAGAATAGCTAGAAAACACTTTGATGAAAATTGAAATGGGGAGCTCAAGAGCTTCTTTACTTGGTGAAACAACCGTCAAGAAAGGAATAGAAAGAGACTATTCACTAGGATGAAAATTTATCCAAGTCCAAAATACTTTTTTTTTAACTTGGTAACTTAGTATTATATCACAAAACAATACATGGGTTGTATTGAAACCTTAAATACAAGTGTACTCCAAATTTCACTGCTCTATGATTAAATTGAGTCTAGAACATCAATAATAGAGATAGTGTCATTTGAGTATAACTGATTACACCAAAAAACTAAAAAAGAAGCAGTTAAGTTTAACTTTCTGCACATTGTTCAGTATGCTCTCAACACATCTTGAATTCCTCTCTTTCCAGATAGCCCACCATATAGCACTAGGGATAATTCTCCATCTACTTCTGTCTTTTGCAGGGACCCCTTCTTCCTCCCAGCTCATTAAGGCCCCACTCACTTTCCTAGGCATGATCCAGAAAATGCCTTTAAGGCTGATAAATATTCTCCATAATTGTTGGGTGTACTTGCAAGTCCAAAATACTTTTGTTAAAGTTAATTGCAGTTTTGGTATTTGTCTTTGGACGGTTCGTTCAATCTCAAATCAAAACTACGTATTTTTTCCAGATTCAAAAAACTCCGAATGTGTGTTAAATAAAGACCTCCTCCTAATGGTATTGTTTCAGGGAAGAAAAAGAAGAAGTAAGTGCTCAACTCACAAGTCTTTTTATTGCACTTTATCTTCTTCATTCATATGGTTTATGCATTTCTTGTCCTAGGTTTTCATGTTCTGTTCATAATGTTCTAAACTTTCTGAATACATGTGAAATTGACATTCTTATTCAAAACTTAAAACTAGAATCATGCATTAGATATGTGTGGTAATATACTTCAATATTAATCAATACTAAATAATTGTAAACACATTATTTTCCGGTTATAAATCAAACAATTTTGATACTAAACAAAATTTACATATACTAGCACCAGTCATTTAGACATTAAAAGATACATCATTGTGAAAAAAGATATTCAAAGAAACATTTCGCGATGAGTATGGATTTCCTCCCAAAGTTATAACCATTTTACCTTATTCCATTCTATTTGCCAGCGATATAAATTCTCAGCCAGTGTCAAATTTACAAATATATATTGAGTCTGACACACTACAATCAACATATAACCCACATCGAACAATTATCATATGTGTTGGTAATAATCACATAAGAAAGTATAATTCAAATGAGAAATACAAGGAAGTGAAAGTCTATGCTATGGCAAAATCACAGCTCAAGGTCAATGATCAACTTTCTAGTCCAACAAAGGTTCTTCTTTTGAGAAAGAATAATATCAAAGGTTCCAAAGAAGTTTAAGACAATTTATTTGGGTAATTTAAGTAAAATTTATTGAAGCAAGTACCAATGAGGTACTGCAAAATAGAACAATTCAGAATTACAAAAATCACCACAAGGCATCACAAACTGTCATCTCAATGAGAAGTAGTTAAAAACAATCAAGCAGTTAAAATGCATCCATCAGGTGATATTTGTTCAACTATCTGAAGCTGCTCAAAGTTCTTAAAGTGTCTACCTTCACTAATTTCATCTTCTTCACAGGACGTTGATGGAATGGCTTATTCAGACAAGAACTCCCACATTTACAACCCGAGGAGCAGCTAGACAACATTATGCTGTAAAATTTAAGAAAAGTCAAACAAATTACATACTTCTCTAAAGCTGTATCAAATTTCTCAAATAAAATGCTGAAATAAAATCTTTAAGCTGCTTATCCTTCCAATCAAGCAAATATATATAACACGTCTAAAAGAACTGCCAAAGAGATCTAGTACAAGATAAGATTAACCAAAAAATAAATAAAACCATAACGATCTAAATGTAAGAAAATGAATGCCTAGACTAGTCACATGTAGGGGTGTGCATCGGTCGGTTCGGTTTATCAATTTTCAGTTTGTGAACATGCTAAACCGGTAACCAAACCAATAAGATATTTATTGTCGATTTTCAGTAAATCCGTGTTTGGTGTTTAGCGGTTTAATTTTCGATTTAACCGATAAGAAATTGTTCATATGATCATATATACATTTTTTTTATGCCAAAACACAACATATGATCATATATACATGATGTTCATAAAATAGAAATAGTAGCAAGAATAGAAGTAACACAAATTAAAACACTATCTAAAACTAAAAGAGTTTCGATGGGACAAAGGGGGATAAAAGGAAGGTAAAAAAGGGCACAAATCTAAGAAACTCGAAAGAAGAATTTTGGTCTACGAGATGTGTCACATCTCCTACCAATATACAAGGTTAGTTGAATCGCCTAATACAAGAGGAACTCTTTGTGTATGAATGAAGATACTTCAAAAGCTACTTTAGATTATAAGTTTGAATCTCGATTACGACACTTTCATTTATCTTTTTTATAATTTTCTAGTTAGAGTTCCTACTCCATCTAGATAAAGCATTAGAAGACTTGTAGTAGTATGGTTGTCAACTCATTCATGGCTTTTTGATCCCTTTTGACAATTAGTACTTTTGTATGGTTTGGAATTTTGAATTTCTAGTACAACATGCATCTCAATAGTCAGTGCATGTGTGAACCTAGAGGGGAAAGAAAACTAAGGTATTTAATCGTTATTTACGAGTTCAAGTTTTATGCATTAATAATACGAAATTTATAAAGTAATTACAAGTAAGTTTTTATGAAAAATATTAAGTAATAACATGATAATACAAAGAGGGACATGTTATAATAAGCTAAACTACACTGCAAAAGTTTTTTGTATGTTAAGTGTATATAACTTCAATCTTTCTTTATACACGCATAAGTCTAGCTAGTTGCATGGAAAAGAACATTCCACATAATAAATAGTAAAGTTTTTCTTCCTAATTGTAGACCCCAATGTCCATTAATTTGACTTATAATAACAAATCAAATTAATGAAGATCTATTAGTGGCTGAGATCAACAGACAAACATATAAATGTAGTAGTTGTGAAAGTTGAAATTTACAGTAATAACATAGCAAGTATAATTTCATAAGTAGAATTTGAGAAAAATTGTGTATGCAAATCTTATTCTTATCTTGAGAGGTAGAAATATTATTTTCGATAGAAACAAAATTATTTTTATTATATATACAAAGTCAAAATTAATTTATGTATATAAAGTAAATATTGAAACAAACGTTTCTCTTTTCGTTATATTTATTTTTACACATTTTAAATTGATTAAGAGTATTTAAAGGTCATGAACCACTAAAGCATTAGAATATGTCAAATGATGTGTTGAAATTAAGAGTACAAAAGGCTAGGGTATTTATAGTTTTTATATATAGTCTTGATTATGTTTTTATTTGGATTAGATACAATGCACCAACCTATCCGGCTAGGAAATGAGACAATGCTCAACTATCTACTCACCTTTTACCCTAATTAACGACCTCCATAACTCTAAGATCATGTCCCCGGAAAGATAGAGTTGAACCATGTCTTGTTTAATCACCTCTCCCAAATACTTCTTCGGCCTACCTCTACCTCTCCTAAAACCCACTCTGGCCAACCTTTCACACCTCCTCACTGGGCCTCTGTGCACTTCCTCTTCGAATGCCCAAACCTTCTCAGTCTCACTTCCCTCATCTTATCCACCACAAAACCTAAACCTTTTATGTTGCCTCCTCTAGGTCTGCAGCTAGAAATTACACCATGGAAATAATGAACAAATAGAAGACTAACACAAGAATATAAGCAAAAAATGTCACTGGGATTTATTTTAAGTATAAACGCCTAAGAACCTAAAACATGCTATATACAATATATTCACACAGAGTTAAACAGAAAAGGGAATGCACGTAACAGCAGGAAGCTATCAGCTAAAGAACCATCGAGAATAATTAATGTATAGAGCTGATATTTCCACAAATGTATGTAACACTTTTCCAGTTTACTGACTGCCAACGGAACTTAATCTAAATCATCCTCACCCACAGAGACAATCCTTGCCACACACAACAGAAGTTTCTGCCGTTGAGCTGCAGGAACAAAATATACCATCATCTTCCAGACGTCGCTTTACCTTCTTAGTGAGGTATAAATCTTCAAGTAGTTAATACCAACATAAGAGAAAAAAGAAGAGGATACAAAGAAAGATCACAAAGATAAAGGACTATGAAGGTCAGACAGAAAACCTGAATGAAAAAGGAAATGAGATGAAGCACAAAGATCTTATCCAAGAGATGCAGAAGTTAACAGTGTACGTGTAGGATGTAAACTATCACAATATGAAAGAACATCTAATAGATAGGTGAAGAATATCATAGGTAACAAATATCAAGACCATCAAATGAAAGGATACTGCGCTTAATAAAGGTATAGGGCATTGACTGCCATTTATTTAACCAATCTGGAAGTTCAAAGTCAACAGGATCACCAATCTCCTTTATTAGTTTGCTGAATACGTGCCCAATCCCACCATGAATAGCAGTCTGGCCACGGAAAGAAAAAGGCATATTAACAAGATAATATATTTTTGCATTCTAAAGTAATCTCTTCCCAATCAATTGATTGAGACGATTGGAATCAGCAACGGCATTCCTAACTTTTTATGTATGTCAATAAGTATAAGAAGCTCAAGAACTAAATCATAGAGAACCATTTTTTCTTAAATACAACCCAACATCCACAAAAACAAAAGGAATGGGCTTTCTAACTACATTAAGTGGATCTTTCTAGCTACAATATTATTAAAATAATTACAAATATAATAATCAAATAAAAACTACTATAAAAATTAACTCAAAACATGTTCCAACAAACATTGTCGGCACTACGGGCAAAAAAATTTCACAATCAGCATAAGGACATGACCCAAGGCACATGCCACATAACCAAATGGAAAGAAATTGCCCCATGTTTTTTGCCTCCACTAGGATTTCAACCCAAGATTTCATGGTTTTTCAACCACTTTATTAACCACTAAGCCACACCCTTGGGTGCATCTTAGGCCAACATAAAATGCAAGGATCTTTCACTAAAATAAATAGGACAAAGGAAAATGGAACCATCACATAGGACTGGAAGTGTGTAGTGGATGGATTGAAGTCAAGGAAAACATATCCACTATGTTCGCCTATATTAGCTAGTCATGCAAATAACATAAAAGAGTATCTCAATTTCCTATATATTTAAATTGAACAGGATTAAAAATCATCAAACTCTCTTCTTCACATTTTGCAAACATGAAGTAAGAAATGTGGAGACAAAAGTAAATGCCTAAATCAGACAAACCAGCCAGCAGAATAAGAAATTAAAAAGTTCTAAAAGCTACTGAATCACCAACTTGAAAAAGTTTCAGACTTCTTGCCTTGGAGTAAAACTACAAGGAAAATATATTGCAATGGAACCCCTAATTATTAACCGGAAAAAAAGGAATCCCTAATTAGCTTCGGAGGAAAGTTTTGTTTCCTCGATTGTCCACTAGGAATGCTCGTATTTGTTGTACTCTTTCTGGTCTTCAACAATCAGATGCCCAATTCTATTATTTAAGCGGACATCAAAATGTCCCAGGGAGTGGGCATTTTATGATTGTGAAAAATGCATTTTGACAAATTGGAGTTCCAATTGAAACCTGCAAACACCACCCACCCCTAACCCATAGAAAGTAGAAAAAGCCAACTCGTCCCCACTGCGGTAATGAAGAAACTAATGCTTCCAAAATAAATATTCCCACGGTTATCCTCGATAGGAACTGAACTCAGACTTGAATTAAAGCCACTGGCTAGCTGCTAGCTAGTCTTTTGGCTTTACTGGAATTGCTACAGCAGCTGTCAATTTACTATTGATTTTGCAGTATATCAAAACGCCAAATGCCTCGCACCAACCCTTCTCCTTTAGAGGTCTAGATATGTTGCTTCATTGATTAAAAAAAATACCAAGAGAGAGCAGAAATTATTGAGATTCAAATATGTAGAACAAAAAATGTAACTTGTATAGCACACAATATAATAATTATTACATGTATATAGCACAGAGTATGATATCACACGACATAATATCTTTGTATGTTAAATTGATATAGACAACATGCAGACAAAGAGTATGAACCAGAAGAAGTTAGTATCTGAACCTTCATAGCAGGCATCACTTTGACTGGCACTGGCTATAACACTGATTGACTATAACCTAATAATGGTAAAACATGGAATCAATTGATGTGCAGAGAAGCTGATATACAAAGTAGAAAATTGCAGATTAAGATTTATTAAATACCACATCAATCAGTATAAAATTGCAGATTAAAAGGAAGTTCATGAAAATAAAATGCATAAATTAAGGACTTCAGCAGTTTTATTTATGCCATTGCTGGGACAATGAAGTTTCTGATAATGCAACCACAAAATTTCCACTTCCTTTCACATGCTACTCTCATTTAATGGATAATCTTAAGACAAGTTTAGAATTTCGACTCTTCAGTTTTTTCCACCATACGTTATCCACCACTTCATCTACATTCATAATATTTCTTGAGTGTACCTGAAAATCTGATCTGAGCTAATGACCATTTAGCCTGTTATTGCTCGTCCCAGTTAAATTTCAACCTTGACCTAGGCAGTTCAAGAAAACAGGAACAAGTCACTTTTCAAATTGCAGAAACTAATAACGGCTGCTCCAGTACCAAACTGTATTGAAGGCAATTAAAGGGAGAAGCAAGCAGGCCCTTCTTGTTAAAATGGTCAATTCAGAGTTTATACTTGCTATATGGAAGGAAAGGAATGCTATAGTTTTTTAAGGGAAGGTGAAACAATGTAAACAAATAGCAAAAGAGACAGCTTGAATATGTAATGTTTAAGCTTCTGACGCCATGAGGAGAAGGCTGATGAACTGCAGCTTCTGAAGCAGCAATTAGGATGAACTCTGATGTCTCAAGCAGTAGCTGTTTTCTTATTGCGTATTATTGGATAGCTATTATTTCTTATCCCTTGTTTTGTTTGGTGTTCAAAGAGTGCTTCCTTTCAGGTTAGTAGGCTGAGTTATAGACTTGCTGGTTCGTAAATACTTGCTTGGTAATTAGTACAATCCGAGTTACCAAATAAAGGAAAGAAAGAAAAATAGGAGAACTACCAGATGGAAAACAAACAATAGACGTGGACAACACTGAAAGCTTGGCTAATAAATTAGTGGATCACACACATTTTGAAGAATGGTGACTTTAAGAGGAGTTGGGAATTGGAAAGATATCAGGATAGAGTATGTTCTTAGCGCACGTTTACATCAAAGTCGGCGATGAAAGAAAAAATTATTTTTAAAAGGAGGATGTGTTAGGACATAGACCCCTCAAAGATCAGTTCCCCGCCTATTCAACATAGTAAATAATCACAATGCTGTCGTAGAAGATTACTGGTTTAAGCCAACGATGGAGTATTTCCCTTAGAACAAGGTGCAATGATTAGGGGAGTAGGTGAAATAATTGGAAATGGATGAAATGAGAAGCTATGTGTAGATAATAGATAGCTTCTACGGTCAACAATTACAACCCGATAGGATAGTATGGAAGGAACGTTAAGGCAGGCCGGTGCACTAAGCTACCACAATACTCACGTTCCAAGGAAGGGCCGGATCATAAGGGTATATTGTATGCAGCCTTACCTTGCATTTCTGCAAGAGGCTATTTCCACAACTCGAACCTACGTTGCATTTCTGAAAGAGACTATTTTCACGCCTCGAATTCGTTTGGTCACATGGCAGCAACTTTACACGTTACGCCAAGGCTCTCCTTCAATATAGACCATAAGTATGGCCAGTGACAGTTCAAGATTAGGGGATTTGAGAAATAAAAGTGTAGTGTTTGGAATTAACTTGGAACCTCAAGGTGAATTTTGATCCCCTAACGGCCTAACCACTAAGCTAACCTCTAGTCTTGTATTCAGGGTATTCAAAATTTATATATATACACTAAAACCTAAATAAGCAAAAAGTAAAAGGAAGATCCAAAAATCTGAACATCTATTCAACTACAGCTCATAAAAAAAATCAAAATTCTCAGTCTCTGATGCACTTAGAAAATCGAATAAAGAACCTGAAAATTTAAGCCAAACATGAAGAACAAAGAAATTAACAGCAGAATTGTATAATCTAAACAAACGATTCAACCATAATTAACAGCAGAATTCACCACTTCAGTATTATTATTTTTTAGCAAAGAGAATCCACACAAAGAATGAAAAAAACTAAGTAAATTTCGGATAAAGTACCAAAACTGAAAACAATTTTCGTCCAAAACCCTAGTGAAACAACGCACTCGGACAAAGCAATTAGAGTAACTGTTTGGTTAATTCATGAAAATGAAGAAGAAAAATAAATGAAAAGGAAAGGAGAAGCCCAAATACGAAACCAGAAAGACAGAGAGAAGAAGTAAACCGGTTTCCGGCGGGAAGTCTGCGGCGGCGACGCTCGTCGGAGAAGAGTTGAATATGTGAGTGAGAAACAGGGAGCAACGCGGGAGGTTACAATATATCGTTGGATATGTAATTTACAAAATTACCCCTACGTTTTGGGTAGACAGTTGAGCAGTTTTGATAATTAACAAACTTGCATATTCTACCGAGGTAATATTATATAGTAGTAGTTAATTTGTTTATAGACATTTATGGAGATATCTTAAAATTTATAAATAGGTTTTAACTATTATACTTATTACACTAATTTAACGCATCTATAATATTTAATGTATCTCTAATATTCAACGTATATATAACAATCAACTGCAATTATATATCTTTATTATGAGAGAAAATTGTACAAGAACAATTTGATAATTCATCACTTATATAATTGTCACGTAATAACCTTAACCAAAAGCTTTAATATAAAACGATGATGATGAATATCAAATATCAATTATGAGATTAAATTGAATTCAACAAGATTGAGGATTAATTGTTCTTCTTCCTTTTGGGCTGGGCCTTGTGAGTGGAATGGAGGGTGTAATGGGCTTCAAATAGAGCCCAATACTCTCAATGTAAGTTTTTTGCTTGAGGCCATGAAATCCACCGAAAGAACGATCATTTCCTATTTGAAAATCAATCTCTCTGTCGACTATCATGGGGCCATATGTATCTTTGTTAGTCACAAATGTTATCCATCTCAAACCATTCGAGTAATAGGTACCTTTTATTCCGATAAGAAATTTCAATGGATAATCCAAAACAAATATAAATACAAATCAATTATAATGAAATTTGAAGTTTGAGCATTTGATCCAAAGTATATATATAAATACTTACAGTATTGAAGGTTGTAGTGTAGCTATAATTGTACTGAGCACCATGTCTATCAGACAAAATAAATTGTCCATTGTGATCAACAAAGAGGAATTGAAGTGATAAAACAAAATTTGATTGAGTACCACTTGTAACAAAATTCTTGGCAATTTAACCTTTACCTTTTTCATCCCAAACAATTCCTCCTGTTGTTTTTCCTCCCATTGGTCCTACTTTGATCATATCCATATCCATTCTTAATAAAATTAATTTTAACATAAACAAGTTATATGTCTATATTTATAAAGAAAGACATGTAAAACAAAAGGTTAAAAAAGCATTAGCATAAAAAAGGGGGAAAATTAAAGACCTTATTCAATACAAAAACTATATTAAAGAGGAAATCTTTCATGTGTAAGATTAATAAGGGGAGGGGGAGGGGGGGGGGGGAAGAAGACCTAATTTAATTAGAATTTGAAGTACAAATTACTTCATTACGTCAAACAAATGTAATTCGTTATTTTAACTGCAATTGTTATTTTCTAGTGCAACATAAATATATATTGTATTGTCCATATACATATATATTAGACTATTTTCTTTAGGACAAAATAGTATAATACGTAATATGTTAAAAAGAGATTAACCAGTGATTTCAAAAACAATTAATTAGACAAACACTATAATTAAAACTATCAAATATTTTTTGAAAAAATCACCCCACATATCTATTTAAGGCTTAATATTACAGCCTTTAGATGTACTTTTTTTATATTACTACTTATAACAATTTAATTACAAGTATTAACATATTAGTTTTAAACTATAATTTAATTTATTTTATTTAATTAATTAGTTATTATTTTTATAATTACATTATAATTAATAAGTAAGAGAAATAACATTAATATTAGAGAATCAATTGTCATTATCTCTTACACCATTTTAGGGATAACATTAATATTAGAGAATCAATTGTCATTATCTCTTACATCATTTTAGGGATATTTTTTTTCCAGTTTTCACACAGCAACCCCCCACCCACACCATGACCTTCCTCTTTTACCCATACGCAAACCCCACACCCACACCCCCATGTTCCTCTTTTACAGAGAACTAATTTTTTCTCTCTCACCATCTTCAACGTTCGTCTTCTTCATTCAAAAAGAAAATCAACAAAACTCTTCCACATGTATATGATTGAATGTTGGAGGTTTTTTTGTCATAAATATTATATCATGCAATTTTTTTTCCAGTGATTGTGGTTTGTACACATGTCTATTTGCTGAATACATTAGTAATGAAGTTTTTGATATGCGTTATGTTGATATCGATGCAAAGTACCATCATCAAAGGTATGCCACAATCATATGGCATTATGGAAAGATAAAGAATGATGATGGTGCGATCAATGAGAGTGTAGTAACTAGAACTGTTGCTAGCAAATTTGGTGGACCTCGCATAGCAAAAGACACATGCTCCGGATATCAGCAATTATCCTACACCAAGAGCACGGAGATCAAATTTTAGATAGTTGATTACACCTTAGACTTCTTAGAATTACAAGTTATTTTAAAACTTTTGGACAATATTTTTGTGTTTGATACAGTTTTAAGTATTTGATGATATATAATATCCATTGTTTTCTTCGAGTCAAATACCAACTACATATGAATTATAGATTGACTATTATAATTTTAGGATACTAGTTATATACAGACTGCATACCAATTGGATAAACCATTCTAAAGATAAATTATACATTGAGTATAATAATTTTTGGGATAACAGCCATATACAAACTACATACCAATTGGATTCAACATTTAGAGTTCATGATCTTACAGTGTCTTATTAACTGAAACAAAACGAATACCAATTTAGAGTTCATGAACTAACTCTGTCTTATAATTGGTATCCAACCTGTACACTTTTGACATCCAAATTCATACATGATTGGTTTTTTTTACTTCATATTCTAACACAAAAAGTAAAAAAATAAAAAATGAATGAAGTTGGTATCCAACCTATATAAATACCTTGAAGAAATGATTATGTCAATGTAAAATAGTGATCAATGTATTTTGTAACAACCTCAATTACATCTTGTTTTATATTTATTCAAGTTGGACACCTTACGGAAACCAAATTAATATAATTGTAAATTATATTGTCTTAACAAGCGCGGACTAAGTATTTTATATTTTAAAAATGTATGAAGTTGGTATACAATCTGTATAAATACTATAAGAAACGAATCTGACAATTTAAAATAACGGTCATTAAATTTTGCACCAACATCAATTACATCTTATTTTATTTTGGTTTAGAGTAGGACATCAGTTGGATACCAAATTCATACTCATGCTACCTTACATCAAATAATATCAGTCGCTATTAGGTTGCATACCATAATTACTTTATATAATGTTCACTAATATGCATGATAAGTACCTTATATATTAAATTGGCATGAATTTTATTTCCAGTAGTATGCAATTGATATGATTACTGAATGAATCTTGTATAAAACATGAACAATATATTAAACACTTAGCTAGAATGCATTTGATATCAATTCTGTATATATTTGATATGCATTGTCAATAAATATTATTGGAAAACAATGAATACATTGTACCAATCAAAACAAAACATGAGTCTAAAAGACAAAATAAAATAAATTTTTTGTATCGTTTAAACAAATAAACTATCATTTTTTGGCGTAGGGTAATTTGAACATGTTTTCTTGTTGCGACCTACTTGACGACATCTACTGCAAGTAACTTTAGACCTTTTAAATTTCACATCAGCAAACCCCTTCCAGCGTTCAAGTTGCGGTCTTCCTACCGTTCTCTTTGAACTAGGCGACATCAATTTAGGCTCTGAAACATAACTTGGTATATCCCATGCACTCTCGCATGGGAGAGGTTCAACAGGGATCGCATATGCATCATTCATATCAATATCATTCCAAACAGTCTATCAGAATTCATACCATAAAACACATTTCATAAAAAAAAAAAAACAGTATGTCGTACATAATACAAAGGAATAATAAATATGTTGTATTTATATTCAAATTTCATACCAAACCTAATACAAATTTCATTCACAACTTCATTCTTATCACTCAAATTTATAGACACTCGTTATTACTTATTCATACCGATATCATTCCAAACAGTCTACCAGAATTCATACCATAAAACACATTTCATACATTTATATTTTTACACATATTTCATAAATTTATAACGATAACATCATCACTATTTCATACACTATCACGAAAAAATATAATCAAATCATTCAAATATAAATATAAAATCGACACATTTATTGTGTTTACAGTATACAAATTACAAAAACCAGTTTACAAAAAACCCACAACATCATTTATTCAATTTTCACATAAATTATTTTGTAATATGAAACAAAAGAAGGTTCATACAAAAAAAAATCACAATTTAAATCTATTATACACAACCAAAATCCGAAAATTTCATTTTCAGTTTCATTGTTCTTTAAATTTTTTTTTACTGAAGTTGGAATAAAAATACAAATAATAAATCGCAATGAATACTAACCAGAAGGATCCCATCTACCACCATATTTTATTAATATCGATAATAATCCGTCCATTACAACAAAATAAAGATTTTTGAACCAAAAATATTTTGGAATTAGTCGTGAATGACGACAATCACAGAAAAAAAAATCGAGGGAGTGAGAAACATTTGAATAAAAAAAAGAAAATCTGATTTTTGAATTAATTTTAACTGATTGAGTAAAAAAAGGAAACCAAATTGACAGAAAAAAATTAGAGAGAGAGAGAGAGAGAGAAACGTTTGAAAATAAAATAAAATCTGATTTTTGATTTAATTATAATTGATGGAGTAAAAAAAGGAAACCAAATATTCTTATTTTGTTTTGAATCCCCTAAATTTATGGCATTATTAATTATCCTTAATGTTATCCCTTTTTTTAATTTTTATGATATTTAAAAAACCATTTTTTTAGTATTATTTTTTTAAAAAAAGTTAATAAAATGTTACAACATGAAATTTTTTATTATTACAACTTGAAAGTTTTATTCTACTGCAATAACTTGAAAATATTAGTGTAATAAATGTTATTTATAAAATTTTCACATATTTTTTTAGTACTTTGCAAAACAGTAAAAGCAACTAATAAGCTAATTTTAGAAGATTATTTTCTTAATTAGGAGATTGTAGTATATATATATATATATATATATATATATATATATATATATATAATTATGAGAGTCTTTTACGTTTGCAGGGCAACACCTAAACTTGGGCTACAAGAAGTAAATATTTAGTTTGACTTTTGATTATGGAGACAAAAACAACTAAAATATAACCAATAAACATATATAATTATTTGCAAACAAATTTTAAAGTGATGATTAATAAATTGCAATCACAAATAAAAAAAAAATATAAAAATATATATTTTATTGATAAATAGTGCGGGTACAATTCTGATCATTCTTTGATTCTTTTCTCTCAAGATTTCTTCGTGATTCTATTGTCATACAATTTTGTTCCTCCCTTGATTCTTCTCTCTTAAGATTGTTTTATAGACTTATACCTTTACTATACTTTGCATGCATATTTATGAAATTATTGTAAAAAAAAAACATATTAGTGGAACATTTTTGGACTTTGCTGAAGAAAATTTTAAACTAATACATAGTTCATAGTTTGATCGTCAAATGTTTTAGGAATAATGTCTAGAAAAAATACTTCTTGTAGATCAAGTTTAGAAGTCAACTTTAGTTAGAAGATTGTAATATATATATATAAACGAACAAGTTTAAAAGTCACGTGCATTTGTGGAAAACAATATAATGTATAGGTTAAGTTAGATTTGTATTGTTACTTAATGATGGAGGGCTATGACGTGGTTTAGAGAAATAGTTCAATATAACAAGTATTTTGTATGTAATAAACATATCATAATGACCAAACTTAGAATTAAAACTACAATTATCCCCAACATTAAACACAAAACCAAAACGATGTCAAATTATCAAATATTTGTTCATCTTTTTTTTTTTTTTTGTGTGTGTGTTGATCATGGATGATGTGATAGTGTTGAGATAAACACCAATACTCTCAATGTAATTACCATGTTTGGTGCCGTGAAATCCACCAAAAGAACGGTCATCTCCTCTTTCAGTTTCAAATTAACAGCGGTCTTCATGCCATAGGGTCCATAAGTACAGTTGTTTGTGCCAAATGTTATTGATCTCAAATACATCCACTTATTCGGTTCTAAATCATGAGAACCACTTATCCAAGTAAGAAACTCCGATTGATAATCCAACACAACCTTCATTAATCAAAATATAAACAAGGAAAAAATATTACTATTAGTGTTCTGTTAGAATATTTTTTCCCAGATGAATTGCACTACTTACTGCAGCAAAGTTTGCGTCGTGTGCAGCATCACCACAAAGTTTCCATTCTTAACGAAGAGGAATTGAAGGGACTGAATTGCGCGTTTATCGTCGGAAACAAAATCTTGGCAATTTCGCCTTTTCCCTTTTCATCCCAAACACTTCATTTTTTTGTTTTTCTTTTCCTCCAGCAGGTGCAACCTTGATCAAATTCATCTTCACACTCATTAATTACTACTTGTGGGATTTATTATATTATATATAGAAATTAAAATTAAGGTGTTTCAACTTCCAAGTAATTTAACTCTTGAGGGTTTCTAGAGTCCTTTTGTATTTGGTCTTTTAATCTCAAAAATACGAATCTTCACTTCTTGTTTAACTAAAAAATAGGATTTTTAATTTGAGTATCTCCTATTCCATCTCTTCGCTTCTACTTGCAAGGTGAAGGTACCCATAATATATATATATTTTTTTCAATCAATGTAAATATTACTATTAACAAAAAGCCACATACAAAATCTCACTAAATTAATATATATACTCTATTAATTAATGACCTCTCTAAGATAATATTTCTATATAATATGATCCCATTTATATTATAAATTAATAATTCTTTAAAAGTACTAATATATCAAAGAAAATTTAGTGAAATATGATTCTATTGTGTTATTCTTTTTTGTTAAAGTTTAAATCTTGTTGAAGCTCATCTCTAACTTTTCTTATTACATCCAAAAGTTTCGGTGTTGTCTTTTCGAACGGCACCATAAAATTGTGTCTAAATGCGATAAGTGCTTCCTTATGCGTAATTGGCCGGTTCCAAAGGTATTGTATCATTTTCAACATAATTTATCATCAACATTATTTTTTTCAATGGTATCCACAATTTCTTCCAAGCTCTGGACATGTAAACATCATGTATCATTTTCACTCATTCTACATGTTATTAATGTTTATTTTATTGCGCTAATCAAAATCATTAATCATGACGTCAAGTTCATAAATGACATTTTCACAAGTGGGTTCATTTAAATTCTCTGAGATTTCATCCCCGAACGAATTTTGCGATGTCGAAACACTCTATAAATTAATAAATATTAATTTATTGATTAATTAATACCTCTACAAAATAATAATATTTTATCGTCCCACCTATATTAATTTAGTGATATTTTACTGTACAAGCATCCAACCCTCAATCCTCATCACCCTTCTAAGGATATAATGAGGAATGGCCTCAACAATAACAAGGTCTAGTTACATAACTTTTGTCAAAAACTTCTACATCTATTTACTCTTTTTGTATTCTTATACATTTCTATTATTTCTACAATTTCACGTGTAATTTCCCCTATTGTGTCTCTATGTTGTATATGTACTCCTTTGAATTGTATCCAGTTTCTTGCTTTCCAAATGTGATATACCATAACTCCCCATAGGGCTGCCATTATTTATTATTATTATTATTATTTTAAAAAAAAGTCCATTAATCATTTATGTGCAAAAAGTTAAAATTTGAGCTTGGCATCCGAAACTTTGTACATGATGATAGAGATGAGACTAACACTCTATTCATACGCAAAACAAGTGACAATTGGTTGAGAGATGAAGGAGGATCAGATTAAAAGTGCATCTCTCACCCTTGTAGCATATCCACAGTCTACAAACAGATGTTTATTTCGTTTCCATCACTATATCTTGACATTTATTGTCTTCTACCTACCTGTATATATGTTCATGTTCAGCAACAATTGTATTGCTAACCACATGATGAACCTTTGCCTAGACAATGACACACAGTTCCAGATTAGTTCAGTTATTCCTCTTTCAACTTTTTCATAAGAGGATAAGAGAGTCCACCTTTTTATAAACTAAGAAATCTCACTCCTTCACTTTCTCCTTCTACACATTTTCTCTCTCACACTATCACAAAGTTCAGTGCCAAATTAAAACTTTTTCTCTATTAATTGAAATGAATATTAGATAGTGGTTGAAAATTTAGGTTGATACACAAAATATCAAATTTGAAATCAATCACAACATAAGCTATTCTCTCTATCCCTAATTACTTGTCCATTTTTTTAAATTAGAACACCTATTAAAAAAAAAATGGATGAATTAAAAATTTAAGATTTCAAGAAGTTCTACCTTTTTCAAAATTAATTAATTGAAGGTATAATAGGTAAAATAAAATTGTCGTTTCTTGATTTGTCAAAATAGACAAGTAAAAAATGAAAAAGTGGAGAAGTAATTAGGGACAAAGGCAATACCAAATACTTAGAATTTTTATTCCATAGGATTACAAACATCAATAATAAACATTTTTTTTTATCCCTCCCTCAAATTTAAAACAAAACCCTCCACACAATTAATACTATATTGTTGTTAACAATAACAACATACTAAATGTTATCTCTTAAATGGGGTATGGAAAGGGTAAGATATACACAAATCTTATCTCTAATTTTGTGGGGTAGAGAAAATATTTCCGATAGACTAATACTATATTGGGTCCTTCCATTAAATTTTGTGTCCACCGTAACGTCTTTGCCTTTGCTGAAACGAACGTAAAGCTGCTACAAAATCATCTTCATCCAATTGAGGAAACAATTTATCCAC
The DNA here is from genome assembly GCA_035578085.1 of Solanum pinnatisectum. Taxonomy (NCBI): domain Eukaryota; kingdom Viridiplantae; phylum Streptophyta; class Magnoliopsida; order Solanales; family Solanaceae; genus Solanum; species Solanum pinnatisectum. Next base: position 331,309 of record CM069087.1, read on the forward strand.
AAAGTAGAGTTCACTATAAGCCAATTGCCACAACATGTAGTTGCTAATTCTCAACTCTCCACTTGTTCTGATGAGTAAATCAGGATTAGGATATTCTATAATCTTATTAGTCTCTAATTCTTGATCAATTAACTTGTCATTAATATCCTCTAATTGAATAACTCCATCTTTAACTTTACTAGCAATCGTTTTAGTTGCTTGTGTTATGTCATATCTTCCACCATAGTTAAGTGCTGCCACAAAATGAAGCCCTGTGTTGTCCTTTGTGCTTTCCTCAGCTAATCTTAACATTTCTTTCAAAGAATTTAAACGGTTAGACCTGTCTCCAATAAAGGACATTTTCATCCCATACCTAAAAATATATTGAAATTAGTACAAGAAACTATCTCTAAAAAAATAATGTAAAAGGAACCAAGTGAATAATAATGGATCAAAGTGTGTGAGTTTTGAACTTGCCACAGAGTTCATAGTTCGTATTAATTACTGGGTTCGTAATCAAATATTTATATATATTTAATGAATTTCCTAATCAAAATGCAGCAAAAAGTGAATATTGGATGGTTCGAACCTGTACTCAATATTGTAGCTCCGACACTGAAAAGTCCCATATGAAAGAAGATTTTATTGGTAGTAGTATCGATCTTTTCGATTAAAAACATGTCGGGATTCATTCACAAGCCAGTTGTTGTGAAGTTGGATGCAATAGGATTGGAAATTTAACATGTTCTATAACAGTTTGAACATTATTTATAAGTTGTAACAGTTGCCTTGTTGAACACAGTTATCCCATATCTATTCTATTGAGAAATATCATATACTTTATGAAATTAATTAGTTAAGGTGCATGCACGCTTATCCAGACATAACGATTATAAAAAATAAGTAATTAAAGAGTTTTCAGTTAAATAATATTACCTCATGAATTCCTCAATAAGCCTTTCAAAGTAGCTTGTCATCAAGAAAGTTACTTCACCCTGCCCAAATATATATATATATATATATATATATATATATATATAGAAAATGTATGAGAGAATCTGAATTTTTAGACTGCACTTGACCATTGACATAAAAGGGCTTTATGGTAAATTTTTAATTTATTTATATTGCCAGTGCAACATAACTTTAAAATATATATAATGGTCACAACTCACATGGCCAACTAATCTTAAAAGACCTGAAGAATTAGAAAGAAAAAAAAAAACAGAAAACAGGGTGGAGCTATTCATTTTTTACCAACCTGCCCTAAAGCATGTTATTGCTTGGAGGGAGTTTACTCTAGTTGAACTCTGATTTCTAACGAGGTTAACACGTGACCTAGAAAATGGGAACAGCGAGACCTGAGGTCACATGGAACAAGAAATTCACAAAAATCAGGACATGTGGTGAGAGGGTCGGAGATGTGAGCTGGTTTAATGTCGATGCATTGGGAAGCATATTAACAGGGCAGGCCAGAGGGTCAAGCCACTACAGCGAGGTCTTTAGGCCTCAAAACTTTTGGGGGATCAATTTATTTTCATCCTCTATTCCCTAGTATTGAATTCCCCGATTAATTCTATTTTGAGACACACAAGACTGATAAAAGAGGAAGATTTCTTTTCATTCTGATGCTCGAATTGAGCAGAAAATAAAGGCTCCTGTTAAAGTTACTCATCTTATTGAAACGCCCCTGAGCATATAACGACATATAAAGTATTAAAACAACTAAAACTCGGACTTACCTTGGGCCTTGACCAATTCTCAGTAGAAAAAGCATAAGCAGAAACAACTTTGACTCCCCATTTTGAACAATAACGACACAAATCTCCGAGCACTTTTTTTCCAGCTTCATGACCTTTTTCTGGTGTCAAACCCCTCTCCTTAGCCCATCTCCGGTTACCGTCCGGTATAATAGCTACGTGTTTCGGCATCAGCTCAGGCTGCAACCCTTCTCTCAATAGTTCCTCTATTGATACTCCGATAGGAAGCTTACAAAATTGGCGTAAGGGCATCATCAGATTTTTATGTAAAATCGGAGAGTTGAAGTCTCCCGCGACTCCTGCCCCTCCTCCTTGGAGCTGCAGTGGCAGAGTGGAAGTTTTGGATCTGAGATATTTGGATAGAAAGGAGCACATGGTGGTGCAATGTGTTTTGGGAAGGATTCAAATATTGCAAGCTGGGTGTACATGTTATAGAACCACATGCTCTTTTTTTTTTTTAATATTTTACTACACTTTTTGAGATTCACTCCCTTTTATGCATATTAATAACATTCTTAATTGTTTAAGACAACTTGCATGTATTCTTGAAAACAATACTACTTCCAATTACTTGTCCACTTTTGAATTGACACATCAAGAAAGTAATTATTGACATAGTTAGTTTACCATTTTACCCCCATTGATTATGAAGTAGATGGATTAAAAATTTAAGATTCTCAAAAAATTCTACATTTTTTAAAGTAATTAATTGAGGGCATAATAGGTAAAATTATTTTGTCCTTTCTTGATTTGTCAAAATGAACAAGTAATTAGGGACAACTATAAAAGGAAATATGGACAAGTAATTAGGGACATAGGGAGTAATAAATAATCTTTTCTCTCAATATATTCCTTTGTCTGAATTTATGTATTCTATACTTTCTTGTTGTGGAATTTTATTGATAATTGACGATACATTATACATCCTACTAAAAAACTAAATCCTTATTTACCAATCACATTATCTAATAATTATAGCTGACAGCACTGATTTTGAGAAGAAGTTGGTTAGACGCGTCTCACTCAATATGTTCTTAAAAAGAAACCGATGAGAAATTCTTTCCCACAACTAACAAAGAGATCTTAGTGGAAATGCCACATATTAATTGATTCGTGAAGTACATTAATTAAGTGCCCGTTTGGATTGACTTATTTTAGGTGCTTTTACGCCAAAATAGCTTTTAAGCCGTTTTGAAGTGTTTGGGTAAAGTTAAAAAGTGCTTATATGCACTTAATTTAAAGCCAAACTAACAAAAATAAGCCAAAAGCCATAAGTTAGAAATCCTAACTTATGACTTTTGACTTATAAGTCATAAGCCAAAAACCAATCCAAATTCTGCATACAAGAAGTAAATTGAGTTAGTGAAGTTCTCTTATAGACTCTAGAAAGAAGAAACCTCTAATTAATGCATAAAACCAAATGTGGACCAATCAACAAACTTTAGAAGCAAAAAAAAGAAATCCATTAGTGCACAATTAATAAGTACACACTCAATTTCAATTTGTTTGTCTGATCTTGAGTTGATACAAGTTTTAAAAAATAAAGAATTTTCTTGAATCTTGTGGTTTTAAACTAAAGATAGGTTAAAAAGTTTCTCTAGAGTTGCTGTTTGGCCATTTTCACAAGTGCTAGTTAGGTTGGCCAACTTAGATCTGGTCCCATATTAATGGGTACACTACTCAGCTCTTTCACAAAACAATAACTGGCTTTCAATCTTCTATACCACAATGTTATATAACGTATATGTTTTTCTATTTAACTCCCCACATTATCACATTATACTTTGCTCTCATAAGTAAAATGGAGACGTGGAAGGACCTGAGCGGGAAAGTAGTGTTGGTGACAGGGGCATCCTCGGGAATCGGGCTAGAGTTCTGTCTCGACTTGGCCAAAGCCGGTTGCAGCATAATTGCTGCTGCTCGTCGTATTGACAAGCTAGACTCTCTCTGCAACGACATTAATTCAGAGGGTATTCGGTGAGCATTCGCCCTCGAGCTTGATGTCATGTCCAATGGTGCTACCATTGAGGGCGCTGTACAAAGAGCTTGGGATGCCTTTGGACGTATCGATGTCTTGATTAACAATGCTGGCATTAGAGGTAATTTTCATACATTTAAAAGATACTTAAGTAAAGAAAAGTACGGTCTCTAAAAAAAAAGGTAAAAATTTAAATGAAGTGTCACACACTTTAACATGGTACGTAAAACAAAAGTCCTCAATTTGAATTTCTAAAAAGTATCACGTATCAGTATATATATGTATATATGTATAGGTAGTGTTAGCTCTCCACTAGAATTGGCAGAGGAGGAATGGGAACATACCTTTAAGACGAATCTCAGAGGGGCATGGTTGCTGTCCAAATATGTTTGTAGACGCATGCGCGATGCCAAACAGGGCGGAGGATCTGTTATTAATATCTCTTCAGTTTCTGGTCTGAATCGAGTACTAGTACCCGGGGGTCTTGCTTATGCTTCTTCAAAGATGGCTCTTGACATGCTCACTAGGGTACGTACTAGCTACTGTCTTAAAACCTACCATTGATGTATTATCGAAATATCCATTTATTTTCTTCTCTGTAATTCAAATAATGGCAGATGATGGCACTTGAGTTGGGAGTATACAATATCAGAGTGAACTCAATAGCACCAGGAGTTTTCAAATCTGAGATAACAGAGAGCCTTATGCAAAAGGAAGGGTTCAATAATGTTATTTGGAGAACCGTTCCTCTGAGATATCTTGGAATGACAAATCCGGCTTTAACATCACTCGTTAGGTATTCAATCCATGATTCTTCAGAATATGTATCCGGCAATATATTCATTGTTGACAGTGGAGGTACCTTAACAGGTATCCCGATTATCTCATGTCTCTAGAACAAAGGCAAATTCATGAGAGTCTATTGTATCCGGAATCCGATTTTCTTTTCTTATTTAGATGCAATGGTTCATTGCTCCAACTGTATTGTATTTCTTCTTTGTCGAACCTAAATGAAAAACATTTGCTAGAACTTCCTTATTTTTATCCAAAAAAAAAAAAATAGACCAAAAATAATGGAATTCCAACTATATATTTTTTTGTGACAATCTATTTCAAATTATGTGTTCTTTCTGGGTGCCAAATGTGTAAACTATGGCTCTACAAGCATGCATAATAATAATAGTTCAGCTAACTCTAGGACATTCATCTATTAAGTAATAGACATATTCTTATATAGTTATATATACCTTTTATTTTATCACAATCTCAACAAAATACTCCAAAAAAATAGCTATAATCAATCATCTATATCTATATTACCTTAAAAGCATAAACTTCCAACTTGAATGTTAAATTACTATATTATCCCTAACTTAGGTTGTGCTTTTTTTGATGAGTTGTGACTTTTCCAAAGAGTTGTGACTTTTTCAATAAGTTGTGACTTTTCTAAAGAATTGTGACTTCTTGAAAAGGTCATGACTTTTCAAATAAGACACAAAAAACACTTCTTCCTACTATCCTCTGTTGACTATAAATAGAGGGGTTTCCTCTCGTTTTTCAACCATTTTTTTTTAATCTTCTACACTTCTTCTTGCATTTTAAAAAATTTTGTGTGATATAATGTCGTTGAGTGAGTTTGAAGTTTAGAGGAATATGAGGTACCACTATTCTGATGAAGTAAATTGTTCTATCGTAAGAGGGTTTATTTCTTAACCTCGAGTACTTGAGAAAAATAATTCTGATGATATAATAATTATTTTTTGCTTAGTATATACAATAATATGTAATGTTCCAATATATGAAGTTAACATGATGTAGTCTAAATTCATTTATTTTTGTTAACAATTTCTCTTGTGATGTATATATATGCTTTTGAATAACTTTTTCAAAAAATTATTAAACTTCTCAAGAGTTAGAGAATTGACACGATTTGTTTTTTGATGCTCAAGACAAAAGAATGTCTTTAGTTATCTGTGTTACTTATGTGATTTAGATTGTCAGGAAGTTTGCTTCACAATAGTTATTACGATATAAAAATTATCCTTTTGTTGTACTTATTTACTATTTCTTAATATTTTTAGTATTTTCAATGCACAAAAGTTCACATGACTTATGATAACGCTAGTAAAATAAAAGGGGTCAATGAATTAGAATAAATTTATCATAAGCTTTTTACTTCTGATGCATCGATAACTAGCAGTAGTAATTATTACGCCATGAAATTCATTTTCTTACTAGCCACAAAATGTAATGCTTTTCAATATACATTAACTACACTTTTCAAAAACCGAGTTGAGTCGGTCCTCTTTTAATTGAGTATTTATTTATAAGGTTAAAAATTAAAAAGGGATTAAAATATAGAGTATAAATTATCACTCATTGGTAGGTTGAGTTTTCTAACAATTGTGACTTTTGTGTTAGTAGTATAAAAGTTTTGTGATTTTTCAGTTAAAAAATATAGTTATGTGACTTGAGTGAAAAAAAGTCACAGTTATATGAGCATTTATGAAATTTAATCTTTTTCATTTAATACGAAAAATAAAAGGCTAAAAGTCTTTACTAGAGTTGGCCATTTCCACAAATGCTAGTTAGGTTGGCCAACTTAGATATAATGGCAACATTAGAAAGCAGTAACATCGTACACCACCACAATGTTATAAAACATACGTTTTTTCTATATAACTTTCTGCATTATTATCACATTATACTAGCTCAATATGTACCAAAGGAAAATGGAGTCGTGGAAAGACCTGAGTGATGGTGACAGGGGCATCATCAGGAATCGGGCGAGAGCTCTGTCTTGACTTGGCAAAGGCTGGTTGCAGCATCATTGCTTCCGCTCGTCATTTTGATAGACTGAAGTCTCTCTGCGATGCGATTAATTCAGAGGGCCGGCAGTGTGCATTCGCCCTCGAGCTTGACATCACTGCTGATGGTGCTACTATTGAGGCTGTTGTACAAAGAGCCTGGGATGCCTTTGGAAGTATCGATGCCTTGATCAAACAATGCGGGCCTTAAGAGGTAATATTCATATTGTTACAAGTTAATCAAGTAAATAAAAGTGCAATCTCTAAAAAAATAGTAAAATTTTTTAGATGTGATGTCACACATTTCAATATGATATGAAAGCAAATATAAATCCTGGATTTGAATCTCTAAGAAGTTCAGTTGCAACATTCATATGCAGTTTCAGATCTACTGCAACGGAAGTTCAGACTAATGCTGCACCTTAAGTTTGAACTTAATTAAGAATTTTGTTTGTTATTTATCATCATGTATATGTGTATAGGTAGTGTGAGCTCTCCACTAGAATTGTTAGAGGAGGAATGGGAACATACCTTCAAGACGAATCTCAGAAGGCCATGGTGTGTGTCCAAATATGTCTGTAGACGCATGCGCGATGCTAAACAGGGCGGAGGATCAGTTATTAATATCTCTTCAGTTTCTGGTCAGCAATATTTTCATTGTTGATATCGGAGGGAGCTCAACAGGTGTCCCAACTTTCTCATCACTCTAGAACAGAGGCAGATTCATGATTTACGTTTGATGGTTCAACCAAAGCCAAATTAAGGATTTTCTAGAATAACAACCCCAAGTTAATATACAATAATAGTATACTGAATACCTCATTATGATTATTCAGTGTACAACTTAACTTTTTTTAATTTTAATATATACACACTGCTAATTAGAAGAGTTTCACCCATCCTATGCATGGTTCTTTCACAACCAAGAATTGCAAAATAATCATGGATAAAAACAAGTACAGTCTGAATCTTGCAACTGCCAATGCAAATGAGGACAAAAGACGACGATAGTAACCAGAATAGCAAAATACAGAATGTTGAAGCAAGTTCTTACCAGAGAATTTGCCAATAGACTCTAATCATGTTTTACTAAAGTTGGATACTGATGTGACGTAAACCAAGCAACAGAAGAAACACTGCATGAGGTGGAAACAACAAATAAGTAGTATATCCAATAAACATGTGTTCCATCAGTCCCAGTACTGTAGGGTGCTCTAAGAAATTCCTGAAGCAAATTCATCATATTAAGCAAATTCCTGAATGGATATTAACATCAGAGGGTAGAGAAAATGAATTTCTTTTCGATCACAAGTTTCAAAAGTCCTTTTTTCTTTTTTAATTTCATGTCGAAATAAACAACATCACATAAAATTGGACGAACTGAGTATATCAATGAAGAGAACATTATTTCTATTTAAATGTCACCATTAAAAAAAAAAAAAAAAAACTAAACATGAGAGTTGTGCATTCTTTAAGGAGTTAACCCAAGACCTTACAACACAATCTAATGGCACTATGCACCACCTTTATTTGCATTCCTAAAAGCACCTTTCTCTTTCAGAAGATTCACACAAAGTACATCATAGGTATTTATATTCTATTAGATAGAAATTCAGAAAAAAAAAACTTAGATTTTCACTCAAGCTTCTAGTAAGACTTAAGGCAACTATACATCCAATCTATAAGTAGGAATAGCCATTAGATGTTGAGCTCGAGGTGTCACTAAGCCGAATTTCTCAGTCATGTCTATATGGTTTGGCATCATACCATTCGGTAGCTCCCAATCAAAGGAATGAACCAATTGTGCTAGCACTAGGCGAACGATGGTGAGCCCTAGTTGTAATCCAGGGCAACTTCTTTTGCCAGAGCCGAATGGTAAAAGTTGAAAGTCATGCCCACGAAGATCAATGTTGCTATCAACGAACCTTTCTGGCATGAACTTCTCGGGCTCAGGCCAAGCTTCTGGATCTCTTCCAATCGCCCACACATTTACAAAAAGTCTTGAACCTTTAGGTATATCAAAACCATCAACTATGCAATCTTCAATTGATTCATGAGGTGTCAATAGTGTTGAAGGGGGGTGCAGCCTAAGTCCTTCTCTTATAACCATGTCTAAGTACTCTAGCCTTTCCAAGTCTGACTCTTCCACCATTCTACTTATGCCAACTGCTTGTTCCAACTCATTTTGTAATTTCTTCATAACCTTAGGGTGTCTTAAAAGTTCAGAAAGAATCCAGTCAATTGTGGTTGATACAGTGTCTATTGAAGCTATTAGCAAGTCCTGCATATACAGGGAGATATTTTTCAGTTTGCTAAAGGCATAACAATATTGATCACATGTAATGGTCCTATGCGATGCAAATCTAAATTAGTCGGTCAAGTGAGTACCGAATACTAGATGGGTAAAAATGATTTAAGATTAATTTTTCTGAAGTATAGAAGTTAAATCCAATTAATAAAGTAAATGGAGTGAAATCCATTAACATTACCAGCAAGATAGCTTTGACATCGCGACGGTCAATCTTGAATTCAGCTTCTCCAGATTGCATAATAGTCATCATAGTATCAACCATATCCTTAGCTTGATTCTGCTCCTTCGATTGAACATGCTCATCAATAACTTTCTCAAAAAAATCATCAAAAATCTTTGCCAAGTCCTTCATACGAGCAATAAATCCCTGCAAATCAAACACACTGAGGAAAGGAAAGAACTCAGCAATATTTGGTGATGCCACTAAAAATGACGTCTCATAAAAAATATTTTTAAAACCCCTTTCATCAAACTCCTCTTCCATATACTTCTTTCCAAATACCATTAAACATGACATATCCACGATTAGAGAGGCAAGTTCAGCACTAAGATCAACCTCAACACGATTAGAAGCTGCTTGTTTAAGAAAATTCACAAATATTCCAAGCTCTTGCTTTCTCATAGATCGAAATGAATTGATCTTGATGTTACTAAGCAATTTCATCTTGCACAATTTTCGCATATTTCTCCAATGAGGTCCATATTTTCCGAAAACTATATCTCTGTGATCATATGCAATGTATTGAGCAGCTGCATTATATGGTCTATTAGCAAAAGCAGTATCATGTTTTTTTAAGAATAGTTCAGCTGCATGAGGAGATGAAGCAACGATTACAGGAACACGACCAAATTGCATACTCATTATGGGACCATGTTTTTTTGCTATATGATGAAGAGCTTGATGGAGATTTTTGCCTAATACCATATGGAGATTTCCTATAATTGGAAACCCTTTAGGACCTGGAGGAAGTTTCTTTTTCTTTTTCATGAATATGTTGAGCAATGCTTGAACAGGGTATAGCACTGCAACTATCACTGCAAGAACTTGCCAAATAGAAACCATTGATGTAAATAATGTGTTAGCTTCCTAACTTACAAATAGTTTCTCTATATAGAAATGTGATGGCACTTAACTAAGTTCAACATATATTTATACACCTAATCATAACATACATAGAAGGTAAATAACAATTTTGACCCCAAGCATATGGGGGAAGTAAGTAGGCGTTTGGACTTTGCACATAGAATTGATTGAAATTTGAAAAAAGAGTTTTTGAAGTTGAAAAAAGGTATTTGGAAATTGAAGTTGTGTTTAGACATGCATTTTACTAGAAAAGAAAGAAGGCTTTCTAAGTGAGAAAACAATTTTCAACCAATTTTGCAAACTTGAAAATTTGAAAAACTCATTTTTAAAAATCATTCCAATTTATAACCAAACAACGTTTTGGAAAAAAAATTCATATCCAAACGGGCCCTAAGGACAGTAACATCCTTTGTAAACTTTGTACACAACAACAACAAATATAATAATAATAATAATAATACTAATAGTAGTAGTAGTAGTAGTAGTAGTATGAGCCCTAGGTATTGCGTCACCTTTGCTAGGGAGCCTTTTATCCCCAAAAGTGGAACTTCCCACTACAAGAAAAGTGTGAATTTCATGGGGATTAGTATGAAAATTTGAAGGAAAATAAGTTTCCTACGAATTTTCATACTAATCTCAGGAAAATTTCCATATAATTCACACTTTTCTTGTAGTGCGATCCCTAGGAGAATTCGGATTAGTTTGGCCCCAAAGCAGGTATTGGACACCGGGTGGAAAACCAAGAAAACAAAATAAAAGTAATAGTAATAGTTGGCCGGCCTAGTTCTAGGACCATTAGACCTTCATCTATTAAATAGGCTCTAGCAACACGTTTTCTAATAGCACTCACTCACCAGCCAATCCGAACAACTAGAGTATATAAATGGTAAAGCATACACCATCTGTTCCACTTTGATTCTCAAGATGATAAATTTTCTTCTCCTCCCACCTCCAAGGGACCTTAGGATGGTGTTTTCATTTATTGTTTAATCAATTTATGTTAAATGCATGGTCTTCCTTAAAGTATTTACTAAATTGGCAGTTAGGCCATTTTGACAAAAGTTTTACGTAGGTTGGCCAACTTAAATCTGTTCTGGTACAGTCAAGAAAAGAACTTAGATCTGGTACTAAAGGGTACACTACTTAGATCTTGCATAAAACAATAATTGGCTCTCAATATTTTCTAACACAATGTTACAAAATACTTATTTTCTATATAACTCTCTGCACCCTTACATTATTAGCAGGATATATACCTTGGTAAAATGGAGCCATGGTCGCCCATGGAAAGACTTGAGTGGAGAAGTAGTGATGGTGATGGGCATCATCAGGAATCTGGCGAGAATTGTGTCTTGACTAAGTGAAAACCAGTTGCAGCATAACTGCTGCCACTCGTCGTGTTGACAGGCTGAAATCTCTCTGCAACCACATTCATTCAGAGGGCCCTCGGCATGCATTCACCCTCGAGCTTGATGTCACCTCCAAGGGTGCTACCATTGAGGCTGTTGTGCAAATGGTTATATTACAATCACAATCAAATAAGCATCAGATGACTCAGACATATACTCATAACTGAAGAAGACAATCAAGCCAACTAACACGCCAGTCAACATAATAAGAATCAACAGGGCTTAAAATCATCAAGTCGTAGTTTAGGCAAATCTAAGTTTTTCAAAGTGAATTACTTTTAGACATGATCAATTAAGAACTTGCTCTATCCCACAAACATTTAATCATAAAATCGGTTAACAGCCGAAACTATATATCTAACACCTTAGAAGTATGCTTTTGGTTGAAAAACATACTTAAGAGGTTTCATCTTAACTTACCTTAGCTCAAAATGTATGTCAAGCACCTTAACGTTCACATCACGCTGACAAGTTACAACCTACCCATAAAAAGTCTAAACAACAACTATTTATAATCATCAAGTTCAATCCATATTTCTAAGGGAAGATGAAAGAATACTTGAGAAATAGAAGGACGTTTGAATATTTCTACCAATCGAGGCTCAGTGACCACTTTTGTTCGATCAATGATAAGATCCATCGAGGAAGCGAGCAAGAAACAACTAATTATCATGGAGAGTATAGTCACTAGTAGTTTTCCCCCTCATTCCACTTTTTGTAAATATAGTCGCTAGTAGTTTTCCCCCTCATCCCGCTTTTTGTAACAATCACATAGTTGGTCCATCCACCTGTACTTTTTGTACCCTCAATAAGCATATAACTAATGTGTCACCTGTGCACACTTCTCCCTGTGTGTTTTTAACTTAAGTAATATATACTAATAGTTTCTTTCACACAAAAAGGATGATCATGGGGAGTAAGAAAGAATGAATCCATTCTTTTGCAGAGTATAGTACGGATAACTCACAAAGCCACTGGGCAAAAGGATCAGGTAGTGAGAGACATATGATCATTGGCGGAGTTAGGGTACCTGAACAGGGTTCATTCGAACCCCCTTGGTGAGAAAATTATACTATTACTATATATACAATATCAAAATTATTTTTCACGTATTATAATCCCCTTGGCTTCTTTGGATGTTTTTCTTCTTTATATTCTGAATCCCCTTACATTCCTCCATTGCAGACGACTAAAAGGTAATGTCTTTGCCTCTTATTAATATTTGATAAGTAGAATCCTATTCTAAAATGCTTCACCATAAAGCAAACAACTTTTGTGCATTATTCTGGAATCTAACATATGCAAACTCTACAGTACATAAGCATTACAAAAGGTTGGTAATTTGAGCATATTTGATGACACAAACTGTAGTGTCTGCAAGCTTTTCATCTCAACGCTTACTAATTAAGTGACAACATACCCCTAAGGATTGTGATAAATACTCTTTCATCCTGAATCATAAGTTTCAGGTTTGAGCCTATTGGAATTCAATTTTCAGCTAATTAAAAACAACAATGCAACGGAAAAAGAAATACCTTAGATTCAAAAAAAGACCTCCTCTTTATCCTTTAAGCAGAAACAAACAGAGAAATGGCTGTGCTCCGTATACATTCTTTGCTTGGCCGTAACGACCCGACCCGACCCATGAACTCAGATTCCTTTCCGGTGAACGGAGGAGAGGATTATGGTCGATTTTTGAGGAAATAGGAAAAATGGATCCTCATGTTTGTGTTTAGCTACAAAATGGTTCCTTTAAATGTGCTTTAAGTAATTTTGGTCTTTTAAATTTGTCAAAAAGTTAATTTCTGTCAATTATTTAACAAAAAAACTGTCTCTCGGTTTGATTTGACAGGAGGTTTCCTGGTCACCGCCATTGAACAAAGGGAACTATAGTATTTAATAAAGAAGGCCGCTGAGCTTCGAGACATGTTTTGATAAATAGTTGATAATATTTCACATAGGAAACTCGAAGAAAATAAAAGTGATACTTGTTGACCATTATTATAAGTCAACAATGATCTTACAAAATAAAAGTCTACATTTCTAGATCTTGGCTTCAATAGCAGACGACATTGTTAATGGTGAAAAACCATGATCAAGACTAGCTTTCCATACTCTGTCCACATCAAACATCATGTCACCACACTCGTGCTCGTTCCAACCTTCAAACGCATGCAAAATTCCAGCTATTCTCGATGCACTCATCACTCTTCTTGGCAGCCAGTTCTTGAATTACAAGACAAAATCAATTGTGTCAATAAACAATCACAAATTTAACAGAAAATTCTTTACTATAATAAACTTTCCTGACCTCACAAGAGTCTACATTTTGAAGATGTTTTGGACAAATCATGGCTGGTGTGCTGAAGTAGAAGCAATCCTCGCGAACTTTCTTTGGTGGAAATGGTGAATAAGGAATAAATAATGTTCCTTTTGGTGCTTTCAATTGTTCATCTTCACTCAATCCATCATCTACTAGCCACGTCTGCCAATATATCGCGTCAAAATCAATCAACTACTTCCTAATTCTTGAATTATCACAAGATTTTATGTTATAGTACTACCTTCGAAACACAAGTACTTTTCGACAAGACCAAATTAGCTGCAGCCTCGGGGGTAAACCTTGCTTTAAGTCCCTTGTACTCTTCTTCATCTGACGTGACAACCTATATATGTATACAAATTTTATGATGGATTGGAGAAATTAAAGGAAAACCAAAGACAAGGAGCTAGGATAGTGTAAGAAGATTATTAATACCTGAATTCCTCGTTGACACAAGGCGAGGGCAATAGCATTAGCAACTTTGGACAAACGACGAGCTTGTAGTACCACTTGGGAAGTTCCTTTAGGAATGGAGTTGAGAACCACAGCAACAACTAGGCTACTTCCATCTACCACTTTAACTTTCAGCTCAGGATGCTTCCTTATGTAAATTTCACCATTGTTATTCAACTTCTCTTCCTATAAAGTAAGTTCCATTTGTATAAGTATTGACTCATTAGATCTTTAAAAAGATTGAAGATTCTATATCTGAATTTACATCGAAAACTAGATAGTTTGACCTTTGAACTCCGAATCCTCTCACATAAAGAGGGACACAACGCAAACAGAGTATTTAAGTTTACTTGCCTGATTTAAGAGTCCGAGGCTCAAAACCTTTACGCCTTTCTGATCTGCTTCCATGATGGCTTCCTTGATCAATTTATTAATACTCTTTCTTTGCCATTGACTAAAGTACTGTAAAAAAATAATAATCAAGAATCATGATAAATGATAGCAGATCCAAATTAATAGGCAAATCAATTAATCAATCTTGAATAAGATTTAGATTATTACTTGTTTGCGAAACTTTGGAATAGCCCAAGTTTGTAATTTGAGATCCTTGAACAAATTCCTCTCGATAACAAACGTGTGACTATAAATCCAAGTAATCACTATTGACCATAGCGTGACAGGCCACATTAACCACAAATACCACTTAGGGCTAGTCATGTGAGGCTTCGAGGCCAAAGATGAAAATCCCAGACGGAGATGATAGATGGATTGTAAGGTTGTTAGATGTGTAAGGTGAACCACATCAGGCACTTCAGCTTTTTTCTCAAGTGACTTTTCATACAATGTGTCACTCGACTTGTCCATTGTACCAAAAATATAGTCATATATTGGCATGAAAAGCGAATAATTTGTTCTGAATTGAGTGTGATGTAGTGAGTGGTACCTATGACACCAACACATTCCTATCATAACCTGATAGTGTAAAAATTACTCGAAATATGTTTAGGGACAAGAAGAGTACTCACGAGGGCATATATATAAAGTACTTGAGAGGTGGAAACAGAGAGAACATCCACTTTGGAATAACCTCAAAGTTACAATGGCCCAAGTTGTTCATGAAATCAGTAAAGATAACATAAAGAGTAATTGTAGCTACAGAAGTAGTCCCAGTGAATTCTGTTGCGATTACAGGAACAGCAAAGATGGCATAATATGACGCAACCTCAGCAAACGGATGAATAAATGCTGTCAAATACATCACTTTAGTTCGCAAGTCCTCGTGAATTAGTAACCTTCTATAAAAGGTTAAAAAATGCACTAGCCATTTACTAAACATATTTTAAAGAATGAAGACGAACTTACCACTGATAGGCTGAGTAACAATAGAGGAGTGGTGATGAGAATGATAACGTGAATAGAGAAAATGGTGATGCAGAGCTCTATGAAACCAATAATAGATAAACTCAACAGGACCAATATGGGCCAATGCAGTTATAATCAACCCATCAGTTCTCCATAGAGGCAAGTGATGAACTTGTTCCATCCTCAGGTATCCAATATAGTATAATAGTCCATTAAATATGATTTGATCATCCCTACATAACAATTCAACCTTAAATCAACTTAAACAAAAAAAAAATCCATCATGACATGCCCAATTTAATTGGGAAATCGTAGTAGCTCAGTTGGTTGATTTAATTATCTGAACTTTCACTTTATTGGTGAGGGACTTCTCATCATCCCACCAAGGACAAAAGTCATTTTTTTTAAAAAAAAATAACAATTGTGCAGAGTCAAATAAAATAGTACATAGAGAAAGTATATAAGTTACCAGCTGTTTTCTCTGTCAACTTGATCAAACTCAATGCTTCTATCAACAATTCGATTATTACCCTTAGCAGTCCTGTGGCGCGATAACGATATCCATATCTGGTTGTGAATAAATCTGAAGAGTAGAAATGGAAGTATGGCTATGTATCCAATATCTCCCTCCCTCAAGAATGAGTATATGCTATGACCAACAAATGGTACCAACACCAAGTACTTCATCCCATACCAAAAAACAACATAATTAGCACAATTAGAGCTAACATAAAAAATAAAAAAAAAAATAAAAAGCTTCAATTTACTAACTTCTAACATAATATAATTAAGTAAATATAGTGTACTATTATGATGACTTAAGCTTTCAAATGAGATGGTTGCACATTTCAGCAGATAGAAATCATGTTTAAGACTACAAGATCTCGATGATCTAATGCATTATATTAGGAACACATATTTCCAAGTTCACAAGAAATAAGAGAAATCAAGAAAAAGTTTTGATGAGTACTGCAAAATAAATTAAGAAAAAATATATATGTACCTTAAAGTTGCCAAGGTTTGCCCATGGCCATTCTGTGAGAATTCCAGGTTTAGAA
Organism: Solanum pinnatisectum; assembly: GCA_035578085.1. Taxonomy (NCBI): domain Eukaryota; kingdom Viridiplantae; phylum Streptophyta; class Magnoliopsida; order Solanales; family Solanaceae; genus Solanum; species Solanum pinnatisectum. The sequence continues at coordinate 347,833 of CM069087.1, forward strand.
GCCATGTGTGTTTGCTCCTTCCTAGTAAAATTAGCCTACTACTTATAGCTTGCTCAGTCCAACTTTCTTATAATAATAATATAGTCTCTCTTGTTTGTATATTCTTAATGTGACGTGATATTGTCTGTTTTGGATTAAACTTATACGATCATTTTTTCCAAAGGGATCATATACCATTAAAAGTATTTAGAAAAAGTGCCTCACTGATATTGTCGGGTTAAAATAATCCAAAGTCTATGTTTAACTTATTTAAGATCACGAGTTTCAAAATTAATGTGATTTTAATTTTTAGTCCAATAGTTAAGTGATCCAAATTTCACCTTTTTGAATTAATTAAATATTTCATCTTTGGTAGATGTTGAATCTAAAGCACACGGACAATATAATTATATTTCTTTTGTAGAAATCTATACTTAATTACTCTCTTAAATAACTCTGGTTTTGGTTGTTAGTTCAAAACTCAATGGTTCTAATAATTTAATCCTCGTAACAATAATAACACATTTTGTATAATTTTATATAGTGGAGTATTGTATGCAGCGGCAAAATTTATATTCAAATTACGAGGAACATGAATCTATGATTTCTCCATAAATCTAAGTATTTTTATTATATATTTCTAGAATTGATAGTACAATATTATCTGCAGACGCATATACTATAAGAAGGCAAAATGGTGCGCTTGATTGAATGTAAATGTATAAGATAGAATGATTGTTTTTAATAAATTTTCAACCAAAAAAATGTTTTTTTTTTTAAATTTTTTGCAAAAGTCATACTGTAGAAAAGAAAATTAATAGTACTGACTTGTAAGAGTAACCCAAATTTGACCACTTTAAATTGAATATTTCCTCTTTGCTAGGTGTTAAAACTAGGCCATGGGATTGGTGCATAAAGCCATTAATCACATGACCTTTCTGTCCAGATCTAAGGGTGTGTTTGCGACGAAAATATTTTTTAATTCTTTTTATGTTTGATTTTCTTTAAATAAATAAATAACTTTAAAATAAGAAAAATGACTCGCAAACTTGTTTAAACATTAGGGGAGCCGTATGAGCGGGGTGATCCGTCCCCCTCCATGCGTCTCCCTCCTATCCTCTGTGCATGCACGCTGGATGATTTACGAACTATGGCACGAAAAGCATCAAGAAATACTAAATTGATTGGGTGCCTCTTGCCCCACATTTGCGGTGCTCAAAGAGATCTCTACTTGTTTAAAAACAAAAATAACTCTTGATAATGAATATTTCATCTCTCGCATTGATAAAGTACATAGTAAAAAGAGAAAATATACTGTAGGGTATTCACAATAAAACATTTCCAATTGGTCTCTCCCTCGTCACGCTATATCTATCTCTCATCATTCTTAGTTTGTCCCATGTAAAATGGACTTTTTGAGATTTTCATAATTCTCAACTATTCTTTCTCTCCTGTATTAATTGTTAGCTTTTTCTTTTATACGTTTTTTTAAGAAATTATAAATAAGAAGGATAGTTTTCCTAATTTTTCTTTTAAGATTTTATTTTTAATCTTTATAAATTATTTACACTTTCAAAAAAAGAATTAATTGCAAAATAATGAGGAATTTTTAATTAATTTGATCTTAATTTTATAACTTAACAAGTAATTTGGAATAATTATTTATATTAACATGGATACATAACTAATACGAGACAGAGAGAGCATATAATACATATATTAATCATAATGATATGATTGTCATTATTGATTGTTGAGATGATAGTTCTATTAAGTGAACAAGATCTACTTGTCGTCATCCTGTTGGAAAATAATATTCTTAAGAAATAATAAATACAATGATTATTTAATTATATCACTTCTTGAATATAATAAATTTAATTTGTTGAAAACTTATAATTATAATCAATAAAAATCAATTAGGAACTAAGTCATGATAAGTTATTTTTGAAATATTTTTCAAATTGGATAAGTACCAATTTGATATTTTATTTTAAAATATAGTGGCTAAACAAAAGGTACAATATTAATGTGCATAGTGACAAATCCTTATATTCAATAGCCATGCAATTCTTCCATTAGAAATTGTTGATTAGTCTTGAGTGGGACATAGCTTTTCTTTTTTCAATCAACAGTCCACTATGGAGGCTTTGACCCCAACCTCCTATATTAAAGATGAAAATAAGTAGAGGGACATCGAATATAACCAACAATAAAAAAGATGAGGTGGGTATCAGCTTAAAGAGCATGCCATCGACTCAACCAACAAACGTTTTGCACCGAAAAGTCTCATATCAAATATAAAATGTTCTCAAATAAAAATAACTTTGTACTCAGAAAGACTTAAACTAGAGATCACTAATTAATAATGAAAGAATGTTTATCACTCTATGATCCTTATTCTGTCTTTATTCCTCACCTTTTATTGACATTTGAATCATAGGCTTATTTTATTAGACTTTAATAACCTTGGCAACCTCTTTATCTCTTTACTTTCCTAATGTCTTTTTTACTTTTATGAGATGGTGCTTATATATATCGGGTAGGAGGGGATTATAAGATGGAGAATTCAATCCTTATTGATAAGGTGAGGTTTTAGATAGTCAATCAACTGAGCTACATATAATTGCATGAAGGCGTATTTTCTACGTATCAGAGTCAAATAATTCAATTTTTAATTAATAGTGCATGAAGTAGTCAATTATATTAAGCACATGGCCTCTGAATTTCGTTCAATACAACGTATTTAGTCCAAACTAGAACTACATAAATGTACAAGTTACTTCTAAAATAATTCTATCCTTGTCTATCTGTAGTACGTAGTCAAAATGTGTGGGTAAATTAAAAGATTATAAATCAAGTTGTGATTTGAACAAATCTATATTGCACGACTACTTCATTGTTTAATTGTCTAGGCCACAATTATTAAAAGACAAATATCTAGTCACGTCAACGTGAGAAATTCACGAGATATAATTACGTCAAGTTAAAGTGTCTAGTTGGTCAATAAAGAAGTTTAAGTATCACACTTTAGTTATGAATCAAAAGATTAGTTCCTCATTGTCTAGTTGCAATAGTTAATACCTACCTTGTACTTTTGAATATATAATAAGGGTCATTTGGTATAGTGTACTATAGTTAAATATAGGATTGATATTAAACTTACACCTTAATAAAATAGTATTTGCTTGCTAATTTATTCCCTAGTACATTAGGTACATTGGATTAGATAATAATAATAATAATAATAATAAAAATAAATAAATATAAGCAATAGTACATGTATTATCAAAATATTAGGTATCAGGTAGAAGGAAAAAAAATACTCCTCAAACAATTTGCAATTTGCATTAGGTACTCATCATTTATATAGTTTACTATTTAAATTATAATATGTAAACATACCTTCAAATTTTACCTCAGCTAACAAGTAAATACTTTAATTTTGAGAGTGCACATTTAGATAAATTCAACTCGTTTCCTAATACAGAATACTTCAACTTACAAATTCAAATGATCATTTAGAGTACACTTCCAAAATATGAAGCTGGAAATAGATTAATTTTATATCACCCTTCAATTCGAATTAGCAAAAGCAATATCTCCTTACATAATATAAATTCTAAGCATTCATGATCTAGATGTGAATGAGTCAAATGACTTATCCCTCGATCTATTAGTGAACTATCTCTCCAGGGATTGTGAAAGATGTTCTACTAGAAATATTCTTGTTATTGCTTCGATTCATATTCCCCCAAAGTGGATCCCGCTCTAATAGCTCCGAATAAATTAAATATGTGCGTTCAGATCGAAAACACTTTTTCACACTTTCATATATTAGGAGATTTCACTTGGAAAAAAAAATGTTATTTATGTGTCATGTTGGCGTCGGATGTTCATGAGTCATAGTGAGAACAAGTTGAAGTGTTCAGTTGATACACGTTGAGTTGATGCCTACATATACAATCTTAAAATTAAAGACCTTACCTACCTATTGAAATCAAGTTTAAATTTCTATTGATGTATATTATATATAAACTAATTTCATATAATATATTTAATGTAATTAACTTATTTACCTATGTGATGAATGCTTGCAAACCACTCACAAAGCATATCCAAATTTTTAGCTTATGAAGTGTCTTATAGTAACATTTTATGTACAAAAATCTTTTGATATACTCTTGCTGTTCTCAAAGACTTTTTACTGATGTGATTGCGACATAAACCATTGACATGATATATAAAAATTGACAATACATTTCGATCACTTGGACAATTGAACAATAACATGACTAATATAATGAGAAAAACAAGAAAATCTTATAAAGGCGAGTTGTACAATACTAAATTATTACCTTCATCTTTTACAATGATGAGAAAATGGGAACACCTGGTAAGGTACCTCCACCATCGACAATGAAGATATTTCCCGTTACATATTCAGAAGAATCATGAATCAAATATCGAATTACTGATGTTAAAGCTGGATCTGTCGTTCCAACAAATCTCTGAGGGAGGGTTTTATAAAGAAATTTATGTAACCATTTTTGTTGAAAAAGGCTCTCTGTTATCTCAGATTTGAATATTCCTGGTGATATTGAGTTCACTCTAATCTTGTCTACTCCCAATTCAAGAGCCATTATCTGCAATTCGATCATCAAGTAGATTTATCATAATCTATAAACTCAAAATACTGACTCAACACGCATAGTGAAATATCTCTATGGAAGAGAGCTAATAACAAGTCATCTCAACGTACATTCATCTAAGCCTATAGAGATTAATTTATTATTATACGTACGTACCTTAGTGACCATGTCAAGAGCCATCTTTGAAGAAGCGTAAGAAAGAGTCCCTGGTACTACTACTCGATTTAGAGCAGCTATTGAAGTTATATTAATAACAGATCCTCCACCTTGTTTAGCATCGCGCATATGTCTACAAACATATTTTGACACCAACCATGCCCCTCTTAGATTTGTCTTAAAGGTATGTTCCCACTCTTCCTCTGACAATTTCAGTGAAGAGCTCACACTACCTATACAAATTAGCCAATTTCCTATATCAGAATCAGTGGCGGAAACAAGATTTTAGAAAATACTATAAATGTCACACCTATGATTTAATTTTATGGTCTAAGGAATTTCAATTGAATCAACATGTACGTTAGTTAGCAATGTTATGTTCAATTATATTACCTCTAACACCGGCATTGTTAACCAAGACATCGATACGTCCAAAGGTGTCCCAAGCGATTTTTACCGCGGCCTCAATAGTAGCACCATTGGCCATGACATCAAGCTCGAGGGCGAATGCACGGCGGGCTGGGCCCTCTGAATTAATCTGGTTGCAGAGAGTTGTCAGCCTGTCAACACGACGGGCTACAGCAATGATCCTGCAACCGGCTTTTGCTAAGTCGAGACAGAACTCTAGCCCGATTCCCGAGGAGGCCCCTGTCACCATCACTACTTTCCCAGTCAGGTCTTTCCATGGTTCCATTGTTCAATTTAATTATTATGCTGAAATAATGCAATAGTGAGAGAGTTATATATGCAGAGTTCAAGAATCTTAAGTTTGGCATGCCTAATTAGCACTATCGTACCTCGTGAACCGTAAATCCTTAAGAACAACTTGTATCAAATTATATCATGCAGTATTAGAGTGACGGAATCAAAATTTTCATAACAGTTCAAAATATTAAAAAAGTAAACATACAATATAATATTACTAGTTGTGATTATAGTTTAAATACAATCATGTGGTTGAATTTTCCTAATTATAGATCTTGAAATACATCAATAATTTGTTCTAATTACAACTTGATTTATAATCCTATAATTATTAATTCACACATTTTATAAATAAACCAACTTTAAGAAGTAATTATTAGTACACTAGATTTAATTTAGACAAAATTGTTAAGAGGCCATGTGCTTAATTGACTACATAAATTGTGTGTATATTTGGACCATTCCATGTAACTAGTCCAATATACAAAAATACAAGCACCTCTAGATCTGTCATCGACGATATGTATTAATTAAATAACTTTGTCCTATCTGATTCTTAGTAATGAGGCCATTAGTCAAATCTGCTTTGCTAATTTTCTTAAATAACTCTCACCTGGTTAGTTTGTCAAGATGTGCAACTATTGAATGAATAAAATAAGCCAAATCATTAGTAAATACGTACTAAATACTGGTAGGTAATTTCAATCATTTAATTTGGATCATGACCATATACAATTATTGATACAAGTAATAGGATTAGGAGAAATAACGATACATATAGCCTCTGTCATTTTATTGATCTGGGGACAAAATTTATATATATTCCTAGTATTGTCGGTGAATGTTTTTTCTTCCTAGTATTAGATTCCAGTTTCATGTTTCATCATTATTAAAACTTTATCCATTAGAATATTTGTTTTATTATGTAAATAATTATTAGCAATATTTAATAAACCCCAGACAGTCATGTTGTTGTTTCCATGGTCGGTGTCTGGACCCCTAATAATTGTGGCCTTTAGATTCCAATTAGATCTATGCATAATAATAAAATATACTTAATAATTTCATATAGTATTAAAAAATTATAATAAAACAAGTCCTATTTAGTAAGAGTTGGGTAAATTAGGTTATGACCTGTATTTTGTTCAATTTTATTTTAAGTAACTTTTGAACAGATCAATAATTTACAACTCAGTTCATTTCGATCCATCCACATATCCTACCAATTTTTTCTAACATAATCATACTACAATATATTAGAAATTAAACGTTAGATTTATGACCTTATAAAGTTATTGCTTGTTTTGTCATTGTTAAAACTTTTATCCAAGTTGTCTGATGAAATACTTCTACATTATATTTAAAAATATTGCTATATTCATAATTTACTATAACAAAAAAGAAATTTAATGAAACTTAAAACTCTATTAGTTGGGACTAGCTCAACTAGTACTTAGCTTGTAGATGTTGCGATTCTTGACAATGTATTTCCATAAAAGACGTAACAATACAAATACATTATTTTAATTATGAAAACGTATACAATCGAAAATACTTATTACCACGTACAATACAATACAACGTACGTACTTAGGTCAGAAGTTGTTTTTATACCAAAAAATACCCTTGTCCAGAGATGATTCATCTTTCTCGACGTAAATGCACTCGAAATCCCTCCATATTGCTTTGTAAAATGGAGTTCCATCAAATTGATAGTATTCTCCTAGTAATGGCCTCATAGCTTTAGTTGCCTCCATTGCATGATAATGTGGTATGTTTGAGAATAAATGATGCAAAACATGTGTATCTGTAATATTATGGAACACTTTATTTAACACACCATAGTCTCTATCTACCGTAGCTAGAGCTCCTCTAAGCCAATCCCACTCTGATGAATCATAATGTGGCAATGAAGGGTGCGTGTGGTGTAACAAAGTTATTAACACTACAAAGCCATTCACAATTAGGAGGGGCACCCCATAGATGCATATCACCCATGTTAGCCCTTTTGTTAGAGCAACGCGATACAATACATAAATAGTTGCAACCACACCTACATCTGAGATGTAAATTTGTAGTCTCTCACGATCATTGTAAATAGGGCTATATGGATAATAATGACTTGTAAAACGATCATAAGGTCTACCGGTTACATTGATGGCATAGTACAAAGGTAAGCCAATTGTGAGAGTGAAGGCAAGTATGAATAATCGTCCTAGTGGATTATTCACGTATAATTTGGTGTACCATCTTAGTTTGGTTTTAACCTTTGGCACATGATTTTCGTCATACTCAAGGGAATTAGTGTTGGAGTGGTGACGACGATGACTATATTTCCATGAAAAGTATGGTGTTAAAAGTACAGAGTGGAGGATAAAGCCGATAGTGTCATTTATCCACTTGTATTTACTGAAGGCATTGTGGCTACATTCATGGGCAATGAACCATATTCCGGTGCAAACGCAACCTACAACGATCCAGTAAATAGGCCATGCTAGCATGGATGGAAGGATGTGGAAGTAAGTGGAGGCAATATAATAAGAGACGGAGACAAGCATGAGATCCTGAATAAGATAGGAGAAGGAGCGAACGAGTGATGGTTGAAAGCAGTGAGGAGGGATGACCTTCTTGATATCACCAACTATAAAAGGGCGCTTTGAAATTGGTACTCTTTCGAGAGGATTTTTCTTTTGTTCAGTAGTCTTAGTTGTTGGAGTAGACATATTGCCAACACCTCCCATTTTTTTGTTCTTCTATACTATTAGCGCGGAAAATCCGTTGAGAGTTTGTCTGGAAAAAAAAATTGATATGTAAATAGAACAAGAATGAAATATTTTTGATAAAAATAGAGAAGTTCAAAAGATATTTTCTTTTAGCCTTACCTAAAAGTTAGAGAGTTCTCTCTTCTTTATAGAAAAATAGAGAACCAACTCTTTTTAAAAAAGGGATAACCATATGGTATTCAGAACTTAATTATTGGTTTGACTAATCCATATTCTCTCTGTGTGTGGCTTGTTATTTACTTAATATGAAAGTGTTTCCTATCAAGAAATGAATATAGTCAAATTTATTTTGCTGAGGCCTCTGATTAAGTACGGAAATATTTCATTCACCCCATCACAACCTTTTGGTGGTTGATTTAGCCAAATTTATTCGTTAAAAATAGTAGATATAGATCTGAAAATAAATTAGCATAAGCTATAGTGGTAATATCTTCAATGAATTGAGTATGTGAGTTAAAATTTTCACTAGTTAAGATGACTCATAATATGAAGAAATAATTAACACAATAAAATTTTTTATTAGAGTTCGTTAATAATATGATTATCATTTTAAATGAAAGTAGTACAATCATGTGGTTGAATTTTCCTAATAATAAATCATGAAATACGTCAATATGGATTTGTTCTAATTACAACTTAATTTATAATATTTTAATTAACCCACACATTTTGAATAAGTACTATAGAGATGATATAATTATTTAAGAAATAATTAGTACACTTATGCACTAGCCTTCTACTGGATTTGCATGCATGGTAAAAAATATGAGATTGCCGACAGCCTTCGAAATTTTCCATCGGAAATTTGTGTTTTTTAAAATATATAATTAATCAACCGGAAATTATTTTCGTCATAGGAAATATCAGTATTCATTCACACCAAAATGATTGTTACATATAAGTAGATATTTATTTTATTGCATAATGAAGGATTTAACAATACAATAGTAACAACTAAAACCAACATTTAACAATAAAATAAAACAAAAACACACAATTATTCAAAATACTTGCACCTTCTTAATTAGGTTAAAACATTTAACCAATTCCAAGTAATGGGTTCTTGGTATTCTACTTTCAAAGCTTGTTTTTATACCAATAAACACCTCTACCTTCAGATCCTTCATCTTTTTCCACATAGATGCACTCCTTTGTATCCCTCCACATTGCCTTTAAAATTGGGGTATCATCAACTTGGTAGTATTCTCCTAGCAATGGCTTAATAGCGTTGGTCGCCTCCATTGCATGGTAATGTGATATGTATGAGAATATATGATGCAAAACATGAGTATCTGTAACATTGTGAAACACCTTATTTAGGATACCATAGTCTCTATCTACCGTAGCTAAAGCTCCTCTTAGATAATCCCACTCCGATGAATCATAATGTGGCAATGAAGCGTGAGTGTGGTGCATAAGAGTGATCAGCACTATAAATCCATTCACAATTAGGAGGGGCACTCCATAGATGCATAGAACCCAAGTTAGCCCTTGTGTCATAGCAAGGCGGTATAATACATAAGTAGTTGCAATCACACCTGCATCTGAAATATAGATTTGTAGTTTCTCGCGGTTAGAATATATTGGGCTATTTGGATCGTAGTGACATGCAAAACGTTCATACTTTTTGCCGGAGATATTAAACATCAAGTATAAAGGCCAGGCAAAAGTGAGGGTGAAGGCAAGTACGAATACTCGTCCTAATGGATTGTTCAAGTATTTATAGTACCATCTTAGTTTGGATTTAAACCTAGGTATGTAAACTTCATCATTCTCAAGGGAACCAGTGTTGGCATGATGACGACGATGACTATGCTTCCATGCAAAGTATGGTGTTAAAAGTGCAGAGTGAAAGATAAGACCAACAGTGTCATCTACCCATTGGTAATCACTAAAGCCATGATGACCACATTCATGGCCAATGACCCATATTCCAGTGCAAACACAACCTTGCGCGATCCAATAAGCAGGCCACGCAAGGTAAGTTAATGGGGATGGAAGGAGGTGGAAGTAAGTGTTGGCAATATAATAGAAGATGGAGACAAGTATGAGATCTTGAATAAGATAAGAGAAGGAGCGAATAAGAGATCGTTGGAAGCAGTGAGGAGGAATGGCCTTCTTGACATCGCCAAGTGTAAAAGGGGGCTTTGAAGATGGAACTCTTTGGAGATGATTTTTCTTTTGTTCATTTTTAGTTGTTGGAGTAGACATATTTCCACCAGCTCCCATGGTATTCTCCTGTCTCTATCTTGATCAATCCTAAAATCTGCACCAATTAAGTTTGCCTCAAATTAATTTTGGTTTACTATTATAGTTATAATAAAAACCAATTAATCATTAAGTAAATATAAAATATATTAAACAGAAATTAGAACAATTCAACCATGGAAAATCAAACATAAATGTTTCATTAGGAAAAGAAAATATTAAAGTTCATAGTTTTTGATATGATGATAAGCGGTTAATCTAAATTAAAGCCAAGATCAAAAGAGACAATTTTTTTGCCTTACTCTTTGTTTAAGAAAAAGAGATGAAATGCCTTAATTCTGATGAGTGGTTTCTCACTTAGTGAAAATATTGTGTGTATATATAATGGCTATACATGGAACCCACTAGCCATCCTCTTTTGACCAATCCATGCACACTACCAATTTTATTAGTTGGTAAATTTAATCTATTTTCACGGATATTTTGATTTAATAAGTGAGAAAAAAAAAATAACAGTGTTTTCATAGGAAAAAATAGAAAGTTTCTCATTATTTAATTGAGAATCTGTTTTCCACCATATATTTTTTTTAGTGATCTGGTTAAATGAAAATGAGAGGGGATTCATAATCTTTAACACAAATTTTTTAGTAATTCATAGTGAGAAAAACGGTTGGTTTTGATAGTGGAGCCATTTTCCTGGCAATTTCATCCATGTATATATACTACATCGCAATTGGAAAAAATAAAATAATACAAAGATTATTGTATAAGTTAATTATACGCGTACATAACTATTCTGGAAATTAAAATAGAAAACGAACAAGGAACAAATTAATGATGCAATTTTTTTGTACATAATTAGTAATTTTCTTAATACATTATAAGGCCTCCAACTTTAATAATGGCAGATCAATAAACTGACAAGGTGGCAGATCAATAAACTAATTACAATAATCACAACTAGTTAAATTGTGTGTTTACTTTTTAAATATTTTAAACTGTTATGAAAATTTTGATTCCGTCATAATTTGATACAAGTTGTTCTTAAGAATTTACAGTTCACGAGGTACAATAGTGCCAACTTAAATTCTTGTACTCTTGCATGTATAATTTAGGACTATATAGTCCTAAATTTTGAACAAAATTCAGAGACCACGTGCTTGACTATTCGTGCACTTAAAGTGGCTGACTCAAACAGCAATCAAACACTAATTTATTAATGAATAATAGTTTAATATCAATCTACAACGATACATTAAATTAAATCAAATAAACATTACTGTATATCCAATAAAGATATAATAATGGCCCAAATGATAGTTACGAAATTTAAAGTACTTGTACTAGGAGGGTTTTTTCTTCTTTTCTTTAACCAACATGTACTAGGTAGATATTAAACCACTTTGTCCTAAATAAGTTTAATTTGTGCAAGTTACAAAATTTAAAAATACATAGACATACTGTTAAACTTAACCCCAACTATTAATTTGATACACAAACTTTAGTTAAGGGGTAGGTATAGCTCATAAATAATGGACAGGATGGAGTATAGCTTATTAACAGGAAAAAGTGATAAGTGCCTTAGGTCCATTCAGTTTAGGTAGAGTTAGTAAACTTCACTTGTAAATAAAGATGGTAACTATTTGATTCTAACAAGTGGTATCAGAGTTAAGGTTATGAGTTCGATTCTCAAGAGCAACATGGTTGCATGACTCAGCATGAGACAAGTATTGGAATGAAGAATGTTGGGTAACGTTAACATTCTACGTACCTATGAAGAAACTATAGGCTCTTAGTAGATATTGAACTTAATTAAGGTGTCATGACCCAATCACAGATTCGTGACAGACATCATTGACAACATCTCCCTTATCTAACGAACCTTAACCTCAAATATCAAATATATTTGGAAAGGGGAGATGTTGGATGCCGATCAACAATCAATAACGACAATAACATCATTATAATTAATACTATATCACAAACTGAGAATTTTCAAAATCTAAAGAAAGTTCATTTTATATGGGACAAGCTTAGGATGACAAAGTTGAAAAAAAGAGGTTACTTTAATTTTGAAATCTTAAGTTTTCTTGTGAATACTTTATAGTCAAAAAATTTAATACTTGAGAAGAGAAAATAAGGTAACTTTAATTTCCCTCCATTCATACAATACAAAAAAGAATGGACTTTTAGGAGTAGTCCGATTGGAAAAGTAAAATGATATATTTGGACTCAACCAGTTATGAGTAAGGCCGGATATAAAATATCGAAAATCGAATTAATGAATCGAATAAAAATTTTTGGTTATTTGGTATGATATCGGGAGTAAAATTTTAGAATTATGGTATTCGGGTTTGGGTTGGGTATGAGACATTATAACCATTTGGTATTCGGTATTTTCCGAATACCAAATTATTTACTCAATAAAGGTCATATATCAGCATATCCTACTCATTTGTACAAGTCCAAAGAGAAAGTTAAAGAATAAGCATGAATAATCTAAATACATGTCTTTTAGTTGTATCAATCTGTTTTTCTTGATGTCTTCTTATTTGTTGATCTTCTATTATATCGTGCGTCCACATAAAAAAAATAGAAATGATTAGAGAAATAGTATTTTCTCGACCTTCACTTTGACTAACATTTATTTTAGGCATAATACATAAATTGGACCCTAAACTTGCCTTCAAATTTTAAGTATGACCTCTAACTTTTAAAGTGCACAAGTAGGCACTTCAACTATCCAATTCTTAAACAAAAAAACACGCGAATCCAACCTGGCATAACGCGTGATTGAGACGCAATTCGGTAGCGTCGGGGTATTTTTCGAGGCCCACAACAGTAAAAAAAAAACGGAAATGACAATTTTACCCTTAATGAATCCCTTTTAAATATATTTTTATTTTTTTCAAATCAAAATCCCATTTTTCTTCTTCTTCTTCCAAATTCTAGTACTCAAGCTTTTTTCCTCTTTTTGTGCACAATTTCTGGTCGTTTTTATGTAATGGCTTCTAATTTTTTTTGTCAAAATCGAGCAAATTCGGAAAAGAAAATACGACCCTACCCTTTTGTATTTTAATTTTTTTTTAATTATAAAATACGTGTAATTTTTTTAATTACGTAGCAGCCACTGAGTGGCTCAATTAGCCACGTAGGCGCGTTTGTATATCACACAATTTGGCTGTTGGATTCGGGTGTTTTTTTGTTTAAGAATTGGATAGTTAAAGTGTCTACTTGTGCACTATGAAAGTTAGAGGTCATACTTAAAATTTGAAGGCAAGTTTAGGGTCCAATTTATGTATTATGCCTTTATTTTAAGGAGTTAGAGGAGTGACAAAGACTTGACGACCTCTACCTTATTACTAATTAAAATTCAAAAGATAAATACACTATGTACAAATTGCAATTCCCTTCTTTCAAAATTCATCAAGTTAAAAACTATTTTTTTTAAAAAAAATATAGGAACATGTATAGGAGATTTCAATTTAATGTTTTGCGAAGGTATATATGGTTAACTTTTAAAATAAAATATATTCATTAAATTTATTAATAAATACATGACATATTGCATTATTTTTCATATAATTTTTTCATCGTTCAATTATGACTAATTAATGTATTCTCACTTTTATCTTTTATTTGTTCTAATTATATTTCTTTTAATTAATTCACACATTTTGACTATTGGTAGACAATGATATATATAATTATTTAATAAGTTAGTACACTTATATAGTCCTAAATTTTGATAAAATAGTTAACGTAGTATTGAACAAAATTCAGAGACCAGCTTGACTATTCTTGCACTTAAAGTAGGTGACTCAAATAGCAACCAAATACTAATTTATTAATGAATAATAATTTAATAAACATTACTGTATATCCAATAAAAATATAATAATGGCTCAAATGATAGTTACTAAATTTAAAGTACTTGTACTAGGAAGGTTTTTTTTTTTTTTCAAGCAACATGTTCTAGGTAGGTATTAAACCACTTTGTCCTAAATAAGTTTGTAGAAGTTTCAGAATTTCAAAATACGTAGACATACAGTTAAACTTAACCCCAAGTATTAACTTGATACAAAAATTTATTTATTGATCAACTAATTAAATACGCCAACTTGGCACATGTATACCTCGTGAATTATCATACGTATGTGACAGAATATGTTGCATGACATGTTCTTATATGCTTGCTAGGATGTGTGTTGATATATCTTATAATTTATATCGAATTTACATTGGTGACTAGTTGTTTATAGATTAAAAATTTGAATAATTATTTGATGTTGTTGGCACCTACTACATATACCTTAAAAATACATTTTTTGAATAGTCGACTATTTTGACTAAAGATTAAACAAAGAAGTAATTGTGCCAATTATACAATTGGGAGAAGGATATTGCGTAAGATTACGGAAACTAAAAAGTTTTTAAAGTTGAAAGTGCCATTTGAAATTTTTTTAAAACAAATTAAAGTTTCATTTACCATATTTTAATCAAGGGGCAAGTACTATAACTCATAAACATAAATAATGGACATGATGGGAGTATGGCTTATTGATAGAAAAAAAAAAAATGATATAGAGCCTTAGGTCCATTAAGTTTAGGTAGAGTTTGAAAATGCGTTTTATTCTAACAAGTATCAGAGTTAAGGTCACGAGTTCGATTCTCAAGAGCAACATGATGCATGAGACAAGTATTGGAAGGAAGAATGTTGGGTAACGTTAACATCCTACCTATGAGATTATAGACTCTTAGCAGATATTTGACTTAATTAAGGTGTCCGCGACCGGCATCATTGACAACATCTCCCCTTATCGGACGAATTGGATGCCGGTCAAGTTGATCTTGTGAACTTAATAACACTATCATCTCAACAATCAAATAACGATAATTAATCAATACATCAGAAAGTGAGAATTTTGAAAATCTCAAAAAAGTTCATTTTATATGGGACAAACTAAGGATGACAAAGTTGAAAAAAAAGCTTACTTTAATTTTGAATACTTTATAGTAAAAAATTTTAGTACTTTTAGGAAGAGAAAATAAGGTAACTTTCCCTTTATTCATACAATATACATAAAAAGAAAGGACTTTTAGGAGTAGTCCAATTAGAAAAGTAATACAAATTATGAGTAATCTTGATAAACGTGGATTTAACTTTCAATTTCACTTTGACTAAGACTTATTTTAAGGAATTAATCAATGATAGATTAATTATATTGGAAATGTTCAACTGAAATTGAGAACGGGGGCTTGACAACGACCTCTTTATGAATCAAAATCTAAACGATAAATACATTTAAGATCGGGAAGGGACGGTACACATTGAAATTTTGTGGACTCTATCAGACGTGTTCAATTTGAATGGACTCTAGAAGGTGTGTTCGGCTTCAATTAGAATTCTTAGAGACTACTCAATCCTAAACTCTAGTTTATGCCTATATAAAGGGTACTAAATTCCCTTAAAAGGCATCTCAAATATTTTGCAAATTGATGGAATATTCACATAGAGGTCAAATCTAAATCATTCTAGTTCGAGAAATACGCCACTAACGGCCCTCAAAATTCAAATCATGGATAAATCTTAGGGGAGTAGAATCAAGGGAGGTACAGAATTGTACCCGCACTCTTTATCAATAAAGTTATATTTCTTTATATTTTATTGTGATTGCAATTTATTTTTTGTCAGTTTAAAATTTGTTCTACAAAACATTGATGAATATACATTTGCATTACAAACAACATAATCATAGATTTGAATCAATAGTTAGATCTCTTCAAGTGTGACCAAGACTGCAAATCAATCTTTAATTTCAAGCATAAGAAAAACGTACTTGCACTATAAAATAATACTACTAATTATAATAATGATTCATTTATTAAATTTACCCAACGAACATGCAATGTACTGCATGAAACTGCCAATATAATCTTGTGCCCGCCTTTTTTTACTTTTTGGATATTAAATCCTTTTCAAATCTGCCATGTTTGAACAAATTAAAGTATTGGCCAAACCAACCATCAAAGGGGTGTCATATGATGGGTAGAACTCTTTCCTTTCCTGAGGTTTTGAGTTGGAGCTATGAATACGTATAATTAATAAAATAATTATAAAGAGTGCTTTGTTAAATAAATGGTAAGAAGCGTTTTTCCTTGGAAAGGCCTTACACAAAGCGAATTTGAACTAGTCAGACCAATGAGTTATTACGAATATAGAAAGGTCCAAGAATTATACTAAAGAGGTTCAAATTGTTCAAGGATTTTAGCATTGAAATCTCTATTGTATTACTCCCTCCATCCCAATTTATGTGACACTTTTTGAATTTCGAGATTCAAACAAGTCTATCTTTGACCGTAAATTTTTCATATATCTTTTAATTATTTTGAATTATCAATTATTGTGACTTATAGTACTTTTTACATAGTATACAAATATATAAATTTCATTCCAAAAAAAAATTGAAGATTTCAGGCGCAAATTTTTGGTCAAACTTTAACTGTTTGACTCTCAAAAAACGAAAAGTGTCACATAAATTGGGACAGAGAAAGTATTAAAATTATGAGTTCAGATGTATTGTTTATAGTTTGTTACAACATTAATAAACTTTTACATATAAATTTATGTTTTACATTGAAAATACTGAATTCAGATGAACTAGACAGATAGAGCAATAATACATCTACCTCTTGTAAAATAAAATAAAATAGAAGGGTTAGGGCCAGACCATTGGGCTCTCGTTTTCTACAATATCTATAAAAACCAAGAGAATGTGGGAGATTGAAATATCCAACTTCTAGGTAATTAAACGCTAAAAGAAGATCTCTTTTGAACTTTGAGGTATTCAATTTAATCCTTTCTTTTCATAACAAAAAAGTCATTTTTATTTACAAAATAAATACAATTTTTATGAACCATGATTTGAAGCTAATTTAATTTAACTATTGCAGATTTAGGATTAAGCAAAAATGGGAGCTGGTGGTAATATGTCTAATCCAACAACTAAAAATGAACGAAAGAAAAATCCTCTCGAAAGAGTGCCAAGTTCAAAGCCCCCTTTTACGATTAGTGATATCAAGAAGGCTATCCCTCCTCATTGCTTTCAACGCTCTCTCATTCGCTCCTCCTCCTATCTTATTCACGATCTCATACTTACCTTCATCTTCTACTACATCGCCACCACTTACTTCCACCTCCTTCCATCCCCGTATTCTTACCTAGCATGGCCTATTTATTGGATTGTTCAAGGTTGTGTTTGCACCGCACTATGGGTCATTGCCCATGAATGTGGCCACCAATCCTTTAGTGATTATCAATGGATAAATGACACTATCGGTTTTATCCTCCACTCTTCACTTTTAACACCATACTTCTCATGGAAATATAGTCATCGTCGTCATCACTCCAATACTAATTCCCTTGAGCATGATGAAAATCATGTACCCAAACTTGAAGTCAAACTAAAATGGTACACCAAATTATACGTGAATAATCCACTAGGACGATTATTATTAATTGCCTTTACCCTCACTGCAGGCTTACCTTTATACTATGCCATCAATATAGCTGGTAGACCTTATGATCGCTTTGCAAGTCATTATGATCCATATAGCCCTATTTACAATGACCGTGAAAGACTACAAATTTGCATCTCAGATGTAGGTGTCATTGCAACTATTTATTTATTATATCGCGTTGCTCTAACACAAGGGCTAACTTGGGTTATATGCATCTATGGGGTACCCCTTGTAATTGTGAACGGATTCATAGTGTTAATAACTTTACTACACCACACTCATGCTTCATTGCCACATTATGATTCATCGGAGTGGAGTTGGCTAAGAGGAGCTCTAGCTACAGTAGATAGAGACTATGGCGTTCTAAATAAGGTGTTTCATCATATCGTAGATACACACGTTCTACATCATCTATTTTCAAGTATACCACATTATCATGCTATGGAGGCAACCAAGGCTATCAAGCCATTACTAGGAGAATACTACCAATTTGATGGAACTCCATTTTACAAAGCAATATGGAGAGATTTTAATGAGTGTCAATACGTGGAGAAAGATAAAGGATCTCAAGATCAAGGCATTTTCTGGTATACAAATTACAACACAGAATATTCATCAATAACTACTTAACTAGAATAATTGGCTAAATGTTTGCCAATTCATGAGTACGTTGTTGTTAGTCTTTTGTATTATGTGTTTTCATAATAATAGTGTATTTGTATTGTTACTTTTGTTAAGTCATTGGAAATAATGTTACAACGATCAATTTATTGTTGATGCACTATAATTTCAAATTTCAAGTTTCAAGTTTCAACTTATTCGAAACATGTGTGAATCCCTTTGGATTTAACCCAAACTATACCAACAAGGCATAAACAGTTGTACATATTAACATATAAGCACATTCTACATTAAACGCAATTCAAATACGAATACTCAAAATGAGAGGTGGGGTTGCTGTACTATTTTTGTTTTTTTTTGTGAGTGTGTTTTAACAATGAGGGCGACTTACCTTTTTTTATATTATTTAAAAAAAATGAAGACTCGAGAATCTATAACACCTTAATATCTGTGCTAGGAGTCTTTTAATTCTTTTAGAGATTTGTAATCATGTTGAAATTTTTTAGTGTTAGGGAACTAAAACATATAATTATAATATAAATATTGGATTAATTGAGAAAGGTCCAAATAAGTCGGTATTTATAGGTATATAATGAGAATTCAGATATTCTCAACTTAATTTGAGATTGAGGCATTGCAATATAAAGTAAGTAAAAAAGATTGTATAATTATATTTGGACATTTATTGTTAGGACCGAAATAAGTAGGTGTAATGCGGAAGCTAGCAAAGCAAACCTTGAAAGACCACGAGTAAGATGACAAACTAGAAACACATCAAAAGACACAAAGATTTAACGTGGTTCGGTCAATCGACCTACGTCCACAAAGGAGATGAGCAATCCACTATATTATGAGAGTACAAAATATAGAGAGAAATAACCTCAACAAATTCACTTGGAATACAAGTAGGTTCACAAATTCTCCCCCATAACTGAAACTCTCAAAACTCTAGGACTACATTGTGAATACTGATTAAGTTAGAAGGAACAAACATATATTTATTGAGTCCTAAAACCTTTCCTACAAAAAAATGACTAGTTAAAATATTAAAACTTTTTCGTAAAAAAAAAACTTTTTTATGGAAGAAATCAGGGCAAATAAAACTCAAACATTTATTTGTAGCTTTTAATTTGAAAAGAAGAAGAAGAGGAGGAGGTTTGTGATATTTGAAGATTTATAAAGTGGGGGAAAATATGGTGAACAATTGAATAATACAAATGAGTTACTTTTTTCTAGTACATAACAAATTTTTGACCAATTCATCACAATAGGTGACATAAATAATATCAAAATTTATTTTTAAGTTATATCTTTTTCGTCTGACTCATTTGGTAAGTGTTGTAATATAAATTAGCTACCCTCTCAATTTTGTTTAATACTACTTTAACAATTTTAATTTGTCCAATTTAATTGTACTCACTTTTTATAATTAGAAAATCTATCATTACATAATTGTTGGGTTATGAAGGTAAATAGGGCGTCATGCGGAAGCTTATAATTTGCAAATCATGATATGATTGATAAATTAGATGACAAATAAAAGCATACTAAATATATATTATTAATAGGGTTTGATCAAACGACCTACATATTGAAAACTAATATTAAAAAAAAACACAAATATGTTTAGGAGAAAATCTCCCCTTAAACAAAACTCTCTAAATGACTACATTGTGGATATTATTGTGTTATGCTATTAGAATAGGGATCTTCAATTTATAGATCTCCAAATTTTTCCTCTAAGGAAAGAATAAACTAAATATGGAAGAATATTATATTTCATTTCCGGAAAATTAAAAACATTTATGGTAATGTTTTGCCTTTTCTTTTAGGAAAATATAAACTTTAAATAAGGTAAAAAAATATGGACAAAACCCAAACAAAGCATAATTGTACTCTTTTCATTAAATTACAATCACAACTACCATCATATAATTAAAAGCGAAAATGTTGAATGAATTTTATCTTTTTGACTATAAAAAAAAACGAAAATAAATTATTTTATATATATCCAAACATATGAAAGCAAAACCCTAACAAAACATAATTGTACTCTTTTCATTAAATTACAATCACAACTACCATCATATAATTAAAAGCGAAAATGTTGAATAAATTTTTATCTTTTTGACTATAAAAGAAACGAAAATAAATTATTTTATATATATCCAAACATATGGAATCTTTTGTACTTCAAATCTGATTAATCTCTACTTGCAGCACTTTGTCTTATTCCATTTATATTGGGTGTTTGGTTACAATTTTCAGTTCCAACATGGTTAATAATTTCACTGGGCAACTTATTTTGACATTATTATTTAATTTGTACTTATTTTTTAAAAATATTTGCATATTATATTCACTTAATTTAATTAGATATATGATGTGTTATGGTTTTGCCCTGATTTTCTTACCTTATTTGAAATTTATTTTTCTTTTGAAGGAAAGTCA
Source organism: Solanum pinnatisectum (assembly GCA_035578085.1). Taxonomy (NCBI): domain Eukaryota; kingdom Viridiplantae; phylum Streptophyta; class Magnoliopsida; order Solanales; family Solanaceae; genus Solanum; species Solanum pinnatisectum. Next base: position 368,909 of record CM069087.1, read on the forward strand.
AAATATTACTATAAATGCTTGAACTTTTGCTGAAAGGAAAATATAATTCTTTTCCATATTTTATTTATTCTTTCCTTAGAGGAAAAACTTGGAACTCTATAAATTAAAGATCCATTCTCATATCAAGAACACAATAGCATCCATAATGTAGTCATTTAGAGAGTCTTGTTTATAGGGATATTTTCTCCTAAACATCTTTATGTTTTTTAATATTAGTTTTATCATATGTAGGTCGTTTGACCAAACCATATCAATAAATATGTCTTTAGGATATTTTTATTTGTCGTCTGATTTGTTAATCATATGATTTGCAATTGTAAGATTCCGCATGTCTAATCACATTCAATGTGTATACGTTTCTATTTAAAATAAACAAAAAATAATTGAACTTCAGTTTAATTTTTTTCGATATATTACACTTCGTAGGACCGTTAAGTCTAGCATAGGTGATGCCTACCCAAGGTCTGGTCTCTTTTGAAGATATATTTTTATGGTATGTAGGTACGAGGAATACCACATAATAATTTTTTTTTATCAAATAATAAAATCATGTAATAATATTAATAATATTTATAAGAACATATGACAAAAACAACTTGAACATAAGAAAAGGAGGATGGAGCATCACATGAATGCAGTAGTTGTACGATACATTAAAAAGAACAACATGATATATCTTATATATATATATATATATATATATAAAATACTAGGTATATACAATATTATATCAATTTGCATTTGGCAAATTATTGTATACCGAATCTAATGATGTATATCTACTCTAATAATTAATCAGTCAATTGGACAAAAGTTTTAATTACCAAAATGACAATAACATTATTAGAAACTAGAAAGCTAGATACAAACTCCATTAGGTGAATTAATAAGAACTATATGATATACTTTTATCAACCTTTTTTTATTTAACATTTGTTTTATCAACTATACTAAATTATAGTATTCATATTCACATAAATGAGAATACACAAATTTGATATTTTTAAACTTCTATAAACAACCAGTCTCACATAAAATTAAATAATGATGGAAGGAACGTCTTATAAATTTGCAAGGCACATTATTGGGATCATTCGATACGTGGAATAAGGATAATAATTTCAGGATTAAATTTCAGACAAACTCTGTTACACACTTGGTTAAGTTGATGTATTAGTTGATTTTAAAATTATTTTAATCTATTATCTATAATAAAATAATAAAATTACTATCCCATATAAAAATTGGAATCAATTTGGTACGTCGTGAACTAAAAAGAACCATATAACATACTTTTATTGATTGATATTTGATTCATCTGACTCATTTGGTAGAAGTCAAAATAAGAGCACAAATATATGGACAATTAATAGTGCATTAAGTAGTCAATAATCAATATATTACATGCATTGATACGTTAACAATTTTGTCCAAATTTTGAACTATATAGTCTACTAACTTCTTAAATAATTCTATCCTTGTTAATTGTTATATATTTAGTCAAAATGTGTGAATTAATCAACAAACTATATTCCAATAATATTGATATAATTACTTTAGTAAAATAGTCATGTTTAGCTGCTATTTTTCGTCCCTATTTTAAAGGAACATTGCTATTGGGCACATTGTTATGGTATATAAATAACAATAGGGAATTGAAAAGACTTAAATATATATGTTATTGAACTATTAGAAATGACTCATTTACGTCATCGGTTAAAAAATTGTCTAATTTATGTCATATCGTCATTATGAAACAAGCTCGTTTATGCCAGTATAACCTCACAAGTAGAATTTAAAAAGCACTAACGTAGGTATATGTAGTAAAGGATAGACAGTTAAATACTCTTTGTCGAAAAATTATGCTAGGTATATAAAAAATTATATAAAATATGTAGATCAAAAAAATAATTTAATTTCATATATGATATATATTAAATCTCTAATACCTTCAACAAAAATGATAGAAACTAGAATCTAAAGCACATTGACCAAAAAGTATTTGCTTGACTTGCTGTTCTTCTCTTATGGCATTGATAATTCGAGCCTTTCACTCTTACCTAACCAAATCTATTCTACTTTTATAGGAAGTATCAAAAATTAAATATTATTTCCTACGTTTTAATTTATGTGGCACCATTCGTATTTTGTGATTCAAATAAATTTTTCTTGGATCATAACTTTTTCATATATCTTTTAAATATTTTGAATTGTCAATTATTGTGACTTAAAATACTTTTTATGTAATTTTGAAATATATGAATTTTATTTCAAAAAACTTGAAGATTTCATATCTAAATTCACAATTAAACTTAAATTATTTGATCCTTGAAAATATTTGAACTGTGCGACATAAATTGAGACAAAAAGAATTATATTTTATTAATGAAGAAAAATTTTTAAATGATATATTCTTTAATGATGCACCAACTTCTCCCCTAAATTGAATATTCTACTACATTACTGAAACTTTTGATAATTCACAAACTTCTTCAACATCACTAGCCAAACCTAAAATCAAACATATATAACTTTGTTATTCAAAATTATGAAATCGAATGTAATTAAGTGTTATTGTCCCTTTAGAGTACTAACAGTCTCACTACAAGAAAAATGATTTTTATCGCGATTCAACGCGCCACAGAGTGGCAATGTCGCCACAAAAGTCTTTTTGTGGCGAACAAAGGTCGTTTTCTCGTTGAGATCCTCCCTTGGTTGATACGTTCTTGTGGAGACAACAAATATTTGCCACAAATAAATAATCAAAAAAATTTCAACGAGGTCGTTGTCTCGTTGAGATCCTCCCTAGCTCGAGGTGATTGGGGATATAGGGGGTTAGACGGTGACCTCTACCTCCTATATAAATATCAGCAGCAATTGAATTAATGCTATTGCATCTAGAGTCGTTAAAGACCTTAGCGATATTTATATGGAATGTTGATTATAGATACCATATTTATTATAACCGCTAAATATAATATATATAATAATAATTATGTTATTGTCGCTAAATAATTACCACAAAATCTTTTATTTATCGCAATGGGAGTGCTTCTTTGCCCTGATCCCGAAGGCAGGAACTTTTAATTCTATATTGATACATAGATAATATTGTAAAGAGGTCACGGAAAATTGAGCATTATATTTGTCGCAACTTATAAAGTTGCTGCAAATATCTTTTTGTAGCGACGTTACTTAGTCGTCACTAAAAATTGACCTTTTGTGGTGACTAGAGCCGTTAATATGGGCTAGGCCCGTAGGGCCGGTCTGACCTAACCCGTGATTTATAGGGCTGGGCTATAATTTTTGGAGTCCATTTAAGAAAAGGGCTTTTTAGCCCGGCCTGAATAAGTCTGTCGATTTGTGGGGCTTGAGAAATATGCATAGGGCCGGCCCGTGGGCTAAATAAAAATTAATTAAAAATAAAAATAAAATAGAGTATTAAAAATAACAAGAGTCTAAACTCAAAATCTGTTAAAAGTTTGAAATATTACAATTTAAATATAAATTATGTTTATAAAATATGTACTACATAAAATAAAAATTTCCTAAAATTTATAGGGATCACTACATAGGCCGTAACCTATGGAATGTTGTCATAGTTTTTGTGTTTTATTACTAAAATTGGAAAACAATTAGGTTAATATTTGTATTTAGCTATTTATGTTTTTGTGGATTTGATTAACAAATAGTAACATTAACACCATGTAATATTGTCTTGTCGATATTTATGATAATATTTTTAAAATATAATTTAATTAAAAAAATAGAAAAAATATACTTTTTTAAAAAAGAGGGTTGGCCTGTAGCCCATGTACTTGTGGGATGGGCCGACCATTTTCTAGCCCACACCAAAAATTTGGTACCGGCAAGTAAAATTTCAAAATGCGTATGGGTTAGCAGGAAGGGTAGCGAGCGTATTGGACAAAGTGGCGACATTATAACTTGCCACGAAAACTTAACTTTTAGTGACGATTAATAGGAGTCGCCTTAGAAAGTTGTCACAAAAATGTTGAATAAGTTATGTGGCCGATAGTGAAATAGCTAATTTATGTGGCCGATAGTGAAATATGCTTGACATGAGTTATTTTCTTTGTTCCAATTTATGTGGCCGATAGTGAAACAGCTAATATATGAAGTTAAATTACATTATGGACAGGAAAATAATATGCATGTGAAGCTGCCAAGAAACTGGCTCTTTTGTTATGATCTACATTTACCATTGATGAACTAATAAAATTGGCAAGTGTGCATGGATTTGTCAAAATAGGATGGCTAGTGGGTCCCACATGTATTACCATTATATATACACATACTATTTTCACAAAGTGAGAAACCACTCAGAATTAAGGCATCTCATCATTTCCTCTTTTTCTTAAAGAACAGAGTAAGGCTAAAAGAATATCACTTTTGATCTTCGCTTTTAATACCAGTTGTTAGGATTAAACGATTATTATCATATCAAAAATTATAACTTAAACGTTTTCTTTTACTAAAGAAAAATTTATGTTTGATTTGCCATAATTGAATTGTTTTTCTGTTTGATACATTAATTTCATGTTTACTTTTTATATTAGAATTATTATAACAGTAAATCAAGATTAATTTGAGGCAAACTTAATTGGTGCAGATTTAAGGATTGAAGAGTCCAAATGGGAGCTGGTGGAAATATGTCTTCTCCAACTACTAAAAATGAACAAAAGAAAAGTCATCTTGAAAGAGTTCCATCTTCAAAGCCTCCTTTTACACTTGGCGATGTCAAGAAGGCCATTCCTCCTCACTGCTTCCAACGATCTCTTATTCGCTCCTTCTCTTATCTTATTCAAGATCTCATACTTGTCTCCATCTTCTATTATATTGCCAACACTTCCTTCCGCCTCCTTCCATCCCCATTAACTTACCTTGCGTGGCCTGCTTATTGGATCGCTCAAGGTTGTGTTTGCACTGGAATATGGGTCATTGGCCATGAATGTGGTCATCATGGCTTTAGTGATTACCAATGGGTAGATGACACTGTTGGTTTTATCTTCCACTCTGCACTTTTAACACCATACTTTGCATGGAAACATAGTCATCGTCGTCATCATGCCAACACTGGTTCCCTTGAGAATGATGAAGTTTACATACCTAGGTTTAAATCCAAACTAAGATGGTACTACAAATACTTGAACAATCCATTAGGACGAGTATTCGTACTTGCCTTCACCCTCACTTTTGCCTGGCCTTTATACTTGATGTTCAATATCTCCGGCAAAAAGTATGAACGTTTTGCATGTCACTACGATCCAAATAGCCCAATATATTCTAATCGTGAGAAACTACAAATCTATATTTCAGATGCAGGTGTGATTGCAGCTACTTATGTATTATATCACGTTGCTATGACACAAGGGCTAACTTGGGTTCTATGCATCTATGGAGTGCCCCTCCTAATTGTGAATGGATTTATAGTGCTGATCACTCTTATGCACCACACTCACGCTTCATTGCCACATTATGATTCATCGGAGTGGGATTATCTAAGAGGAGCTCTAGCTACGGTAGATAGAGACTATGGTGTGCTAAATAAGGTGTTTCACAATGTTACAGATACTCATGTTTTGCATCATATATTCTCATACATATCACATTACCATGCAATGGAGGCGACCAACGCTATTAAGCCATTGCTAGGAGAATACTACCAAGTTGATGATACCCCAATTTTAAAGGCAATGTGGAGGGATACCAAGGAGTGTATCTATGTGGAAAAAGACGAAGGATCTCAAGGTAGAGGTGTTTATTGGTATAAAAACAAGCTTTGAATGCCAAGAAGCATTCGTTCAGAATTGTTAAATGTTTACCTAAGAAGGTGCAAGTATTTTGAATTGGGTGTTTTTGTTGTATTTTATTGTTAATGTCACTAATGTATTGTTAAATCCGTCATGCAATAAAATAAATATAGCTACTTTTGTAGAAATCAATTTGGTATGAAATGAAAAATGGAAAGGAATTGTTAACTAGGCCAAGTATATATCAATATAGTCAGTTTGGTTCGATATTAAATTTCAGTATTAAATTTTCAGCCTCAAATTCTATGACATCAAAACTCAAACAATGAACTCGATCATTCAACACACAACTAATATCTCAAACGAACTTCAGTGCACTTCAAAATTGGAATTTCAAAGTCCGAACAATAACTCAAACAAAAACAATGAAAGAACTATTTTTGATTTTTTTTTTTATTGTAATAGAGATGAACAAGGAAGAACAACATAATTGAGAGGAAGAGATATTTGCCATGTTGGACTGACTAAGTGGACTGCCATGCACATATAACAAAGATAACATTTTAATGGTATTTGTGGTCCAAAACATAGACGGAAGGGTAGTTTTGATCCCAAACATAAATAAAGAGTATATATGAGCTATTTCGAGTAATTCAAAGATAATTTTGACCATTTTCCGTTAAAAATATAGAGTCTTGTACACTGTCACAACAATATTTTTGCGGGCAGCAATTATGATGATAATAATATAACTATCTCTACGTTACATTTAGCGGTAATAATAGTATGAGTTTTATAACCAACACTCTAGGTAAATATTGCTAAAGACTTTAACAAACAATTCGACCCTGATGAATGGAAATTAATGAAATTCTAAGCTGCTTTTAAGTCTTGGGTAATCCTCTTCCACCCCTTTAGACTTTGAAATTTTGCTTGTATCCCTCATTTCTGGCTTGATATGATGGATTATGCCTAGTGGTTGCGATTCTTAACAATGTATTTACATAACTTGTTTTATTGTACCCCTCCCAAGAGTTTCCACCTTTTTGCTCCCTTGGGTGTTCACCACCTGAACAACCCGGCCCCTCTTGTTGCTTGTTTACATTCATAAAAAAGACATTTTCATAGATGCTTAACAATAAATCTAAAGTAACAATACAAATACAATAGTATTGTGAAAAGACACAATCCAAAATACTTGGGCTGAACATTTAGCCGATGCTATTTCAAATTTTGAAGTTGTTTTTATACCAGAAAATACCCTTTCCCTGAGGAGATGCTTCATCTTTCTTGACGTAGATGCACTCAAAATCCCTCCATATTGCTTTGTAAAATGGAGTTCCATCAAATTGATAGTATTCTCCTAGTAATGGCCTCATAGCTTTAGTTGCCTCCATCGCGTGGTAATGTGGTATACTTGAGAATAAATGATGCACATGTGTATCTGTCATATTGTGGAACACCTTATTTAGCACCCCATAGTCTCTGTCTACCGTAGCTAGTGCTCCTCTTAGCCAATCCCACTCCGATGAATCATAATGTGGCAATGAAGCGTGTGTGTGGTGTAATAAAGTTATTCACATGATGAACCCGTTCACAATTAGTAAGGGCACCCCATAGATGCATACAACCCAAGTTAGCCCTTGTGTCAGAGCAACGCGATACAATACATAAATAGTTCCAATCAGACCTGCATCTGAAATGTAGGTTTGTAGTCTCTCACGATCATTGTAAATAGGGCTATATGGATCATAATGACTTGCAAAGCGATCATAAGGTCTACCAGCTATATTGATGGCATAGTACAAAGGCAAGCCAACAATGAGGGTGAAGGCAAGTATGAGTAATCGTCCTAGTGGATTATTCATGTATAATTTGGTGTACCATCTTAGTTTGGTTTTAACCTTTGGAACATGGTTTTCATCATGCTCAAGGGAATTAGTGTTGGAGTGGTGACGACGACGACTATATTTCCATGAGAAATATGGTGTTAAAAGTGCAGAGTGGAAGATAAAACCGACAGTGTCATTTATCCACTGGTAATCACTAAAGGCCTGATGGCCACATTCATGGGCAATGACCCATATTCCGGTGAAAACACAACCTTGAACAATCCAGTAAATAGGCCATGCTAGGTAATAATACGGTGATGGAAGGATGTGGAAGTAAGTGGAGGCAATATAATAAAATACGGAGACAAGCATGAGATCTTGAACAAGATAGGAGAATGAGCGAATGAGAGATCGTTGAAAGCAGTGAGGAGGGATAGCCTTCTTGATATCACCAACTGTAAAAGGGGGCTTTGAACTTGGCACTCTTTCGAGAGGATTTTTCTTTTGTTCTGTTTTAGCTGTTGGAGCAGACATATTGCCACCGCCTCCTATTTTTGTCTTCGAACCTGAGTCTGCAACAATTAAATTTGTTGTGAGAAGTCGAAAAATAGTAGTAAATAGAACAAGAAAATGAGAGTAAAGATAGGTTTTTGGTAATAAGGGAAATACCTCAAAAGTTCAAAACACACGTTTTAGCCTTACCTGAAAGCTAGAGAGTTCTCTCTTCTTTATAGAAAAATAGAGGTCTGGTCAACTCTTTTTTCTTTTTTAATTTACCATCTGATGTTCGAAAGTCGGTTTTGACTAGTCTAGATTCCCAGGCTCACTACCATCCATTTAACTTAGAAGCGTTCCTTATCAAGAATTTCTCTATTCTCCTAGCTCAAACTCGAGACCTCTGATTAAGTATGGAAAAAAATTCCCCTTGCATCCTTAATTTGGAGGTTGATTAGATCTGAAAATAAATTTGTATATACTAGTAGTAAACTAAAGAGGCCATATGTATTCTTGATGGCTCCATGTGGTTTAGTTTCCTTCATTATTAAAACTTCAATAACCCCATACGTACAATGATGCTATTTACTCATGATCCTACATTATTGAGCAAGCCTCCTGATCCTCTTAATATACTTCAAGTTGATTTTTCAAACGTTCACTCAAAACATTGTATTTCAATCACATAATGTAGTACAAATACAATACGGTATGAAAACAATACATAATAGAATGATAGGAAACAACAATCCTAACAAACTATAAAGAGACCTCAGTTCAAAATACTTATTGTGACTCATGTTATCCAAATCGATTTTTAATTCATCTTGTTTTTATACCAAAAAATACCTCTATCTTTAGATCTTTCATCCTTTTCTACATAGATGCACTCCTTATAATCCCTCCATAATGCCTTATAAAAAGGGGTACTATCAAATTGGTAGTATTCTCCTAGAAATGGCTTGATAGCTCTGGTTGCCTCGAGTCCGTGATAATGTGGAATCGTTGAGAATGCAAAACGTGAGTATCTGGAATGTGGTGGAAGACCTTATTTAGTATACAAAAGTCTCTGTCTACCGTAGCTAGAGCTCCTCATAGCCAATCCCACTCAGATAAATCATAATGTGGCATGGAAGAGTGAGTATGGTTCAAGAGAGTGATTAACACTATGAAGTTGTTCATAATTTGGAGGGGCACCCCATAGATACATACATGCCAAGTTGGCCCTTGTGCCAAAGCAATGCGATACAACACATAAGTTGTTGCAATCACACCTGCATCTGAAATATAGATTTGTAGCCTCTCGCGATCATAATAACTCGGTCCATGTGGATGATAGTGACTTGCAAAGCGAGGATAAGGTCTGCCAGAGGCATGAAGGCCAAGTACAAAGGCCACCCAAGATTGAGGGTGGTGGCAAGTCCGAATACTCGTCCTAGTGGATTTTTGTTCAAATACTTGGTGAGCCATGTTACTTGGGATTTTAGCCTTGGCACATACACTTCATCATACTCAAGAGAACTAGTGTTGGAGTGGTGACGACAATGAGTATATTTCCATGAGAAGTATGGTGTTACAAGTGCAGAGTGGAGGATAAGACCAATAGTGTCATTTATCCACGGGTAATCACTGAAGGCCTGGTGGCCTAATTCATGGCCAATCATCCATATTCCAGTGAAAACAGAGCCTTGAGCAATCCAGTAAATAGGCCATGCTAGGTAACAAAATGGAGACTGTAAGTAGGTGGTGGCAATTTTTGAACCATTCTTTTTCCATAGGACTCTTTGTTATTGCAGAATTGAAAATTCCTGGTGATATTGAGTTCACTCTGATATTGTCTATTCCTCTAAGAACTCTTGGAACGATAGATCCAGCTTTAACATCAGTCGTTAGGTACTTAATCCATGATTCCTCAGAATATGTATCTGGCAATTGTTTCATTGTTGATGCTGGAGCTACCTTAGCAACTGTTCCAATTTTCTCATCTCTCTAAGATTAGCTCATGAAGACGTAGAATTTTATCTGATCGTTTAGCTTCTTGAGCAATATACAATATGATCAAGAAATGGATATGTACGTTGGAGAAAAAAATGTTTGTTTTGTTACATTGTAGGGTATGAAGTATATTGCTCAATTCTCGAAGCAGAATATATCTTAATTAATAGAGTTTGAACAAATCCTGAAATTTCATGATTCTCAACCTACATCATTGACCGCTGGGCCAAACCTTTGAGTGCCAGTTAGCGTTAATTTCTCAAGGTTACCGAGTATTTTTCTATGAGAATTCAGTCAAGAAAGACTATCGAAAATAACAGGCATCACCTTACAAAACCTATAGTAATATATCAGCTTGCACAGCTTAAAATGATTTACTTATAAACAGGGCATTTTCCCAAAAGAGAGATGGATCAGCTTAGTACATATACATGTAATCATACTATTTACCCAAAAGATATATTGACCAGTTTCCAGAGCTGATAATATACAAAAACACGCCATTTTACCTACTTCATGTGCAGATCGTTTCATGTATCGCTTCACCTCACAGCCAGATATTGCACAAAACGACAGCTCGTGACATCTACTCCATAGCAGTTGTTCCTTTCAGTCATATAGTTAGAGGTGAAGCATATCGGAATGAACCTTCATTCCCTATTTGGTGTTAGCTCTGCTCCTTCTGGCACTAAAGTTTGCATCATCTGTGCGCAGTTAAACATGGTCAGCATACAACATCCAAGTGAAGGAAAGACAGTTCAACAAAAAATACAAAAAATGATACAATGAATATTCCAAATTCATATACTTGACACTATGTTAACGTTACGATACCTTCCAATCATTGTAATCATATCTAAAGATAAACTGGTGGCGTACAGCTCCATGATGTGTAATGCTCCGCGGAACTGGAGAATTGATTCATCATATTACAATTCAGAAAGGAATAAAAGCGGAAAGGTACAAGCGAACAGATAGAATAAAGTTCAATGATCATATACGTGAGATAACTCGTGATATGCTTTTAGTTTTAATGTCATAGTAGAATATCTCATCCAGAATGGCAGAGTGAATTTACCTATCTTGCAAGTGAAACGAGAACCAGTTTCATCAGCAGAGATTGAAGCCTGCCCATCGTGTACTAAAAAAGAAAGTGCAAACAAATTCTCGACAGTATGAGCAAAGGAATTTCTCATTAGACAGAGTTCGTCAAGCATGACACTTTTCTTCTCCTTTAAGAGCTCCGATATGTTTGACATATTCTTGCTAACATCAGGTTTGTCCTCGACATTTTCACCAGCAACCTATCAAAAAGACTCGAAAAATGGAAGATCATTTATCAACCAAACAACATAAAAAGAGTGGCAAACACAGTCGATGGCCTCAGCTTTAGTTTTCTCCAAAATGCATATAGAAGCTGCAATCTCAAAAGATTGCATAGGGGAAATGACTATACCAATTTTGGCCGAGTAAGGTAGACCTTTCTCGGAGGCAATCTCCTGTAAACCACAATCTCTTTTGGATAAGAATGATAAACTACAAGCTGCTTCCCTGGCTTAAATTCAGTTTTCAGAACACCAAGCCTGAGAATGAGCCAAAAGCACTCAACAGACTAAACATAATTACATTATTTTTCTATGTTCTGTTCAAATTCATTATTAAAGAAATGAAAATCTTACATTGTCTTGCAACCTTTGCCTTCCATAAACACGAGTGAAGCATCAGCTCCAATCTTTTCCCAATTCACAGTTTTTAGTGACTTCCCAATGATGAAATGTTCCATTGCATTCTTTGAACGTCCTTTTCGTAAACCATAGACTTGAAGCAACCAAGAGATGAATATAGAAGGTGAGATACTACAATTGGGACGTAATTGGAGAGATTCCACAACAGTATTGGTAAGTCCGAGTAAGGCCTCTGCATCCGCCACTTGCTCTCTTGGCCTCTTAACTGGAAAACCATACATTATAAATTATACCAAGAGAGAAAAGCAGGGGAAAATACATAACAATTTGTTGCAGCAATTTCACGTGGCGATTGATATTGAGATAACACATTATGAAATCACATTTATAGCTTAGAGAGTCAAGTGTAAAGTTAAGCACACCTTGGAGAGTAGTACTTCAAGCAACAAACCAAAAACTGTAACTTATTGAAGAACAGAAATCGTAGCCTATTTTGGAACAACATCAAGAGTAGGATAATGAAAATGAGACGAGATCGCCTATTTCATATATCCGCATTGTTCTTTACATATACATACAAGGAAAAACACTTTTCACAAAGCAATGTCAGGTGATACCCCTTTCTAAATTATGCCACAAGAAAGAAGCAAAGAAGAGGTATCCAAACACATAAAAGACCACTTTTGTTCCCTCCGTCATAATTCATATGATGCATGTTCTTTTTTTTACTTTGTCTCAAGAAAACCAATCTCTTTCAATATAGTTTAGAAATAATTTAACTTTAAACTTCCAACTATAAATGGCTTGCTCCTAAACCAAAGTTCTAAGAAAAAAATCTTTCTTTCTTAAACTTCATGTCCGAATCAAAGTGCATCACATAAATTAGGACGTCAAAAATACATGAATACACACACATATATAAAAGGTCAGCCCATTGCACTAAGCTCCCGCTATGCACCGAGCAGGAGAAGAGTCGAACCACAAGGGTCTATTGTACCTTCCACAGCTCAAACTCATGACTCACATAGCAACAACTTTACCAGTTATGCCAAAGCTCCGTTCACACACATATATAAGAAAGCTAATAAAATATACCATTGAGATACAAGTCCTGAACACTATTCAACACAATGTTGAACTTATTTGATCCTGCAGCTCCAAGTTCACATCTTGTCTCTGCATTTCAAGAAAACCCCAAAAACCAAAAAAAAAAAAAAAAATCATAAAAAAAAAGAAGCAAAATCAATGGCATAAAAAATGTAAAAAAAATTTACAAATACCATCAACAATGGTTCTAATAAGAGAGTATTGTAATCGAACACTACGACGAAGTGAATCAGGCTGATTAGTAAAGTCATTGATGTCATTGAAAGCTTCAAGATTTTTTAGCCTTTGTGACAAATCATTTATTCTACTCAATTCTTTATCTTCTTCTAGTTTAATTTTCTTAGCTCTAGTTGTTGGACTCATGGCTTTACACTCTTCTTCTTCTTTGGAGTACTTTTGAAAGTTGAAATAGTGAAACAAAGGGACTTTACTTGCATTGAGAAATGTGAAGAGTATGAGAAGGTGAACAGGCAAATTATTAGTACTACTGGTAATACATTGGCTAATAGGATATTTGAATTTGAATGTGAAAAGACTTGCATCATGTCTCTTACGTAAGCTTTATATTTCACTATTTCTAATACTCCTTCGTTATGTTCACACACACCGTTGAAATTTCGAGAGTCGATTAAAAAAATATTGATTAAAAAGCTTAAAACTTCTATGTTTGAATTTATAATTAAAATTTAGAAGATAGATTTCGAAATTCTTATGGTTAATATAGATTTTGATGGATGGAATAATTTGTTTGTCCTTCTAAAATCTGATTAATATAAAAAATACTTCTCGTGTTTCAATTTGTTTATCTTGCCTTTTTTTAGTCGGTTTAAAAAATACTAATCTATTTCTTAATTTAACAACTTGTTAACTTCATCGTCTCACATGGTATGTTTAAAATCACAAGATTAAATATCCCACAAATTTTTTTATTTATTTTAGACCGTAAATTTTTAAAGATCTTTCTTTTTTCTTTAAGCTCTGTGTCAAGTCAAATAACATTACATAAATTGAAATATAGAGAAAAAATTATCGTATTAAATAGGAAAAATAGCCTGAAAAATACTCCAACTTTGGCCGAAATTGCTGTTACGATACCAAACTTTGGAAAGACCTTTTACCCCTGTACTATTTAATCGTGTATTTTAAAGGTATATATGTGCCTACCTGGACATCATAAATATTGCATCATTTTAAATAGTAATGTGTCCACGTGAGCATATATATACCTTTAAAATACACTATTAAATAGTGCAAGGGTAAAAGGTCCTCTATAAAATTTGACATCGTAACAACAATTTCAGCCAAAGTTGAAGTATTCTTCAGACCTTTTTCCCTATTAAATAAGTAGTTACTTCAGTTAAACTCATACCTGCTTATGTCGAGGGTTACTGATTCCAACGAATATAAAAAATTGACCAACCTCATTCATTTGTCGTTCGAAAGTCTATTGAAAACAACATTTTTACCTTCCAAGAAAGGTAATATTAGTTACATTAAAATAACAAAAAAAAAAACATAAAACTACGTATCATAGATTTTCGTAATTCTATTCTTACTCAAATCCCGCATATAACAAGAGGTTAGTAAACCGATAGAGAGAAAACATGAACCCCAAACAAAATAAACAAAGATATAAAAAGTATAGTATACTTCTTCAAGTAATAATTCAACCCATAAATTACCAAAAAAAATGCTTTTCCACATTTCAGCTTCCCTTTCTCACACCTCTTCTTCCACCACCGCTTTCTTCCTCTCTTCCACCGCCAAATTTCTCCGACCCAGATTCTCTTTTTTCCCTAAACCCCCTTTTCAGTTCCCAATTCATCAAAAACGACACCGTTTTGTGTTTTCTCAGAGCACAGCAGCTTCAATGGACTCTGCTGTCACTGTTGATTCAGTTGCTGATGATTTAAAGAAACAAAACTTAGAAGGAATTGAAATTAAGCTTAAATTAAATCTTGAAGAGCTTAATTGGGATAACTCTTTTGTTCGTGAACTACCTGGCGACCCCAGAAGTGATAGTATTCCAAGAGAGGTTTGTGTTCTAATTTTTCAAAGATTTTGTATTCAAGATTGAATTTTTATTTGATTGAATGTAAAAGGTGTTCTTTTTTTATTGGGGATATTACTCTTTATGGGGTTAAAGTAGTTGATTTGACTTATATATTATAGGCATAATAGATAAATAGACACTCAAACTTGGCTTCCAAATTTTATGGTCCACGTCAGCATCGGGTGTCCATGAGAAATAGTAAAGATGAGTTGGAGTATTTGGTTGCTAGTTGAAATCTTGTTGAGGTGTCTAGATGTACACTCTTAAAGTTGGAGTGCTTGCTTGCTAGATGAGACCAAGTTTGAGTGTTTGTTTGTGTGTTATGCCTATATTGTATTAGTGATAGTGAGAAGAAGATACTAAAATCTTGGTCGAAAAGTTAATTTGACAGAGAAGGTGTCTCAAAAGCTCAAATTTTAAGTAGTAATGCATAGTCAAGAGTGGAATTTTGTTTGAAGACATGAGAAACTGGTTGGAATAGCTTGAGCTACTCCCTCCGTCTGTGTGAGCTGGTTCACATTGCCTGTCCCAATCCCGGTAAAGGAGGAGGGTTGCCGATGGTCAGTCTGAAGCAACCTCTCTACCCATAAAGGTTGGGGTAAGGCTGCATACATTTTACCCTCCCCAGACCCCACTTGTGGGATTACACTGGGTTTCTTGTTGTTGTTGTTGTTGTTGTTATTACCCCCCTTCATCCTTTTTGTGTGATTGTGTTTCTCAAATATGAGGTTAAATTGTTAATTAGACTTATATATTGTATTAGTGGTAGTGGAAGAAAATATTAAGGTAATCATTGAAAAGTCAGTTTGATTAGTCATATCAAAATATATTTTTTTGAATAGCTTAATGAAATTGAATTCTGGAAAGTTGTGCAAGAATGGTGTCAAATAACTTAAAAGTCCAAAAAATATAACTGTCATGTAATTAGAACAGAAGTATTACATTAGTGAGAGCTTGGGAGAAAATATTGGAGGAATGTTTGAAATGTAATTTTGGTACACAAGGCTTCACATTGAAGTTTGAAACTTGATAAGTGTAAATGTATAATGAATTTGAATTACTTAAGTTGTTGGCGTGTAGAAATGGGATTATGTCAAATATTCTAGATGTCTCAACATGGAAAGAGTGCATTATAAATTGGCTGGAGGGAATATTGTTTATTCATAACTAGCTAACAAGTTAGGTTTATAATAGATATACTCGTGCTGATGTGCCATAGAAGTTATTCCTTGATTGCGAAAAATGTGGAAAATAGTTGTTACCTATGTGATAAGCAATGCAGTTTGCATTGAGTTTGAAATGTCAGTACTGAAGATAGAATCCTTTTGCAAGTTATTATCTGTTCAAACATTGTGTTTGTAGGTGTTGCATGCTTGCTACACGAAAGTGTTACCCTCTGTACCGGTCAATAACCCTCAGCTTGTAGCATTGTCAGAATCAGTGGCGGAGTTACTTGAATTGGATCCTAGAGAGTGAGTTTTTAAAAGCTTGATGATGTTATGGCCACGCTAATTGTGGCTTGATGAAATTGTCATAGACTTACTTTAATCTTTCAGATTTGAGAGGCCTGATTTTCCCCTTATTTTCTCGGGGGCATCACCATTGGTGGGAGCGTAAGTTTCTTGAAGCTTGTCGACTTTTTCTTTGAAATTTTAGTAATGAAACAACATCGAAGGTTGGACTTGATTCTGCAGGATACCTTATGCCCAAAATTATGGAGGACATCAGTTTGGCATGTGGGCCGGGCAGTTAGGGGATGGTAGGGCAATAACTCTCGGAGAGATTTTGAATTCAAAGTCACAAAGGTGGGAGCTGCAGCTTAAGGGTGCTGGAAAGACCCCATATAGTCGTTTTGCTGATGGTCTTGCAGTGCTTCGTAGTAGCATCCGAGAATTCCTTTGTAGTGAAGCAATGCATGGTCTTGGAATCCCAACAACACGAGCACTTTGTCTAGTGACGACAGGAAAAGATGTCATGAGGGATATGTTTTATGAGTATGTTCCTCAGCGACAATTTTTTATGTTGTTTGATAAGTTGCATAAATCAGCAAGAAATCATCTTGCTATCCTTGAATTGTATTTCGTGTTCTCTTCATCATGTGTATCATCTCTGCCTTTGGAAGAATGAAACTGAGGAGTTTGATGAAGTTGATGAGAAGCACCTATAGACTTCTTTATGGGGAGGTTTGGAGTCTGCATAGTAATTCATGTCTTAGAATCATACTCCACATAATTGTTACTTTGTTCATTCTAGTGCATTTTTCGTTTCCACTATTGATTATTGTCTTCTGTCTCATGCAGTGGAAATCCCAAAGATGAACCTGGTGCAATTGTCTGCAGAGTTGCCCAATCGTTTCTGCGTTTTGGTTCTTATCAATTGCATGCCTCTAGAGGAAAAAAGGATTTTGAGATCGTCCGTGCTTTGGCAGACTATGCCATTAGATATCACTTTCCTCATTTGGAGAATATGACTAGGAGTGAAAGCATATCATCTAACACAGGCGAGGAAGACAATTCAGCTGTGGATTTAACTTCAAACAAGTATGCAGGTAAATATAAAGGCTATCTCGAAGATAATATAGGAATTCCCTTGCCTATGAAAAATTAATCTCCTTATAAAGACGGCATATAGAGTGCGCAAGGAGAGTAATGGCAGTTGTTCATTGAGGAATAATCAGTGCTTCAAACTTCTCCATTTTTGGTGACACTCTTTATCATATTCAAATACTCCCTCCGTTTCAATTCATTTGTCTTACTTTTCTTTTAGTCCGTTAATAAAGAATGTCTCTTTCCTTTTTTGATGCAACTCTAATTTTTTTACTTTCCGCATGTCATGTTTAAGACCACAAGATTTAGAAAGAATATAAGTGCACCAGTCCATGTATACTTTTGGCAATTTGCTTCCCTACATCCAATTGATTTGGGTGCATTATTTCAGCATGGGCAGTGGAAGTTGCTGAGAGGACTGCGTCCATGATTGCCAGGTGGCAGGATGTTGGTTTCACTCATGGAGTCATGAACACTGATAACATGAGCGTGTTAGGACTTACTATTGACTATGGTCCCTTTGGCTTTTTAGATTCTTTTGATCCCAGTTACACACCAAATACCACTGATCTTCCTGGCAGAAGATATTGTTTTGCAAATCAGCCAGATGTAGGTTTATGGAATATTGCGCAGTTTACCTCTGCTCTATCTACTGCCGAGTTGCTTAGTGATAAAGAGGCAGATTATGCCATGGAAAGGTATCTTTAGATACTAGCATTTGGCCATTTGCTCAAATGTTATGTCTCTGTGATTGCTCGATTATTTTTCTGTTTTGCTGTTGTTGATGTTTATCTGTTGACTTCTTTAGATATGGTAACAAATTCATGGATGATTATCAAGATATCATGACCAGGAAACTTGGTCTGGCGAAGTACAATAAAAAGTTGATTGGTGAACTACTCAAGAATATGGTCTCCGATAAAGTTGATTACACAAATTTCTTTCGATCTCTATCAAACATCAAAGCTGATCCTGCAATTCCAGAGGACCAATTATTGGTTCCTCTTAAAGATGTTCTCTTAGATATTGGTATGGAACGCAGGGAAGCCTGGACAAGCTGGATAAAGTCATATATACAAGAGGTATGTGACAGTGAGGGGTCGTTTGGTTTGAATATGAGTTATGATGGGATAAGTTATGTTGGGATAAGTTATGTTGAGATTAGTTATGATGAGATAAGTTGTCCTGGGATTATTTATTATTGAGTGTTTGGTTTGTTATATTCAAAATAATATATATTGATAAATTTTAAGAACAAGTTGTTTGTTTATAAAATTACCCTTCACTTTATTTAAACTTTTTAAATTCTTCTTTGTGAGCTTTAGTTATTCATTTTTTAAAATAAAATTTTTATTTTATTTAACTTAAATATTTTTGTTTATGTATTCCCATGATAAGTACCATGTGTATTTAAAAATATAAATTTTTTCTTATTTAGCTTAAAAATAGAACTTTTCTTTTAAGTTTATTAAAGAGAAGAAAATTTATGAGAAATCAAAATAAAATAAACATAAGAATTAGTCAAATAAATTCATAAATAAAAATTATATTTATATAGTATAATTTTTTAATAGAAAAATATGTATAATTATCATAAAAATAAGGAGTAGTAAATATTGTTATACATGATATTAAAAAAAATGTAAATATGCATAAATGTGAAAAATGATGTATAAAAAGGATTTAAAGGGACATATTTGTCATTTACCTATTTTATCCCGGGATAAGTTATTCCGGGATTACTATACCACCCATGGGGAGGGATAACTTATCCCGGTACTAATTATTAATTCCGGGATAAGTTATCCCCGACTTGCCAACCAAACAACATAATTTTTTTTTTTATCCCATCACTATTTCCTTATCCCATCACTATTATTTCTAATCCCTCACACCAAATGAGCCCTGAATTTCCTTATTCAAATAATACAATGCCGCCGCCGCCTCAATACCAGGGGTCGGCTATATGAATCCTCACTGTCTATATCTAGTCCATTTAAGCTCATTTCAGTTCAATATTATACAATTTTCCCAAATAGAATGAAGCATATAATGTGTTTGGAATTAGTTGAGCTTCTTGAGCTCAATATTGCAGTGAGTAGGGTAATATAAGGTCGGGTAACATAAGGTCCTTTGAAATTGGACTTTGTCCTGGAACTGCCCGTATTTGAATTGTTATTCACTTCAATAATAAGTTGTTATGGTTTTGTTCTTTAAACTGTTGTCAAATGTTCTTTTTGGATAGCTAGTTGCTCACCTTGTTTGTTCCTTAGACACCAGTAATGGTAGGTGGTAACGGATAGCAGTTTCCATCCATGGGAAGATTTTCAAATTCATCCCCTCCCCTGCCTTATTCTTCAAGGTTTCCATCTTTCCAGTCCCCTCTCCCCTGGGCCTAAAAAAGCAAGAAGAAAGACATAAAGTCGATGATCTATCGGAAACTTCTCTACCCCACAAAGGTAGGGTAAGGTCTGCATACATCTCACCCTCCCCAGACCCCACTAGTGGGATTACATTGGGTATGTTGTTGTATGTAAGTAGTGTTTTTTCTTAAAAAGATAGTATCTATATATAAGGCTGATAGAGTAAACATCAATTTGAAGCAGGAAGCAAAGCCTTGCAACGTACACAACTTGACGTTAACTCATTTGCAAATTGAGTAGTTGAGTTGTGATAATAGACAGACACTGCTTGCGTAAAATCCTGCTTACACCATTATTTTATGCGGTTGTTTTGTGTGGACTCTTCTCTGGAAATCAAGTTCCATTCTTGTATGTGAGGTACTTATGGTCTCACTTTCCTACATCTTGCAGCTCTCTATAACTGGTGTATTAGATGAGGAGAGGAAAGTTTCAATGAATTCTGTAAATCCAAAGTACATCCTCAGAAACTATCTATGCCAGAATGCCATTGATGCAGCAGAACAAGGCAATTTTGGGGAGGTTCGGCAGTTATTGAAGGTTATGCAATGTCCATTTCATGAACAACCTGGCATGGAGAAATATGCACGCTTGCCTCCAGCTTGGGCTCATCGTCCGGGTGTATGCATGCTTTCTTGTTCTTCATAAGGTTTCGGGGCGTATGCTTATGCTTTCTTGTTCCTCATAAGATTTCCACTATGTAATACAAGAGTTCCACTTGTATATATATATAATAGAAATCAGTTCTTCGTTCTTGCAGTAATGTGTAAAAAGTACATTAACAGCTGTATTGTAAGTGACAGAGTGGCCTTCGAGCCACAATATAAGAAGAAGATTCAGCTCGTTTCGTTGCAAAAGAGAAAGAACTCCTGGTAACATTTTCACACATTATTGCATTTGGAGAAGTACTTTTTTCGCAGGTTCTTTGCCTCGTTGGAGCTCATTTGTTACGGAAGTCTTTATGTAACGTTTGATAATTTCAAACAATATTTTTTTCTCTTGATTTTCTGAGCAGAACCAACCTTTTTTCTTAGTTCTGGAAAAAATAGTAATCAAAAACACTATATATAAATACAAGATTATATTCAAGTGTGTGCGTGATGTGTATTAGGAGTACGTCAGGAATTTGAATTATGTCATAGAAACCCATCTTCCATCATCATTTTTTTCTCTATATGCTCACATTGATACATTATACCCTATGTATCTTATCATTATCTTGCTGACTTTGATTCAATTTCCACTCTACAACAAATAGGTCCTTGCTTATTGAAATCCAAAGCTTTCAACTATTGTCCCGTGATTTACGCGAAAAAAAATGAGACGTAGTATCCTTGAGGTTTGGAAAATGGGCACTGTGAACTCGAGCTAACGATGATTGAAGGCAGAGATTGGACAGAGATGTGAAAAGGTGTATGGGTTGATGACAGAAAGATAGGCGTGATTGGAGTTTGGATTTCATCTGGTATTACATCTGATGGATTATCATTCAATTCCAGATTTATGATTCTTTAACCATATTGTGCCTTGTGGAATTGCAAATAAAGATGTTACATCTTTGACAAATGAAGCAGATATAGAGTTTCCTGCTGAAGAAGTAATCCAACTACTGTTAACTTGTTGTTTTGTGAGAATATTTGGGTACAATGATGTAACTTTTAAGAATGATCTGTAATTTGATAAGAAAATACTTGAATGCAATGTGTTCTCTTACATATAATTGATGTGTGCATTCGTTCCTCGATAGACTGTTCCTACTTAGAGGCGTTCAAGTGGCAAAACCAGGAATTTCGTTAAAGCTGTTCAAGATTTGATACATATGTATAAAAGTAATATTTGATCTATATACCCTACTTTCCACCATTGTAAGTAATAACTTTGCCTTGTCTTCAAGAGAATCCAAACAACTATTGCAGGTTTAACATCTGGCTAATACACTATCCAACTTGTTTCACACTCTTCCGGCATATGCTGCAGGAGTAAACATACCCGTCGCCTATGCCTACAATGTGTTGAATCCCACATCATTCACTTAGGAATGGACTGGCCTTCAACTTTCTTATATGGTCTTGCACAATCTTCTCATCACGAGCTAGCTTTTGGGGTGCAAGCCTGAATCGACCCTACTGGTTTCACAATGAAAAGATTTTGAAGTCTGAAGGATGATATGACTGATCCAACAGTTTGTAGAAGTATAATTGCTAGTTTTCTATATTTGACAGCAACAAGACCTGATCTCATGTCCGCGATAAGTCTTCTGTTATAAGTCAAAGTTCATCTTGGTGTAGCTAAACGGACGTTGAAGTATATCAAGGGAACTGTTGAATATGGTATTTGGTTTTAAAACGAAGAGCGAGGGCAATTGATGGGTTATTCAGATAGTGATTGTGCAGGAAGCGTTGATGATACGAAAAGCACGTGTTGATATGCTCTCACACTTGGTTCAGGCATGCTCTCATGAAATTCAAAAAAGCAAGAGGTGGTAGTTCAATCTTCTGCAGATGCAGAATACGTACATCACCCCGCTGCTGGTGCAAATAATCAGGCTCTAAGATTCTAAGTGATCTGGAGCAAAATCCCAGTAAAGCTACTGTCATTAAGGTTGACAACCGGTCAGCATATCTATAGCCAAAAATCCATTGCAACATGGGACATAGAAATCAAATAAATGTGAAATTTCACGCTATGGGGCAAGCAGAGAAGGATGACGAAGTTAAACATTATAGTTTTTCTCTGAAGTTCCAAATGCTAACATATTGAAGTAATATTTGACCTATAAACACGGTACAATTATTCAGCGAAGGGTGTTTGACAGATCACCTTCGACACGAAAAACCAAACAATCGATCATATATATATATATACATCTTCAAGTGGTAACCTGAATACACTAGTTTTATAAGCATTTCTTCAATTTTCCTCGTGTATATCTTCAGCAGGTAAGCTCTTCTATCTTTTCTGGAAGTTGAAAACCTTAATAGCCAAAGCAAATGTGACGGAAAAAACAACAGCATATGCAACAGTCACAACTGCAGCTACTCCAATAAAATCATGCCTGAACCCGAAGTAACGCCTCAAGAATTGTTTGGCTGTCTCATCACTATCAGTAATTTTGTTTTGGAGGTCTCCGAATTGCGATGCAACCAAACCATACAATGTCCAGGCAACAGGATCTGCCCAATAGTACCATCTCCACCATATGGGCATACTCTATTTTTAAAAGAAAAACAACGAAAAACATATCATTTTCAAGCTCTAAATTGATTTTCATGTGAACAAAATGGAAGTGTTTCAAAAACTTAACAGGTCGTGGAACAATGAATCCTGAGAAGAGATTCCACATTCCATATCCGGAGACAGAGACAATTTGCGCAACATGTTGATTTGGGGTAATGGCAACGCTCATCATACCATAGAAGGTGAAGTACAAGAGAGTGAAGAACATTATGAACAAGTACCAAAAAAACTTGCTCACAGTCCATTCAAATCCAATCATAGCATAGACGATAACACCAAAGGAAACAGCTTGCACAAAGACATACGGTATTTCAATGAAAGTCTGCAGATTAGAGTTATTTAGACTTTTTAAACCGGAGATTGGCTTGTAAGAAGTTAAATCATCTGCTTACTTGTCCAAAGGCATAGGGGATGGCAGAATACATTCCAGCAGCTCTTTCTCTGTAATATACTGTACGCTCAACAGCTACAACAGGCATCACAGATGATGCATTTTGAAAACCAAGGAAGAGAACCGGAGCATACATAGATCCCATAGCGTTAAATAGGTCTTGGCTCTTACTGCTGTAATACCAAAAAAAATAAGCTTTTAGCATTAAGAACTGAAAGTATTTTCCAGATTATATGAGTACTTGTTCCGTCATATGATTGGACTTACACTTTAGCACCAAGATCCCAGAACATTGTCCCAATGGCCAAGGCGATGATGATTGTAAAGATATATCTGACTGCAGTATAAGCAGGATTACGCCAGTATGACCAATGTTGCTTCCAAAGGCAAGCCATACATTGGGTCCAAAATGGTTGTGAGTATTGATTGTCGAAATGCAGGTCTTCTGTACCAGGGCGAGGCACGCTAAGTTCACTAATCAATGTTTTATTCCTCCTGTAAAGGTCTGATTTTTTGTATAAATCAGTGAAATCAAGCCCCAACATCATTTCTTGAGCTGAGTTTGTGACTTCTAACATCCAAGTTGCTGGATTGTAGCCATCTTGTATTTTACTTACCCCAGAAATTGACTGAATACAAGAAGAATTAGTTTGTTATTCGATTATATTAACTTGAAAAACGGGAAGCTCATTTATCTGCTTAGACAACTTACCTCAAAGTATCTGATCAAATGGCAAGAATGGTGACCCAATGAACCAACATATATCTCTTTTCCTCCTCGTTTCATCAGAAATAGCTGCAAAGAGTGGTCTTTATATTAGTATTCAATGTCAAAAGAGAAAGATGGCATTTATTAAATACACCTCATCAAAGGCTTCAAAAATGTCGATACTAGGTTGATGGATGGTACAAACAACGGTTCTTCCTGTGTCAACTGTGTTCCTAACAGTTCTCATAACAATTGCAGCAGCTCTTGCATCCAACCCCGAAGTTGGTTCATCCATGAAAATGATAGAGGGGTTTGCCACTAGTCCACTGCAATGGTCAACCTTTTGCGTTGCTCGGTTGAGAGACCGTTGACTCCTGGCAGACCAACCAAGGCTGACCTTAATGGTGTAAGCTCCACAAGTTCCATAACTTCATCAACAAACATCTGCACAAGGATATAAAATAGGAAATGTCATATGATTTCCACATTAACTGCATTTAACTTATATCCAAAAGGAACCAACCTTTCTGGTCTTTTCATCAACATCAGAAGGTAAACGCAACCAAGCTGAGTATACTAATGACTCATAAACTGTAACATAAGGTGAATGGATATTATTCTGCTCACAGTATCCAGATATACGCGCAAATGTTTCTTGCTTCTTCGGATAGCCAGAGATCTTGATGCTACCCTCAATATATCCTCCTGTTTTTCGTCCGGCTAATACATCCATTAACGTTGTTTTTCCAGCGCCACTAATTCCCATCAATGCTGTCAAAACACCGGGCCTGAAAGCTCCGCATACACCATTCAGAAGTACCAATCTATCTTCAGTGGCACCTTGATTTTTCATTTCCTGGAAGTATCATTGGAAAGTTAAGCATCACTGGAAAGTATCATAATAGTTGATCCTATAATAATTCCAGCTAGTTACCTGAGGTATGTCTACAGAGTATGTTACTTCATCGAAGGTGATGGAATGTGGTTCAAATGGAAGAACCATTCCCTTTTTCTTATTCTGGTCCTCACTAGTGGACACTTCTTTCTCAGTGTTCGTTGTTTTGGCATCATCACTGTCTTCTGATATCATACCGTGCGGCTTGCCAAATGCTGTAGATATTCAACTAAACATTCAATGTATTCACCTTTAAGGAAAAATAAATGGAAAAACTCTAAAGATACTCACGGTTGAGATAAGCGAGTGCTAGACTGTAGAAGATGTTAAAGATGATTGTGAATCCAATAAGTGCTCCGACACCTATCCAGTACCAGTATGCATTTGGGAAGAACCCTCGAGATCTTACAAATGCAACTCCAAGTGAATCAGTTCCAGTTGGTGCAATGTGTTTCCATCTTTTCCCATCAAATTCATTCACAAGAATTGAATTCATAGAATACATCAACGGTGAAGACCAGTAACCCCATATCCACCATTTCTTCACATCATCTACAATATTAGCAGGAGTCAGTTTTAGGAAGATAAAAGCTTCTACAACCACATAAATCAACAAATATACCTCGTGAAAGAACGAATCCACCCAATCCAAATAGTAAAAGCAGAGCAAATGTTCCATATGTATTTGCAACTCCCATGGTCCTTCCAGCAGCCCCAATGAAGCGGCACATTCCCGATGTCATCTGGTTTACTAATATGAGTAGCAAGAAATGTTTGAATAATCTGCAAAAGGAAAAAAGGAAACTGTTGAAGTTAACCTGATATTTATACTGCATCATCTTTTTTTTTAACCTTACCTTACAGGGCTTGGATCAAATCCGATTACATAGTAAGTGAGGAACACCCAAAGGCCAACTTCAACAAATGCTATAGGGATTTTGAGTATCCATGAGGGCATTGCATAAGCCCATGAAGGGAAAAAAAGAAGGTCCCTTTGCTTGTAGAAGATAGGAAGTTTGTAAATTACCAAGCCTATCTCAATCATTCCGCTAAACATAATCAGAGTGACTATAAAAAAGAGGGCACCAGCATATTTTCCTCCATCTTCTATAGTATCATGGGGCATCTTAGTACGGAAAAAGAGGGTCATTGTTATGACTGCCATAATCATATTCTGTGAACAGATCACAACCTTGAGGCATTAGTACTTGCAAGCAAATATGATGAGCCGGAGACGTGAAAATTTAATGTTTTTATAGACAAGTAATCACCTGAATGAACTTGAAGATGTAAATAAATGAGTTCCTCTTCATTAGCAAGAGTTCTCGTTCAGTGCAGACCTTTAAGAGTTGTTTCTTCCCTATACCATACTTTTGAGTTGACAAAGCAGCAGGATGGCTTTTGCTCTTGTCATATGAAGCTGCAAGCTCATCCGCGAGTTTCCTCCCAACATGGAACGATTGATATGCCTCGGCAAATTCTTTTGAGGTGATAAACAGGTAAGTTTCATCCCTCCTCACCCAATATTGCTGTTGATCTTTCTTTGAAGTCACCTGCAACAAATTTAAATTTTCACCATCAGAAGGGAAATAGATCATTGCTTGTCAACCTTATTAGTTTTGTAGTTTCTTGTAAGACATACTTCTTGCAAGAAGTCGGCCACGCCTTTTCTATCAGGACATCTGAATCCGATGGACTCAAAGAAGCCAAGGACATCCTCTCGAGGGCCCTGATAGACAATTTTTTCATCTGATAGTAGAATAATGTCGTCAAACAAGTTGAACGTCTCGGGTGCTGGCTGCAAGAGGGATATCACAGCAGTTCCGTTCAAGATTTGCACAGATTGTCTTAGAGATTTCACTATTGAGTAAGTGGTGGAACTATCCAATCCAGTTGAGATTTCATCCATGAAAAGTGCCTTCGACGGTCCAACAAGCATTTCACCGGTTGTCACGCGCTTCTTTTGTCCTCCTGAAATACCCCTTATCATTTCATCTCCCACCATAGTATCTGCACAAATATCCAGTCCCAAAAGCTGCAGTAGAATACACGAATCACTCAGTTATCGAATTTTCTTCCACCTTCTGATCGTTGGGAATTTCGAGAAAATATTGAACAACAATTTTTATTACCTTCAGAACATAATCTGTAACAAAAACGGCTTCTTGTCCCTCTGTTGCTAATGCCTACATTGTCACAAAATAATTATAAGCCTTTGTTTTCGAAAAAGGAAATATTCTAGTTGCTTACCTTCATGAAAATATCAATATCAGGATCTGGCTTGATTTTAGCTGCTTTCTCTCTTCTTGACAGTTCAACCAACATCTCTACAAAAAAATTCGAGAAACATCAATCGATATATCAATCTACGTTAGTTAAATTTCAACACAAAATGATTTTTATTGAACCAGAAGTTTGAAATATAACCATAACGCGAGCCAACTCCCTGGCATCTGGCAGAGAATTCCAAGGTTTCTCTCACAGTCATTTCTCCAATGTGTAAATCATACTGGCTAATATAAGCAGCTGTTCTTTGTGGCACAAATTCATTCATTTCATGTCCATTATAGGTCACTTTTCCAGTAACCTGATTTCGAAAAAACAGAAAAAAAGCAACCAAATACAAAAGTTTGGTTTGGAGTTTAAGTTCTATGCATTGACAGTCTATGATAAGAACATATTAATTGTTGAACTGATAAAAATGATACTAATTTTGCAGTCAGTATATATAACTTAAGTCCATTCGATACGTAAAACTAATGGTGTTACCTTAAGGGCAGAGTCGAGCTTTCCGGCCAAAGCTAATAAAAAAGTAGTTTTCCCACAACCTGGAGGTCCTAAAAGCAAAGTCAATCTGCAAGGCTTAATGATACCACTCACATCATCAAGAATAGTGAGTTTCCTCTTTCGACTCGGTAGAATATGGAGAAAGTTCAACATATCCTATGAATCCAAAAAACAAAACAAAAAAATAAGTTACAAACATCCTTTTTGTTAGAGAGAACTGAGATTCGAAATCAAGATTTTCTTTTAGATATTTTACCTCAAGAAAATTAGTGATAAAGTTGGTAAATGTAGGCAAAGCTCTACTTCCTATATATGCATCTGCCTCAATAGTTAAATGCTCATATCTTACTTCTATTTCTGGCAAATCTATCCCAACTCTGTGAAAAGAAATAAGAAAGGTTAAATCAAGAGGGAAAAACAACTAGTCATAGATAAACAACAGTATAACAATAACTACGTTTCAATTCTAAGCAAGTCTGACTGACTATATGAATCTTCATAATCTAAGGCTCCATTTAAGACCGCCTAAGTCAAATACTATATTAAAAAAAACCAGTCTTAGATAAACAACAGTATAACAACTACTATGTCTCAATTTGTAAGCAAGTCAGATTGACTATATGAATCCTCACAATCCATGTCACTCCGGTTACATATGTCTCAGTTCAATATTTCTCCCTCCATTCCAGTTTATGCAAAACTGTTTCCTTATTAGTTCGTTAAAGAAAGAATGACACTTTAACTTTTCATTCTACCTTTAGTGAGAAAATTATGTAGCCAGACAAGTGAAATGCCATGTTTACAGCCACAAGTTTCGAAAATTTTTCTTTCTTAATCTTCATGCGCAGTCAAATTATGTTACATAAATTTGTACAAGGAGTATAAAAGTTAGTTTCTTTAACACTATAAATTATCTAGATTTTCTAACAACGTATATATCTCTAACAACTCCTAACGAACATTGAACCTAAAGTAAACTCCGTACACTGCTAAAATGTAATCACAACTATATAGATATTTTCGTCCACCAAAGACAATAGAAGATTCATCAACTTACCTGTCAATTCTTTGCCTGAGTTTCAACAAGAGCTTCTCATTATCCTCATCTGCAACTTTGACAAGCCTTTCAAGCAACTTGTTTCTTTCTTGAAAACCAATATCATGTATATCAATTTCAGCAGATACACCTTGTGATCCAAACAAGAGACCTTTTCTCAAACGATCAAAAGTTGGAAGTTTTTCAAGAGCTGCCCATTTAAGAGCCTCTTCATCATCTTCGTCCCTCATGGAACGATTAAAAATCTCCCCATCATGGCTAGTCCACCTAGAGTTGTTAGTACTATTCCCCTTTAAACTTAAGCTCCCTTTCAAACTATTCCCCCTGATTATTCTTCCTCTCAAACTAGTACCTCTTGAATTAGTTGGCTCCATTTTGAACCAAATAAAGTTAGTGAAGTGTGTTGCTGAAGTTTAAAAGCTAAGGGCTTATTATATAGTAGCAAGTACAAAAACGATGGGGGCTATTGAAGTAATAAATAGTTTGAGAGAAAAAATTAATTTTGCCAATGCTTTTGAATAAACTTTATTAAAACTATTGCCTAGTGCGCATCTAAAGAGTAGCGGTTGGGGATTCAAAAAAAAAAAAAGAAGACTATCAGACATTAATTATACGGAACAGGAAAAAGTCGGTTTTACTAATATTAAAACTAAAAACAAGCATACATCAGTTCTTCATTGGTTTGGATCTTATCGAATTTTTTGGTTTTTTGTCATTTTTTTTTAAAACAAATTCATTTTATTGTATCCACACTCGAAGGAAGACCACAAGCTCAGAGCTCGACGAAATAGAAAGTTTCAACATGTTGAAAATGGGGTTAGCAGTGATATTTCGGCGATTATATTGCAGCATAACACTACCAAGACAATTACTTTATAAAAAAATTGTCATTTACCAATAGATCTTGATGGTATTAACTGAAATAAATAGTGAGGAATAGTTTAAAGACTCAGTTTAACAACAAAGTTATTTTTAAACTTAAAATAGATATTTGGACTTATATATCACATTAAAGATTACAAATCAAATTAGAATGTCAAGGCAAAGAACTAGTCTACAAGCCAAAAGTGTGTAACTATGATTTTTAATTGACATTTATATAATCGATTTGGTCCCGATTTCTTCTGTTACTTTTTGCTTAAAACCAAAACCAAACCAAAGCTTGTCAATTGTTAAAATTGCAAAAAAAAAGGTCTTCTTCTCCAATTTGATTCGTTTTTTGGTTTGGTTTGATTTTTCGATGTAACAACTCTAATGATCTAGGCCAACTTTATTGGCCACTCTGGTTATATATTGTAGTATCTAAAACCATCAAAGTTTTCTGCTAGAATTAAAATGCTTAAGAATTGACATTAATTGGGACATTAAATATTTTGTTACTCTATATATTTATGTTAGGTTCAATCTATTTTCTTTTGTTGACTCTACATCTTTAAGAGTTGTATATCTTCTGATAACATTGCATATCTTCTGATCTTTTTTTCTATCCACTTATAGGCTCCTTAGTCGTTCAGAGATGACTCGATAAAATTGATAATCTGAAGTCGAATTCTAATAAAGATCTTAAACTTTTTTTCGAAAAGAAAAAAAACTAGATTTTGATTTGAAGTTGATAATTTTTCTTCTAATAATTTTAATTGATAGACAATGTATCCATTTAACCTCTCTTGTATGCATCATTAAAGAGTTGGACATGTCCAACTCTCATTCAACTTCGATTAATTAATAATGGTTTTTTCCTCTTCTTTTTTTGGTCATTATTTCAGTTTTCATTTTGACGCCTCAACTAAGACCAGTACTTAATAAACATAAAAAACAGAGATGTCAAGCTTCATTATTTCGATTCAGATTAGTCTTACACATTAGCTTCAACTTCCTGAAAGTTCAAGATTACCAAAAAAGTTACAAAATCGATTCAAACTGACGAACTTACAAATTCAACGGGACATTTCACTGCATAGTAACGCGATATAAAACAAACAGAACATATATATACTTCTTCAAGTGGTAACCTGAATACACAACTGCAACTTCCTCATGTATATTTTCAGCAGGTAAGCTCTTCTATCTTTTCTGGAAGTTGAAAACCTTAATAGCCAAAGCAAATGTGACGGCAAAAACAACAGCATATGCAACAGTTACAACTGCAACTACTCCAAGAAAATCATGCTTGAACCCGAAGTAACGCCTCAAGAAATGTTTGGCTGTTTCATCACTATCAATAAGTTTATCTTGGAGGTCTCCGAATTGCGATGCAACCAAACCATACAATGTCCAGGCAACAGGACAAGCCCAATAGTACCATCTCCACCATATGGGCATACTCTGGTTATTTAAAAACCATGAAAACAAGTCATCATTTTCAAGCTCTAAATTAATTCTCATGTAGAACAAAATGGAATAGTTTCAAGAACTTACAGGTCGTGGAATCATGAATCCTGAGAAAAGATTCCACATTGCATAGCCGAAGATAGAGACAATTTGCGCAATATTTTGATTTGGGGAAACGGCAACGCTCATCATACCATAGAAGGTGAAGTACAAGAGAGTGAAATACATGATAAACAAGTACCAAAAAAACTTGGTCACTGTCCATTCAAATCCAATCATAGCATAGATGATAACACCATAGGTAACAGCTTGCACAAAGACATATGGTATTTCAATGAAAGTCTGCAAATTAAAATTATTTCTTTTTAGACTTTTAAAATCAGAAATTGGCTTATAAGAAGTTAGAGCCTCTGCTTACTTGACCAAAGGCATATGGGAGGGAAGAATACATTCCAGCAGCTCTTTCTCTGTAAAATACTGTACGCTCAACGGCTACAACAGGCATCACAGATGATGCATTTTGAAAACCAAGGAAGAGAACCGGAGCATACATAGATCCCATAGCGTTAAATAGGTCTTGGCTCTTACTGCTGTAATACCAAAAAAAATAAGCTTTTAGCATTAAGAACTGAAAGTATTTTCCAGATTATATGAGTACTTGTTCCGTCATATGATTGGACTTACACTTTAGCACCAAGATCCCAGAACATTGTCCCAATGGCCAAGGCGATGATGATTGTAAAGATATATCTGACTGCAGTATAAGCAGGATTACGCCAGTATGACCAATGTTGCTTCCAAAGGCAAGCCATACATTGGGTCCAAAATGGTTGTGAGTATTGATTGTCGAAATGCAGGTCTTCTGTACCAGGGCGAGGCACGCTAAGTTCACTAATCAACATTTTATTCCTCCTGTAAAGGTCTGATTTTTTGTATAAATCAGTGAAATCAAGCCCCAACATCATTTCTTGAGCTGAGTTTGTGACTTCTAACATCCAAGTTGCTGGATTGTAGCCATCTTGTATTTTACTTACCCCAGAAATTGACTGAATACAAGAAGAATTAGTTTGTTATTCGATTATATTAACTTGAAAAACGGGAAGCTCATTTATCTGCTTAGACAACTTACCTCAAAGTATCTGATCAAATGGCAAGAATGGTGACCCAATGAACCAACATATATCTCTTTTCCTCCTCGTTTCATCAGAAATAGCTGCAAAGAGTGGTCTTTATATTAGTATTCAATGTCAAAAGAGAAAGATGGCATTTATTAAATTCACCTCATCAAAGGCTTCAAAAATGTCGATACTAGGTTGATGGATGGTACAAACAACGGTTCTTCCTGTGTCAACTGTGTTCCTAACAGTTCTCATAACAATTGCAGCAGCTCTTGCATCCAACCCCGAAGTTGGTTCATCCATGAAAATGATAGAGGGGTTTGCCACTAGTTCCACTGCAATGGTCAACCTTTTGCGTTGCTCGGTTGAGAGACCGTTGACTCCTGGCAGACCAACCAAGGCTGACCTTAATGGTGTAAGCTCCACAAGTTCCATAACTTCATCAACAAACATCTGCACAAGGATATAAAATAGGAAATGTCATATGATTTCCACATTAACTGCATTTAACTTATATCCAAAAGGAACCAACCTTTCTGGTCTTTTCATCAACATCAGAAGGTAAACGCAACCAAGCTGAGTATACTAATGACTCATAAACTGTAACATAAGGTGAATGGATATCATTCTGCTCACAGTATCCAGATATACGCGCAAATGTTTCTTGCTTCTTCGGATAGCCAGAGATCTTGATGCTACCCTCAATATATCCTCCTGTTTTTCGTCCGGCCAATACATCCATTAACGTTGTTTTTCCAGCGCCACTAACTCCCATCAATGCTGTCAAAACACCGGGCCTGAAAGCTCCGCATACACCATTCAGAAGTACCAATCTATCTTCAGTGGCACCTTGATTTTTCATTTCCTGGAAGTATCATTGGAAAGTTAAGTATCACTGGAAAGTATCATAATATTTGATCCTATAATAATTCCAGCTAGTTACCTGAGGCATGTCGACAGAGTATGTTACTTCATCGAAGGTGATGGAATGTGGTTCAAATGGAAGAACCATTCCCTTTTTCTTATTCTGGCCCTCACTAGTGGACACTTCTTTCTCAGTGTTCGTTGTTTTGGCATCAACACTGTCTTCTGATATCATACCTTGCGGCTTACCAAATGCTGTAGATATTCAACTAAACATTCAATGTTTTCACCTTTAGGGGAAAATGAATGGTGAAACTCTAAAGACACTCACGGTTGAGATAAGCGAGTGCAAGACTGTAGCAGATGTTAAAGACGATTGTGAATCCAATTAGTGCACCGACGCCTATCCAGTACCAGTATGCATTTGTGAAGTACCCTCGAGATCTTACAACTGTAACTCCAAGTGAATCAGTTCCAATTGGTGCAATTTGTTTCCACTTTTTTCCATCAAATTCATTCACAAGAATTGAATTCATAGAATACATCATTGGTGATGACCAGTAACCCCATAGCCACCATTTCTTCACATCATCTACAACATCAGCAGTAGTCTGTTAGCAGTAGTTGGTTTTAGAAAGATTAAAGCTTCTACGAACACATAAATCACCAAATATACCTCGTGAAAGAACGAATCCACCCAATGCAAACTGTAAAAGCAGAATAAATGTTCCAAATGTATTAGCAACTCCCATGGTCCTTCCAGTTGCCCCAATGAAGCGGAACAATCCTGACGCCATCTGGTTTACTAATATGAGTAGCAAAAAATGTTTGAAAAATCTGCAAAAATAGACTCATGTTAAGTAATCACGGGAAAAAGGAAACTGTTGAAGGTAACCTGATCTTTATACTGCATCATCTATTTCTTCTCTTACCTTCCAGGGCTCGGATCAAATCCAATGACATAGTAAGTGAGTAACACCCAAAGTCCAACTTCAACAAATGTTATAGGGATTTTGAGTATCCATGTGGGCATTGCATAAGCCCATGAAGGGTAAAAGAGAAGGTCCCTTTGCTTGTAGAAGACAGGAAGTTTGTAAATTGTCAGGGCGATCTCAGCCATTCCGTTAAACATAATCATAGTGACTACAAAAAAGAGGGCACCAGCATATTTTACTCCATCTTCAATTGTATAACGCGGCATCTTAGTACGGAAAAAGAGAGTCATTGATATGAGTGCCATAATTGTAAGCTGTGAACAGATCAAAACTATGAGGCATTAGTACATGCGAGCAAATATGATGAGCCGGAGACTTGAAATTTAATATTTTCATTGACAGGTTGTCACCTGAATGAACTTGAAGATGTAAACAAATGAGTTCCTCTTCATTAGTAAGAGTTCTCGTTCAGTGCAGACCTTTAAGAGTTGTTTCTTCCCTATACCATACTTTTGAGTTGACAAAGCAGCAGGATGGCTTTTGCTCTTGTCATATGAAGCTGCAAGATCATCCACGAGTTTCCTTCCAACATTGAACGATTGATATGCCTCAGCAAATTCTTTTGACGTGATAAACCGGTAAGTTTCATCCCTCCTCACCCAATATTGCTGTTGATCTTTCTTTGAAGTCACCTGCAATGAATTTAAATTTCCACCATCAGAAGGGAAAATAGATCAATCATTGTCAACCTTATTAGTTTATTGTAAGACATACTTCTTGCAAGAAGTCGGCCACGCCTTTTCTGTCAGGACATTTGAAACCCATGGACTCGAAGAAGCCAAGCACATCCTCTCGAGGGCCCTGATAAACAATTTTCCCATCTGATAACAGAATAATGTCGTCAAACAAGTTGTACGTCTCAGGTGCTGGCTGCAAGAGAGATATCACAGCAGTTCCGTGCAAGATTTGCACAGATTGTCTTAGTGAGTTCACTATTGAGTAAGTAGTGGAACTATCCAATCCAGTTGAGATTTCATCCATGAAAAGTGCCTTCGACGGTCCAACAAGCATTTCACCGGTTGTCACGCGCTTCTTTTGTCCTCCTGAAATACCCCTTATCATTTCATCTCCCACCATAGTATCTGCACAAATATCCAGTCCCAAAAGCTGCAGTAGAATACATGGATCACTCAGTTATCGAATTTTCTTCCACCTTCTGATCGTCAGGAATTTCGAGAAAATATTGAACATCAACTTTTATTACCTTCAGAACATAATCTGTAACAAAAACGGCTTCTTGTCCCTCTGTTGCTAATGCCTACATTGTCACAAAATAATTATAAGAATTTGTTTTCGAGAAAGGAAATATTCTAGCTGCTTACCTTCATGAAAATATCAATATCAGGATCTGGCTTGATTTTAGCTTCTTTCTCTCTTCTTGACAGTTCAACCAACATCTCTGCAAAAAAAAATCCGAGAAACATCAATCAATATATCATCCACGTTAGTTAAATTTCAACACAAAATGCTCTTTTTAAAGAACAAGAAGATTGAAATATGATCAAGATTCACTACAGCAAAAACAACTTTTAGCGGCAATAAATATGCATATTAATAAAGTGTGCTAAAGACTTTACCAGCATTAACTAATTGTCATTGGATCCAATATCGCTATAGGCTTTAGGAACATTTACAAACCGTGCTAAATGCCTCTAAAAAACATATTTAGTGGCAATTAAGTTGTTGTCGTTAATTAATTGTCACTAAAGATCATTTTTGGTTTAGTGATTAAGAAAATAGGAAAGAAATTCTAACCATAACTCGATCCAACTCCCTGGCATCTGGCAGAGAATTCCAAGGTTTCTCTCACAGTCATTTCTCCAATATGTAAATCATACTGGCTAATATAAGCAGCTGTTCTTTGTGGCACAAACTCATTCATTTCATGTCCATTATAGGTCACTTTTCCAGTAACCTGATTTCCAAAAAAAAGCAACCACACAAACAAATGTTTTGTTTGGAGTTTGGAGTTTGAGTTTTATGCATTGACAGTCTATAATAAGAAGAATATATTAATTGTTGGGACGACAAAAATGACAACTAATCTTTGAACTATGATCAGCATATATAACTTAAACCCCAAGATACATAGAACTAATGGTGCTACCTTAAGGGCAGAGTCGAGCTTTCCGGCCAAAGCTAATAAAAAAGTAGTTTTCCCTGAACTTGGAGGTCCTAAAAGCAAAGTCATTCTGCGAGGCTTAATGATACCACTCACATCATTGAGAATAGTTAGTTTCCTCTTTCGACTCGGTAGGATATGGAGAGCGTTCAATATATCCTATGAATCCAAAAAAATAAAAAGTTAGTTACAAACATCCTTTTTGTTAAAGAGAATTGAGATTTGAAATCAAGATTTTCTTTTAGATATTTTACCTCAAGAAAATTAGTGATAAAGTTGATAAATGTAGGCAAAGCTCTACTTCCTATATATGTATCTGCCTCAATAGTTAAATGCTCATATCTTACTTCTATTTCTGGCAAATCTATCCCAACTCTGTGAAAAGAAAAAAGAAATGTCAAACAACTACTCATAAATAATCAACAGCGTCACAATAACTACGTCTCAATTCTAACCAAGTCGGACTAATGACAATATGAATCATCATCGTCCATGTCATTCCATTTGAGTCCGTCTCAATTAAATATTATAAAAACAAATTAGTCTTAGATAAACAACAGCATAACAACTACAATGTCTCATTTGTAAGCAAGACAGTTTGACTATATGAATCCTCACTATTCATGCCACTTTGTTTACATATGTCTCAGTTACATATTACTTCCTCCGTTCTAGTTTATGTAAAAATATATCCTTATTAATTCATTACAGAAAGAATGATATATTTTTATACCTAGAAACACCAAACTTAGCTTTTTATTCTACCTTTCGTGAGAAACTTCTGTAGCCACACAAGTGATATGACATGTTTAAGGCAGCGAGTTTCAGAAGTCTTACAGCCACATTATGACATATTTAAGACCACAAGCTTCTAACAATCGTATGTATCTATCTCTAACTAGTCCTAAAGACTCCTAACGAACATTGCTGATATTTAATCACAACTAATTGGTATCGTCTATATAGTTATTTTTTGTCCATCAAAGATGACAGAAGGTATATACATCCACTTACCTGTCAATTCTTTGCCTGAGTTTCAACAAGAGCTTCTCATTATCCTCATCTGCAACTTTGACAAGCCTTTCAAGCAACTTGTTTCTTTCTTGAAAACCAATATCATGTATATCAATTTCAGCAGATGCACCTTGTGATCCAAACAAGAGACCTTTTCTCAAACGATCGAATGTTGGAAGTTTTTCAAGAGCTGCCCATTTAAGAGCCTCTTCATCATCTTCGTCTCTCGTTGAACGATTAAAAATCTCCCCATCATTGCCACTCCACCTGGAGTTATTAGTACTATTCCTCTTTGAACTTAAGCTCCCTCTCAAACTACTTCCCCTAACTATTTTTTCTCTCAAACTAGTACCTCTTGAATTAGTTGGCTCCATTTTGAACCAAACAAAGTTAGTTAAGTGTGTTGCTAAAGTTTAAAAGCTAAGGGATTATTATATAGTAGCAAGTTCAAAAAGGATGGGGGCATGAAATTGAATAGTAGATGGTTTTAGAAAAACTAATTTTGCCCAAATTCTTTTAAATATACTTTTTCTAAAACTATCGACTAGTGCACACCTAAAGAGTAGTGGCCAGGGACTAAAAAAAAGGACTATTTGTCATTAACTATTTGCTAGGTGTGTTCATAGATGCTTTCAGCAGCTATCCGGTTTGCACTTGGCTATCCAGCTTTTACCGTGGACACGATAATTGGTAATGCGTCCCTCCCACAATTGTACCCACATTCAAAGAAGGACCACAAGCTCGGAGCTCAACAAACAGAAAGAAAGTTCTAGCATGTTGAAAATGAGGTTAGCAGTGATATTTAATTTGGCAACTATATTCAAGCATAACACTACCAAGTATTTACTTTTTAAGAAAATTATTTGTTTACCAATAGATCTTGTTGGTAATAAGTGAAATAAATAGTGATGAATAATTTAACTCGAAGTTATTTTTAACATGAAATTGAGTTTTTTACTTATATATCAAAATAAAGATTACAAATCAAATTAGAATGTCAAGGCAAAGTACTACTACAAGCCAGAAGTGTGTAATTATGATTTTTAGATTGGTATTTATCTAATCAATTTGTTCCGGATTTTTTCTATTACTTTTTGCTAAAAATTGAAATTTGTCGATTCTTTAAATTTAAAAATCAAACCAAACAAACCGGCACTATGTGTCATATTAAACCAAAAAAAAAAAACTAACCAAATCAAACAACGAAAAAAAAGTCTCTCAATTGATTTTTTTTTGGGTTTGATTCGATTTTCGGCGTAACAACTCTACTTTATTGGCCATTCTGGTTATATATTGTAGTATATCAGCATTCAAAATCATCAACTTTTTGCTACTCCTATATATTTATGTTGGGTCCAATCTATTTTATTTTATTTTAGTTGTACTCTACATCATCTAGAGATTACAAAAGTCATAATAAAGTATTAAAAATCTAGTGGGAACTCTTCTAATCTTTTCTCCTATATATCCACTTATAGACTCCTTAGTCGATCAGAAACGATTCAATAAAATTAATTATTTAAAGTCAAAGTTTAATAAAAGATCTTAAACTCCTAATTATTGTAAAGAGTTAGGCATGTCCAACTCTTATTCATATTTTGAGGAGGTTAGGCACTTAGGTATTATGGCCAGAAAATTTAGCCAGAAATTTAAAAAGTCTATAATATTATTTTTATTTTAAAATAAACTGATCTTTTTTTTATTTTTTAATTAAAAGGTATTAAAGTTAAAAGGGCAAAAATGTTCAAAAAGGTAAATAACATAGTGTGAAATATGTTGTTTTACCATTCTGGCCAAATTTTTTGGCCAAAAGGATTTTTCCTTTAAAAAGAATCAAATATTTTTATTTATTATTATTATTATATATATATATATATATATATATATATATATATATATATATATATATATATATATATATATATATATATATATATATATATATATATATATATATATATATATTATTATTATTATTATTATAAGTGGGAAGCTCCTAACCTCAAAGTTGGATTACCATTTTGTCCTTATCTTACCCCTAAAATAAATTAAATATTAATATCTATTTAATTAATTAAATATTAAGTAATAGTTATATTTAAATTCATGCATCAAACAAGATCTTAATGCATCATATATTCATGTACTAATTAAATGTGGGTAATGAAGAGTCTAATAACATTTCAATTTTAATTTATCAAACACACTCACACCACATTATTAATATTCCTTCTTTTATTCAAGTTTGTGATCATCTTGCATTCTACAGTAGGTTAGTCTACATCAGTTGTAAAATTTTCATTACCAATTTGTAATTATAAGAATTCTTACTATTTTATTTATTAGTATTCTTTAAAATTTCATGCATATTCATCTTCTTTTTGTCGAGAAATATGTAAATTATCATAGTTACAAGATGAATATTCTCCAATGTAAAGTTGTAAGTGAATTTTTATTTTTCATATTTCCATCTTTTTGAGTTTTTAAATATAACTTCGTAATTGATTACTATATTTTTGTATTCTTCCTTTCTTCTATCTTTAGGATATAAATATAATAAAGCTAATCACAATTTATATTTATTATTAATTATTTTGAGGGTAAGCATGTTAAATCCCATAGAATAATAATTATGTCTTCTTCATTGTTTGATAATCATTTATCTTTTTAATACAACATGTTTGTACTTTTTCCTTTTTATATGTAATCTCAAATGTTTAGAAAATTCATGTACTTAACTGTTACAGAGAGGTACAAAAATTAGTGCAAAAGTAAAAATAAAATAAAAAATAATGTAAAGTAAAAAAATGACTAATTGTTACATTGAATTTTATTGTATTAGAATTCATATTTAATTTTTTAAATATATAGATCCTTTAATATATAGTTCAAGAAATATAGTGTATATTCTTTCTTAACATATTCATGCTTTCTTTTCTGTTTATCCTTTTTTATTATTATATGATTATAGTTTTTTATACATATGATATATTTTGTCTACAGCAAGTCGACTTCTAACAAAATGTAATTCAATTAATATGAGAATATTTTTGTTTATTTATTTTAATGTGATGTCTTTTATTATGGATGTCATGTCTTTATTATGGATGTCATGAACTTGTAATTTTTTCTATAAATTTGATGGTACACCGCCCAGACATTTTGTAATATTTTTCCTAATACGTATCTTTTTTATAGCCAATTTATTTTTTGATTATTAAAACTCATGTTTAGTAATTAAAATATATTAATTCCTCTGATATAATAAAAGGTTTATTTTTCATGAAGTATTGAAAACACCAAACCTCCAACATCTGACACAAGATTTTCATGCTATATTTTGTGCAGAGTTATATTCTTATGTCAAACTTACATACAAAAGGACTTAGATTTGAACTTAACAATATAAATTAACTTTTCTAATATCAATTAGGGGACAAACGTGCAATGCACGTTCCCAGGACTAGTATTGATAAAAGTATTACTATCTTTTATTTATGTTGTTTCAGTTTAATAAGATTATACAAATATCATGCCCCTAATTAATTAACACAATCATCTCTATTAAATGAAGGTTTACGTTTTGGCTATTTGTTCTTTAATAATGCTGTTAATAACCATTTGATTTTCTCCAACCCAC
Organism: Solanum pinnatisectum; assembly: GCA_035578085.1. NCBI lineage: Eukaryota > Viridiplantae > Streptophyta > Magnoliopsida > Solanales > Solanaceae > Solanum > Solanum pinnatisectum. Next base: position 409,973 of record CM069087.1, read on the forward strand.
AAAGTATTGTCCTAAACGGCAACTTTTGCCAAAAAAAGAAAAGAAAACAATTTTATCATTGATGTATTATTTGGATACTTATCAATTATATTAATACTGCCATACTGGTTTAGTATAAGTGCATTACACGTATATACATACTTAAAAGTAATAAATCATAAATTTATTGAAATAAAATGTGGACCTTTTATGCCATATTTTAGGTCATGTTATTAGATTAATAATTTTTTTGTTAAATAAGCAACAATGATAAAAATTAAAAATAGGACAGAAATTAAAACTATGACCACCCTAAAATAGAGACAATCCATACAAAAAAAATCATATGTATCACTACTTGTAAAAAATTAGGCCTCTAAAATTTTGAGGCCTAAAACATTTGATTTATAGATATACAATTAATATATCATATATCTCCACCTCCCCTAATCTATTACTATATGTACTTACTCTATTGACTTTATGCTCGATGAACTTTTTCTTTTTCTATTTCAAGTCGTTTCGTTGGTGGGGTTATGCCGGACCCCTACCTTATATGTTAATAATTATAATTAGAACCGAAATATAAATTACACGATAAAAATATGTAGTCTAACATTTTCAAAAGATATTAATCACTATGTTCATCTTTACTTGTTTACGGTTGACTTAGCACCTTTTTAAAGACGTAATAAATAGAATGTCAATTTTAGTATTTTATATATAATAAATTCAATGTTTTGATAAATAATTATATCTAATATTCTTAAACTATAAATTATAAGTAATATTTTTTAAATTGAACAAATAAAAAGTATATATCTATTTTTTAACAGTTATTTCTGGTACTAAATATGCTCAATTGTCAATGCCCTATATACCTAGATGATGATGGAAGGTTCTTTTGGTTAATACAAATTAAATTCGGTAACTACAAAAAAAGTAGATTAGCATTTACTCAATTTTTGGAATTGTTTCTTAGGTCTAATCCCAAAAATTGACATTTTTCATTTTGTCCAGGTTCAAAACCCCAAAAGAATTGTCTTGTCAATTTTTCAAAGTTAACCTGAATAAAATGGCACAAGTAAATATTTCACTTCTGACAAATTTTTTGGGTCATATTTGAGACCCTAGCGGACGATAACAAGTTGTCGTCAAGTGGAATATTTACCCATGCACGTACATTCATATTTGGAGCGAAGATGATTTAATTGGATGGATAAAAAACAGGAATTAAGACGTTAGTAAGTTTGGAAAATGTCAACAAACACCAAAGAAGCTCTCAAGTACATAAGGAAAATACTAGCTAGTTTAAAAGATATAGAGGGTTATTAGAGCTGGCATGGGCGGACAATCAAATGTCTGTATCAAGACAAGTTCGGAATATTAGCTGAGACACCACAAAAGCTCTCGAGAGTTGCAACAACGCCGCGTCTACCCTCTGACATATAAAATGGAAGATATTTGGAACCATCAAAGGGTTTGTAAAGCAAAGGGTGATCTTCATCAACAAGTTCCTCTGCTACTTTTATGATATACCCTTCTTTAGGAATTGTGGTAAAACCCATAGAAAACCTCTCTTCATTTCCCATAATAACTCTATGAGTAGAAGAATGCAGCCTACCATTTGTAAATGCCTACAAACAATATCAATAATGTAAAATATTGCATGTTAATTATAAGTGCATACGTAATGTATTAAATAAGAAATTAAGTTATATAGATTGTCAGTATATATAAACAATAGTTTCACCAATAGGTATTCTTTATCAGTTGCAGTAACTAGCAGCTACCATATCTTATTTTAAGATTTCAAATATATCCTTTGGATGACCTGATGATGAAAATTGTTTACATTGATTATGTGTAAGACTTAACTCATTAACCGATTCGTCCCCAAAAAAACTAACTTAGCTACTACTACGTTACCGTTCCAAAACACATCAAAGGAAGAAAATCCACGAAAAACATTTTCCTTCCTAATCAAACACATCCTAAGAGGGGAAAAGGAATAATAAACTCTTTTCAAATGTATCGTTAACGGCCTCTATTCTTGACGTGAATGACCAACTAAATAAACTTGATAAAAATAGTAAGGCAATAGATGAACTTACTTTCAAACAATCACCAACAAAGAACATGTATGAATGAGGTGATGAGTATTGAAGATCAAGCCATTGCCCATTTTTGTCCAAAATTTGAAGCCCATTGACATGTTGATCATGTTGGCTTAAAATTGTTGAAATGATTTTATCAGTATGAGGAGGTACTCCAACATTTGTCTCCTCAGCTTTAGGCACTTTGTACTTCATACAATTAAGTAAGTAATCACCTGATTTTTTGTGCTCATCCAAGTATTTTTCCAATCCCAATTTCTCAAATACCATTATTCTTACCATATCATCAAATTCTAATAATTTCTTGGAGTAACCAAGCACCAAATCACTGCCAAATCAAACACATATATAGATTTTGGTAATAATCATGAGTAATTGCGAGTTAACGAGCTTTGATGAATGCAGAGTATATTCAGAAGGATAGCATGATCAGTAAATGTCGACAAATGATCTGATGTCAAGAAGCAAAAAGTAGTGCGCCATAGAGAATGGACACCTTAATTTATCAAGCCATATTTTACATGACTATATGGACATGCATGATTATGGGTGGCAAAATTAGCAAATGAAAGTTGTGAAGAATTAATGTAACTAATCCACAATGTGATGGATTATTACTTAATAATTGGTTAAATTTATGAAAATTCACAAGCACAAGGATCAAAAGTTCACATATCAACTAGTTGAGGTTTAAATGTGCATAACACGAAATTACAATGACAAAATTTAAAACTTGTCAATATTTGAGGGACTAATAGTGCAAAATTTATTTTAAAATGAGAACTGAATAAGTGTAAATTTATCTCTTGAACTGTGTGCACAATTGACTGACTACTTTTTTGTCCTTGTTGAATGGTGAAATTTCCCCTTACATCTCTACCCTTAACACGTGAATGATGAAATTGCCCCTTACATCTACCCTTAACACGTGAATTGTGAAATTGCCCCCTACATCTATCCTTAACAGGTGAATTGTGAAATTGCCCTTACATCTACCCTTAACGGGTGAATGGCGAAATTGTCCCTTACATCTACCCTTAACATGTGAATTACCTTTAACACATGAATGATGAAATTGCCCCCAACATCTACCCTTAACAGGTGAATGGTGAAATTTCCCCTTACATCTATCTTTTAGGTGAAATTACCCCCTACATCTACCCTTAATCGGTGAATGGTGAAATTTCCCCTTACATCTACTTTTAACAAGTGAATGGTGAAATTGATTAGCTACAAGAAATTTAACAAAAGATTAAGGACAAAGTACATAGCTAATGTTAGTTATACATACCAGAATTGAGGGTCTCCCTCAGGCCAAAGGATGTAGGAGAAATTCTCAATAGCATTATGAGTGATGACATTGCCAATCATCATTCTCTCTTGAAGTGGTGTTCTAGGATTATCTCTAGTATAACCTACCAACACATTTTGTGATTTTCCAAATTTTTCCTCCAAATTGAAATTAAAAACTTGTTTCAACTTTTCATATAGTTTTTCTTTTGGAATTTCTCCATCAAGTATAGCCTCAAAACAACCATATTTTTCTAAACCTTTAAAAACTTCATCTCTCACTAAATTCCATTTTTCACTTCCTTTTTTCCACTCTGAATAGTTCCTAAAATCTATAGTTGGAACCTTCAAATCCATCCTCTCTTTTTTTTTTTTTCTAAATCATTTTGTTGTTTACTTGTTTATGTTGTTGTTGTGTCCTTGTCTGTATATATACACAGAATAATATTTTTTAAATTATTACCACATGATCTGTGTGAAGTTATAGTTAAATATTACTGAATTATTGTCAACTTGAATTAATTATTGCATTTAATATTTAATTAAGTTTCTTTACTAATTATTGTTAATGCTATGTTGAATTGTGTAATTATGCATTCTAAATACCTTTAAATAAAATCATGTTCATTAAATGTAAATTTCCCTATAAAAAATATGCTTTGACTATAATTACTTATTTTGAGTTCATTAAAAGTGTTTAAAATTAAAATTAATGGTCAAAAATACATTCAAAGTATTTTTATTTTTTTGCGAGTTATCTATTTGGACTATTATCAAAATAATAAAATACCCCTCAAGTCTGATTAGACAAAGTGTTTGAATATAATCATCAAAAGGCGCACGACAACTTAATTTGCCTATAAAGTTTTGTTGACACATACACATTCATCGATCCATTCATGGTATATGTTGATAGTGTGACTCTCGTACAAAATGGACAATTGAAGACCGTTTCGAGTATTGTTATCAAGAATTCAATTCGAGATTAAATTTGTATTGTTACTTATGTCATGTGTGGGATTTATATAACGTATTTTCAATATTAGAGGAAAATATTACATTTTAATTTATTTAAAGATAAATGTTCTTAGTTATATATAATAAGGACTAAAAATTAAAATTTATCGATTTAGAAGCTCATCGCTTTCTTGCTAAAACTATGTTCATTTTTCATGAATTTGTTAATATTATTGAATGCAACCGCCTCCATGAACACAACATACCTAGTATAGTCCCACAAAGTGGAGTCTGGAGGGGGTGGGGGTGTAGGTAGAAAGATTCTGATAGACCCTCATCTCAAGAAAATCATTTTTCAGAACAGGTTTGAAAGAAATGCAAGGGAAACCGCCTTCATATGAAGATTACATACAATTTCAAATTGTGTGACTCTTATATTTAAAGGGATACACAAGATTAACAATTTGTCAAGTCACTTGCAAAATGAACCGAACTTCAAAATAGCTCTAAGAAAAATACAATAAAATAATGACAAAATGTACCATGAATTACTTCTTCTTGCCTGCTTTACCTTCTTTCCTTCTAACTATTTCATCAGCATATTTCACTCCTTTACCTTTGTATGGCTCTGGAGGTCTCCATTTTCTAATTGAAGCTGCAAATTGACCGATCTCTGACTTATCGTAACCACTTACAGTGATTCTGGTGTTTTCTTCAACCTTAACTTGCAGTCCAGCAGGAATTTCCATCCTAACGGGATGAGAAAATCCGAGATTGAGAACTATGTCTTTCCCTTCGACGGTTGCACGATATCCAACACCTACCAATTGAAGTTTCTTCTCAAATCCTTTGGAGACACCAACTACCATGTTATCAGTTAGAGTCCTGCCGAATTTGATGAAGAAAAAGAACATCTTCAGAGTAAACACTAAAAATATGTGCATCTACAATTGTCATTAGAATTGACTAACATAACAACAATGATGAGATTATGAAATTTTCATATACAGTTGTTAGGTATTGGCAGAATGTTTGATAGAGCTGATGGTGTAAGACACATATTACGGCTTTCAAAGTTGAGAGGAAATCATTTGGGGTGCAGAATCATACCCTTTAATCACAAAATTCTGTAAAACTGATGATCATCATCAGGGAGACGAGAGTCGTGTAAATGAAAATTCCAAGTTGAAAATCACGCCTAATTGTTGAAATCATGGATATTCTTCTAGCTTAAGGCGTGTGTATGACACTTTCTGTAAGGATATTTACTCATATAAGTGTATCCCCTAGGATTCAACAAGCTTATCTAGTATAAACTAGTACCGAAACCAACAAGATTCATGGCTAGTATACCTAAACTAATTCTTTATTAAAGCTCCAAAAACTCTACAACGGCTAGTTAACGGCTAGTTTGACCATTTAAAGTAAGGGCAAAACAATAAACTATAAGTGGATAAAAATAAGGGACACTTCCTTATGAGATACTTACAAATTTCCAACAATCCCCCCCACATCTCAAAAGGAAAATCTATAAAATGAAGAAAGAAAACATATACTGATATTTTGCTGGGTTTTGAGTATAATGGATTCATTTGGTATCTTTTGGATTCCGAACCAAATACAGATAATATAAGATTTAACTCACAGAATAATTGGCAAAGTTGATAACTTTTATGAACCAAAAATTTTAGTTGTAAGCTAAGTTTCTTATTCATCACATTATACTCCCACAATTTCTATGGTTTATTGCAGTTTTGCGCTAATGCCTAATAGACAATTGGCTTGCCTGATTATTCGTGAGTACTTCAGAATTTTGCCGTAATTTCATAAGAGCAGCCACACTCACACTTGTATAGGTTCAATCATCAAGTGTGTGTTGCAGTGTATACACCATGTAGAAAGGATATGAATAAGATTAAGAGTTTTACTCAACCTTACTATTGTGAGTATCTCAAAAGGAAGTGTCCCTTATTTATATCTGATTATTTATTATTTCCCCTAAGCTAAACTAGTCGTTAACTAGCCGTTGGAGAGTTTAAGGAGTTTTAATATGAAAGAACCAATTGAAATACGTGGCTATAACTCAAAAACATAGATTTTCTAATTCTTTCTACTTTCTCATCCTTCGTTTAAAGTTGGGTTTTTCCTCTTCAAATCTGTTGTTTACATTGAAAACTTTAAACCATACCCATTTATTCCATTTTCCCTCGACCAAACTGTAGTATATGCACTTGTGGTTTTTGAGACTTCCAAATGGCCTATTAGCCTCCAGATATTATAGATCTTTCTCACCACCCCCTTATTGTGATACCTTTTAGCCTAGAAAGACTACGACCAGCACAGATATCTGTCCTTTGCTAGCAAGTCCTAGCTGTTCTTAACTTTTGAGGATCCAACACAAGTGCGACAACATTTTTGGTGATTCCGAGCAACATACTTCTTTTGCTACTTACAGTGACTGATGTCCACATTTTCTTCCATATTTTCGAGTCTCCTCATAGCAAAAGAAGCATTCGATTATATCAATTTATGAAGTAACCACCGGCAAGAGGCTATAGCATGTAATATATATCAATAGTTATGATCAAATAAGTAAAGTTTAGAACCACAAAGAGGTTAACTATTTTGAAACTTAGAAGTGCTAATAAGAATAGAAAACTTCAAGGTGGTAAGAATAGACTGTCCTTCTTTACCTTATTAAGAGTAAAAAGTTATACTTTCCTCTTCATTGACAACTAGGATAAAATCAATTAGGACTTGGACCGGGAAACATCTCAATTTGGTTTTAAAATATGATATCATATAACTGGAGAAGATCAATTAGACCCAATAAATCTCAAATTTTATGTCATAAGAGCTAAGCTCTCCCTAGTCCACATCAAAACCAGTCGTGAATTTCAAAGTAGTTACTCTTGTAAGTAGACTATAGCTTCTTGATCATAAGTAGTAGTGTATGTAAATTATAACTTAGAATGTTTACCATATGTAAGAATGAAACCGAGGAAAGAAGTCAAGAAAACAGTGCGATTAAACTGCAGACTACCTGAATAAACCATGCATCTGATTTGCGCGTCTCGTCTCCACGGCTTTTCTGACCCTTAGAATACCTCCATCTTCCTTCTCAAGCTTCACTTCTCGTGGATAAGTTATGGCCATCTCCCCCAGAGGTCCCTTAACTTTCAAATCTTGGCCTTCCATTGTGAGTGTCACATTGGAAGGTACTGATATTGGTTGCTTACCGATTCTTGATTCTTTGCATTCGATCGTCTTCCTCACAAAACCAACATGACGAACAGCAACACTTGATACACGAAACCCATTCAAACTCCCGACGAAAGGAGACCGCAAAGTGCTGACATGAAATAAAACAAGAATAAAAGATATGTTTTTACAAGAAAGCCAACACCAATAACAGCCACACTCAAGATATGAATCCCATTCAAACCTCCCAATAAATAGAGACCTTAAATAGATAAAACAAGATCAAAGTTTTTTATTTTTACAAGAAAACATGCTAACCCCCGATACCCCCTCCACTGGCTAAAGCTATATTCTTTAAATAAGGATACCCCAGAAGCTAAAAGACACAAAATTGCATAAAATTGACACAAACTGACCAAGAAACTACAAATGTGCAAAATACCCAAATTCAACAATTCAAGAATCAACATGAAAATGTAAAACTCAACAAGCTAAATGCACTTAATATGTATAGAAGCAGTGAGTGAGAAGGGTAGCAGAATAATTAAGTTTCTTACCCACAACACACAAAAGCTACAAACTTTATTGTATAATAAGGAAACCCCACAAGCTAAAAGACACAAAACTGCTTAAATTGAGCAAGAAACTACAAATGCACAATACCCAATTTCAACAATTCAAGATTCAACATGAAAATGTAAAAATCAACAAGCTAAATGCACCCAGTACGTGAAGGGAAGCAGAACAATTAAGTTCCTTACCCTCAACACACAAAAGCTACAAACTTTATTGTATTATAAGTAAACCCCAGAAGCTAAAAAGACACAAAATTGCATAAAATTGACAAAGAAACTACAAATGTACAAATACCCAATTTCAGCAATTCAAGAATAAACATGAAAATGTAAAAAGCAACAAGCTTTATAGTGTTAACAACAGAATCAAGAAACTAAATTTACCTGGTATGTAAAGAAGCTGTGAGTGAAGAGCTACTCATTTTTGAATTTTGCCTGCAAGTTACAAGACTGTCTCCCCTAAGAGCTGAACTATCTTGTTTAGTGGATAGAGCCCTTTTTGCCTTGCACATTAAAGCGTATTGACAATTTCACCCCTTATCCTATTTCAACTAAATGACAACTTCCCCCTCTATGTTACAAAGTTTCTCTTTTGCCCCCTATTGATTTAGGTAAAAAATTTTGATACGATTCGAGTCAAAGTTACTGAATCTTAATGAAGTCATAAGATGTATGTTAGATCCGTAGGTAGATTTTTGTCCATCTCATATTACGTGAATTATATATGGAGTTGAAAATATACTCTCTTCATTCCAAAATAAGTGTCATCTCAGCAAAAATTGTGTTCATAAAAAGAGAATATTGAAAAATTGAAACATACCTTTAGAATTTGAATTCTTGATTATCCCAAATATTTTTAATGGAGTTGGTGATCAATGATGCAATCATTTTTCTACTACTAAACCATCTTCTCTTTCTTTTTCTTTTTTTATGATAATGGTGTTTTTCATGCTTGGTTAAATGATACAGCACGATAAAAAATGATGGGTTAACGTGCATTATGAATTTAAATTTTGCTTAAAAAAGTTAATTAAGTTGAGAATGATAGCTTATTATTACACTTTAGACATTTACAATATATATATATATATATATATATATATATATATATATATATAGTTAATAATGTTCATCATTCTTTGATGTATGCTACAAATAAAGATATATTTAGAATTAAGAAACATGATAGTAAATATTTAAAAAAGACTAGACAGACATTATTGTATATATAAGTAGCTACTACTATATCTCACATATATATAATTAATCAGAACAATCATGAAAGTATATATATTTTAACAAAGTCTAGCTCATCTCATGTTCAAAAAAAAATGTAATAGGTATACTAATCCTTGCCAATTAGGTTCAAACTAAAAATTTTGAACCCGACTCTAATTAATACTACCACAATATAATGGCACCTCTATATTGGCTTGTTAACTACAGATTCACGTAAACATAGTAAATTATATTCAAGCCTTATATATGTATTAAGAAAAATATACGAGTGCGGACTATAATATATTAATTTGAGGTTGTTGTAGGAAGCCATAAACTATAAATCCTGACAGCAAGTGTCGAGATGACGGCGACCACACGTTTCCTGGCGAGTTCACAGCGGTGCCGGCGCCACCGGACATGGATGAGAATTGTTGCATCTTCATGTGGACTAGCTCAGCTTGTGCAATTGCTAATTGTTTGTGTAGAAATTCAATTTGGTGTTGTAAAGATGAAATAGTTCCAACACAACCATAAATTGGATCTTTCATTCTTGCATTTGCCTCATACACCATTGAACTCACTGCATCTCCTCGTTGATATTCTTGCAATTCCTATTGAAATATATCACAATATATCCACTTTAACCAACTGTATATACAAGACTTCACTTTGCTTTCGGCTCGAACTATATATATAATTAAAAACAATATATATTTATTTCTTTGTTTCAATTTATGTGATATACCCCCATTTCAAAAAGAATTACATCCTGGTCTATTTTAGTTTATGTGACTCATGTTTTGATTCGGTACGACGTTTAAGAGAGAAAGAAAGATTTTTAAAAATGTGATCTAAAACAAGTTATAAAATGAAAATACGATACATGTAATGGGATGCAGAGGGATTACATATTTCTAAATTTGAAGATAATTAACTTTACGCATCATATTTTACCCTTAATAAGGTTTTTTATTTTTTATTTTTGTAATAATACAAATACTACGGCATTTTTAAGGCCACAAGTTTTAAAAGTTGTATAGACACACAAAATGTCATGATATGTTTAAGACCATACATTTCAAATTCTTCGTTTATACCAACTTAAACTATGTACCATACATTTCAAATTCTTCGTTTATACCGACTTAAACTATGTCACATAAATTTAAACGGAATATTGGCAAACTCATAAATAAAAATTGTTCTTACCTGAAGCATCTTGTTTACATTGCTAGCTCCAAATACTTTATGAACACTTGCAAACTTGTGTGGTTCATCACCTGGAAAATAAGGTGAAAAAACACAATCTTGTGTACATCTTCTCCTTAACAACTTACAAGCTGCACATGGAGAAGTTGCACCTTGTTTTCTACCACTCTCCTTCATACTACAAAAACTCGTAAAATTTTGTGGACAGAATCACCCGATATACTTATGTGAATAGAAAATAACATGTATATAATTGACAAAATAGTTGATATGTGCACATGTAAACTAGTCTAAGCACCACTTTAATCTAACAAAAGTTTGTTAAAAATTCTAACTTCATGTACACAAAAGTTTCAATTAAAGACAGTTCAATACACTAAATTTTTGCTATACTAGCTTGAAATGTGAAAGGGAAAGAAGGAAAAATTGGTTAAAGGGAGTGAGGGAGATTAGGTGATAAATGTTATATAGGGAAAAATTGGGTACCAGAAAATCTTTTGTAGGGCCTATTAAGGAGAAACTTTAGATATTGGTTAACAAAAACATCTATTTCAAGTAGATCTTTTGTCCCTTTACTAAATTATTGTTGGGATTTGCTTACCATTAAAATATTTATTCATTCTTCTTTTGATTAATCATAGGTTAACAATCAATCAAATGAAATGAGGTAGAATTATTGATCTCGAAAATTTCATAAACTCAAAAGAATATTCACAAAAAAAATTAATTAAGACATAATATATAATAGTAATTAGCATCGACAGAGTGATCAAGAGATGATCTTCTTTTCGAAGTGCTGTCAAAAGCTTCTTGACAATCAAATACTTTAAGAAAATTCATGTCATCCTTTGCTCGAATCATACAACACTTTGGCTATCGATGGAAGAAACAAGAAGAGAGATCAAGAAAAATTGTTTTTTGTGTGATCGATTTGAAGTACTATCAGACTTTTTTAGAGATCAAATAAAATTTAGGGAGATCTAAATTATCCTATATTAGAAAAATATGTTGCTCGAGCCCTCAAATCAAGGAACAATCCAAAAAGAAAATTCAGGGAAAACATAATTGTCCTATTGTTATTACTAGCTTCATCTGTTTTATATTACTTGACCCCTGTTGACTTGACACACCTTTTACACTTTGTTTGGATCATTGTTATCCATTATTTCATAATGTACTGTATTGTATTATACTGTATGATAGAAGACTACTTTAATTAGAACTGTATTTCATTAAACTAACCTTATTAACAGTGTCAAGTAAAATGAAACAAACGAGTAATAAAATCTTTTTTTCCAACCAAAAAAGGGAACATTTATTGCATCTTGAGTAGTTGAGAATTACTACTAAATGTCTTCAACATATCAAATTTAATTTGTCAATCAAACTAGTGGATTTGTTAAAGATTTTTTATGTATATTTTTTTCAAATTATAATGACTTAGAAAAATTTGCCTTGTGCAATAATATAATGAAGTGACTTTTGAAATTCGAAACCATTAACTAGCACCTTCATCGACAATCAGTAGATTAAAGATTTGATTCATGTGATCAAAGTTAAAATAATATATACCATTAATTAAGATATTTGCATCACGTCACTATGAGTGTGACTTTGCTTCGTGCATTATATTATCCTTTAATTAGTCACGTCTTGTTATTTGGAGCTAACTTGTGAAATTGAAAGTTAATGTTCATGAGGTAGAAAAAAATATATGAATTAGTCAAGGAAAGAACAATATCAATTCAATGAATCATATCATAATCTTAGAAAATCTAACAAAATTAAGGCGTGTCTATTAATCTATTTAATTCCCTTGTTGCTTTCACTTACTAAATGAGAATTGTAAACGTTGAAAATATAAATATGTTGATATTGACAAATTAATTTTATAAAGATATATCGATGTCAAATAACAATTCATTTAAACGGTATAGATGGCTCGAAAACTATTTCAAAGGGTAGAGATCAAATCTTTATCAAGTAGACGAAACATTTATTATGTACATTTATATAACATACTTACCTGAATAATGTAAAATATCATTTACAACATTTGTGTATACAAATTAAGCCTTATAATCTTATAGTACATGCTTAGAATACGGCACCATCCTTCATCGACTTCAGTCATGAGATCGCAGTAAATATGTTGTTGTTGCTTAAAACGTCCATTAAAATTCCTTAGAGATTGGATTGGCTACTTTCTCTTTATGTCAAGTCATTGACACTGTTTATGTACAAGTTAAAAATTATTATTTTAATGATTTACATCAGTATATAATCCAATCTACGAACATGCAAACATTTTTTTTACATATAAGTACAAAATGTGTCATATGATAATGATTTATTGTCCTTTTCTGTTAAAACACTTTCAACGGATCTATAATTGATTTTCTTTTTTAAAAATAAAAATAAAAATAAAATTTGAAGTTTATAATTTTTAAAATATATATATATATATATATATATATATATATATATATATATATATATTAAGATTACGAGTTCTTTTATTAAAAAAATAATTTTTTTATGTCCAATCAAACACGTAAGATTTACTAAAACGGTCGAGTACGTGGGAGAAACCTTGATAGCCATAATTCTTGTTATGAAGTGAAACTGTGACCTTTTTTCTTTTAAAAGAAAAAACACATAAAACATTTGTTGATATTATAATTTTCACCTCAAATTCATCTATTCATGCCATGAAAACCCCACCCTGCATCCGCCCCACCCCATTGCCCATCCAAAAAAATTCAAATGAAAATTTTAAATTTCTTTTCTTAAAAGTATGATCCATCAATGTTTCTTATTGGATTGACGGTCAACAATATGTGGCCCAATTGATGTTAGAGCCTACGCCCAATATGGAGTGAGCCCATATTTACAAAGTGGTAGTAATTGAGAAAACATTCCTAGACTTTTCTATTTTTTTAAAAAAAAATCACTAACGGTTAGGGTAGAATGGCAGAAATATCTTTTCTTCTAATTAGAAATTTCAGATTTGAGCTTGGGAAATGGAGAATCTTTTAGTAAGGAGTGTTTTTATCCTCTTAATAATGGCCCAATCCCATGCGCAGAGAAAGAACAATAATTTGAAGTTTATGATTTTCTAAACCTCTCATCAAAGCTATAGCTCATTTAGTCATTTTAGTTATGAATTTTTCTAACACATGTACATGTACTAAGCACATAAGCATTGAATTTGTCTTAATCCATAAACAAACAAGGTAGCGAATTTGGATTAGTCGAATCAATTGGCTTCGATATCAAATACTTAGAAAAATAACATGTTTTCTAATTTTATGTCCTTTATTTATCAGTGTAAAGAGATTTTCTAAAAATTTGAAATATTGTTAGATGCCTTTGCTAAGAAGTTTTGTATGGTTGAGAAAGTAGTAGCATCAAGTTCTCTCTATCTTTAAAGGAGTAGTACCTATTTACTCAAAAGGTAAAGTAGGTCCCCACATTAAATATTTGGACCCCCTACCCCTAGTCCTGCCCCCCACCCCCCCCCCCCCCACAACCTCAAGAAAATATGTTAAGATTGACATTCTGGTTCTGTGGTAACTAACCATAAAGACCAGAAATAGTTGGAAACTAGAAAAGTTTTGTCCGAGGTATAAGGTATAATAATTTCAGAATAAAATGTAGGATTCTTTTATGCCACACTTTGTTGAAAGTATGAGGTAGTCCTTAGATTATTTATTCAACCTTTTTTTTTTTTGTCATAGTGATGAAATAAGTTGTTCCATATACATGGTGAAATAACTTATCCTGAGATTAATTATCCCGATATAACTTGTTCTGAACCAAACAAGCCGTTAAGGTTAAAAATTGTCGTGGGGGTGAGATCATCCATGACATGGTTCTCACTTCTAACAATTTTGGACCACTTTCCACTATGTTCTATATTGGATCCAAGAATGTTTTATTGCATGCCATAACTCCAATTAATATGTGCATAGTCACTACTTTTAACGTTATTTTACTTATTTTGTGAATCAGAAGTGAGACATGACTACCCTTCTTCTTGGACTCAAGACCTACTTTGCAGGCCAATTCATACCTACGATATTATTAGGTGGGAGGTTTGGCTAAGGCGGCACAACTATCTTGAAGACTTTTGTTTAGAGGGTAGTTGTACAATCAAAGATAATGAGTTTCTTTTTCCTATTTTCGAAGTAACTATTGAGATAACTTTTAAATATTCTTTTTTCCACTTAACTAATTCATGTCCAAAAACCTAATGTCTTGTTTCTTATATACACTTTTATGTGTTCAAGAACTACATCAACTAAGTTCTTAGACTTTAAAAAATGATACCTAACTTCTTACCTTCTTCAATGCATAAGCTGAATTAATTGGAAAATAGATATTTGGAATATATCACTTTCTGTGAAAAGAAAGGTGACCACCACAATTAATTCTTTACATATTTAGCATTCCTTAGGCAATTATGAACATTAGCTAACATGCAACAACCCCTTCTGAATACTTTTCAAAACTTAATATTTTCCTTTAAAACATATTAATGATGGGTAGTCTCATCACTCAAATAATAGCATGGACACACTAAAAATGAGAACAAGAAAAAAAAGCTAGAATACATATCATATTAAGTCCACCATCGATAGCCGAAAAGAAAAAGAAGCTAAAATAATATGAAACGGTACTCATAATGGTATGAGGCCTTTTGGAAAAAATTGCGCGTATGGTACAATATCACACCATGTTAAAAAGTATCTTTGCGATGTTTTAGCCCAATACTTCCTTTTATCTAAAAAAAGAAAAGAGTTATTTGGACTTTTGAATGGCAACACACACATTTACACAACATAATAAAAGGACCTAACCACTTAGGCTCATACTAAAGTAGTCCACAAAAGCAGCTGATAAAATCCTAACATTCTATTCCTTTCACAGAACAAAACAGGCCAAGAGAAATGGACAATGGAAATTTTATGTACAGCTTAGGTTATAATGTTACATCAGATGAATCTGCATCTATCTTTTTTACACACCAAAATATGGCAACCCATTCTCTTCTTTTTCAAGTGCCAATAAGAATCCACCTATCTGCTTTGCTATTTCCATTGTCAATCCTTTTTATCCCACTAGAATGTGCACAGCATTGCCCTACCTTATCATTTTGAATGTGGTCTTCTATTCATGCAAGCACATACACTTTGAACGCGTTTCCGATAGTGCCTGAAAACAATTCAAGAAAATGTAGTCATTGTATGTACTGAAGTGAGAAATTTGAATGGAAGGAATACTTTTTTGTTGCTCATTGTGATTCCTTTTGGGATGTACCTTGACTTGTGTCTCTAGTTCTTTGATGTAGTCAGCTGCAAAGTCCAACATATCCGCCGTGTTTGTTTGCTGCAAAGAAATTGAAATAGGAAAACAAGAAAAAGAAAAAAAATAAGAGAAGCAAATTTCAACTGTATCATATTCTATGTTGCTCGGACTCTCCAAAAATGTTGCCGCACTCATGTTGGATCTTCCAGAAATGCACTGCTTTTGGAGGATCCGACATGCACCCGTGGGCCTTTTTGAAGAGTCCGAGCAATATTCATATTTTGGGAAAAACTGCAAGTTAAGATTACCTTGTCCATATTGGGGACAAGCTCTTGCAGCTTCCTCATTCTTTCGCTTATTCGTGTTCTTCTTACCTAAGATTAGTAACAATTGAATCAGCACTTGCTTAACATATCTTTCAGGGATAAAAAGACAACTTGATTTAACTGAATTGTGATCTAGATTGAATATAAGAGAACTATATTTTTTTCTAGTGTGAGTTGTGTACCCTTTCGGCGATGCTACGAGGATGAGTGGCACAGCCTCTCTTTGCTCTGACTTTACATGGTACTGAATCTTGCAAGAGCTTCTCCATGGCGGATAACTCCGCTGATGTTTGAGGTAAACTCAAATGAGACAATAGAGTGGGAGGGCGAGCTCGACCTTCACTACTCTGATTACCAAAACCATGTATGCATGAGATTAACCAGGCATTAAGACAACGTCAATAATAACAACGACAATGACTACTACTACTACTACTCAATCCCATACTAATTAAGTAGGTCATATGAATATGCAATTTTTTTAGATCTGTTTCATTCCAACACAGGCGGTAAAAGAATGACAAATGTGATTATAAGAAATATACCTGATTATCAGATGCATTTACATTGGAGAATGACCCGGCCTCATCATCTTCTGGTACTTGTAGGAAATCATCAGTCAAAATTTGTGAATCATCCCAAGAAGGCATGGGGAAACCTGCCATGTAACTCTCATCACTTTTATGGCCTTTACCAAAACTTTCATCGTCTCGTTTGCTCTCTTCTATGCTTTTAGCTCCAAATTCAGAGATTGGAGCTAATAGCCCTGAGGAAGTAGGTTGTCCGGATGGGAGAGCCATTTGACTAGTAAACCTGCTTGGATTGGAAAATGATGCTTCTCCAGCAGCATTAGTACCACTACCAGCTCCATAACTCCCTATGCCTCTCAATGCACCATATTCTGTCAATTGCTGAAAAAGATTTAGTAACAAACTCAAAACACTAACGTCAGATCAAAACAATGGAAATGATCACAAACTCAGTAGCTCTAGTTGGCTACCTGACTTTTCACCTTATTGGTGAGGATTCGATTCTCCACCTTGTAATCCCCTCCCCCATTTTCTTAAAAAAGAAAAACATCCCAAGAGAACCTACTTTTTCTTTCTGCCCTTGCCAAAGTATAATATAAGAATATCTCAGCAAAACAATAGTCTATGTTGTTCTTCTAGCTAATATCTACAAAGTTCATAAGGGAAGACTTGCATAGATATGATATCACTACCAATAAGATTTTCGTCTGTACAAAACAGTTGATGAGTTCGTGGCAAAAATTGATGACACGCCTCGTTTCTCTTCTAAAACTAATTTAGCTATCTCCAATGACTATGACATGTATGCATATGTAATTTATTTTCTAGGAGCATAGCTTAAAATAGAATCTTGGCTCAATCCACACAATGCAAAATTCAAAATAAACATTTAAACGAGCTTAAAATGAATCTCCTCGTAAAAACAAAAACATTCCCCTTATCAATACCAAAGATATTTAACCAAGACAATGCATACCATTTTCAATATTGACTTGTGCAAAGAATCCAGCAGGCGAACTGTTATAACGAGTAAGATTTGAGTTACTACTACCAGTACCAAATCCACCATCCATTTTCGTCTGGTTCAAACGATTATATCTGCCAAAGTTATCCATTCCTGAAGTAAAGTCTGTTGAATTGTGATTTTGTTGAGCTTGAGTTTGATAATTCATCTGTGAAGCCAAAGAATAATCACTATTCTGCTGAGTAATTTCTTGTTTCACAGGTGCAATAAACTGTGAATTCTGACTCTGTTGTTCTTGGCATTGGTAATTCATTTGCTGCTGTTGAGCTTCGTGTTCTTGTTTCATAGGAGCTACAACTTCAGATCTAACATTCATATTGCTCATGGGATTTTGCTGAGTATCATCAATTAGGCCAT
The DNA here is from genome assembly GCA_035578085.1 of Solanum pinnatisectum. Classification (NCBI taxonomy): domain Eukaryota; kingdom Viridiplantae; phylum Streptophyta; class Magnoliopsida; order Solanales; family Solanaceae; genus Solanum; species Solanum pinnatisectum. The sequence goes on from CM069087.1 coordinate 428,069, forward strand.
CCGGATTCGAATCTTGGGGACCAATATTAGCTACAAATCTATCAAAAACTTGCTTTATACCACTATTCGAAGCGCGAGGATTGAGCAACTGATCAAAATCATCTCTTGCATAACCACAGTTCCCACTCCCACCAGAAACACCAGCTGGATTATCACTACTCAATAAGCTGGTAAAATAAGAACTTGGTGCGGATCGATATCGAGTTAAACCAGAAGCCATCTGTTGCTGCTGATGACTTCTATGATCCATACTTTTCTCCCTTTCAAACACCTAAAAGAATTCTCCTTTATCAAGACAACAACAACTACTACTACACCTCAATCTCAAACAAGTTTGAAATCAGCTATCTGAAACCTCACTATCCGTGTCGCTCCATTTAAGAATTCTCCCTTCACACACCCAAAAGAATGCTTTTTTATCAGAAAAAAAGAACAAAATGACACTGTATGCAGCTCAGATCCACAGCCTAGGATACCAAATATTAAATTACAGAAAATCTAAAAAAACAAAAACTTTTTAATAATGTCTATACATAAAGTAGTGTTACCTACCAGCTTTAAATCATGAATCCCCTTATGTATACAACAAACACCACATTCTCAATTCCATCAAAAAAATCAAAACCCCAAACCTCAAAATTCTCTTTCAGACCTTTTATCAAACAAATAGTAAAATTTTCAAGAACCCCATAAACAAAAAACCCAAAAGCTCAAATCTTTCAACTATGTGAGCAAAATTAAAAGACACCCACTAAAATTCAAGAATCAAGAACACAAATTCATATGCAAAATAGTACTAAAATTATAGCTAAGTATTGAAAAAAAAGTGAGCTAAAAAGAAACAGAAACAAGAACCAGTTAAGCTTATGAGAAAAGGGATAAGATTGAAAATGAAATTAGCCACTACTATATATATAAAAAACTGATTCTTGACACTAGAAATACAAACAGCAAAAAAACAGAGTACACTAAAAGCAATTTGCTGATTATTTTTTTTCAATTTTTTTGCTTTGAGAAAATTGATATGGTGGTGGCAGTAGGAGGAGGAAGAAGAAATATACCCCTGGTGGGGGTGGGGGTGGGGGTGCGGGGTGTAAGGGGAAAAAAGTACAGAGCCAATGAGAACTGCGGCAACAGAGAGATCTGGGATGTTATTTTTGTTATATTCTACTTTTAGCACTATATATGATGAAGTATTTATTGTATATATTTGTTTTAACATATTAATTGTAACCTTATGTAATTAATTTGGAGATATTTCTTTATCGCGAAATGAATAGGATTCCTTGACTTTTAACTGGAGATTTCGAGTTTGAGTTTACAAATTCTTCATCTTTTAACTAGAGATTTCAAGTTTGAGTTCGCTAATTTCTCGACTTTTAGTTAGAGATTTTGAGTTTGAGTTCGTAAATTCCTTGACTTTTAACAAGTTTGAGTTCTGTCAATGAAAAAGATATATAAAAGAGAGTGCTTCTTTTCTGTAATGAATCTTATAATGACGTGAATTCAAATTAGACAAAGATTTAATGGGATATTGAATGCGAGATTAAGAAAATGTTGGGGCTTTATTGTTTTTTTGCAAAAGCTTTATTGAGAATTTTTAATGAAAGTTTATTTTTCTTTTTAACTTTCTAAAGTAAACTTTAAATAGTCAGAAGCTAAATATAATATTTCTTTTGATGACCAAGCTAAATATAAATTTTAAAAAATTACAATATTATATGACTAAAAAGATTGTGATTGAAAAAAATATTTGATTCTTCAAATAATTATATTATAATAATATTTAATAGGGAAAGTAGTTAATTTATCATTTATTTATTTTTTATTTTAAAGGAGAATAATTCATAATTTAAACAATTTTGTCTGTGCACAAATTTTGGACCACATTTTTAGTTGACCCCTAAGCCCTCAAAAGGGAAAAGAAAGAAAGAAACAAATCCTTGTAGTTTTAGGGAAATTATTTTTGACGGAATGAAGTTGAAAGAATTGACAAATCAAGATATTTTAACTGAAAAAACAGTTGAAAATTACAAATAGAATTTAAGAGAAATCCATTTAGAAGGTTGTTTCTTGATCGACCACGTTGATATCTCTATATGTTTTGTGGATTATTATACTGAATCGAAATTTATCAAAGATCAAAATAAATGATTGTAGGTCCTTCTTAAAATAACAAAACAATGAAACTAATTAAGTATTTAAGATCACACTATAATTTAAGGTAACGAGAATAATTAGCGTATTTGAAAAAAATGAAGAAACTTTATATTTATTAAAAAATTGACTAACTTTTTAATTAAAAAATTGATCTGTGGAGGCAACCAAGTACACGGGTGTATACTCAGTGATTGGCTTAAATAAAATATTACTAATTAATTAATATTTAATCATCTTGCGCTGAATAAATTAAACAGTCCATTAATTACAAGGTAGATTTGGTAATCTATTAAAGTATATAAAGTATGATAATGACAACTGTAATAAGAATTAAACTCCTTTAATATCGGAGATTAGAGTTGGAAGTAAGCTACTTTTTTTCTTAATTAATTCCTTATGGTTTTGTCTTTATTTGGCATGTTAATTAAAAATGAGATAATTTTGATAATGAATCGCAAGATTTTAGTAATTTTCTCTATCTAATGAACGTAAGATTCTCTTTAAGATATTCACCCGATTAAGTATATATTTCAAAAAAAATCACACAATTATATTTTTTTGATCTTGAATTCTTAAAGTAATTTTTTTTTTTGAAACAATAAGTACATAGTTACATATAAAACTAATATAATATTTTTTAAAAATTGAAATCAAAATTATCAAATCAAACTTTTCAATATTGTTGCCCACCCCTTATTGTTGTCCTTCATAACATATTTAAGACATTAACAGCTTGTGGGGAGCTTGACTTTTGCTTTTATATTAATTTTTTTTTTAGAAAGTTTGACTACTTATCCCAACATTTTGGAGGATAGGAACTAAATGCTTCATTAATAATTGTGACCTAATCCCTTATTTACCCTCAAAACTCATTATCGAGTTGAAATCGAAATAGATTAAGAGAAAGAAACATATCTAGACGACATACTTGACCTATAAATTAGACATTGAGATTGATCGAAATTAATCGATCAACTAAAAGAGACGGTAGAAAAATCATTTTTAATCATATATTATATCATACATTTGTCATCAATAGCGGGACACAAATTTCATCACTTAAAGAATTCACTGTCTACTGAAGTAGGGGAATTTTTTTAATTTTTTTTTAAAACAATCAAAAAAAAAAAAAAAAAAAACTTCAATATTGTCACCAAGAAGCAACTACTACCAATTTTTCAATTCCAAAAGAAATATCATGAACTTAATTATATCTACGGGTGTTTATGGTTCGGTTTGGATCGGTTATTAGTTAAAATCAAAATCAAACCAATTTAAATCGGTTTTTAAATTTCTAAAACCAAACCAAACCAAATCAAAAAAATAACCATCAGTTTGGTTATCGCCGGTTTGGTTAGGTTTTTATCGGGTTTTTTTGGTTCGAAAGTAATAAGGTTGTTGAGGACATATGCATCTCGATAGACACAAACACTTAGTACATGAATAATTCACAAATAAGTTATTACACGAACAATTGTTCATCCAATGTACCAAGTTTTAGAAACTAAAAAAACTCATTGTCAATAACATAAAGTTGGTTCAATATTCTGGAGATCTCAACATCTTATCAATAAACTTTTCAATAAAATTACACCTTAAAATATTAAGAAATTACTTATAAAAAAAAACCAATATTTCATAATCAAAACTAATCAATTACCATCTTCTTTAGCTTGAGCTTTAAATTATTTAATGTTGCGTTAGAAAATTTTATAAAGAACATAGAAAGTGTGATCTTTAAAGTAATGAATATTGAGGGATTTAGACTTAAGGTTATAATAGTTGGGCTAAAATTTAAGTGTTGGATTTCAAAAAATAGTAAAATTAAAGACTTAAGTTAATTAAAATTTATCAAAATAATAATATTTTATTTATAAATAATTATAAAATTTATATAAATAACTTCTCGGTTTGGTTTGGTTAATTTTTAGTAAAACCAAAATCAAACCAAATAATATTGGGTTTTCTAAATTTAAAACCAAACCTAACCAAATCAAACCAAATATCTGTTTTTTTAATCGTGTTTGATTCCAATTGCTGTTCGGTTTGGTTTTATAACCATAACCATAACCATAACCATAAACAACCCTAATTATATCCATGATTGAAGCTAAATAAAGAGAAATTATAATCATATATATGTAGGGTATATACGTTGAAATAAATTAATATATTAGTCAAATTAATAGCTGTATTTTTTGTTTTGTTAGGATAAATTAATTGACGATCCGATAATTTGTGAATCCTTATGTAACACATATTACTTATAAAAGATTTTTTTTCAACAAAAAATGTGAATTAGGAAAGATTAGTCGGTGAAATATGAAGACTTTTTACCTATTATTATAGTGTGTTCTAGGGGTTTGCATTTAGTTTTTCGAATTGATTTTGTTTTTGTACATTTGATTTGAATATATATATATATATATAATATTTTTTGTTTAACGTAACTAATTAAATAAATGTGTTTGATATATCATTAACTGCCTAATTCCCAAAATTAAATAATAGTATTCCAAATTATTACTATCCTTTTCCTTTTTTCAAAAGAAAAGGTGTTGGTGCATTGGTCGAGCAAGGAATCTCCTAAATGGGTTGTTTCAAATTTGAAATTCATTGCATGCTTCTCGGTTGAGTTCGTCCTGCTCATCAGAATTGCATGCTTCTCGGTTGAGTTCGTCCTGCTCATCAAGTATGATTTATTTCTCTTATATAGTTTACGAATAATTATATTGGAGTGAAATTTCCTGCACACCCAAAGAATAGCATCTGCGATTTTCTAAGTTTTGTGTGTGTGTTAGCCCATGAATAATTTGGTGATATGACTTTTGGATGATTTCTTTGAAAAACCTTTACGGAACCCTCCGTAGGAAGTTGGTTGGGGGGGGGGGGGGAGTACATACATTATCACCATTTTTAGTGTCTATTTTGGGTATTTAGGGGCCAATTTAAAGAAAATAGACAATTCTTTCAATTTTTCGTGTGTGTTAGCCTATAAATATTTTGGTGATACGGCTTCCTGGCGATTTCTTTGTGAAACTTTTATGGAACCCTCCGTAGGGAGTTGGGGGGAGCAGTATGTACAGTCTCACCATTTTCGGAGTCCATTTTGAACATTTAGGAGGCAATTTTCACAATTTTCATGTGTGTTAGCGCTTGAAATTTTTTGTGATATGGCTTCCGGACAATTTTGTTGTGAAACCTTTGTGGAACCCTCCGTAGGGAATTGGCGGAGAAGTATGTAAGGTCTCACCATTTTCAGAATCCATTTTGGAAATTTAGGGGCAATTTACAAGAATTAGACAATTTTCTCAATTCTTTTTGTGTGTGTTAGCCCATGAATATTTTGGGTGATATGAATTTCGAACGATTTCTTTACGAAACCTTTACGGAACTATCCGTAGGGAGTTGAGGGAGTAGTACGTACAGTCTCACATTTTTAGAGTCAATTTTGGACATTTAGGGGGCAATTTACAGGAATTAGGCGATTTTCTCAATGTGTCGTGTGTGTTAAGCCATGAATATTTAAATGATATGACTTCTGTACGATTTTTCTTGTGAAATCTTTATGGAACCCTCAGCAGGGATTTGGGGGAGTAGTATGTATAGTCTCACCATTTTCAGAATCCCTTTTGGGTATTTAGGGGCAGTTTACAAGAATTAGACTTTCTCAGTTTTTTGTGTGTTATCTCATGAATATTTTGGTGATATGTCTTTCAGATGATTTCTTTGTGAAACCTTTATGGAACCCTTCGTAGGGAGTTGGGGGAGTAGTATGTATAGTTTCACCATTTTCAGAGTCCCTTTTGGACATTTAGGGGGCAATTTACAAGAATTAGACAATTTTCTCAATTTTTGTGTATGTTATCCCATGAATATTTTGGTGATATGGCTTCGAGATGATTTTTTTTGCAAAACCTTTATGGAACCCTCCGTAGGGAGTTGGGGAGCAGTACGTACAGTCTCACTATTTTCGGAGCCCATTTTGGGTATTTAGGGGAAAATTTACGGAAATTAGATGATTTTCTCAACTTTTCATGTGTGTTAGCCTATGAATATTTTGATAATATTGCTTCCTGACAATTTCTTTGTGAAACCTTTATGGAACCCTCCATATGGTGTTAGGGGAGTAGTACGTACAATATCATCATTTTAAGAGTCCATGTTGGGCATTCAGGGAAAATTTATAGGAATTAGATGATTTTCTTAGTTTTTTTTATGTGTGTTAGCCCATGAATATTTTGGTGTATGGCTTCCCGACAATTTCTTTGTGAAACCTTTATGGACGCTCCGTAGGGAGTTGGGGGGAGCAGTACGTATAGTCTTACCATTTTCAGAGTCCATTTTGGATATTTAGAGGGGCAATTTACAGGAATTAGATGATTTTCTCAATTTTTCGTGTGTGTTGTTAGCCCATGAATATTTTGGTGATATAGCTTATGGATGATTTTTTTGTGAAACCTTTATGGATCCCTCCGTAGGGAGTTGGGGGAGCAGTACGTACAATCTCACCATTTTCATACTCTCTTTTGGGCATTTAGGGGGTAATTTACAGGAATTAGATGATTTTCTCAGTTTTAGTGTGTGTTTGCCTATGAATATTTTGGTGATATGGCTTCCGGACGATTTCTCTGCGGAACCTTTATGGAACCCTCTGTGGGGAGCTGGGGGAGCGGTATGTACAGTCTCGTTATTTTCGGAGTCCATTTTGGATATTTAGGGACTAATTTAAAGGAATTAGGCGATTTTCTCTGTTTTTTGTGTGTAACATCCATGAATATTTTGGTGATTTCGTTATTTTAGCAGCAACAACTACAGACGCAAGAAACTATTCTTTTATGAAAAATTAAAAACATCGAAATAAACTATGACTTATAAACATGTAGATAAGATGTTAGTGAACCGACTAATTTTTTTTTAAAAAAAAACAGTAAAGAAAAACTAATAGCAATGAGACATTAAAGTACGTTATGTGAGGTCCCTATCAATGTTACAATCCAAAAATTAAATAACAGAATTCTGAGTAATATCTATTTCTTGTGAAGAAGATCTTTATATGGTTCATATATATTTTTGACGTTTCAAAAAAGCTGAACATATCGCTTTTGTTTTCAATGATAATGTTAACTTTTAAAATAAAAAATATCTTTTAGAGAATAAATTACAAACCACAACATGTTTCACCTGAACCTAATGGAAAAATAAACACATATTTCATTTTCATCTATATGAGGTTCAAATTCCTGCGGAGATAGAAATATTAGGTGATTCTTTCGATCTATCTAAATTTTAGTAGATAGAGTTAGCTAATACTTGTATCAATAGGATATAGCAATATGTTTTTAGAAAGTTTTCATTGTGTATTGCTAGTATGTTGTATATATTTATATTGGTTGAGTCAAAATTCTAATAGAATGGCTAGGAATTAAAGACACAAATCTCATTATAAAATGTGCCAAAAATCAATAATGCAAAGATCTTTCTACTTTTGGAATTTATCCCCACCAAATCTATTTTGCTTTACACTAATAGCAACAGATAATAGAGTTTACACTGTAGCCACATTATAATGGGCTTTGTTAATCTAATTATGGGATGCCCTTAAGAAATTACACTTGCAGACATAGCTCACAAAATTCTTTAGACTATAGTCTAATATTTTCTCATAAAATTCTCACGCATGCTTAAAAAGAATCTTTAGACCGTAATCTAAGAAGTTCATATGTTGCAAGAGAAGTAATACGTCAGATAAACATCTTACTTGGTCTCAACTGGCAACTAAATACTTCAATATTGAGGATGCACGCCTATACGCCTCAAATCATCTTCACCGTGTCAATTGAACATTCCAACTTATAAGAATCGAGTGTCCATGAGACACAGTGGGACGAGTTGTGTCTAGATGTGCATTCTCAAATTTGTAGTGTTCAGTGCCATTTGAGATGAAGTTAAGATGTCTGTATATGTATTATGTCAAATAAAAAGTAGTTATTTACTAAGCAACCGCACCAAAAAAGGGTCAATCAGCGAAAATTTCTGGTATATTTGTCATTGAGTTGTTTCCGAGGACGCAATCATATCAAATGACAAAGAAAAAAGAAAAGAAAGGAATATGCAGTGTAATCCCACAAGTCGGAGTCTAAGAAGAGGAGAATGTACACAGACCTTACCCTTGCCTCATGGAAGGCAAGAAGGAAAATTACACTTGTGCAAAGTACAGAACAAGAGTTCAGTGTCAAAACAGGAGCCCAATTCTTCAACTAGTGATACAAATTTAGATATTACAGTTCGGCAACACAAAAAATGGAAGTAGCTGAGCATTTTATTTTCCCTATGATACATGAACTACTTTCTGAAATTTGCATTGAAATAGGATGAACATTACATTAATTAATAACAGCTTAGCCAAGAACAACATCTCGAAAATACTGAAGAATCATTCGATTAAGCTACAAGTGTATGCAGATAGAACCATGTGAGAACTCAGATTAAAAATGTAAGAATGACCTCAGTAGCTACTTACTATTGACGACAACCTTCGAATTTGAACTGCAAATCCTAGACTATGTATACTTCCTCATTGAACTGCTTCTTCCAGAATAAGAAAGATAAAACAACGATATACCTGCACAAAACCTTAGTCGAAAATTCTCTCCCCTGTTGATAGTACCAGAAATACAAAAGAACTGAAAATGCAGAGCAGCCCCGGAATGAAGAATACTGATGTCCAGCTTTCTGGATTGGTAAGATCCAACTGGGCCTCTTTAGCAGCTTCAAGTAGTCGACCAGTGAGATCAACTCCAACGATGCCAGCTAGTGTACCAGCTGTATTTGAAACTCCCATAATAATTCCAGCATACCTTGGAGCAATATCCATGTGATTAACTGCAAAACCGGCTCTTCCTAACGCTAAGAAACCAAGAGCCACGGAGGAACAGAACAGAGCCCCTCCAGGTGTTCTAAAGTAAGGAAGAGCCATCAATGCAAGAGAAGCTACGATGAAACCCAATGTGTTTAAAAGTTTTCTGGTTTTAGTTATAGACAAGATTCTCCTAGTGACAAAGTGATCAGCGATTACTCCGCCAATATTTGAGAATAGAAACATGTTTAAGTAGGGCATCATCTTGGAAGAGCCCATTTCTTGAAGGCTGATCTGGAGACCCAATTCAAAGTATGTTGGAAGCCAGTTCATGAGCACGTAAAGTGCATAATGAAAGGTGAAATTATTCACAACAATTGCCCAAACTGGTAAGCTCGTGACAATTCGTTTCCATGGGATTGTTGGAGTTTTGGTGGGATGTACTCCATTCTCTGCTTTCAACTTTGAACTCCCTCTGAGCGGCAGCAGGGTTTCCCCAAAGCCCGACGCAGTTGCTTTTGGATGCTCAGAACGAGGTGGATCAGCCGCATAACTGAACCAGAGTAGAGACCACATTGCACCTAAAGCTGCTTCAGCAAGAAATACAGACTGCGGACCCCTATACTTCACCAGACTAGGAAGCATAAGCATTCCCATCGCTGCACCCAAGTACATTCCGGAAGTTGTGAAGGAAACAGATCTTGATCTTTCATGCGGCGGTACCCACTGTGCAAGGACAGTGTGGATGGATGGAAAAATGAAACCTTGGGCCACACCAACGAGCAAACGGGCTATTACCAGGACAATTGTTCGGTTTGGGTCAAGTGGTACAAAAGCACATGTCAAAGACCATAAGAGAAAAGAAAGGAGGAGGACACGCCGTCCACCAATCTTTTGAGCTGCCCAACCACCAGGTACTTGTGAGCATGCATATCCATAGTAAAAGGTCGACAAAATCACACCTTTGCTACTCTGATTTACTCCTGCAGCATCAGCAGCAGTAGTATACGCAATAGAGAAGCCCACCCGCTCTATGTAGCAGACAGAAGTGCAGATGAACATCAAAAATACAATTAAATAGCGCCTTGGAAATCGACTGCTGCCCATTATATGCTAGTTTGTAAATGCAAGCCATACACTAGATGACTTGAATTTCTGTTGAGTAATCCACTAAACAGTGATGTTTAACAGGCTTGAAACTAATTGACAGAAAGAAAGAGTCAGATCAACACATCTCATTTTAGTAAAATTTAACCATATAGATATCAAACATTTGTAATAAATCACGCAAAAGCAACTCAAAGAGATTCCAAACAGGGAATACTGGAAACAAGGGAGAAAAGCACGGAAGGTAGGGAAAATGCAACTGAAAACAAATGGTATAATTCAGATGTTGCATTTCAACTCAACAATATCACATCAAAGAAACAACTTTTACTGCAAAATTTAGACTTTCAAATCCAAGAATCTAAGACGACATTGTTTAGATGTATGTTGCTCGGACTCTTCAAAAATGTTGTTGCACACGTATCAGATCCTCCAAAAATGCACTACTTTTGGAGGATCCGAAATGCACCTATTAACATTTTGATGAGTGAGCAACATAGGTTCAGATATTACTAACAGTTGCGAGGGTTCTGAATGATGCAAATTATTTTAAGAAGTAGCCTTTATCTGAAGTTTCAGAGGTTTACGAATTCCTCAAATAACTAATGGACAGAAGCAGATTTGATCACTTTATAGAAGGATGTCAGAGAATTGGCTGTAACAAGAATGTAACTACCACAGAAAGTCAAACCTGCTAATCTAAAATTCATTTAACCATATCCTTAGCATTGTTGGAGTTTGCTTTAACATATCGCCAACCATAAGTTTCTCCAAGTTTTTGATTTTCCTACTCAAAACTTCAAACCCTTCTTTTTATTTTTAAAGCAAGTAAAGACTTTTCATATGGTTTCAGCACCGAGAATTGTACTACTGTTAAAACATTACAATGAAGCTCATATTTGCAGCGAGTAAATAAAATCTACCAATTTTCCTCATTATAGATCTCCACCAAATTACAACAAGTAGTGGAATTACTTAACTATTAAAACTTCAAAATCCGGATAGAAGTAGCTTTGCCTTCAAAACACCTCAAATTCCTTTCCCTTGTAAAGTCCAAAATACACAGCCAGGAATAGTCCAAAATACACAACAAGAATCTTACCCCCATTCCCATTTTCAGCATCTCACTCTAGAGCTTGCATCTAACTCAACTCCAAAATTTAGCTCACGAGTTAAGGATGCAAACAACATATTCCTTCAACTAATGTGGAACGCTCTAACAAGAATCTAATTCCCATTTCCAACATCTCGCTCTGGAGCTTGCATCTTACTCAACTCCAAAATTCAGCCCACGAGTTAAGGATTGCAAACACCATGTTCCTTCAACTAATGTGAGACACTCTAACAAGAATCTTACCCCCATTCCCATTTCCAGTATCTCGCTCTGGAGCTTGCATCTAAATTCAACTCCAAAATTCAGCTCACGAGATAAGGATTGCAAACACCACATTCCAAACCCCATTCCCATTTCCAGCATCTCACTCTGGAGCTTACATCTAACTCAACTCCAAAATTCAGCTCACGAGTTAAGGATTGCAAACCCTATATTCCTTCAACTAATGTGGGTTGACGCTCTAGCAACAATCTAACCCCCCACCCCCACCCTATTCCCATTTCCAGCATCATATGAGAAGCAAGAAAATATTTTTTTGTTGTCAACTCTTACCAAATATCAATCAATTCAGCTATATAAATCCAATTTTAAAACAATAAATAGAAGTTATTAAACAAGAATAGAAAGTGAAACAATGACAAAGATCGCATCTTCACTACCAATCTATCAATAGGTCAACGAAAAGTCCCCCAAAAACCTTAAAATCTATGAAAAAGAAACCCCATTTATCAAATTAAACAGAAATTCACAATACCCACAAGCTCAAAACACAAAAAGATTACTTCAAAAATGTATAAAACACCATCAAGCTTAAAATTTTACCACAAATCAGAAGAAACTTGACACTGGGTATTTGCAAGAACACGAACACTTCACTGAAGATCAAGAAATCACTGTCACCTCCATGGCCAAAATCTTAATTGTTAATTCAAACAGCATTGTGAAGAGAGGGGTTTTCTAGATGAAGAAGAGACTGGGAAGGTATTTAGAGGGAGGTGGGGGAGGGGGGCGGGGGGCTAAGTCGTAGGTTCCTAGAGTTGACAGAGAGGTTTACGAGTGCAGGACTCTATTTTTTTATTTTTTACAAATAGGCAAAGGGGTTATGTCTTTTAAATACGTGAAATTCATTATAGTTTTATCATATGATAATAGATTGATTTAATTATTTCCCGTTTTTTATTGAGCCAAAAATGTCCATTCATCTTACATATTTATGGTTTGTTCGTCTATAAGTAACATGATTTAAGTCTGTTCGGAGCAAAAACTATATGTTTTTTTAATTGCATTACAATTTACAAGTAGCATCCCTTACTTATACACATGGGCGGATTTATGAAGGGGTCAGGGGTGCCATGCCACCCCCGAACTTCGACGGAAACTCTACATATGTATATATATATATATAATATTTATATAAATATAAAACGTGGCACCCAGTGAAAAAATTGGCTTGTGGTGCCACGGTTGGAGGGCAACTTTAAATGGCTAATGTTGCGGGTTCAAATCCCATTTGTACCTATTCTTTTTGAGAAATTTGCTGCAGATATTTTTTAAGGAAAAAAAAGGCTCAAGCACCTTTTTTTAAGGAAAAAAGTAGGCACATTATTTTTTAATTTTACATTATAATTATTTTTGACTTAAATTAAATTTGTTAACTTCATGCTTTTAGTGTGGAGTGTGGATTTGTAATATCTTATTATTTATATTTTATTGATTGATTAATGATATATATCGAAAAGACGAATAATTTAATCAAATATAAAACTAATTTAATCGATAAGTCTATTTCGCACCCACAGACTCTAAATTCTGAATCCGCCACTGCTTGTACGCCAGTTTGATTTTGCTTAGCGATTTGCATTCAGATACTCAATACTCTTTTATTAGGATAAATTAAGGATTCCATAATACTTGAGATTCGTCAAGTCTCATATCTCTAAATCAAGACATTAGACAAGTAAACAACAATTCTCATGATTGTAGGCAAATATTTGAATTTATTATTGTGATCAGCAACATTCTCTATAATTGAATGTTGAAATACACAGTATAAGATTCATCTCTAAAGCTAAGCAATGGTGACAAAATAAAGTTTCTCTTTGCCCCTTTCGCCACGAAACTGATAGGATGATACTCACTAATGCCATTTCCCAGTTTAAAACTTGATGCTTGTTTGAATCCAGCATCTGAGGACTTCGAATTGCAGCTAAGCTTGACAGTTGAACTTGATTTGTAGTCCACACTGCTATAGATGAAACACCCTTTCTCTGCTTCAGACTCGAGAGAAACTGTATTGTCCTTCCCGTCCAATCCAGCTGTCAAACGGAATAAGGAACCACCATCGTCTGAAGAGGCTGCAATCCCGAGGCTTTGTTCTTGTCCTTGATGAGAAATGAACATTCCAGGGAGATCAAAGAGCTCTAACATGACTTGTTTTCCAATGATTTCTTTTTGTTGTGAAGGCTTGACAGATGATTTGTCGAGTGAAATGAGTCTGAACGTACTGCTAACACCAGCATCTGTTCCAGCTTCAGGGTACTTATCCATTTGAATGGACTGATTAGAGTTTGTCAGAATGAATGTTGAGTTACCGGATTCTTGCATCAGAGATATCAAATCAGAATTATAGTCAGCTGGGACGGGAGTGATCAAGTCCGAAAGAGCAGTGGTTGATTTTGTTTCAATGTCCCAATCACCACTTGAATAACCAGCAAGAAGGTATGGACCATAAAGAAATGCCTGAACGGATGCATATTCAGGACGGTCATCTGAAGCATCACAAAAGAATTTCTTAGTGATAACACAATCGTGAGATATCTTCTCCACACGAAAATCTGATAAGAGTAGTAGAAACACACAAAAGAAGTACCTTGTATGGCCTCAGTTCTAAGAATCATGGGTAGCTCGAGAGTGATTTTGTCGCCTTGACCCCAAGTTTTGGTTATAGCCAGGAAATTACCTGCATCAACGAGTAGAAACGAAACACCATAAAACTCTTTCTTTAAGGTTATCAATTATATAAAGACCATAACTAGGCAGAGAAAATGATTTGATGATAATAAAGAGGCATCAGATGAAAGAAAATGTCACACCTGGTGTTGGTAGAGACAAATCCTTTCCATTTAAGGTTGCCTTTGCGCCACTTGAATGTGTCCAGCTCGGTATTCTCAAGTTCAACGTAGACGCTGCACCACTTGAATGCTGAAAGAAACATACAGAATATAATCTACTGATCGTTCAAAAGACAATACTCAAGGTAAGTTGTCCTACATGCTATTTGATCAGCTAGATGAAAATGAAATTCGGCAATAATTTGAAGATAAACATGACAGAATGAACACGTACCCCACTTGAAGATATTATAATTGTCACTCGGAGGCGATTATCCCATGAAACAACAGGCTCGATTTTCTGACTCACCAAGACCTGTCCAGATTTCCAATCAAGAGAGCTAGGTATATACTGGATAATGTAGAGGCTTGGAGAATTCCCTTTCTCTTCGAAATATATAGAATCTCCCAACTTGGAGAATGATTCAATTCCTTTAAAGGACACAAAGGGAAACCAAATGTTAAAATCATTACAGGTTTTCATAGGTTACGAATCTTTATGGTAAACTCGGAAGGTTAGATAATCACCTGTCCCATAGCAGCACCAAAAGGAATTGAACTGTGTTCCCCAATTGTGGTAGCTCCGAGCCTTGGATCTGCCACGACCAAGAGGAAGCATATATATCATAACTCCAGGATCTGTTCCCCTTTGGATGCCGAGTACACCATTTGTTAACGCGCGTTCATAGTAATCAGCATATGCCATTTCTTTGGTCCATCTGAACAAGTGCCGGGAAACCTACAGATATATCAAACAAAAACACTTACATCACTTGGTTCTTCACCTATGAACAAATAAACTGCAGTAGTACTTTATCTCCTTTCTCTCTTTCTCATTTCACTGAGAAAGGAAGCTATGAAAGTTTTCATTTCTAAAGAGACATGACCCTCTATGAATTTATTATACTCGTATCCTCTCTTCCGCTGGATAGATAGAGCATAATACAAAAACAAAGGCACAAAATCTTATAACACACCTTAAGCATGTTATAGGTCGTACAAGATTCCTCATTCTCAGTTTGTAGTGTGCTTGCCAACCGCTTTGGATCGGACCTGATAAGGGATCAAAATGTCAAAGAGGAGCTAATTTGTGCATATAAGAAGTATACTTAATCAAACATGAAACAAAACTGATGCATCAATTAAGTTAAATTTCTTGGATTGACTCTTACCAAAACTCACCGACTGATGTCCCACCAGTTGCATAGCTGTGGGAAGAATTGACTATATCCATAAAGTACATCCCAATTTCCTGTCAAACAAAGTTCAATAACTTAAGAAGATCGAACTTCCTGTCGAACAACTTGAAAAGCAAATCATTTACCTTGTATAGGGGATCCCCAGTAATTTCATAACGCATTTGAGATCCAACAACAATTGGGATGTGTGTATTGGCATGAAAACCTGATATATCATCAGCCTGTTGTAATAAAAGATATTAGGAAATGGGACAGAAACGGATCGTCTCCTGAAACAATTAAGTACTCTTTCTTTGATATGTTGATTATTATAACACATCCAGTTGAGTTTTACAGAATGGTAATTAGGATAACTACTAAAACAACATTTTTATGTGAGCCAGTGAATTAGAATTCGCGGAGAAGTGCAATTTACACCTTTAAAGCTAAGAGTCCTAGAAAGCATGGTTTGTCAAAAAGATGAGCCAGCAGTAAATGCTTTGAATTGCCCTGCAAAACCAATAAAAGGAAGTGTTAAGTCAGGATATTTGTGTTGTATACATATATTCGCTTTGTAAGATTCTCTGTCGCAAAGAAAATCGGACATAAACGAAAATATGTAATCTTTATCATTGGTCCGATAGGCATTACATTTGACACACAAGTGCAGAATCCAACAACAACAACGTATCCAGTGTATCCCACAAAATGGGATTTGGGGAGGGTAGATGTACACAGACCTTACCCCCTACCGCAGAGGTAGAGAGGCTGTTTCCGATAGACTCCCAGCTCAAGGAAAAACAGTCCAAAGCAGTTCGGAAAAAGAAGTAAAGGAACACAAGGCGCAGAATACAAAAAATGCAAATGTAAAGAAGAACAAATATACAGATTCCTGCCCAAAATTCACATACATTTGTATCTAATTCAAGTCCAATTGAGAATTCCAAACAAGAAATCAGTTCACGTGTGCTCATTTGTGACGTTGACATCAACTGGAACAGAAATTATACAAGAGAAACTAGAAAGATAAGAAATTGTAAGTCAGTTCATTTGACACAATATACGTACCGTTACACTGTATAACTTATAAAGAACATCATTCATGCCACCAGTTTCTTCATTCAAGGATAGCCAGTGTCGTTCAATGGTATACTTTGTTATCACATTTTGCACTCGATTGTAGAAGTAATCGGCCATCCATGTAGTCATTTTCAAAGCTTGATCATTACCAGCTACCATATACTGGTCCAAGAGACCAGCCAATATCTGTTAAATCCAACGAAATAAGCCGCTTATTCAAGATCAAGAACAGATGTAGATACAAGATGTTCTAACAAGTTAGTTTACTTCACCTTGTGGATTGTGTAGTATGGTGCCCATACTGGTTTTATAGCTTCAAAGCGGTCGAAAAGTTCGGATGGAAAAGCGGATAGATATCCCGAGCTCATTGTCTCCTGACAGGCAGAAAGCGCAGAAACAACAGCAGACATTTTCTGTTTGAGGCTGTCATTATGGGTGCTAGCCCACAAAAATGCTGAGGCACTAAGGTAATGACCTTTAAAGTTACAGTTAACGTCAGTAAATAAATCATTCACGAATACGAGCACGTATAATTGAATGAAGTACAAATGCTGAAAACTTATCTTAAATGGTCGGAAAGTAAACATAATGAGAAGCAAAAAGTAAAGGGAAACCAATTAAACATGCTACTGTATTCTGGTCATTAGTTCAGTATTAGAAATTGATACAACAACTATGCCTCAGGTCCAAACAAGTTGGACTCGGCTATATGAATTTCCACTTTCCTTGTTGGTCCGTCCCAAAAAGAGTGTCTCTTTCTATGTTCAGTAAGTTCTCCAATTCCAACATTCTACACGGCAAGTTTAAGACCACAAGATTTATAGGGCTACACACATCTTTAAATCCACAAGATTCAAAAGTTCCCTTTAATTTCTTGAACTCGGTGCCCAGGCAAACTAAGACACTTAAATTGGGACCGAGGGAGTAAAAGATTCTAGCAAGCCATTCTATAGAATCATATTTTCAGGACATCAACAGAAACTAGTCGCAATACATTGTTCTTAAATGAGTACAAAGGAGGAATGCAGGGGAAGCAATTTAACAAATCTTATGTAAATATTGATTTAAGCCACATTTCAATATGTTTTTCGAATTCAAGTTGCACAATAAAAGCGTAGTTTTTTTCATGAAAAACATAAGTCATACATGGCAATGAATTCTACAAAACAACAAGTAATGAGTACATCACAAGTGGCCATACGTGAAATTAACCCTGAACAAGAATTACTCAAAAAATACAGAAAGGTGTAAAAAAAAACAGGACTAACCTACAAAATGACCGCGAAGCTCGACACCCGGAGCCTCCCAGCCTCCATATGGATCACCAGGAGTCTCCAAACCAGCAGTTTTCCTAAAACTCCATACCAAACTATCAACATCCAACATCAACAAATACTCCAAATTAGTCCGTTGAGCTATTCCATGCATTGAATTTGGTTCTAATCTCACATCATGAAGTGAAACTTCATTCAACAAACCATCAATCCCTTTAACACCACCAGAATTCTTGATCTTTCTATACATCATCACCCAATCAAATTCCTCTTCCTCCCTCAACATCTTCCTAGGATGCAAATTACTCCAAGCCGAATCATCGGTAGGAGTCAAATGATAATGAGAAAACATCTCTTCTCTCCAAGATTCATTCTTTGAAGATAACAACTCATATCTTAGACTATGTGATGATAATTGAGTAGGAACGTTAGTACACTCCTTACTCAAAACACCCCCACATAACATAGCAAAAAACACCACACCCCACACTTTCAAGAACAGTAAAGATTTCATCTTTATCAAAAAAATGAACCAAAAAAGTTGCAACTCTCAAGAAAAGCTCAAATTTCAATAAAAATTGTACCTTTAATGAACAAAAGACTTCATTTTGATTTAAACAATGAACCCCACAAACTCATTCAAACCTCAAAATTCATAAAGATTGTACCTTTAAAGAACATTAGAACAAAAAAAAAAAATCAATCTTTATTTTTTTTTAGAATAATAAGAGAGCAAAACCAAACCCCACCAATTTATAGCAATCAATGAATAAAGAATGTTGACAATTGAACCAACTAAATACCAGAGTCCCGTGAAAGGCAAGAATTGGTTTTTATTGTATAACAAAAAATAATCCACAAACTATAGATATTTTTTTGTCACTAGTGAATGCAAAAAAATATATAGAGCAGAAAAAAACAAGAAAATTAAAACCCCATTACAGAAATGATCAAAAAAAAAATAAAATAAAATAAGACATTAAGATCAAAATTATTATACTCCAAAACTGAACTTTCACAAATAAAATGCTCTTGGAGCTTAAACAGTAAGACCAAAAAGGAATGGAGTTTAAGCTAAGACAAAAAAGATAAGATATTGATGGGTAAAATTATCAACATATATATAGATATATACATATATAATATACAAAATCAAAGGGTCAGTAAAATATAGATATTGACAGAAGAGAATCATGGATGAGTTGTTGGAGTTAATTTAGGTAGTGGTGCCAAGATTTTCTAACAAATTTAAACATCAAATAATGTCTTAATTGACTGATTACTAAATTTGAGGCAAATAAAGAAAAGAGTTGTTAATATTGTAACTTAATTTTTGACTGAATACGAAATTTGAACCAAATACAGAAAATAATTATTGATGATGTAACTTAATTTTTGACTCAATACAAAATTTGAGGCAAATAAAGAAAATAGTTATTAATATTATGATCTTACATTAAAGTGGTTATATCTTCTTAAATTTGCTAGATAGTCCCTTGCTCTGGACTGTTTTAATCATATCTTTATTTATTATTTTGACTGATTAAAATGTTAATTTCTTTTAAATAAATATTTTCTCTTTAATTCATGTTCAATTAAATAAAAAGAAAGTTAAAATGATGTCTTTCCTTCATACTTCATATACATCAATCGAAAACTTTAAAGTATATCTTTTCACGGATAAAAAAAAATTGTTCAATCGAATATTGTTCTTTTAAAAAAATTATCGGTTAAAAAAGAGATAATCTATTATTTTTGCTTTTAAAAAAATAAAAAATTCAATAAGAGGAAAAAATAGGAGATTGAAAATGAAAGTCAAATCTATCATCCATCACAATATTTATACTCAATATCTTCATTTTGCTTATTGTCTATATATACCTATCGAGCAAGAAAAAAAAAAATGAAACTAAGTCACTTAAAGCAAGGTATAATGATCTTTGATGTAACATTAGACTCCATGATTCAATTAAATCAAATATTTTTATACGAAATACAAGTATTAGCTAAATTTTTAATAAATATTAAAGTTTGAGCTTATAATTATAATATAATATAATGATTGAACACATTAAAATAACAATAATTAATATTGAATAAGCTTGCAATTGAATAGGTATATATGCTATTCGATAAACTTACACTCGAATAAACATGCATTTGAATCAACTTATAATTGAATAAGCATGTAATGAAATATCTTGCCCAATCAGGTAACTTTCATTATTCTAGAATAAGAAGTCAAATCAATTATTCATATATTAGTCCAAAAGTTGAATAATATATCTATTATCTCTCTGTATACTTTGCTCTGATATATTTACATTATATTGTTTATTGATAACTTATTATCATAATCATAATCATGATCAAGAAAGAAATTTTAATTACGGTGATCTTTGTGCACCAAGTAATAACTTTATCAGTAGTGTAAGAAAAAAAGATGAAAAGCTGATAGATTTTTTCGAAGAAAAATAAATTACCTGATAGATTCATAATAGCTTAAATATTTTTCATATATATATATTTATTGGGGAGATGTGGGTGGGTAGGAACTTTTTGGCATTATTTTCATTCTTCCATGTTATCTTGTGATTTGTGAATTGGACTAAAGTGATCACCCGTGAATTTCATACTCCTATTTCGAGGCAACTGCCCTCCTCCCCCACCCCCGCACCCCCAACACACAAAAGAAATAGAAAAAAAAAAAACTTAAACGTGAGGTGTTATTTTAATAAATTCTAAAATTAATATTAAAAAATATTGTAACAAAATCGAGACAAATCCGATTTTAAGTCAGGAAGTAATTGGGATTCCTTGCTTCTGAATTTCATGTGATTATATTTCATTGAAATCGAAAGATAATGATATATTTTTTTTTAGAATTGACTATCATATATATAAATTGCGATCGAAGGAGTAATACATTTAGTACAATATTATTTTGTGTCACCAAAGGACAACTATCTTGCTTGAAGAGATGGACAAGGAAAAAAAAAATTTCTTAAAGAGAAAGGTAATCTTTTAATTATTAAATTTTAAATTTAAAAAATACTCTAACAAATCCAGACAAATTTGATCCAGCAAAGAAAGATCTTTTATTAACATGTTTTTTTCTTAGTAAGTTAATAATGTAATAAACTAAGTAAGCCAATATAAAATATTAGATTGTAAAAGTAGAAATTAAAGATTAAATATAAAATATTAGAGTCAAGAAAGTGGAAAGACTAAATACAAAAGATTAGATCGTAGAAAGTGAAAAGACTAAATATAAAATATTAGATTGCAGAAAATAGAAAGCCTAAATATAAAACATTAGATTGTAGAAAATAGAAAGACTAAATATAAAATTAAGTCACACTTTAAAAAGGTGAAATTAGTAATCAAAATACTAAGATCAATAATATTTTATGATAAATCAAAATATATTAATAGTGGAGGAAAATAGCTTCATGAATAAATAAAAGTATATGATGTGATAAAATGTCTTCCTAATTACTCCCTCTGTCCCTAATTACTTGTCCAAGATTGACACACCTATTAAGAAAACAATTAATGACATGATGAGTTTACCATTTTAACTCTATTAATTATGAAGTGGATGAAAAGTTCTACATTTATCAAAGTAATTAATCATTTAATTGAGGGTATAATAGGTAAAAAAAATTTGTCTTTTCTTGATTTGTCAAAATAGATAAATAATTAGGGACAACTATAAAAAGAAAAGTGGACAAGTAAATAGAAACAACGGGAGTATATTGCGAATAATTTATTTAAATCAATACTTATAAAGAAGTATATAACTATATTAGAGGTGTACTTCAATTCATTTTTTTAGTCTTTTTTTTACCTTTCCTCTTTTCATGATTCCAGACTTTCTTGCTAATTGTCATCAACTCTATGAATATTCCCCTTCACCCACCCAACCTCATGTTCTTTTTTTCTCCTCTTTTTCCTAAATGAAAAATAATTTAGATTTACGTCGTATAAAGTCTTATTTAACGGGAAACACTTTTTGAATGTAGTAAAATGATAAGTTTACTATATTACTTTTTAAATATAAAAAGATCAATATTTTAGAATATACATTGAAAAATGATTATAATCGATTGTTAAAGTAAATTAGAAATTAAGTGATAAATTATCTTTTAATTTTTAAAAATTGAACATCTAATTTAATATAGTAAATAAATAATAGTGGACAAAGAAAGTATTAGATATACATGCCTAGGGCATAAAATAGTACAATGATGAAGAGTTGAATTCTTACATTACATTTAGGACGATATAAGAAAAAAAAAGTAAACACACAAAAAATCAATTGAGATAAATTTTTCGATGTTCCTTATACCACCAAAACTTCAGGCCCTGATTGAATCACATGCACAAGTTGACCTGAACAGGTGCTATTATTACAAAAGAAAATGACATTTTAAATAAATTTTTATCCATATTATATGTGTGCGCACCTACGTGTATATATATATATATATATATATATATATATCTAAAAAAATATCGAATTCAATTAAATCGACATTATACATTAGAGATGTACCTTTGAATGATGTCTCTATTATTGATGTCATAATCAGTTGAGTTGGAAAGTTGGGTCCATCACATGTACTTGTTGCTTTTATGGTTTATAATTCATCATATCACGGGACCATATAATATATGCTTTTATCACCAAAAATAAAAGACAGATTAAAAAGTATATATATATAATATATATATATATATATATATATATATACAAAAATAAAAGACAGATTAAGAAGTATGTATATATATATATATATATATATATATAGAGTACTATTTTAAGATTATTTTTCTTGTGGGTTTTTGCTTCTCTCTATTGGTCATAGGATAAAGTTTAGGAATTGTTAGTTAATGCATTCAAATGTTAGTTATATGTATTTAATTCCCATGTCATATATATAATTTTAATTTAAAGTATCATATAGTATAATTTTATATATTGGCTTGTGAGTGTGTAGATGTTATAGCATTAAATTCAGTTACTTTGATAATAAATATTGATTTTATTCTTTTTGACTCCTGATGATGTCATTAATTAATAGTTGTGTTGATATAAGATTTTTATTAATCATCCTATTTAATTGAAAACACATAAACTCTCAATGAAAAGAACATGGTGTATTCAATTGAAACAATTCTCTAGAAACTTTCAAAATACTGTTTAAATGACAAAACAATTGCAAATGAAAAAAATTATCAACGAATAAAGAAATGCAAATTTAGATGCCATGCCTTCAACTATGAGAACCAATTTGGTTATATATGTTGAGTTGGGGAATGACTTCATTGAAACATGTTGAGCATGAAAGATGAAAATTTAATAATATGGAGGTGGCGGTGATGGAGAAGGTGATGGTTTCTTGAAGTAGTCATTTTTTGGCAAAGACGACACCTTGTATGCTGGTTTAGGCATTGAGGGTACCTCTGGAACAGATGACATCTGCTTGTAGTTATCTTCTGGAACTGATGGATTTTTGTAGTAGTCATTCTTAGGTAAAGAAGACACCTTGTTTTCCTGTTTAGGTACTAAGGGTACCTCTGGAACAGATGACACCTTGTTGTAGTTATCTTCTGGAACTAATGGTTTCTTAAAGTAGTCATTTTTTGGCAAAGACGACACCTTGTATTCTGGTTTAGGCTCAGTGGATACCTCTGGAATAGATGACACCTTCTTGTAGTGATCTTCTGGAACTGATGGCTTTTTGTAGTAGTCATTCTTTGGTAAAGAAGACACCTTTTTTTCCTATTTAGGTACTAAGGGTACCTCTGGAACAGATGACACCTTGTTGTAGTTATCTTCTGGAACTGATGGTTTCTTAAAGTAGTCATTTTTTGGCAAAGACGACACCTTGTATTCTGGTTTAGGCTCAGAGGGTACCTCTGGAACAAATGACACCTTCTTGTACTGATCTTATGGAATTGGTGGTTTCTTGTAGTAGTTCTTTGGTACAGAAGGCACCTTGTATTCCTCTTTAGGCACTGAGGGCACCTTTGAAAAATATGACACCTTTTTGTAGTTATCTTTTGGAATTGATGGCTTCTTGTAGTAGTCGTTCTTAGGAAAAGATGGAAACTCGTATTCTTGTTTAGGCATTCATGAGGGCACCTTGTATTCCTGTTCAGGAATTGAGGGTATAACTTTCTTGTAGTTATCTTCTGAAACTATTGGTTTCTTGTAGTAATCATTCTTCAATAAAGATGGCACCTCATATTCCTTTTCCGGCGTGCTTGGTACTTTATTGTATGTTGAATCTGATGATTCATAAGAATAAGGTGAATATGCCATAGTGCTTGTGGCAATCAAGAAAAATACCAAAGCACAAGCAAATTGAGGCACTTGTTTCTTCATTTGGCTTCCCATTTAGAAGATTTTTATTTTAAGGCTAGATAGATGGTTATATTTTTCTTTTTCTTGTGTTTTAAAATGGAGAAACTATGTGTTTGTATAGCTTAGCTAATATGGTGACTTGCTGTTTGGATGCTCTCAAATAAGATTTTTCCATTTTTTTGGTTAATGCTATTCCACTATGGTCTTGAGATAATGGGAAGCCATGAAGAATTAGTACAAATTTTCTCTATTTAATAATTTAAATCCAAACTTTTATGACTTCCAAGAATGTTGTTCTTGTTTTATTTTTTATTGGTACAATGAAAATTTGATTAAATAAAATTTTGAAAGTTGAGATGTGTGTCGGCCTAACAAATATTGTCCATTAGTTTTATGTAATTTAGATGCTTTGAGCACGACTTATAATTCACATCATGGGACCATAAAATATTATTTTGTGTTTGATTAGGTTTTGATTCAAACATGAAAAATCGAAAGTTATTGTTTCCAATGTCATAAATATTAAAATTTTTTATTTGATTTAATAATCTTTGTTATTCAGAATTTATTGATTTAGATTAATCTAAACTTGTCATCATGTATGATTCATTTTTAGGGGAAGAAGTTCTCTATGGACTATGAGAGATTAATCTATTTCCCGGGATCAAACCTTATGCATCAAGTTTTGAGTCAATCAAGATTATTTGATTTTTTCTCATAATATTTTAAAAGTTCCGGTTTTAAAAAATATATATCATACATATAGTTTTTAAAAATTCTACTTGAAGGCCAAAACTTTTGCAAAATAAATAAAAAGAGAATGTTTAATCTATGTTATTATAGGAACCTCCATATTAATCCCAAGGTGGTTATCCAATAAATCGCTAATGCACTTAAATTGCCGCTAAATATTGCTTTATTATATGAAGGTGTTGCAGAAATTAATTAAATCTGTAAAATTTTATCGTAAGTAGTGTAACATTTAAGTAACAGTCTCCAACCCGGCTTCTCTTTATTTAATTAAAATGATTCACTACTTGGCTCACTTTATTTTTTTATCTCCAATAAATTGTATATTCCATTGTTTTGCTATAGTAAGTGAACAAACTCACAATTGCTGGAAGAATAGATGAAACTACATAAATTTCAATAAAAAGAGCTTTGATATCATGCCTTCGAACTCATAATATTCAATTGAACAATTATGTGGAAACATATAAAATACAATATAATTTAATGAAATGATAAAAACAATTGCAACTCAAACTAAGGTATGAAAAGGAGAAAAAAACAACAAATAAAGATTACGAATGCGTTCAACTCATAATATGAGAACCATTTTGGTTATGTAGGTTCACCTGAAGAAGGATTTCCTTGAAACATGTTGAACATGTGAAAGATGAAAATTTAATAATATGGAGGTGGTGGTGATGGGGAAGGAGTTGAAGATGATTCATGGTAGTAAGGAGGAGGGGGTGATGGAGAAGGTGATGGTTTCTTGAAATAGTCATTCTTTGGCAAAGAAGACACCTTGTATTTTGGTTTAGTTACTGAGGGTACCTCTGGAACATATGATACCTTCTTGTCGTTATCTCCTGGAACTGATGGTTTCTTGTAATAGTCATTCTTTGGCAAAGAAGACACCTTGTATTCTTGTTTAGGTACTGAGGTACCTCTGGAGCATATGACACCTTCTTGTAGTTATCTTTTGGAACTGATAGTTTCTTGTAATAGTCATTCTTTGGCAAAGAAGGCACCGTGTATTCTTGTTTAGGTACTGAGGGTACCTCTGGAACAGATGACACCTTCTTGTAGTTATCTTCAGGTACTGATGGTTTCTTGTAATAGTCATCCTTTGGCAAAGAAGGCACCTTGTATTCCTGTTTAGGTACTGAGGGTACCTTTGGAACAGATGACACCTTGTAGTTATCTTCTGGAACTGATGACTTCTTGTAGTAATCATTCTTTGGCAAAGATGACACCTTATATTCTTGTTTAGGCACAGAGGGTACCTTGTATTCATGTTTAGGAACTGAAGGTACTTTCTTGTAGTTATCTTCTGAAACTAATGACTTTTTGTAGTAATCATTCTTTTGGCACATAGGGTACCTTGAATTCCTCAGTTTTGGTTACTGTAGTAGGTACTTTATTGTATGTTGTACCTGTTGATTCATAAGAATAAGGTGAGTATGCCATAGTAGAAGTGGCACTCAAGAAAAATGTCAAAGCACAAGCAAATTGAAGCCATTGCTTCTTCATTTGGCTACCCATTGAGAATATTTGAATTCTAATTAAGGCTAGATAGTTATGTTTTTTTTTTTCTTGTGTATTCTTGAATGGAGGAAATAGGAGTTTATATAGCTCAACTAAGATGGTGACTTGATGATTTTAATGCTACCAAATAATCCAAACATATAAAAGATTTTCCCATATTTTTGGTTAATGCTATTCCACTAATTAGGTCTTGAGATAATGGAAAGCCATGAACAATTAATTTGATAACTCCATTAATGGAGATTCAAAGCTTAAGTAATTGAAGACAGAATTGAGAAGAAGAGAAGAAGAGAAGAAGAGAAGAAGATCTTATTAAGCACACATCAAGTTGCCTTACATTGCTTTATTATTAGAATGAATAATACATCTGTACTTAGATGTATATATACACACTTATGACTCTAACAAACTTTCTAACTGATTCTGACGGGATCTGGACCCTTTTAACTAACTAACTAATTGACTAACTCATACATGTAGCTTGTTATTCCTCTATACTAATCAACACTCCCCCTCAAGCTCATGGTTGAAATACATTCTTCAGTCCAAACTGATCCATCAACTCATTGTGCTGCATCATCCCTAGTCCCTTAGTAAGTAGATCGGCTGGTTGATCTTTAGTGTTCATATGTTTAGTCCTTATCACCCCTTGACAAAGTCTTTCTCTAACAAAGTGACAATCAATGTCAAAATGTTTTGTTCTTTCATGAAAGATTGTCACATATCATTTTCACTGGCAAGGATACTTTAATTCCCAGTTCTTTGTACAAACCAATCAACTAGGTTACTTCAACAGTGCATGAAGCCATGCTTCTAAACTCTGCTTCAGCAGAACTCCTTGAAACCGTGTCCTATTTCTTAGACTTCCAAGAGATGAGTCCTCCTCCAAACTTAACCAAATATCCTGTGACTGACTTTCTGGTTTCCAAGCATGCTCCCCAGTCAGAATCACAGTAGGCCGTTAGTGTAGTGGTGTCTTCTGCAGGCATAAACAACCCTAAACCAGGTGCTTTCTTGATGTATCTGACGACTCTTAGAGCTGCATCCATATGTGATTGTTTAGGGCAATGCATAAACTGACTTAAGACCTGTACTGAGAATGCAATATCAGGTCTCGTCATGGTCAGATATAAAAGTCTTCCTACTAGTCTTTGGTACTGTGTAATATCCATTAGAATGTCATCATCCCTAGCAGCTCCATTGTTAATGTGCTCATCATATTTGACTGATGTGAGCTTTTGATTAATTTCCAATGGTGTGCAAGCTGGTTTTGCTCCCCCTAGGCCAGATTCGGATATCAACTCTAAGGCATACTTCCTTTGTGACATTATTATCCCCTTGTTGGACCTAGAGAATTCAATGCCAAGAAAGAACTTCAATTCTCCCAAATCTTTCATCTTGAACTTCTTTTGAATTTCTAGCCTAGTGTCACACAACAGCTGGTGATTGTTTCCAGTGATCAATAAGTCATCTACATAGACTAGTATTACCACAGTATCATTGCCAGCCAATTTTGTAAACAAGGAATAATCATAATGACTCTGCTTGAACCCCATAGTTACCAAAGCCTCTGTTAGTTTCACATTCCACTGCCTTGGTGCTTGTTTGAGCCCATACAAAGACTTGTGTAATTTACAGACCTTATGACTCTCCCCCTGTCTGGAAAAACCACACGAAATGTCCATGTATACCTCCTCAAGAAGATCTCCATTGAGAAAGGCATTGTGAACATCCATTTGAAAGATGTACCAGCCTTTCGAGGCAGCTAGTGCTATAATTGATCTGACTGTAACCATCTTTGCAGCTGGACTAAATGTTTCGCCATAGTCAAGGCCCTCTCTTTGGCTAAACCCCTTGGCGACAAGGCGAGCCTTGAACCTCTCCACCTCTCCGGATGACAAGTATTTAACTTTATAAATCCACCTACAACCAATAGGCTTCTTTCCAAGTGGAAGATCAACAATACTTCATGTCTTGTTATTTTGCAAAGCATCAATCTCTAACTGCATTGCTTTGACCCAAGCTGGATCAGAAGCAGCTTCTTTGTAAGACACAGGCTCACGAACAACTGAGTATGCTCTTAATACCTGTTGATAAGATTTGGACAACTGAGAATATGTGAGATGATCAGTTAATGGATAGAGACAAATGTTGCCTCGTGGCTGAGTGACAAACTCTTGCAATCAAATTGGAGGTTTGCTGACCCTAGTGGATCGTCTAGTTGATTTAGTTGGGAAAATAGAAGGTGGAGGGTGAACTGTCGGCACATGAATAGGAGAACCAATTGGGCCATCAGGGAATGATTCAGGCACAACTGGAATCTGTTGTTGAGGTGAACTATTAGCACTGGATATGACCAAAGGACTGTCATCTTGTGGCACTAAATCCAGCACTGGAAACATAGGATTGGATGCTTCCTGAGCATGCTTAAAGGGAAATACATGTTCGTGGAAAACAACATTTCGGCTAACAAAGAAATCATGACCATAAAGATCATACAAAATGTACCCTTTTTTTGTGGAGGAATACCCCATAAGTACTGCTGGAATAACCCTCGGTGAAAATTTGTCCAACACTTTAGGACAAGCTGCATAACATAGATAACCAAATACCCTCAAATGAGACAAAGATGGAGGATGCCTGTACAACCTTTCAAAAGGTGATTGGAAACCAAGAACTCTTGAAGGCAGCCTGTTCAATATGTATACCGAAGTGGAAACATATTCACCCCAGTACTGCAGTGGAATAGAAGCCTGAAACCTGATAGATCTTGCCACATTTAAGATGGTTTTGTGTTTTCTTTCAGCAATATCATTTTGCTGTGGTGTATACACACAAGTTGTTTGATGGACAATGCTAAGGTCTCTTAGCATGCTTTGAAACTCATGACTAAAAAATTTGCACCCATTATTTGTTCTCAAGGTTTTAACAGTGGTGGAGAATACATTGTTAACCTGTGTAAGAAATCTCCTTAGGACCACTATACTATCAGCTTTGGAAGCAAGTAAAAACACTCAAGTATATCGGCTGTAATCATCCACAACTGTAACAAAGAACCTTTTTCCATTATACGTGGGCACTTTGTATGGTCCCCATATATCACAATGCAGCAATTCAAATACACATTTAGACACAGTAGTACTTAGGGAAAAAGGGAGTTTAGTGTGCTTAGCTAGAGGGCACACTGTACAATGTGACTTATCTTGGCTATTTAATGCACTAAGAGATTTGTGTCTCTTTATTATATCAATGGGTGCATGTCCTAACCTTTTGTGCCATATATCAGCTGACTCACAGAGAGAAAGAAAATGTAACGAAGGTAAAACACTGGACTTAGTAACAGAGGAGTTATGACTTTGACTCCTAGAATTCAAACTAACATTGACCAGCTTCCTTGGAGCTTGATTAGGTCCCCTTGTTATGTAGAGTCCATGATCTTCCTTACCAATCCCCTTCACCTGAGCAGTGTAGAGATCCTGAAAAACACAAAAGTCAGGAAAGAATGCCACCATGCATTTGAGTTCCATAGTGAGCTTAGAGACTGATACTAAGTTAACTTGAAAATCAGGTAAGTATAGCACATTGGATATGGTTTGGTTAGCTAAGATACATGTGCTACCAATGTGAGACACATCAACTGTGTTACCATTAGGTAGGTGCACTTTGCTAGTTGAATCACTTGGAGCTGCATTGTGAGTAGCAAGTGAAGCTAGAGACAAGGTGATATGATGAGTAGCTCCTGTATCTATAATCCATTCAGCAGGACCATAGAAAGACAAAGATGCAGAAGGAGAATTACCTGCATCTACAGAAGAAATTTTTGCATGTGACTCCACTGATCTGTCACCATCTATTTTTTAAAGCAGTTGAAGAATCTGTTGATATTGTTCCTGAGTGAAGAAAGTCGCAGATCGCTTGCAGTAGCAGATCGTCCTTTGATTGCTCCCTGAAGAAACCTCAACCTGGTTAACAGAACCACTTTGAGTGGAGCCTTTTCTCTTTGACTTAAAATCTGCTGGATATCCAACAATTTTGTAGCATTGCTCTTTGGAGTGACCTTTGCATCCACAGTGAGAACATATCACAGTCTGCCTTGGTTTGTTACTTCCAGATGAGCTTGCACCACCATTATACCCTCGACTAGAACCAGAGCTATTACTTGATCCCGTATGATAAGTCGAATTTCTGTGACTGTACATAGTTGCACCTTCAATCAGACCAATTCCTGAACTAGGGGAATGCACTAGGTTTCTTTGAGACTGTTGATCCATAAGAAGAGCATAGGCTTTGTTCAATGTAGAAATTGGACTCATCATGAGAATTTGACTTCTCGGTGAGGAGTAAGACTCATTTAGACCCATCAAAAATTGAAGCAATCTCTGATAGTCACAATGTTCACTAAATTTCCTCGATTCTGCACAAGGACATGATGGACAGGGCATAATAGCATCATATTCATCCCAGAGATCTCTCAGTTTGGAAAAATAGTCAGCAATGGTCATTGTTCTTTGTGTGAGAGTATGAATTTCTCTGTGAATTTGAAAGATCCTAGATCCATTCACATTATCAAACCTTTCCTTAAGATCTAGCCAGACTTTCCTTGCATCAGATGAATACACAACTGAACTTAGTAATCCCGGTCTAACAGCATTCACGATCCAGGACAAAACTACAGCATTACATTTCTCCCACTGATCATGTAACACTGATTCAAACATGGATTTAAGAAATCTACCATCCACAAATCCTAACTTGCTACGACCTACAAGTCCAATTCTAAACGATCTACTCCACAGTGCATATTTCTCAGAACCAGTTAATTCCAGAGAAATTAAGGAGCTACCCGAGTATCCAGTATGTGCGTAAATAGAGGATGATTGTGATCTATGACTGGAAATGTAGCCACTGGAATAGCACCATTATTTGTACCTTCACTTGTACTGTCAATCGCCATGGGCAGAGATATGAACTGCACCTTAATTGAACCTTCGATGATTCCTTTCGAGTCTCACTTGATTAGCGATGAACTCTGATCACCAGTGGTCGATTAATACTCACAGAAGCTACCCTACGATCAGTAGCTCTGATACCATGATAACTCCATTAATGGAGATTCAAAGCTTAAGTAATTGAAGACAGAATTGAGAAGAAGAGAAGAAGAGAAGAAGATCTTATTAAGCACACATCAAGTTGCCTTACATTGCTTTATTATTAGAATGAATAATACATCTGTACTTAGATGTATATATACACACTTATGACTCTAACAAACTTTCTAACTGATTCTGACGGGATCTGGACCCTTTTAACTAACTAACTAATTGACTAACTCATACATGTAGCTTGTTATTCCTCTATACTAATCAACATAATTCATATCGACTTACCTATTTTTACAAAAATAATTCCAATCTTTTATTGACTTCCAAGAATGTTGTTCTTGTTCCCTTTTGTTGGTACATTGGATATTTGATTAAATAATATATATGTTGTTGGCCTAATAAATATTTGTCCATTTGTTATATGTACTTTTGAATATTCTTTGAGCACGACTTAAAATTCTCATCATTATACATACTTTGCATCACCAAGAATGATAATATATTGGAAGCTATTATTTCATTAGTGCTTTTATATTTGAAGTATAAATCTAAACCAAAGCTAATTCTTTTTATTAATATGTAATCAGATCAAAATGATTTACAACTGACAATGCTCTAATAAATCAAACGGGCCCAAAAACTTAAAAAGGAAGGGCATTTTTATGGAAATTTAACAAAATCGCTGATTAGATCTAATTACATCTTTATCTCTACTCTTTTTCAAATTACAAAAATGTCTTAAATTTGGTGGAATTCATATACGTCTCAAAACATTCCAATACATCGCGTTCCGGTTTGGATACATCCCTCAACATCCCGATACATCGCATCTCAGTTTCAGATACATCACTCAACGTCTTGATATATCGCGTAAAGTGATGCATCCGACCAATACATCGTGTAGAGTGATGTATACGAAAATAGGAGAGAGTAGAAATTTTTGTAATGTTTTCAAATAGTAGGAAATTTTAGAAAATATAGTAAAATAAGTAGCGTATTTAGGTAATTTTTCCTATTTTTATACGGTATAGTGTAACTCAATGACACTTACTAATATTGTATTTTCTTTCTTTATTTTGCTTGTTGTTTTGGTAACATGAACTGCCGGCCACTCTACTCTTGGTATTGGAATCACCAAATCCTCAGTGATGGTTGTTATTTTGCTATTAAATTTATGAGAAATTAATTGACAATTGCTGGAAGAATTGGGAATATATAGATATAATAATAAACTTTCAATAAAATTAAAAAAAACTTTTATTCAGTTGACATAAATCTCTGGATACATTCAAAAATAGAATTTAAATGACAAAACAATTGCAACTCAAAGTAGGAAAGAAAAGAAAACAAATAAAGAATTACAAATTTTGATAGGCATTGATATCATGCCTTCGAACTCATAATATGAGAACCCTATGGGTTATTTATGTTGAGCCGGAAAAGGACTTCATTGAAACATGCTGAACATGAGAGATGAAAATTTAGTAATATGGAGGTGGTGGTGATGGAGAAGGTGATGGTTTCTTGAAGTAGTCCATTTTTGGGAAAGACGGCATCTCGTATTCTAGTTTAGGCATTAAGGGTATCTCTGAAACAATTGGCACCTTCTTGTAGTTATCTTCTGGAATTGATGGTTTCTTGTAATCATTCTTTGGCAAAGAAGGCATCATGTATTCTTGTTTAGGTACCGAGGGTACCTTGTAGTCATTATCTATTGAAACTGATGGCACCTTCTTATAGTTATCTTCTGGAACGAATGACGACTTCTTGTAGTAGTCATTCTTAGGCAAAGAAGAAACCTTATATTCCTGTTTAGGCACTGAGGGTACCTTTGGAACAGATGACACCTTCTTGTAGTTATCTTCTGGAACTGATGGCTTTTGGTTATAGTCACTCTTTGGCAAAGAAGGCACCTTGTATTCCTGTTTAGGCACTGAGGGTACCTCTGGAACAGATGGCACCTTCCTATAGTTATCTTCTGAAATTGATGGCTTCTTGTAGTAGTCATTCTTTAGCAAAGAAGGCACCTTGTATTCCTGTTTAGGCACAAAGGGTACCTCTGAAACAGATGGCACCTTCTTGTAGTTATCTTCTGGAACTGATGGTTTATTGTAGTAGTCATTTTTTGGCAAAGGCGGCACCTTGTATTCTGGTTTAAGCACTGAGGGTACCTCTGGAACAGTTGACACCTTCTTGTAGTTATCTTCTTGAACTAATGGCTTCTTGTAGGCATTCTTTGGTAAAGAAGGCATCTTGTATTCCTCTTTAGGCACTGAGGGTTCCTTGTAGTTGTTATCTTTTGAAATTGAGGGAACCTTCTTATAGTTATCTTCTGGAACTGATGACTTTTTGTAGAAGTCATTCTTTGACAAAGAAGGCACCTTGTATTCCTCTTTAAGCACTGAGGGTACCTTGTAATCTTCACTTTTAGCTACCGTGACTGGTACTTTATTGTATGTTGAATCTGTTGATTCATAAGAATAAGGTGAATATGCCATAGTGCATCTGGCAAAAATGCCAATGCACAAGAAAAATGCCAAAGCACAAGCAAAGTGCTTCTCCATTTGGCTTCCCATTGAGAAGATTTGTATTTTAAGGCTAGATGGTTATATTTTTCTTTTTCTTTGTGTGTTTTAGAATGGAGGAATTAGGAGTTTATATAGCTTAACTAAGATGGTGATTTGGATGCTCTCAAAATAATCCAAACAAATCAGAGATTTTCCAAATTTTTAGGTTAATGCTGAGCCACTAAGGTCTTGAGATAATGGGAAGCCATGAACAATTTTTGTTGGTTCATTGAAAATTAAGTCCAATCTTTTATTAACTTCCTAGAATGTTGTTCTTATTTTTTTTTTGGTACGTTGAAAATTTGACTTAGATAGAATATTTAAAGTTGAAATATATATGTTGTTGGCCTAACAGATATTATTCATTATTTTGTGTCATGAGAATTGGTTGAGTGAAAAGTTGTATGTATTAGATTGATACTTTGAGCACGACTTAAAATTCACATCATGGGACCATACATTATATATACATACTTTAGTAACAATATATTGGAAATTATTATTTCTAATATATATCATATATTTAATTATATGTTTAGTTTAATTATTTCGTATTTAGATAAATCATTGCTAAATTACTCCCCTAAATTGCTAGTAAATTCACCTTAATCGTCGCTAAATTCATCAAAATTCTTGTTGCATTCACCTAAATGACACCAAATTCCCATAAACCATTGTCGTTAAATGCACATAAACAACCGCTAAATTCACGTATTAATTTTATGTTTTGGTTTAACGATTTGGTATTTAGATAATCACTGCTTAATTCACCTAAGCGCCGTTAAGTGCTTTTATATATTAAGTAGTAATCTAAAAAAGCTAAAAATATTTAATATCTTTATCTGATCAAAATGATTTACGGCTGGCAATGATGTAATTTAAATCAAATGTGCCCAAAAAATATAAAAAAGGGAGAGCATTAGTTAAAGTATAAATTAACTCAATATAATGACACTTGCAACAATTATTATTTTCTTTCTTTTGCTTGTTGTTTTGGTAACATGGAATCACCAAATCCTCACTGATTAAATTTTTGTGAAGAAATTAAATGGCAATTGCTGGAAGAAAAGATGAATCTACATATATGTATAAACATTCAATAAAAAGAAATTGTATTCAATTGAAATAAATCTCTAGGATTTAAATGACAATACAATTACAATCCGAAATAGGAATAGAAAAAAAATCAAATAAAGAATTACAAATTTTGATATCACGCCTTCTAACTCAAAATATGAGAACCCTATGGACTATATATGTTGAGCTAGAGAAGGACTTAAATGAAACATGCATGTTGCACATTAAAGATATGGAAATTTAATAATATGGAGGTGGTGGTGATGGAGAAGGTGATGTTTTCTTGAAGTAGTCACTTTTTGGCAAAGACGACACCTTATATTCTGGTTTAGGTACTGAGGGCACCTGTTTGTAGTTATCTTCTAGAACATATGGCTTCTTGTAGTAGTCATTCTTAGTCAAAACAGGCACCTTGTATTCTTCCTTAGGCACTGAGGGCACCTTTGGAACATATGACACCTTTTTGTAGCTGTCTTCTGAAACTGATGGCTTCTTGTAGTAGTCATTCTTATGCAAAACAGGCACCTTGTATTCTTCCTTAGGCACTGAGGGCACCTTAGGAATATATGACACCTTTTTGTAGTTATCTTCTGGAACTAGTGGCTTCTTGTAGTAGTCATTCTTTGACAAAGAAGACACCTTGTATTCTTCTTTAGGCACCGAGGGTACCTCTGGAGCATATGACGGCTTCTTGTAGTTGTCTTCTGGAACTGATGACTTCTTAAAGTAGTCAAATTTTGGCAAAAATGACTCCTTATATTCTGGTTTAGCCATCGATGGTACCTCTGGAGCATATGACACCTTCTTGTAGTTGTCTTTCGGAACTGATGGCTTCTTAAAGTAGTCATTCTTTTGCAAAGAAGGCATCTTGTATTCTTCTTTAGGCACTGAGGCAACCTTTGGAACATATGACACCTTTTTGTAGCTTTCTTCTGAAACTGATGACTTCTTAGAGAAGTCAAATTTTGGCAAAAATGACTCCTTGTATTCTGCCTCTGGAACGTATGAAACCTTCTTGTAGTTATCTTCTGGAATTGATGGTTTCTTGTAGTAGTCGTTCTTAGGCAAAGATGGCAACTCGTATTCCTGTTTAGGCATTGAGGGCACCTTGTATTCCTTTTCAGAAACTGTTGGTATTTTCTTATAGTTATCATCTGAAACTGATGACTTCTTGTTGTAATCATTCTTCAGCAAAGATGGCATCTCATATTCCTTTTCCGGCTCTGAGAGTACCTTGTAGTTTTCACTTTTAGCTACTGTGGCTGGTACTTTATTGTATGTTGAATCTGATGATTCATAAGAATAAGGTGAATATGCCATAGTGCATGTGGCAATCAAGAAAAATGTCAAAGTACAAGCAAATTGCTTCTTCATTTGGCTTCCCATTGAGAAGATTTGGATTCTTAAGGCTAGATGGCTATTTGTTTTTCCTTTTTGTTGTGTGTTTTAGGATGGAGGAACTAGGAGTTTATATAGCTTAACTAAGAAGGTGATTAGATGATTTGGATGCTATCAAAATAATCCAAACATATGTTTGATTTTCTCATTTTTTGGTTAATGCTGTTCCACTAAGGTCTTGAGATAATGGGTAGCCATGAACAATTAATTTATACACATTTGATTCACTCACTTATTTTTAAAAATTAAAATCCAAACTTTATTGACTATTCCAAGAATGTTGTTCTATTTCTTTTTTGTTGGTTAATTCACTGATAATTTGATTAAATAAAATTTTAGAATTGAAATATGTATATACATATGCCTAACAAATATTGTTCATTATTTGATGTCATGATCAAAATTAGTTGGGTCCACAAGTTTTGATGCTTTGAGCACGATTTATATTGACAGAATATTTTGGATTTGATGGAAGCTATTTATTTCCAGTATTATCATATATACACTATAAAATTGGCTAAATGCACCTAAATATCACTGCTAAACTTTTTAATGTGTGAAGGAGTTGCGAAGAATCAGTTGTTGGGACATAATATTTATTATAAAACAATTGATTATCTAGTTTTAATAATGTTTCAAAAATATCATTTACTTATTTAATTTGTGTCATTTACTTATATACTCCTAGTAGATGTAGATGATTCAGTCTATAGAAATTTATCTTCTGACTAGAAGATTAAATCGTTGATTCTTATATTTCATCATCCGTACATAATATTTTATAGTGAGTAGTGAAATATTTCAACAATTATCCCCGCCCGACTTTTCTTTATCTGATAAAAATGATCCATGACTGGAAATTATGAAACTTTAATTTAATACAAAATAGGCCAAAAAAGGTCATTTATGTCAATTTTGCTGAATGAGTTATCTCAAAAAAGAGCTCTTCCATTAAATAGAAAGAATTCTGATTTACATGCCTAAAAATCTGCTATATATCCCTAAATATATGTATTCCTAATTGTAATATCTCTGAAAATATGCTACATTAATCTATGCTATCTCCTATCATCATTACACAAATATTTAGAGTTATAACATAGATATGTACAGATATTTAGAATCTGTCCAATCATGCTAGCATCCCCCCTCAAATTGATGTTGGTGGATAAAAAAGCATCAATTTGCCTACCAGAAACTGATGACGTTGTCGTGCCATAGACTTTGTAAATACATCAGCTATTTGAAGATCACTGGATACATGTGGAAGAGTAATGACTCTCTTATCTACAGCTTCTCTAATATAATGACAGTCCACTTCAATGTGTTTGGTCCTTTCATGATAAACTGGATTAGTAGCAATCTGAATAGCACTTGTGTTGTCAACATGGAGAGGAGTGTGATTAGATTGAGGAAATCCAATTATGCAAGTAAACCACGAAGCCAAACAATCTTAGAGCAAGCAGTAGACATTGCTCAATATTCAGATTCGGTAGAAGATTTTAATACACGGTTTTGCTTTTTGCTCTTCCAAGATATCAAGGAATCTCCAAGAAACATGCACAACCCGTGACGGAGCGAAGAGTATCAAGACATCCAGCCCAATCAGAATCACTAAATGCATTAAGCTGAATCTCAGAACCACTAGGAAAGAATAATCCACAAGTAGATATTCCCAAGAGATATCGAATGATGCGACGGACAACCACCAAATATAGATGACGTGGAGCCTGCATAAATTGATTCACTTGTTGAACTGCAAAAGAGATATCATGCCGAGTAATAGTAAGATAATTTAGGCTCCCAACTAATTGCCGATACAAAGTTGGATCAGCAAGAAGATCTCCTTCCGCATGACAATACTTTACATTCAATTACAATGAAGTATTTACAGAGGAAGATTCTTGAAGACCAGCTAAAGCAATCAAGTCCTGAGTATATTTATGTTGGTTCAAGAACACACCTAAAGAATTATAATGAACTTCTAACCCCAAAAAATATATAAGAATACCAAGATCTTTCATATGAAAAGAATCCTTAAGCTGCTGCTAGAGGCTAGTGATTAATGAAGAATCAGTTCCTGTGATAATAATGTCATTTACATACACCAAAAGAAGAACACAACCAGTAGATGTTTTTCGAAGAAACAAAGACGAATCATATTTGCTCTGCTCGAAAGAGAATTGAAGCAAAGTAGACCGACACTTGTCAAACCAAGCTCTTGGAGCTTGTTTTAATCCATATAAAGATCGCTTCAACTTGCATACATCTGATGTAGGTGATGAGAACAAACCAGGTGGGGGTTTCATATAAATATCTTCTTTGAGATCACCATGAAGAAAAACATTTTTGACATCCATTTGATAAAGAGGCCAATTTTGTGATGCAGCAATGACAATGATAGTTCGCACCGTAGTCATTTTTGCTATAGGTGCAAAAGTATCCTCATAATTTACACCATACTCCTGTGTGTTGCCAAGGACCACCAATCGAGCTTTGTACCGATCAAGAGTTCTATCAAAATTAAGTTTAATTGAATAAGCCCATTTACTTCCAATTGGACGGACATTTGGAGGACAAGGAACAATATCCTATGTGTTATTTTCTTTAAGAGCCAAAAGTTCCTCCTCCATTGCTTTTTGCCAACATTCAAGCTTGGAGGCTTGTGAGTAACCTGTTGAAATAGAGATGGTGGATAAAGTAGAAGAAAAACCATATGTTTAGGAGTTTGAGACACTCTAGTAGATCGCTGAGGAGGCTCAAGAGGAGCATACCTTGAAGAAATCTCAGATTCTGGTTATGGAGCAGTCTCAGATGGCGGATCTATTTCGGGATGGGGTAACGTTGGCTGACATTGTTCATACACAAATCCTAGTTTGAACCGCTTAGAAGACAATGACAAATCCTCAAAAGTAGGAAGAAGAGGAGAAACAGAAGATGACTCAACATGAGTAGGAAAGAAATACTGATTCTCAAAGAAACTAACATTTCTAGAAATACGAAATTTGTTAGAACTTAGATCATAGCAAATAAAACCTTTCTGCAAAGTACTATAGCCCATAAAAGCACATTTAATAGACTGAACAGAGAGTTTATTGCGTTGAAAAGGAGGCAAGTGCACAAATCAAACACAACCAAACGTATGAAAACTATGATAGCTGGAATGCTTATGAAAAAGATGATAATATAGAGACTCAAGATTTAATACTTTAGATGGAAGTCTATTAATCAAATAGACATCAGTAGACAACGCTTCAACCCAATATTTAGATGGAACAAAGGATTCAATCAATAAAGTACGAGTGACATCTAAAATATGACAATTTTTACGCTCAGCTACCCCATTTTGTTGTGGTGTATATGGGCAAGAGTGTTGTGAAACAATTCCTTTCTCAAGCAAGAAATTATTGAATTCATGAGACATATTCTCCACCAGAATCAGATCTTAATATTTTGATGCATGTGAAAAATTGAGTCTCAACGTAAGCCAAAAATTTCTTGAAGATGGAAAACACTTCAAATTTAGATCGAAGAAAATACACCCATGTAAACAGACTATAGTCATCTATAAATGTCACAAAATACTTGAAATGAGCATGACAAATAACTGGTGAAATTCCCCAAACATCACTATGAATGACATCAAAACACTTTGCAGCACGACTACCAAAATTAGGAAAAGGAAGAGTTTTACTTTTGCCTAATTTACAAGTAGAACAATCAAAGGAAGCAACTGAAAATTAATTTTTTTTCCTAATAAACCAGAATTGGACAAATGAGATAACACAATAGAATTTGGATGTCCTAGACGTTTATGCCAAACCTCATTCTTAGTAGTGATAGAAGCAAAAGCTAGAATACGAGGAATAGAAAAGTGTATAGGAAACAATCTTCCAACTTTAGGCCCCTTCGCGATTATCGTCCCTGACACCTGATCCTGCACAAGGTAACCATTACGAGAAAAATTCACATCACAATTGTTATCTACCAATTGGCCAACTGAAATAAGACTAGTGGAGAGCTTTGGTGATACAAAAATATTCTTGAAAAAGTTTCAGTAATATCCCCAACCTTGGTAATGGGTAAATTACTATCATTGGCAACCTGAATTTGTGTTGGACCATTATACTCACGGATGTTTTTGAGTATATTAGTTGAGTTGGTCATATGATTGGAAGCGCCAGAATCAACAAGCCAAAATTTAGATATTACCTCATTACCTTGCAGCCCCAAAGCTGAAAATGTTGACAAGATCATTTGTTGTACCATTTCAGGAGTAAGAACTTGTCCTACTGAAGACGAGTTATCTATAGTTGAACCATTTATCCCAACTTTAAAAGCATTTGCCCTAAGGTTTTGAGGACGTGTAGGACACTCTTTGATAATGTGTCCTTGTTGTTTACAATAATTACAGAACTTCTTGCCATAATTGCTAGCAATATGACCATATTTCTTACAACTGTAGCATTGAGTTCTAGCCATATCCATGCCCTTTCCTTTACCTTGAGCTGCAAATGCGACAGTGACAATATTTCCTTGATGAAAATCATTTTGTGTTAAGAGACGCTACTCTTCACGAAGTAATTCCATAAAACAGGCATCCAATGAGGGAGATGGATCACGGTTCATCAAGTTGGAGCGAAAATTTTCAAAATCAGATTGTAATTTCATAAAAAAATTGATCTCGCTTGCTTTGTTCATGAACTCCTTGAATGATGGAGAGAGATTCAGAAGGTATTTTAGCATAAATGATATCGGTAAATTCAGCCCATAAGTTCTGAAATCCAGAGAAATAATCTTGAACAGAGAGACCTCCTTGAAAATACATAACAATTTAATGCTCTAGCTGAAAGCACATTGCGCTATGGTCTTGGTTGTAAACCTTTTGTAAATAATCCCACATGGCCTTTGCTGTCTTGTATGGCCTGAGATTAAGAACAATAAGAGGGTCAATTGACCCTAAAATCCATGTCATCACCCGAGCATCTTTAACCTTCCATTGACCGACCTTTGTAGAATCAGTAGGAGTAGGATCGCTTCCATCTATATGTCCCCATAATTCTTTTCCGGTGACAAATAGTTGGAATTGAAATTCCCAGGCAGAAATAATTTTTTCGTGTGAAACGAACATGGAAAGACTCAAACTGATTTGACGCCATGTTCTTGACAAGCTAAGGAAGATAGAAATGCAATGATACAAAATAACCAGAATGACCAAGAGTAAAATTCCAAGATACTTAGGACTTACTGTTGACTAAAAAACACTAAGCATAACCAAAACTTTCAAAAAAAATTCTGAAAGAAACCACAAATGAAAGACACTAAGAATCAAAGCACTGAAAAAGGCTCTAATACCATGTCAATTTTGCTGAATGAGTTCTCTCAAATGAGAGTTCTTCCATTAAATAGAAAGAATTCTGATTTACATGCCTAAAAATATGCTATATGTCCCTAAATATATGCTATTCCTAATTGTAATATCTCTGAAAATATGCTACATTAATCTATGCTATCTCCTATCATCATTACACAAATATTTAGAGTTATAACATAGATATGTA
Source organism: Solanum pinnatisectum (assembly GCA_035578085.1). Lineage (NCBI taxonomy): Eukaryota > Viridiplantae > Streptophyta > Magnoliopsida > Solanales > Solanaceae > Solanum > Solanum pinnatisectum. The sequence continues at coordinate 470,303 of CM069087.1, forward strand.
CAGATATTTAGAATCTGTCCAATCATGCTAACATTTTCTACGGATTGATTTCTCATATGGTAATTGAATTAATAGTGATTATCAAGGAAAGTCATCTTTTTTCTTGATTCCAACTTTCTTCAACAAAAAAAGTAATTTTTGAGCTAATAACTAAAAGTTGAGTAACTGCATATTCATTGGATAAAGTAATTACTCAATGACACTAATAAAAAATATTTTTTGTATCTTTCATCCAACTTTATTATTTTCTCTAATTTTATTTGTTGTTTTGGTAACCTTGAATATGTATTTTGAAGTTTCTCAATATGGACGTTATGTTCCAGTGTTTTGCTATTAAATTTATGTAAAGAAATTAATAATTGCTGGAAAAATAGATGAATCTATGTACATTTTATAGAGTTGATTTTTCATATTCTAGTGTTCGATATCCGTAATATTGAAGCCCGACTAATCCAGATGAATTCATAAACTTTCAATAAAAAGAATTTGTATTCAATTGAAATAAATCTCTGAAAACATTCAAAATAGAATTTAAATGACAAAACAATTACAATACGAAGTAGGTAAAGAAAATAAATAAATAAAGAATTACGAATTTTGATATCACGCCTTCTAACTCATAATATGAGAACCCTAGCTGGAGGACTTAAATGAAACATGCATGTTCAACATGAAAGATGGAAATTTAATAATATGGAGGTAGTGGTGATGAAGAAGGTAATGGCTTTTTGTAGTAATCATTTTTTGGCAAAGTAGGCACCTTGTATTCAGGTTTGGCAACTGAAGGTACCTCTGGAATAGATGGCACCTTCTTGTAGTTATCTTCAGGAACTGATGGCTTCTTGTACTAGTCATTCTTTGGCAAAGAAGGCACCTTGTATTCAGGTTTAGCAACTGAGGGTGCCTCTTGAACATATGACACCTTTTTGTAGCTATCTTTTGGAATGGTTGGCTTCTTGTAATTATCGTTCTTTGACAAAGAAGGCACATTGTATTCTGGTTTAGGCACTAAGGGTACTTCTGGAACGTATGACACCTTCTTGTAGCGATCTTCAGGAACTGATGGCTTCTTGTAGTAGTCATTCTTTGGCAAAGAAGGCAGCTCGTATTCTTCTTTAGGCACTGAGGGCACCTTCGGAACAAATGACACCTTTTTGTAGTTATCTTCTGGAGTTAATGGCTTCTTGTAGTAATCATTATTTGGCAAAGATGGTACCTTATATTCTGGTTTAGCCATCGAGGGTACCTCTGGAACATCTGGCGCCTTCTTATAGTTATCTTCTGAAACCGATGGCTTCTTGAAGTAGTCAAAATTTTGGAAAAAATGACTCTTTATATTCTGGTTTAGCCATTGAGGGTACCTCTGGAACATCTGACGCCTTCTTGTAGTTATCTTCTGGAACTGATGGCTTCTTGAAGTAGTCAAATTTTGGAAAAAATGACTCCTTATATGCTGGTTTATCCATCGAGGGTACCTCTGGAACATATGACGCCTTCTTGTAGTTATCTTCTGAATATGATGGCTTCTTGTTGTAGTCATTCTTTGGCAATAATGGCACCTTGTATTCCTGTTCGGAAACAGATGGTACTTTCTTATAGTTATCTTCTGAAACTAATAGCTTCTTGTAGTAATCATTTTTTGGCAAAAATGACTCCTTATATTCCTTTTCCGACTCTGAGGGTGCCTTGAAGTCTTCACTTTTGACTTCTGTAGTTGGTACTTTATTGTATGTTGAATCTGATGATTCATAAGAATAAGGTGAATATGCCATAGTGCATGTGGCAATCAAGAAAAAGGCCAAAGCACAAGCAAATTGCTTCTTCATTTGGCTTCCCATTGAGAAGAATTGGATTCTAAGGCAAGACATTGGTTTGTTTTTATTTTTCTTGTGAGTTTTAGAATGGAGGAATTAAGAGTTTATATAACATAACTAAGAAGTTGATTTTCCCATTTTTTTGTTAATGCTCTTCCACTAATTAAGGTTATGAGATAGTGGGAAGCCATGAACAATTCATACACAGTTGCTGGACTTACCTATTTTCTTTAAATTCGATATTTTATTGAATTTTAAGAATGTTGTTCTTGTGTTTTTGTTGGCATATTAAAAATTTGATTAAATTAGGTTTTAAAAGTTGAGATATGTGTAGCCTAACAAATATTGTTCATTATTTGGTGTCCATTAGTTATATGTACTTGTTTAGCACGATTTATAATCCCCATCATGACAACATACTTTCTTTTTTTTTTTTTGTTTGGAAATTTCCTAAGAAATTCATAGTTGCTGTTGTTCGGCTACATCTTGCAAATCATACATGAACTGTAAATTGCTTTGGGCGAGCCCGATGTGAGAAATCAAGTGAAAAAGCTTTGGCAGAAGAAATTGATCTCTGGCCTCTCTTACCCTTGCGAGTACCATACATGCTTTTCATTATCAAGAATGACAATATTTTGTGGTTTAATTAGTTCTTTGATACAAAGAGGAAAAATTAGAAGCTATTATTGTTTTTAACGTCATATATTTAATGTTTTTGGGTTGGCTTAGTTAATTGTCTATTATTTGGAACTTATTGACTTTAGATTAATTCAAATTCACGTCGTGTATGATCTATTTCTAGGAAACAACTGTTCTATGAGAGATTATTTCATTCCATATAGGATCGAATCCTACCAAAAAGATAATTGAGTCAATAATATTATTTTTTAAAATTTCTCAAAATATTATTTTAGAAATTCTGGATTTAAAAAGTTTCATATTTTGAGCTCAAAACTTCTGCTATATAGATCAAATGCACATTTTATCATAAATGGTGTAACATTTATCTCCCAATTTTTCTTTATTTGATTAAAACGATTCACTACTTGGTTCGCTTTATTTCTTTATCTCTCAGGAATTGTATGTTTATAACAATAGAGTCCCTTTTTCTTGTTCTTTCCAATTCTAAAAGATTAGATAAATTGTGTCGATTCTTTTGAGTAATATATTTGGAAATGCACCCTACGTACTATTGTCTCTTGAAATCATCCAATCCTCAGTTACCTATTTTTTAAGTATCGATCTGATGGTTGTTATGTTCCAGAGTTTTGTTATTAATAGTAAGTGAACAAATTGGCGATTGCTGGAAGAATAGATGAAAACAACACCAAATCTTAATAAAAAGAACTTGTATTCAATTGATTTAAACAATCCTCTGGAAATATTCAAAATACAAATAAAGAATTACAAATTTTGATAACATGCCTTCTAACTCATATATGTTGAGCGTGAGAAGGACTTCCTTGAAACATGTTGAACGTGAAAAATGAAGATTTAATAATATGGAGGAGGTGGTGATGGAGAAGGTGTTGAAGATGATTCATGGTAGTAAGGAGGTGGTGGTGATGGAGAAGGTGCTGGTTTCTTGAAGTAGTCATTTTTTGGCAGAGACGGCACCTTGTATTCTGGTTTAGGCATTGAGGGTACTTCTGGAACAGATAACACCTTCTTGTAGTTATCTTCTGGAATTGATGGCTTCTTGTAGTATTCATTCTTTGGCAAAGAAGGCAGCTTATATTCTTCTTTAGGCACAGAAGGCACCTTTGGAACATATGACACTCTTTTGTAGCTGTCTTCTGGAATTGATGGCTTCTTGTAGTAGTCATTCTTTGACAAAGAAGGCACCTTGTATTCTTCTTTAGGCACTAAGGGTAGCTTTGGAACATATGACGCCTTTTCATAGTTATCTTCTGGAACTGATGGCTTCTTGTAGTAATCATTTTTTGACAAAGAAGGCACTTTGTATTCTTCTTTAGGAACTGAGTGCACCTTTGAAACATATGGTACATTTTTGTAGCTATCTTCTGAAACATATGGCTTCTTAAAGTAGTCAAATTTTGGTAAGAATGACTCTTTATATTCTGGTTTAGCCATCAAGGGTTCCTCGGGAACATATGGCGCCTTTTTGTAGTTGTCTTCTAAAACTGATGGCTTCTTGTAGTAGTCATTCTTTGGCAAAGATGGTACCTTGTATTCCGATTTAGGTACTGTGGGTACTTCTGAAACATATGACACCTTTTTGTAGTCATCTTCTGGAACTGATGGCTTCTTGAAGTAGTCAAATTTTGGAAAAAATGACTCCTTATATTCTGGTTTAGTCATCGAGGGTACCTCTGGAACATATGACGCCTTCTTGTAGTTATCTTCTGGAGCTGATGGCTTCTTGAAGTAGTCAAATTATGGAAAAAATGACTCCTTATATGCTGGTTTATCCATCGAGGGTACCTCTGGAACATATGACGCCTTCTTGTAGTTATCTTCTGAATATGATGGCTTCTTGTTGTAGTCATTCTTTGGCAATAATGGCACCTTGTATTCCTGTTCGGAAACAGATGGTACTTTCTTATAGTTATCTTTTGAAACTAATGGCATCTTGTAGTAATCATTTTTTGGCAAAAATGACTCCTTATATTCCTTTTCCGACTCTGAGGGTGCCTTGAAGTCTTCACTTTTGACTTCTGTGGTTGGTATTTTATTGTATGTTGAATCTGATGATTCATAAGAATAAGGTGAATATGCCATAGTGCATGTGGCAATCAAGAAAAAGGCCAAAGCACAAGCAAATTGCTTCTTCATTTGGCTTCCCATTGAGAAGAATTGGATTCTAAGGCTAGATATTGGTTTGTTTTTATTTTTCTTGTGTGTTTTAGAATGGAGGAATTAAGAGTTTATATAACATAACTAAGAAGTTGATTTTCCCATTTTTTTGTTAATGCTCTTCCACTAATTAAGGTTATGAGATAGTGGGAAGCCATGAACAATTCATACACAGTTGCTGGACTTACCTATTTTCAACATTTAAATTCGATATTTTATTGAATTTTAAGAATGTTGTTCTTGTGTTTTTGTTGGCATATTAAAAATTTGATTAAATTAGTTTTTAAAAGTTGAGATATGTGTAGCCTAACAAATATTGTTCATTATTTGGTGTCCATTAGTTATATGTACTTGTTTAGCACGATTTAATCCACAGCATGACAGCATACTTATTTTTTTGGAAATTTTCTGAGAAATTCATAGTTGCTACTGTTCGGATGCACACTCGATAAATTCGATTATATACTATATCTTGCAAATCATAAATATAATGTAAATTGCTCTAGGCGAGCCCGATGCGACAAATGAAGTGAAAAAGCTTTGGCAGAAGAAATCGATCTCTGACCTCTCTTACCCTTGCGAGTACCATACATGCTTTTCATTATCAAGAATGACAATATTTTGGGTTTAATTAGTTCTTTGATACAAAGAGGAAAAATTAGAAGCTATTATTGTTTTTAACGTCATATATTTAATGTTTTTGGGTTGGCTTAGTTAATTGTCTATTATTTGGAACTTATTGACTTAGATTAATCCAAATTTACGTCGTGTATGATCTATTTCTAGGAAACAACTGTTCTATGAGAGATTATTTCATTCCATATAGGATCGAATCCTACCAAAAAGATAATTGAGTCAATAATATTATTTTTTAAAATTTCTCAAAATATTATTTTAGAAATTATGGATTTAAAAAGTTTCAAATTTTGAGCTCAAAACTTCTGCTATATAGATCAAATGCACATTTTATCGTAAATGGTGTAACATTTATCTCCCAATTTCTCTTTATTTTATTAAAACGATTCACTACTTAGTTCATTTTATTTCTTTATATACCAAGAATTTTATGTTTATAACTAGGGGTGTACATGACCGCGTTCCAAACCATTTGTGTAAAATTATTTAATTTATAAACCAAACAAAACTAATAAAATTCGGATTTTTTCGGGTTTTTCAACCTCGGGTTGGTTCGAATTTTTCAAATACCAAATCAAACTATTGTGTCAAATTTTTATTAAATTGATAAATCAAACCAAACTAATAAACCTCGAATTTTTTCTGATTTTTGGATTTTTTTTTGTAAAGTTTGCATACAAACATATAATTAACTTGTGCATCAAATATTTCTTTAATCCAACCAAAATATAATTATCTAAGGTGTTTCTTGAGAAAATAACACAAAATATGAGATGAGTACTGATGACACTAAAATATTCAATAAAAAATAATAATAAAATCATCATATAAAATAAATATTGCAAAGTCATAATGAAAATGATCATAATTTAAAAGTATTAAATCATACTAAAATAAGTTTAACAAGTATTAGTTACATTACTAAATATTTAAGGAAAATTAAAATTAGATTATGTATTTTAATTGTCTAAACCAATGTAAAACTAAAGAGCAAATATTTAATATTATTGTCATTCTTAGTGTTGAATTGATTTTCTTTTTGCATTAATATTAATTTGATTTTGATTTAAGTTTTATTATAATTATCAACATCTATGAACTATAATCTTTATTGGACCATTCCGAATTCTAAGTTTTAAACTTGAATAATATATTAAAAGATAAAAACTATGAAATAGTATAAGAAATATTTTAAAATTATATCAAAGTAAATATTTTTATGTATAAAATAAAATTTTAAAATTACATATATAATGTCGGGTTGGTTTGGTCTCGGGTTGGTTTTTTTAGTTAAAACCAAACCAACCCAAATATAGTCGGGTTTTTTTTTCCAATACCAAACCAAGTCAAACCAAATCACTAGTCGGGTTTTTTTTTCGGTTTGACTCGGTTTGCGGTTTGGTTTGGTTTTAGATTCAGTTTTGTATGCCCCTATTTATAATAATAGAGACCGTTTTTCTTCTTTTTTCCAATTCTAATATATTAGACGAATTGTGTCGATTCTTTTGAGTAATATATCTGGAAATGCACCCTACTCTTGTCTCTTGAAATCACCCAATCCTTTAAGTATCTGATGGTTGTTATGCTCCAGAGTTTTGTTATTAATAGTAAGTGAACAAATTGGCAATTGCTGGAAGAATAGATGAAAACAACATTAACTCTTAATAAAAAGAACTTGTAGTCAATTGACATAAACAATCATCTGGAAATATTCAAAATACAAATAAAGAATTACAAATTTTCTTAACATGCCTTCTAACTCATATATGTTGAGCGTGAGAAGGACTTCCTTGAAACATGTTGAACGTGAAAAATGAAAATTTAATAATATGGAGGAGGTGGTGATGGAGAAGGTGATGGTTTCTTGAAGTAGTCATTTTTAGGCAGAGACGACACCTTGTATTCTGGTTTAGGCACTGAGGGTACTTCTGGAACAGCTGACACCTTCTTTTGTTTATCTTCTGGAATTGATGGCTTCTTGTAGTAGTCATTCTTTGGCAAAGAAGGCACCTTGTATTCTTCTTTAGGCACTGAGGCCACCTTCGGAACATATGGCACCTTTTTGTAGTTATCTTTTGGAACTGATGGTTTCTTGTAGTTATCATTTTTTGGCAAAGAAGGCATCTTGTATTCTTCTTTAGGCACTGAGGGCACCTTTGGAATATATGACACCTTTTTGTAGCTATCTTCTGATGGCTTCTTAAAGTAGTCAAATTTTGGCAAAAATGTCTCCTTATATTCTGGTTTAGCCATCGAGGGTTCCTCTGGAACATATGACACCTTCTTGTAGTTGTCTTCTGGAACTGATGGTTTCTTGTAGTAGTCATTCTTTGGCAAATATGGTACCTTGTATTCTGATTTAGGCACTATGGGTACCTCTGAAACATATGACACCTTCTTATAGTTATCTTCTGGAACTGATGGCTTTTTGAAGTAGTCAAATTTTGGAAAAAATGACTCCTTATATTCTGGTTTAGCCATTGAGGGTACCTCTGGAACATATGACGCCTTCTTGTAGTTATTGTCTGAAAATGATGGCTTCTTGGAGTAGTCATTCTTTGGGAAGAATGGAACCTTATTTTCATGTTCGGGAATGGATGGTACTTTCTTATAGTTATCTTCTGAAACTAATGGCTTCTTGTAGTAATCATTCTTTGGGAAGAATGGCACCTTGTTTTCCTGTTCGGGAATGGATGGTACTTTCTTATAGTTATCTTCTGAAACTAATGGCTTCTTGTAGTAATCATTCTTTGGGAAGAATGGCACCTTGTTTTCCTGTTCCGACTCTGAGGGTGCCTTGAAGTCTTCACTTTTGACTTATGTGGTTGGTACTTTATTGTATGTTGAATCTGATGATTCATAAGAATAAGGTGAATATGCCATAGTGCATGTGGCAATCAAGAAAAATGCCAAAGTACAAGCAAATTGAGGCCATTGCTTCTTCATTTGGCTTCTCATTTTGAAGATTTGGATTTTAAGCCTAAATATTTGTTTGTTTTTGTTTTTCTTGTGTGTTTTAGAATGGAGGAATTAGGAGTTTATATAACATAACTAATATGGTGATTTGATGATTTGGATGCTCTCAAAATTAAATAATCTAAACATACCAAAGATTTTGCCATTTTTTGGTTATTGCTGTTCCACTAATTAAGGTTTTGAGATAATGGGAAGCCATGAACAATTCATACACATTTGCTGGACTCACTTATTTTCAATATTTAAATCCAATTTTTTATTGACTTCCAAGAATGTTGTTCTTATTTTTTTTTTTTTTTTGCTGGAATGTTAAAAATTTGATTAAATTTGTATTTAAAAGTTGAGATATGTGTAGACCTAACAAATATTGTTCATTATTTGATATCCAATAGTTATATGTACTTGTTTAGCATGAGTACTTATAATCCACATCATGGCACCACACTCACTTTTTTTTATTACTTTTTTTTTTTTGTGGAAATTTTCAGAGAAATTCATAGGTTCTACTCTTCGGGTGCACACTAAATAAATCTATTCATATGCGATATTTTACTAATCATATATGAGATGTAAACTGCTCTAGACATGTCCAATATGACGAACTTTTCTGAAAAAGTGTTGGCATGATAAATCGATCTTTGACCTCTCTTATCCTTGCGAGTACCATACATACTTTTCATTACAAAGAATATCAATATCTTACGTTAGATTAGTTCTTGATACAAACAGGAAAAATTGGAAGCTATTGTTTTAAATGTCATATATTTAGTGTTTTTGATTTGGCTTAATTATTTGTTATTCGAATATTGACAATGATTATTCTAAATTTGCATCGTGTATGGTCCATTATTTCTAGGAAAAAAGTGTTCTATGAGAGATTACTCCATTTCCTAAGATCGAACCCCACCAAATAGATAATTAAGTCAATCAAATCCTTTTAAAGATTTAATTTTTTAAGATTCTCAAAATATTTTAGAAGTTCCGACTTTAAATAATTTCTACTTGAACCTCAAAACTTCTGCAAAATAAATAAAATGCATTTTATGATTAGACGTATTGTACAATTCTTTCGAGTAATATATCTGGAAATGCACCCTGTCTCTTGGGATCACTCAATCGTTTAGTTACCTATTTTTGAAGTATCTGATGGTTATTATGTTCAAGTGTTGTTCTATTAAATTTAAGTGAAGAAATTGGCAGATGTTGGGAGAAAACAGATGAAACTAAATAAACTCTCAATAAAAAGAAGTTGTATTTAATTGAAATTAACAATCTTCCGGAAATATTCAGAATACAATACAATTTAATTAAATAACAAAACAATTGCAACTTGAAGTGGGAAAGGAAAAAAAGCAAATAATGAATTACAAATTTTGATATCACTCCTTCGATCTCATAATATGAGAACTCCATGAGTTATATATGTTGAGCTGGGGAAGGACTTCCATGAGACATGTTGAACATGAAAAGTGAAAATTTAATAATATGGAAGTGGTGGTGATGGAGAAGGAGTTGAAGATGATTCTTGGTAGTACGGAGGTGGTGGTGATGGAGAAGGTGATGATGGAGAAGGTGATGATTTCTTGAAGTAGTCAATTTTTGGTAGAGATGGCACCTTGTATTCTGGTTTAGCCACTGAGGGTACTTCAGGAACAAATGACACCTTATTGTAGTTATCTTCTGGCAACGATGGCTTCTTATAGTAATCATTCTTTGCCAAAGAAGGCACCTTGTATTCTTCTTTAGGCACTGAGGACACCTTTGGAACATATGTCACCATTTTGTAGTTATCTTTTGGAACTGATGGCTTGTTATAGTAATCATTTTTTGGTAAAGAAGGCACCTTGTATTCTTCTTTAGGCACTGAGGGTACCTTTGGAACATATGACACTTTTTTGTAGCTATCTTCTGAAACTGATGGCTTCTTGTAGTAATCATTTTTTGGCAAAAAAGGTACCTTGTATTCTTCTTTAGGCACTGAGGGCACCTTTGGAAGATATGACACTTTTTTGTAGCTATCTTCTGAAACTGATGACTTCTTGTAGTAATCATTTTTTGGCAAAGAAGGCACCTTGTATTCTTCTTTAGGCACTAAGGGCACCTTTGGAACATATGACACTTTTTTATAGCTATCTTCTAAAACTAATGGCTTCTTATAGTAATCATTCTTAGGCAAAACAGGTACCTTGTATTCTTCCTTTGGCACTGAGGGTACCTTTGGAACATATGACACCTTTTTGTAGCTATCTTCTGAAATTGATGGCTTCTTGAAGTGGTCAAATTTTGGTAAAAATGACTCCTTGTATTCTGGTTTAGCCATCGAGGGTACCTTTGGAACATATGACTCCTTTTTGTAGCTATCATCTGAAACTGATGGCTTCTTGAAGTAGTCAAATTTTGGAAAAGATGACTCCTTATATTTTGGTTTAGCCTTTGAGGGTACCTCTGGAACATATGACGCCTTCTTATAGTCGTCTTCTTGAACTGATGGCTTCTTAAAGTAGTCAAATTTTGGAAAAAATGACTCCTTATATTCTGGTTTAGCCATTGATGGTACTTCTGGAACATATGACACCTTCTTGTAGTTTTCTTCTGAAACTGATGGCTTCTTGTAGTAATTATTTTTTGGCAAAAATGACCCCTTATATTCCTTTTCCGACTCTGAGGGTACCTTGAAGTCTTCACTTTTGACTTCTATGGTTGTTACTTTTTTGTATGTTGAATCTGATGATTCATAAGAATAAGGTGAATATGCCATAGTGCATGTGGCAATCAAGAAAAATGCCAAAGCACAAGCAAAATGAAGCCATTGCTTCTTCATTTGACTTCCCATTTAGAAGATTTTGATTCTTAGCCTAGATAATCTTTTTTTTTTTTTCTTTTTCTTGTATATTTGAGAATAGAGTAACTAGGAGTTTATATAGCCTAAACTAAGAAAGTTACTTGATAATTTATATACTTAAAATAATCCAAACATATTTGGTTATTGCTGTTCCACTAACATTTTTGAGATAATGGAAAGCCATGAACAATTCATACACCTTTTCTTGGCTCAATTATTTTATAAAATTAAATTCAAACTTTTTTTAAAGTTCTAAGATCCCATAAGATATTATCCAAACTTTAGGGGGTTGAATGAACATTTTCTAAACTTCAGTATGTCTAAATGACAATTAACTATTTTCCCTTCTTCTTCCTCAATCTCCATTTTATCTCAGCACAAAGAACCGATTTTTTTTTGTTGAAATTCTTACAAATCTTTTGTTTCTATCAAATACTGAAAGTTCCAATTTTTTTGAGGTTTCAGCAAATTACAGGTAATAAATTTTTATGTTCATTGAGTAGAAAGATTACTTTTTTATTCAAATTGAATAGATACCCATATATCAAGTATGTAAAGATTGCCTTTTTAATAAACTTTTATTGAACCATAAGTTAAAATTGAATCAAATATGTGCATAATCAGATCTGGTTGTCTCTTTTTATGTATGTATCTCCTTCATCTTTTGTCTGCTCAGTGCTTTTGGTTCTTCGTTTAATCTTACCTCTTGGTCGAACATATGTTTTCGTATTTGAGCTTCCTTTTTTTGAACTTAATTTGGGGTGTTTTTGGTTCTTTGGTGGATTTGTAATTTTGAGGGTCTTATTTTCTGGGCGTTTAGTTAGTGGCTTTAGGGTTGAGCCGGCTTGTTTGTGTAGTGACAAGTTTACATTTTTTTTTGTAATGTAACTTGAATTTACACTCATATATCAAGAATGGATGAATTTCTAGTTGTAGGTATCAACTTTGCGTATTCATTAGATACCAACTTTGCCTTTTTATTCAACTTGTATCGACCCATAAATCAAGAATCAAATTATTATTGCTTGTATCGAATTGTGTAGAGGTTGGTTATGGATGGATTCAGGAGAGGTAGAGGTACACGGAAGGATATTAGGGAGAGGTGATTAGACCGTACTTGGTGCAGTTTTGCAGCTTACTGTGGATATGACCTTAGATAGAAGGTGTGGAGGGTATGAGATAATATAGTAGGTTAGTAGGTATGAGTGTTTTGTGTTGTTGTCCTTACTAGTAGTCTAAAACTACAACCCCCCCCCCCCCCCCCGAAATGCTGCAATACTAGACCTGACCCTGTGCTCAGGCTTGGCTAATTTGCAGCGTGCGGAAGGGCATTTGTGGTAGATGATAGAAAGGTGTGTCAACAGCTTCTGTTGCTAAGGCCTTATGAGCATGTTTTAATTTGGCAGGAGTTATCTAAGATGCTTTCAAGAATTGCGAAAATCCCACTTGTGAGTTCACATCCTGAGGTTTACGAACCATGTGATGATTCGTTTGCATTGGTCGATGCTTTATTAGCTGATCGAACTAACTTGTTACAACACAAACCCTCAATTTGTATGGAAATTGGTTGTGGTAGTGGTTACGTTATTACTTCACTTGCTGTTATGCTTGGACACGAAGGATTTGTTCCATACTATATTGCAACAGACATCAACCCTCACGCAATAAGGGTGACTCGTGAGACCATGGATGCTCATGGGGTTTATGCAGAGTTGGTAAACACTGATATTACATCTGGACTTGAGAAGCGATTGGCAGGATCAGTTGATGTGCTGGTTGTGAACCCTCCTTATGTTCCTACGCCTGAAGACGAAGTTGGTTTTGAAGGCATCACTTCGGCGTGGGCTGGAGGGGAGAATGGTCGAAGCGTTATTGATAAAATACTGCCTGCTGCCGACAATCTTTTGTCAGAGAAGGGCTGGTTATATATGGTCACGCTTACTGCTAATAAACCCTCAGAAATATGTCTTGAGATGAGAAAGAAGGGTTATGCATCTCGAATTATCCTTCAAAGATCAACTGAAGAAGAGAGCCTTCATATTATCAAATTTTGGCGAGATTCTGATAGCCAGTTGGAGCTGAGTAATCTAAATTATTGGTCAAAACTGGTCGGGAATTAGCAAAAGGGTCTCATTTTGTGCTTTCATCGATTGTCCGTTGGGGAATATGTCACTGGCTGTTAATAGCATAGCAGATAGAGGAGGAAGTTCATCAACTGGATGTGGTAAGGCTCTCTTCTACTCTCTCTTTATTTTAGTAAAGTCACTTTTTTTCACATGGTTCGTTTAAAGAAATACATAGAAAGGTGAAAAATTGAATTGCTTTTCGTTTTTGTGGTACTATTGTTCAGGTGGACGGGGTCTGTTATCTTTATTAAAAGGTTTCCTCAAACAAACTGATTCGCGCTCAACTTTATCAAGTACCTGATTTGATGCCTCAAGTTGTATCTCACAATGCCTAAACACAAATTTTGAATAATTTGCTTCCATAATCTGCTCTCTTCCCAAAAAGCTAATGCGTTAATATCTCACAATGCTGAAAGAATCAGTTGATGAATATGTTTGGACGGATATTATCTGGATTCTTGGCTGGTTCGTGTTTTGTTAATTTTCGTAGATTCTTACTATATCCATGTAGGTGAAAATTTCTAGCCCTTTGAAATATATGTGCTTATTTTGCTTGTTCATTATGTCTTGAAGTTTATAGAATATCATGTTGAGAAGTAATTCCTAATCAGAGTGATTACTTCAATTATTTCTGCAAATAAGATGCTTGTGACACAACTTCAGACTGTGATTTCGTTGCTTGGACTCTCCATAAATGTACTACTTTTGGAGGATCTGACACATCCCACGGTGTTTTTGAAGAGCTCGAGCAACATAGTGATTTCTGGTTTTGAACCTTTCTACCTAGTGGCATTACCCTATATGTTTCATAAAGAACTGTCATTAGCTCCTTTTATATGCTAATGCAGCAGAAGTTGAAAAGTTGCATTCAGACAATTTTTCTCTGTACTGTTGCAGTTGAGCAACCTTGAGAAAGAGAAATTTATGAAGGGATATCCATGTTCTTTAGAAGTGTTTAAAAAATTGCATTTAGACTGGGGTTGTTTGGTTCATGGACTAAGTTATATCGGGATTACAGTTTTGAGATTATGATCCTCGAACTAATTTATCCCACATAACATCAAGTTTAATGTCCACCTTATCCTGTGAACCAAACGACTTATATGTATAGACTCAATATCATCCTTATTTGCATTACCTCATTTTGCTCTTCTAGTAAATTCTCTTGTGAACAATTTGACACAAAGTAGATAAATAGTCCTTCATAAGAGGCTAAACACAAGAAGAGGAAGAAACAAATAGCTAAAAGGTTTCTGAATATAAAATCGCGACAAGTGAAGCTTGCTCAAATGATAGTAATATCTAAAGTCATGAACCTCGAAAACACTCAAACTTGCACTCAATTTTGCTCATGGCCCTCAATTTTACTATTATCTAAACACAATTGGAGTATGAACACTTTTCCATTCTAAAAATTCTTATTTAACATGTGCAAAATTATGTAAACTAACCATAGTTACAATTTATAAACTTAATAATACACATTTATTTATTAATTTGATGATGCATGCATCAAATCAAATCGAATAATTTACTCTCATTCTACCATAAAAGTATTTTTACTTTAAATAATTATCTCGCATTCACAAAAATAATTTATACATAAATTTTCATTTAATTGTATATACAACACAAAATACATGTATAATACACCTTTGTCATGCAAATTCCACACATAACAAAAGCTTAAATTCTTTGATCGGACTTTTTTTTTCGAGTATAAGTTAAGTGCAACGAACTTTTATTTTATTTTAAAAATGTATATATGATAATTTTGATTTTTTCCGAAAAAAAAAAAAAGAAAGTACGTGAATAAACTATATGGCCGACCTTTTACCGACTTTATCTCTAATTTCTCCTTTATAATATACTCCTCCTTTTTTTCCCATTTCTCTCTCTCTAAAACTCCTCATCCAAACACTTCCCAACACCCCAAATTCCCATTTCATTTCCATTTTCTCTCTCTAGAAATCTCTCAATCATGGCGGCGCAGAAGAGAGAGAAAGAAGAAACCGAGCTGAAGGTACCGGAATCCATCCCTCTATGCTCCCCAACTCTACCGGTGCCTTCACCGTCGCCTCCTACGACGACGACGCACCTCTCAGTTGCGGTTATCTCAGATCTGAAGCGTTCTGATAGATCGTCGCCGGAGAGTATAGATCTGAAGGTTTCTAGTATGGATGATCAATCGAGATCTACATCAGCTGCATCGCCGGAAAGTACGGATCTGGTTGGTAGAAAAACAGGGGTGAAGAGGCAAAGAGAAGCAAACAGATGTTCTGGTATAGGTTGCCGGAGGAAAGTCGGATTGATGCCGTTCCGGTGCCGGTGCGGGGAAGTGTTCTGCTCGGAGCATAGGTATTCCGATCGACATGACTGTAGTTACGATTACAAAGCAGCTGGTCGTGAAGCGATTGCTAAGGAAAATCCAGTGGTGAAAGCCGCAAAAATTCTCAAAGTTTAAAAATGGAAATTTGAAGTTTTTTTTTTTTTTGGTATTTTCGAAGTTGTTGAAGCAGTCAAAGGTGGTGGGTGGGAAATGAATGGTGGGCTGTTGTGTTGTAAATTTGATGAATGAATGAGGGTATTGTTGTCAATTTAAGTTATTAAAATTATTAAAATAAGTTAGTGGATATTTCTTTTTTTTTTTTTTTTGCTTTTTATATTTTTGCTTTAACTTTGTGCTGCGTTGTACTTGTGTCATTTTCTCACATGAAAATTATTTATTATTCTTGTTAATGGGACTATAGCTTTTTTTTGTGAGAGGGTTCGAATTTGAGCTTTATAGTAATTGATAATCGAGCTTCTCTTAGGCGATTAATAGGTTTCGAGTTGGAAAATGGAGAAATATGTGTTGTTAACAATCATGTGCGATGTAAATGTTGTGGTAGGAGTTACCTCTTCCAACGATTGATTCGGAAGTGTCTTTACTTATTTTTATGATACAAATAAACTACTTAGCGATATCAAAAATCATGAGGGATGAAGTAGAATTGATTCATATTTGTATCGCAATGTTGAATAATCTTTCAAGAGAGCACAAATAATCAAATTGTAGTCATAGAGAGCTCTAATATGATTTTTATGTTTGTTAAATTTAAAATTTACTCGTAAAAGAACAATTCTCTTATACAATCTTTAATATAATTACATACTTTTATGTTTTGTTTATACTTAAAATGAAGTTAGAAAACTCTTAAACCTACCACTAAGGCGTATAGTTTAGTGACATTACTAAAAATGAAATTCTTCCACGCATTAATTTGCGATTTATCTTTTTTGGTTTTCGTGGTAAAAAAGAAATTTAAAGTTTGACATTCAAGCAATCGACTCTTTCCATCGGCCTTCTCATCTTCGTCTATCCAACTCGAACATAATTTTCGATCTGCCCAAAGTGCAAAAAAAACATTTCCTTATTTTAATTTTAACTTAAAATAGTATTCCCAAAGAAAATATCTGAATAAATTCTAATTCCAAAACAATGGTTTAACTTCAATTTCAAATATATATTTTTTCTCAATTTTTCCAACAATATTAACCAAAAACATTACTCTTCTATCCACGTGGCAAACAATATGCGCAAAAGTTCACAGTTTTGATATTTCCGCTTCACTAGTTGTACTCTTGGTCTTAAAGGTTGTACATACTTCATAGTGACAAAATTAGATTCTATAAATAGCACAAGAAACTCTTACAATAATGGAAATCACTATTATAGTAGGTAGGGCAGCAGCGATTTTCCATTACTCTTCTCTTCGAGTTCTGTCGGCGCTTGATTTCCAACAAAAAGGTCAGTTTTTTGATCTTTGATTAATACCCTTTTTTTGATTTATGGTGATTAGTGCTATAATGAAATGTGATTAAATGAAATAAAACCAAAAAATAAAGAATTGATACTGTTGATCCCAATGATTTAAGATTTTGAGGTATTGATTGATTTTGTTGGTATGAGACTGATATTGGTTTGTTAGACCCCATGGATTTGTTTAGATCAAGAAGCTGCTTGAGCTGGTGTATTTGAAATTGTATGTAAATTGGCTTGTTTTTGTGTTTTTATTGAGACTTTTGATTAGTATGTGAGGATTTTTCGACACCCTTTTGAGTTTCAGTTCAAAATGTTTGATTTTTTCTTAAAAAGATGATTTTTTTTTTTTTTTTTTTTTTGTTATTGGGGTAGGGGAAGGGGATTACAAGGTGGAGAATTGAACCTTCGCTGAAGGTGAAAGTTGAGGTAGTCAACCAACTGAGTTACTAAGATTTTCCAAATGTTTGATATTTGATTTGTGTTCTTGCTTGATTTTAGATTTTTATATCAATCAAATTGCTTATTCTATGCCTTAGCGGCTGGTATTATTAGATTTCTGGAAGCATGATTTTGATGAAGTAGCTATGTCAGCTGGTGTAGAAGATTGGTGTTTGCTTTTGTTTGACGGTCTTGCAGCAGATGTGCGATTTTTTAGAACATTTTGTGGAGGACTCTATTTTTACTTTGTACTCTTGTGGTTTCTTGAAACACTTTGGATTTCTTGGTAAAATTTGATCTTTAATTCTTCTTGGTGGCTGGTATCGTTAGATTTGTGGAGGCATGATTTAGATGAAGTGGCTATTCCAACTGCTGTAAAGAAATTCTACTTAGAAAGATTGTCTTGGAGCCCCCTAGGTCTTTGTCTAGTGGTAAGATCGCTTCTTGTGATGTGTGGATTAGGTGCATATCACGGGTTCAAACCTTGGTGTAGGGGGGTGGGCCCATTATCCTCCAAGTTTCTAATTATGTAACACTTCCTTGGGGATTTCTCGGTTATAAAAAACGATTTTCTATTTGCATTTCTTTGAATGTCTTGTTACCAATGTGTGGTTTTTCAGAACACTCCAGGTTCCTTGGTTGAATGTGATCTTTGGTTTGTACTTTGTACTCTTGCTGGAAGGCTGATGTCAAATGATATAATTTTTCTTATAGGATGTATGATAACTAAATTGTTTCTTTAGAGTTTATTGTTGCCACTGAGATTGATTTGTGGAATCAAATCATTCCTCCACGGCCTTTTAGATCTTTATGTTTACATCAAATAGCTGCTTGAGCTTCTGTAATGAAGTATTCTGAAAATTGGCATGCAATTAGATTTCCTTTAGTGTCTTGATATGGGGTATGAATATCTGTAAGAACCCTCTTTTGGTTTCTAGGTGCTATCTCTCATACATACACCCTAACACACATTCTTTTTATTCACTGATTATCAAGTTGAAGAAATCAAGTTAGTTTATATACATTCAAATGTGTACTTGTGCGAATGTTATAGGACATAACTTGTCATCAGTTGAGAAATACTTCTTGCTAGAAGCCTGGAAATGGGATCACCGAGTGTGTGACTCACCTGAAAAGGTAATTGAGCTTCATTCAAAGCAGTATGTTGCTTTTGATAAAATGTTACTGCAAGGCTATGAGTGATGGTACAGATAGAGGGGCTTATGTACCCAATTCTTTGATCCTCCACAAATTCTCTAATGGTGCGAAAGTCACATTCCCTTTTCAATGGAGGATATTTTTGTGTTGTTCTTTAAAGACGAATAAGTGGATATCCACTGTTGTGGGAGAGAGTAGAAAAGAATGAGGGAGGAGTGGTCCGTGGACTTTCAGGAGAATTACTAGTTTCGAACTTCAGTTGAGGTGATTTAATGCTGTCTATAAGAGTATACACCTAAGAAGCTGGATTGGTGACAGACTCCTCTATGATGTCTCTATTTGTTTTGCCAAATCTTTTGTGTTTTGGTGGGATGGTAACTGGATTTTGTGCATGCAAATGAATTAGATTATACATACTCAAGCTGGTTAAAGGTTAAGTGATGTTGCAAGTTAATGCACATTTAGTGTTAAAACAACATGGAATAAAGGTTAAGTGATGTTGCAGCCAAAAGAGATGTGCCATTCAAGTTTCAACCTGCTAAAAACAACTTCCTGTTTATTCGGTTTGATATGTCTCTTGTATATACTATAAACAGATGGGTTACAAGATCTTCAACTTCTTCTAGAGAGTATATCAACGGTCATATGTGGAATTAGCCGAGGTGCGCGCAAGTTGACCTAGACACCACGGTTATCAAAATTAAAATAAAATATCAGTGGTCATATTTTCCTAAAATCGTAAAACTGTAGTTTTGGAGAATCCTTTGCCAATAATATACTTGATCCTGAGAATCCTTTGCCAATAATATACTTGATCCTAAGATTGGGTACTTTGCCAATAATGTGTTTGGTAGAATGGTGTTTAAGCAAATTTTGTGCTCAAAACATTTAGATTCATTTGTTGCTAACTCACATTGTCAATAGACATTTGTTTGCCTGATTTGCTTACTGTTTCTATTGTTCAGGTTTAGAAAATCAGAAGTCACGAGATGGTCAGAGCGTATTCACAAGAGCACACATATAAGCACCCATGGGAAAGAGTTACTTCTGCATCCTGGCGCAAGTTTGCTGATCCTGAGAACAAGCGCATTCTATCGCATATCCTCGAAGTTGACACATTGAACCACAAGCTTGATTCCAGCTCAGGGAAGCTTTATACGACTCGTGCCATAACTATCCATGCACCAGGACCATGGTTCCTCCGCAAAATGATTCGTCAAGACATCTGCCACTGTGTAGAATCAACTGTTGTGGATGCCCAATCTCGGTCCATGCAGCTCTCCACTCGAAACATTAGTCTGGAGAAGTACATTGAAGTGGAGGAGAAAATCAGATATGACCCTCATCCAGATAATCCAAAGTTATGGACCGTCTGCAAGCAGGAAACGAGTATCAGGATTAAGCCCTTATCAGCACTGGCTTCAATGGCAGAGAAAATAGAACAGAAGTGCGTGGACAAGTTTCAGGCGAACAGCGCGAAGGGAAGAGAAGTAATGGAACGGATGTGCAAGTACCTTGAAGCTGAATCCAGGGGCATTTCAGCATGATTTAGCAATCAAACTTTATATTAGGCTTCTTCAGTGCTAGCATCCGACCCCTCCTTTATACGTGAGGTGAGTTTACGATGAACACTTGTTGGCAGATCGAATGTCATCGTATGGAGAAGAGGACACCGATCATGAATCGTTCTTTCTAAACTTTTTGTAAGCTATAGTAGATGCAATAACTAAGTTACCCTATAACTTCTTTGTGAGAATGTTACCTAGATGGAAATTTTACTTTAAAAAAAATACTTTACCCTTGCAGTTTGAATGTGTAGACAGACATTCTATGCTTCATCTTGAAAGGATTCACCATTGAACTTACTTTTGCTGCTGCTGGAAAATTGTGAATATAAGCCTTGTTGAAGACATTCTTATCTGTTCGATTTCACAGAAACATCGTCCTTGAGGACTGAGATTATATTACCAGAAAATGTGCAAAGTGATCCTTGTAAACACAGATGTTTCATATTTACCTTATTGACAAAAGGCTTGAAGAGCACAATTTTGTACGTGACGTTTTACATGTCATGTAGATCTGCACATACCGAGACATGTAATGTATGATGATGATATGAAATTAGCTTAAATAAAGAAGTGAGTGGTTTATAAGTCGACTCTAACTTGTATAGGACTGAGACGTAGTTATTGTATTTAGACATGCAATATCTGAAAGAATGCCATGTCCACCAGATTGGAACATGACCAACTTGGTCACAATGATATCAATGGGACCAGCACGTATGAAGAACATGAATTCTACAACCTGCAAATGTTCAATTAACTTTCTTGAACCCCAGTATAACAAGGTCTCATACGATACGTAGCCAATAAGATGAATGCATCAAGTACAATACGATTAACTTAGCTAGCGTTCCAGGAGAATCTAGTCATTTAGTCAGTTTATAACTCCGATTCTAGATCTTGTAAAGTTTTTTGCCTTCATGTAAAGCTTAATCAAGATCCTTAAAGACACCAATTTTCATGAGCAAAGAAAACATCAAAGCCAGCATGTTTAATGATAATAATAGATAAGCACATGCCAAGCTGATCATATGGTGAAACAATTCTTAGAGGGTTAAAATTAACACATTTAAATTGAACCATAAGCTAAGTTTTATAATGACACTAAAACCTATAAAAACTTTATGGGCAAGGGCCTGTTTGGTTCAATGTATAAGGTGAATTATTCCGCTATAAATTTTGAAATAAAACCTAGTAACTGATACTCATTGTTTTCAAGAGCAGACATCACTTTTTTTGGAGTTTATCGGTCACGAAACAAGAATTCAGGATTGTCTCGACTTTTTGTGTGTATTAGTTCAATATTTTCTGGGATATGTTGATCGACTCTGTTTGAACTCAAATTTTGTTGATCCATTCTTGATGACCTAGTAAATGATACTCATAGTTTTGGGGGCACACATTGCTTTTTAGGAGTTTATGAATCACGAAACAAAAATTCAAGATTATCTTGACCTCTCTTGTATATTAGTCCACCAATTCCAAAATATATTTGATAGACATTGTTTGAGCTCAAATTTTGTTGGTCCATTCATGACGACCTAGTAAATGATATTCATAGTTTTCAATCTCATATTTCATTAAAGATATTAAGTATAGTTTTTTTTTAATTAAAATATCTATATAATTATTCCATATAAGTGGCAAAATTGATTATCCAATATATACTTTTTATTATAATTCTTGAATATTCTGATGTTGAACCAAAATGATGCTTTTTTATGAAGAACAAATGGGAACTAGGAAGGTCCTATAATTACCATTTACCCATAAACTAAAGAGGGTATAAATAATTAACCAAAAATAATATGAAGAAAACAAAAATGTATTATTTATTTTAATTTGGTCATCCTACTTTTCTTTTTAATATATTTCAAAAGGAATATGTTTTTCTTATTTTGATAATTCTTTAATTTTAATTTTTAACGTAACATATTCAACAATTTTATTTTACTCCCTTCGTCTCAATTTATGTGACACTTTTTGGATTTTGAGATTCAAACAATTCAATACCTGACCATAAATTTTTTATATATCTTTTAATTATTTTGAATTGTCAATTATTGTGGCTTATAGTACTTTTTATATAGTTTACAAATATATAAATTTCATTTTTAAAAAATTGAAGATTTCACGCGTAAATTTCAATCAAACTTAAACTGTTTGACTCTCAAAAAATGAAAAGTGTCACATAAATTGGGTCCGAGAGTATTTTTTTTAAAACTCCGTATTAAGTCAAAACAAGGCAAACAAATTAAAAACTAGGGATTATTTGACAAAGCCACTTTCCATTGGTAGATTTGCTGATTTAGCAGCTCCCAAAACAGTACTTAATAAATATTCTTCTTCCCCAATTTCCCTTTATACTATTGGACCCATTGCCCTTTAAGCCCTTTCTCTCTCCTTTCCCCATCTCTCTCTCCCCCTCCATCTCTCTCCTTCAAGAATTCATAGTCAGATCACTGAAGAGGTAAAAATTGCAACTTTATCTAAGTTTCAGTTTATTGCTACTCTTGTCTTTGGAATTTGTTTTTACCTGTTTTAGGTATGTTAAAGATTTGAATTTGACAGGATTTATGTAAGCCCCAACATGGGTTCTTTGTATATACTCTTATTGAGCAAAGCTGGTGCTGAATTTTTCATGGGTAATAACTTATGGTTCATACAGTGTATCTGAATCAGTTGTTTCAAGATTTAACTTTTATGATGTTTTTATGTCTGGGGTTTGTTGGATTGAGCTGATTCAGTTGTTGGTATGTTGGATTATGATGAATTGTGGGAGATAGCTGTTTTTGTTTGAAGTTTTGTAGTTTGGGAGTTACAAGAATGTGTTTTTAGGACAGGGTAAAAGGATTTGAGGGCTGATTTTTGGTTGTGAAGTTGGTTTTTTTTTTTAGTTTAGTATTTTGGGAGTTTCAAGGGTGTGTTTTTAGGAAAGGGAAAAGGATTTAAGGGCTGATTTTTTGGTTGTGATTTGTGAAGTTGGGATTTTTCAGTTCTGAGAAGTTACAAATTGGTTTTGGAAAAATGAATAGTTCTGGTATGGGTGGTGGTTTTTTATCTGGGTATAATGGTGGATTTTTGGGGATGAATATGCTGCAACAACCTGAACCAATGAGTAATAATGCAGTTCATGGTCATCAGATGAATCACAATAATGTTCAATCATCGGTGAGTGCAAAATTGGGGCTTGAACACGAAAAAACAGTTGGTTTGATGGATGCACAAGGTTGTATGGCTTATGGGAAGGATAAAGCAGTTGGGCCGAGTAATGTTGTGAATACTAGTAATAATCCTAATAGCAATACGAGTGACGAGGATGAGCCTAGCTTTAATGAGGATGGAAATGGTGATAACAACGGTGGGGCACAGGGGAAGAAGGGATCTCCATGGCAGAGAATGAAATGGACTGATAATGTTGTTAGGCTTCTTATACAAGTAGTTGCATGTGTTGGAGATGACGGTAGTTTGGAAGGTCCTGGAGTGGGGTTGAAGAGAAAATCTGCTTGCCTTCAGAAAAAGGGTAAATGGAAAACAGTATCGCGAATAATGATGAGTAACGGTTGTCATGTCTCACCTCAGCAGTGTGAGGATAAGTTTAATGATTTGAACAAGAGGTACAAGAAATTGAATGATATTCTTGGGAGGGGTACTTCTTGTGCTGTGGTGGAAAATCCGGTTCTAATGGACTCCATGCCGCAGCTTTCTGCCAAGGCCAAGGACACGGTGAAAAAGATACTTAACTCAAAACATTTGTTTTATAGAGAGATGTGTGCTTACCATAATGGGCAGAAGATACCTGATTGCAATGATCTTCAATTTCCAGCTCACTCTTCACCTGTTGCAGCACTGTGTGCAAAAGATCATAATGGCTCCCAGGGAGACGAAGCTGAAGAAAATGACGAAAGTGATGATGATGATGATGAATCGGATGATAACCATGGTGATGGTGATGCACGTAAAATTGGAGATTTTGATGAGAGAATGAGACGAGCTGAAGAAAATGGCTGCTTCTTGCCACAAATTAACGGGAATGATAATCTTTTGGCTGAAATTAATGAATTTTTTCAAGACCCTACAAAATCCCAGTGGGATCAAAAAATGTGGATTAAGAAACGGATGTTACAACTGGAAGAGGAAAAGATTGGCATCCAAGCTGATGCCTTTGAGTTGGAGAAACGTCAGGTTAAGTGGCAAAGGTTCTGCCGCAAGAAAGACAGGGAGTTTGAAATAGAAAGGCTGGAGAACAAGAAATTAATGTTGGAGAATGAGCATATGGCATTGCAACTGAAGCATAAGCAGCACGAATTAGACAGTACAAAGCCCAATATTTCTTTCAATTCTGCACCTCTCAGCTTAGATAGACCGATGGGAAGAGATCAGCTTGATGCAGCTAGGTATCATTAGCTAGTAAGCATTGGAAATCTCCAAGTTTTTGGCAACCTGTCATCGCTCCCTTTTGTTGTAAAATCTTTTAAAAATGTTTTACAGCTAACATGCAGCAGCAAACTTGTTAATCAGTTCTTTTGAATTCTCCTAGTATTTTTCTCTAAAATTAACTGCATCAGCTATATGAAAGTCATGGTTGGATACTCTGGATGTTTGTCTATACTTCTATCCGATATCATTTAGAATATGAATCTTGTGTGCCTTCTAATCATTGCAAGTTAGTTAAGAACCAGACCAAACTTGCATTTTGTGATATTCTGTCTTGCAGTGGCATTCTTGCACAAAACTTAATATTGTGCATCAAGAACACCTCAACTCATCTCCACTTTGTCAGTTGAACTCTCCTACTAACAAAATGATCATCTAGACACCTCCAAAATTTACATGTTAGATCATTGTCGGGTGTCTACATGGCACAGTGGGATGAATTGGAGTGTTTAGTTGAAAGTTGAGGTGTCTAGATGTGCTTACAAAGTTTGTTTGAGTGTCTGTTTATGTATTAATGTTTAGAAGCATCATGACACCACTTGTCATTTGTTTAGTTTGATGATCACCTATGATGTCCCTTGATCTAGATGTATTTCCTTCTATGCTCTCTTGTGCATCCATATTTGGTGTTGAAATAGGCCAGTCTTTCCCAAACAGTTCTGTTTATTCAAAGCTCTGAACTAGCAGTAGCTCCCTAGTAACTCCCCTCTACCCCTGCTTTTCCTTTGCAGAATCAAGAACTTTGGCGGAGCTAGGGGATGATCCCTCCTTCGCCGGAAAAGCACACTTCATACATCCAAGGTCAACTTTTTATGGTTATGTATGTATAGTATATGTTGAACTCCCTTGGTGAAAATCCTGCATCCGCCACAGTGCTCCCCTTCCCCCCTCTATTTCTGTTTCTCTCTCGCACTATGAGAGAGATATGTGTGTCCCCTTCCCCTTTCCTTCTCTCTCTCTCTCACGCACACATACAGTGAGGGAGATACATGTATAACTTTGAAAAACCATTGTTATGCATTGCCATGCTGTTATTACTAGACAGAGACACTGTCCTTTCATGCTGATATTTTGCAGTTTATCATTCTGTACCTCTCTCCTTTTTTCCTAGTGACTAAACTTTTAAGGGTTGTTTGGTATGCGGGATAAGAAAGGATATCCCAAGATCGAGCTTGAGAGAAAATTGATATTGTGTTTGGTAGGATAGATTTACGCCATGAACCGAACACAATATAAATTTTATCCCAAGCTTGATCTTGGATATCCCACCTTATCCCATAAACTTGAGATTATTTTATCTCACCTCCCATGTGAGATAAATTAGCCCAATGATTATAATCCTTGGACTATAATTCCAAGATAATCTAGTACGCGAACCAAACTTCCCCTAGGATTACATACTAAGTTTGATTTTGTATTGTCTTTAAATGTTTACAGGCTAGTTCCTCTGTGTTATAGAATCTGTTATGTATTCTGTTTTCTGATGAAAGCCCTAGACACTCTTTGTGTTACTGGGACTACACTTTAAGGGTTGTTTGGTACGTGGAATAAGATATGATATCTACCACTCTCACCAGCAATAGGTACTAGCTAGGTAATAACTCATGTTGTACACTACCTAGTGTTTTTGTTTCTACAAAGGATTTGAAATCTGAGATTTCAGAGTTGTTAATCGACTTCGGTGATTACTATTACTAGGTCATTTTCATTGTCACTAAAGTTGCATTTGAAGGCATTGTATAGGATGGATTTGATACAAATATCTAAATTTCAATGTAAAATAAGCACCAAATGTCGATATATATATATATATATATATATATATATATAAAAATTTACTAAAATTTTAATGAATATTAGAGTGTGAATTTATTGAATTTAGTCGCAAAAACTTAAAATTTGAATCTATTAAATTAAACTTCGAAATTTGTACCTGATTATAGCACAAGCTATTTCCAGAACCGGAAAATGTATTGTTGAAACGGAGAAGTAAGCGAAGGA
Source organism: Solanum pinnatisectum (assembly GCA_035578085.1). NCBI lineage: Eukaryota > Viridiplantae > Streptophyta > Magnoliopsida > Solanales > Solanaceae > Solanum > Solanum pinnatisectum. Next base: position 496,918 of record CM069087.1, read on the forward strand.
CCGTCAACAAACACCATCTACATTTTCTCGTGAAGAAAAATTGCACTTTTTGAATATTTTCATTGAATTACCACGTGGTCTTTCTCTTCAAATTCTTTAAACTTCTGAGAGTTTTGCCAATCCTCATATGGAAGTACAGCTCTGACAGGCAACTTACCAACCACATTGTTAGAAAATCCACCTTGGCTGACCGCTATCGCTCTGATTGAGCTGTTTGTTGCACCTGATTTTATATCTCATTATTTAAAGATTTTCTTTTCTTTCGTTGTTGTTGCCGGTCTAAGCAGAATGTAGCTAAATTAGATGTCTTTAGTTCGTCACACTTGTCTTTTATATCTCATCATTTATAGATCTCTTTTTTTTTTTTTATCATTGCTAGCCGATCTAAGCAAAATGTAGCTAAATGAGATGTCTACCGTTCGATCTCCTTTTCTTTCATTGTTGCCGCTGATCTAAGCAGAAGGTAGCTAAATCAGATGTCTACTGTTCATCATACCTGACTACTATATCCCATTGTTTGTAGATCTCCTGTTCTAACATTGCCGCCGCCGATCTAAGCAGAATGTAGCTAAATCATATGTCTACTGTTCGTCGTACCTGACCGCGATATATCATTATTTATAGATCTCATTTTCTGTCATTGTCGCTGCCGATCTAAGCAGAAGGTAGCAAAGTCAAATGTCTACAGTTCATCGCACCTGATTTCTATATCTCATTATTTATATATAGAATTCATTTTCTATCATTGCTGTCGCTGATCGATTTTAGATACCTAGTAACGCCACCGATCTAAGTAGAATGTTTCAGATACCTAGTGACGCCGCCGATCTAAGTAGAATGTTTCAGATACCTAGTGACACCGCCGATCTAAGAAGAAGGGTTCAGATACCTAGTGAACTCATTCGTAATAAGTAAGGGTTTAGTAGGGCCCCCTACCCCACTTGTGTCGGAGAATCTTTTTTTCCTCTATTTCGCACTTAGTATCTAGTATTCGTCTTAGAATTTTGACTAAATCAAATTCAAATCGTTTACGGTCATTAAAAAGAAATTGCTTTCAAAAGACTTTTTTTAATTCTCAGGATTCAAATTCGCTTAAAGGACCTCAAATCCTCAATACATCATTTTGTAATTATGAAAAAATAGCCAAATGTCCCCAAACCTAGTATTCAAACATTACTAACTACACACATAGATTTTATGGAAACATTTTAAAAGTAAAATATATATCCCTTTAAAACCTATTAAATATTTTTCTTTTTTACTTTTAAATTAACAAAAATATATTTAGGAGTTATTATCTTAAAAATTATAGATATATAGAACGATATCACAATATCCCAACAAAAATAGAAATAAGGCCTACACCCATTTTTCCTTTCTCAAAATCCACTTGTAAAACTATATTAGATATATGTTTTTGTTGTTTATAGAAATGTTTCTATATCCCCGTTTTCTCAAACATGGCTTTATTTTAATTTATCAAAGAGACAATTCAAAACTAATATTTTTTCCCTTTCTCCAATAAGAGAAAACAACAAATTATTAAATAATTATGTCATTCTTGAAGAATACAAACCAAGAACTAACTAAAAGAAATAATAAAGAATAAAAATAGAAAAGAACAAAAAAGAAAGAGTCATCACCACATCATCATTTTGCTAGCTTTTCTAGTATTTCCCTTAACAATTTAAGAAATAACAAAGAAAATAATCCTAATATAAAGTTCCATATTATTTTATATAGTCTTTGATTAATAATTCGCATTTCCGTATCACTAATACATGTATAATTTTTATACAACAATTTTGATATTGTCTTATCAATAATTTTGAGTTTTCAACTCATTAAATTTGATGCAACAACTCATTCAATTTGATGTCACATATTTAAGTGAAGGTAGTCCCTAATCTATTGCAGTGGGTCTGGGGTAGTTGTGCACTATAAAAAAAAAGTCATATTACGTACACACCAAACTCATTCAATTTGATGTTACTCTTTCATCGAAGATATCTAGATGTGCACTCTCAAAATTTGAGTGTCTGTTTATGTATTATGTGTTTTAAAATATAAGATTTAACACTTTTCAATCAGCCCAATATTGTTTAACTATATTTTTTTCTTTAATGAAATAACTGTAATATTATTGCTTAAAAATATACAAAAACTGATTAAACATCATTTACATCACAATGTTACACAAAAAAAAAAAAAAGCAAATGAAACTTGTCAAGTTAAGCTATTATTTCTTGTTCTGTAACTCCTTTGCCTTTGCTGCTTCTTTCTCCTTCCCATCATTATTTTGTGTTCCAGTTCTACAATGATTCTTGCAAGCCATCTCGGATTTCCAGTTGAGAACATGAAATATATTATCGATAATCCAATACATAGTCCACTTCCATACCCCATAAGAGCAGCTTTCCAAAAATCATTCAGAAATTCAGAGTCACTTTCTTCATCATCTAGTCCAGATGTGGTATCATTTGTCTCCGAATCATTACCATCATTACCACAACCTTTTGAAAGTGGGAATCCACGTAATCTATCATTACCTTCATATGAATTGTTCTCAAATGTATAGAATTGAGGTCCTTGAGGAATGCATCCTTCGAGATGATTGTAGGAGAGATTTAAGACTTCAAGAGATGTAAGAGAAGCAAATCGTGCTGGTATATCTCCTACAAGATGGTTACTTGACAGGTCCAACGATTCAACTGAAGATAAACTTCCAAGTGATGACGGTATATGACCTTGTAATCCATTATGAGATAAATTCAGCACACGAAGTGCAATGAGATCTCCCATAATTCTAGGAATATATCCTTCAAATTTGTTGTTTGAAAGATCAACAGTGGTGTACAGAAACAAGATTCTCACAACTTCAAGCTCCAATCCCTTTGTTACGAGAGCTACCGAGTCTTGGTAATATCGATTCCCTTCATCACTTGGTGCATTCATTGTTTGATCAACTGTCCTCATGGCTTTCAAATGTTGAAACAGACTCGTTGGTAAGCTTTTTGTGAAGGCATTGGAGGAGAGATCTAATATTCTAAGCTGAGGAAACATGTTTCCAGTCGGTAGAGATCTAATGGACCCATGCAATTTATTGGATCTCAAACTTAGAACTTTCAGCTTTGGCAGAGTCCCCAACCACACGGGGAATGTGTCGTTGAGGTGATTGTCTCCTAAATCAAGAACATCAAGTTGCTTGCAATTGGTCAAGGATCGTGGGATTTTCCCCTCCAGCTTATTGCCATGAAAGTTGAAGCTTTTGAGTGCACTTCCAATTCTAAAAGTTGTTGGAAGAGTCCCTGAAAGACGGTTGTGGTGCATATCCAGAACCTCGAGGCTACTGATATTACCCAAACATTGCGGAATTGCTCCCTTCAAGTTGGTTCTTGCCAAATCAAGCATTACCAGTGATGTCAAATTGCAAATATTTGAAGGAATTTCTTCAGTGAGATTATTATGGGATATGAAAAAGAATCTTGTGGAAATTGGTGGAATAGGTAGTGAACCTTGAAGCAAATTGGACCGCAAATCAATAGCTTCTATAGACAGAAGAGGAATTGACTCAACACTTTCCAGCATGTTGTGGGATAAATTAAGACGTTGCAATAAGAACATCCAGTTAGACCATGCCCAATCAGGAATTCTTCCTTGAATCTTATTATTTGAAAGATCCAACTGCCAAAGAAGCTTTGCGGATCTTAGAAACTCCAATTCTTTCACTTCACATGCGGCCAATTGTAAGCTCATAAGAGATCCTGGCAAAGTAACATTATGTTTCTTCTGATTGGTCAATGCAATACGATTATATGAAAGATCAAGATAATAAAGTTGTTTGAGGTCAGCAAGGAAGCTGACATCCACATGGCCACTAAAATTATTGAAAGAAAGAATAAGGCCTGTTAGGTTCACATGGTTTTGAATCGACTTGGGAAGATGGCCTTGCAGCTGATTATTACTTAAATCAATCCAAATTAGTGAATTGGAATTGAAATCATCAAACTGACCAGAAAAGTGGTTATTGCTTAAGACTAAACGACTTAGTGACGGAAGAGAGAACATCCCTGATGGTATTGTTCCATTCAGGGAGTTATATTGAAGGTCCAAATCCTCTATGCGAGTGAGATTCAAAAGAGATTCAGGAATAGGCCCTCTAAGATTGCAATTTTTAAGAGACAAAGAATGCACCGAAGTTAGATAGCCAATAGAGTCAGGCAAATTGTCAGAAAAATTCACGCCACTGAGATCTAACTCTATGAGAGATGCACTGCTGTTCCATTTAGTCTTCGGAAAATAACCACTGAGCTGATTATTGTTTTGTAAGACAAGTGTTTCCAGATTTGGAAGGTGAAAAATACTCTCGGGTATTATCCCGTACAATCCATTATTTCCCATCCTCAGAGTTGTCAAATGAGAAGAAAAATTTGGAGGAATGGTGGAAGAGATATTTATGGAAGTAAGATCAAGCTCTCTTATTTGAGTCAAATTCTGAAGGAGCGATTTCAAATCATGGGCTGTGAATCTTAGAATAGTTTCAAATGACGGGGAGAGGCGAAGAGACTGTAATTGAGAAAGATGAGAGATTTCAGAAGGTATATGACCTGAGAAATAGGAGTCAGAAAGATCAAGAAGTGTCAAGCTTGAGAACCTTCCAAATTCAGGCGAGATGAGAGAATTAGAGAAGTTATTAGAAGAAAGGTCGAGCCTTTGGAGATGAGAGAGTTGGAAGAGACTGCTATTGGAATCAATCTTTCCTACAAGACCACTGCAACTGAGATTAAGTTCAATCACATGGCCAGTCATCTCATCACATATGACTCCATCCCACGAGCAACAATCTCTGCTAGTATTCCATGAACTCGTATAAGAGTAGGAACTACACGTAACTAATTAGGGATCTAAAGTGAGAGTTTTCTTGAATTTTAGAAGAGCGGTGCTTTGATCTTTGTGGCACGAATGAGGTATGGATGAAGAAAGAGAAAGCTGACAGAAACAGACAAAGATCAGAAATGAGAATTGCCTGTATCCCATGTTTTAGTTCAAGTTGCTTCTAAATACTGAGTAAGTCTTTGTACTGAGAGTTGATACTGAAAATTAAGAAAAGGCTATTCATATCTATATAGGCAGATTTCTTTGACTAGTCCAATTTCTTTGAAAGGTACACTTACATCTGTAGACAAGGACTTAACCAAATAGTTTTGTTGTGTTGAGTCAAGACAGATAATGAATTATGAATGTAAATGTGTTACACATATAATTCAGACAAAGACAACCAAATAGTTTTGTTGTGTTGAGTCAAGACAGATAATGAATTATGAATGTAAATGTGTTACACATATAATTCAGACAAGGACAACCAAATAGTTTTGTTGCGTTAAGTCAAGAAAGATAATAAATAATGAATGAAAATGTGTTACACATAAAATATAATTCGGACAAGGACATAACCAACTAGTTTTGTTGTGTTAAGTCAATAAAGATAATGAATTATGAATGTATAAATGTGTTACACATATAATTCAGACAAGTACTTTCCAAATAGTTTTGTTGCGTTCTCATTCCACTTGTCCGACTCTAAAAAGTATAATGACTTTTTTCGTGTTGCCCCCCAAAGAAAAAAAGAAGTTAGATATATACTACTCCTATGATAATGTAAATGAGGATCTCAATTAATGATATTGGAAGTTTGGAACACAATTATCCACAAACTATTGAGTCTATACTGATAATTAATATGGGTGTGGTTTAACGGACAATGAAGTGGATGAAAACCATAAGAGATCTGTAGGGTTCAAATCTCAGTAGAGACACCAAAATACTAGCGATTTCTTCCCATGTGTTAGAAATCTGAGATAGAAAACCTCCATTCGTATCGTTGCTGGTGCTGGTATGTTGGCTTGATATAATTAGCTTCAGGGACATCCCACACTCTGCCTTCACTTCTTTCTCGAGCTCGATTATATTAGGGACAACGGATAACGCATTCTCAAGTTCTAAGTTTTATTCATAAATAAGGCCCTCTTAGATTATGTGAAGTGAGTATTATTCATTTGCAATGTACAGTAAGTAGATAGGAATCCAAGAAATTCATAAACTTCATTCAATTCACTACTAATATTTCATTGAATACATTAAAACATTACATAACTTGATATATCATCAATATTCATAATATTACATTTCCTGAACTTAATAAAGGAAGAATAAAAAGCCTACTTATAAACCAAAAGCTGTAGTTTCTGATACTATTGTAGCATTCCAACAAATTCTTCTCCAACCACCTGCATGTTTGAATTTGTTTATTTACTGTCTGATGTTTATATTTACTCAAAGAAAGTCAAGTCTTTTATTTTATGCTAAAACGAAATTACAATTTGAAAGGAAGTTATTAAGTCCGACGAATTTTACTGTTGGTTCACACTTGAAGAATTACTTGTTAAACCAAGCCTCTAACCAGATAATTGGATCACAGCATCCAACTAATTTTGGACAGAAAAATAAGCTTTGTAGAGCATTCAATTAGTTGCTGATATAACTAATATGAAAATATTCAGATATAGTTAGCTGCAATAATCTAAAGCTCAAACTAGAACTTAACTGCATACCTGAATTTTTAACTCTTCTACATGCGATTATTTGCTTCTTCTGTAACTCCTTTGCTTTCGCTGCTTCTTTCTTCTTCCCATCACAATTTTATGCTCCAGCTCCACAATAATTCTTGCAAGCCATATCGGTTTTCCAGTTGAGATCATGATATATATAATGGATAATCCAATACAGAGTCCACTTCCATAGCCCATAAGAGCAGCTTTCCAAAAATCATTCAGAAATTCAGAGTTGCTTTCTTGATCAAGCTCAGATCCGGTATCAGTTTTCTCTGATTCTGAAACATTATCATCATTACCACAGACTTTTGAAAGTGGAAATCCACGTAATCCAGCATTACGTACATATGAATTGTTCTCAAAGGTATGAAATTGATTTCCTTGAGGAATGCACCCTTCGAGATGATTGTAGGAGAGATTTAAGACTGCAAGAGAAATAAGAGAAGCAAACTGTGCTGGTATCTCTCCTACAAGGTGGTTACCTGACAGGTCCAATGATTCAACTGAAGATAATCTTCCAAGTGATGGCGGTATATGACCTCGCAATCCATTATGAGATAAATTTAGCATGCGAAGTGCAATGAGATCTCCCATAATACTTGGAATATGCCCTTCAAATTTATTGTTTGAAAAATCGATAGTGGTGAACAAAAACAAGATTCTCACAACTTCAAGCTCCAATCCCTTTGTTACGACAGCTACCGAGTCTTGGTAATATTCATCTCCTTCATCACTTGGTTCATTCATCGTTTGATCAATTGTCCTCATGGCTTTTAAATGTTGAAACAGACTCATCGGTAAGTTTTCCGTGAAGGCATTGGAAGAGATATCCAACATTCGAAGCTCATTAAAAATGTTTTCACTTCTTAAAGTTCTAATTGGTCCATGCAACTTATTCGATCTCAAGCTTAAAACTCTCAACTTAGGAAGAGTTCCCAACCACATTGGGAATGTGTCATTGAGGTGATTAACTCCTAAATCAAGAACTTGCATCTCTTTGCAATTGACCAAAGATTGGGGAATTTTCCCCTTTAGTCTATTGCCATGCAAGTTGAAGCTTCTAAGTGTTCCAGTTCTAAAAGTCGCTGGAAGAGTCCCAAAAAGATTGTTGTGTTGCATATCCAGAACTTCAAGATGACCACTCATGTTGCCAAAACATTGCGGAATTGCTCCCTTTAGATTGTTTCTACCCAAATCTAGAATTTGCAGTGATGTTAAATTGCAAATAGACGGCTGGGGCTCTCCACTGAGATTATTATTTGACATCATCACATACTGGAGGGAACTGATATAACCCAAGCATTTCAGAATATTTCCTTTCAAGTTATTTCTTGACAAATACAGGGTTACCAGTGATGTCAAATTGCAAATAGCTAAAGGAATTTCCTCAATCAGATTGTTGTCATTGAGAGACAGAACTTGCAAGTTTCTCAAATTCCCCAATGAAACAGGAATAGAACCATTAAGAGAGTTATTGTACAACCGCAGATGAGTAAGAGACCTTAGGTAACCTATTTCTTCAGGGATAGGGCCAGAAAGGTGATTATCATGAAGATGCAGAATAGTCAAGTTATTCAAATTCCCCAATGAAGAAGGAATAGAACCATTAAGAGAGTTATTGTGCAACCGCAGATCAGTAAGAGACCTTAGGTAACCTATTTCTTTAGGGATAGGGCCAGAAAGGTGATTGCCATCAAGATACAAGACAGACAAGTTGTTCAAATTCCCCAATGAAGCAGGAATAGAACCATTAAGAGAGTTATTGTACAACTGCAGATCAGTAAGAAACCTTAGGTAACCTATTTCTTCAGGAATAGGGCCAGAAAGGTGATTATCATAAAGATACAAAAGGGACAAGTTGGTCAAATTCCCAAATGAAGCAGGAATAGAACCATCAAGAGAGTTATTCTTCAAACTTAGCCCATCAAGAGACCACAGGTAACCTATTTCTTCAGGGATAGAACCAGAAAGGTGATTATCATGAAGATGCAGAATAGTCAAGTTGTTCAAATTCCCCAATGAAGCAGGAATAGAACCATTAAGAAAGTTAACGTTCAAATGTAGATCAGTAAGAAACCTTAGGTAACCTATTTCTTCTGGAATAGATCCGCAAAGGTGATTATTATTAAGATATAGAATAGACAAGCTATTCAAATTCCCCAATGAAGCAGGAATAGAACCATTAAGAGAGTTATTGTACAACCGCAGATCAGTAAGAGACCTTAGGTAACCTATTTCTTCAGGGATAGGGCCAGAAAGGTGATTATCATGAAGATGCAGAATAGCCAAGTTATTCAAATTCCCCAATGAAGAAGGAATAGAACCATTAAGAGAGTTATTGTGCAACCGCAGATCAGTAAGAGACCTTAGGTAACCTATTTCTTTAGGGATAGGACCAGAGAAGTGATTATCATAAAGATACAAAAGGGACAAGTTGGTCAAATTCCCAAATGAAGCTGGAATAGAACCATCAAGAGAGTTATTCTTCAAACTTAGCCCATCAAGAGACCAGAGGTAACCTATTTCTTCAGGGATAGAACCAGAAAGGTGATTATCATGAAGATGCAGAATAGTCAAGTTGTTCAAATTCCCCAATGAAGCAGGAATAGAACCATTAAGAAAGTTATCGTTTAAGCGTAGATAAGTAAGAAACCTTAGGTAACCTATTTCTTCCGGAATAGATCCGTAAAGGTGATTATTATTAAGATGCAGAATAGACAAGCGGGTCAAATTCCACAATGAAGCCGGAATAGAACCATTAAGAGTGTTAAAACTCAAATCTAGCTCAGTAAGAGACTTTAGATGACCTATTTCTTCAGGAATGAAACCATTTAAATGGTTGTCAAACATATGGAGGATCTGAAGCTTGGCTAATGAGCTGATTTGCGGTGGTACTGTGCCTGAAATCTGATTACTCGACAAATCAAGATAGATAAGATTAGTGAGTTTACCAATTTCAGGTGGAATGGTACCAGAGAAATTGGTCATGCTAAGATCAAGAGACTCAAGTAAAGGAAGAGATGAAAATGGAAAATCATTGAGTGTACCAATGGCACTAGTATTTCTAATATTCAACTTGTTTACCCTACCGTTAAAGCATATAACTCCATACCAGTCCCTGCATGAGTTAGAACTTGGTGTCCATGAAGCAAATAAGGAGTTGTTTTGGTTCTTGAAAGTTGCTTTCCATTTCAAGAGGGCAGTTGCTTCTTCGATGGAAGCAAAAGTAACTGTAAGGAGATATAAAAGAGTGAAAAACTGAAGTAGAGATAATATTTTGCTTGTAATCATCATCATAGTTTGAGTTTATTATTTTGGGTTTTCAATGAACTTATTGTGGATGGTTTATAGGATTTTATATTGTATGAAACTTATCATTGAAGACCAAACGGAAACGTGTTTTCTCCAAATGTTGTTGGCTGCTCTTTCTCTCATTCACACTTTAACCATTTCTGTCTGTTCATATGTAATTTGGGTTGTTTTCTTTTTGTCCTTTTCAAATTCTTATGCATGTGTTACACATATATCGTACAGAAAATAAATTCCCTAAATAGGAAAACAAACTTTAAAAGGATAAAGAATCATCTTTTTAGTTTTGTTATTAAAAATAGAATTGTATGTTGTGTTACTTTCTCATTTACCTTCATCACAAAATTTTGAGGATAATTTCACCAATGGTCATTTCTAAATTAACTCTTCATAACAATACAAGCTATTTATTAAACTTACTCTTTGTAACTGTTTTTGTAACAATAAAGCCATTAAACTGTGAGTTATTCCCCTGAAATACCAAATCACTGAAACCAGGGGCGGAGCTTAGGTGAAAAAGGGTGACTTTTTCCCGTAAACTATTACTATATTCCTCAAATATTAATAATGTCATTTTTAAGAATGGGTATCTTGATTTTTTGTTCTCAAAATGTGCACTTTTGCCTGAGGTCGTATGTGATTTACGTACGTCTAGTGCAAACCTCAGCTAGCGGATGTCTGGCATATGGCGTAAGCAGCAAATCCCATTCTTCAAATGACACTTACACAAGAAATGCAACTTAAGAAACACATTCCAGAAGTTCAGTACAGTGTACTCAATAGGTTATACAGATTACGAAGCCATTACTCTCAAAGGAAAACCATCACAAACAAGTGCAGAAACAACAACAACAAGAAGAATATGTGAAGAAACGAGCAACTCATTCCACATACGTATTTGAAAGATAAAATAGTCCTGAACGATATTATCAATTGCTTATCGCAACCAGTTACTTGCCATTCTGAATAAAATAGTTCATTATCAATCTCGCCACTGTGAAATCATAACTGATTATTTCTTTTTCTGTAATTCCTTTGCCTTCGCTGCTTCTTTCTCCTTCCCATCATTATTTTGTGCTCCAGCTCTACAATGATTCTTGCAAGCCACATCGGTTTTCCAATTGAAATCATGAAATATATTATGGATAGTCCAATACATAGTCCACTCCCATAGCCCATAAGAGCACCTTTCCAAAAATCATTCAGAAATTCAGAATTGCTCTCTTCATCATCTAGTCCAGATACGGTATCATTTGTCTCTGATACTGAAACATTACCACAGCCTTTTGAAAGTGACAATCCACGTAATCCATCATTACCTTCATATGAATTGTTCTCAAAGGTCTGAAATTGATTTCCTTGAGGAATGCACCCTTTGAGATGATTGTAGGAAAGATTGAAATGGACTGATAATGTTGTTAGGCTTCTTATACAAGTAGTTGCATGTGTTGGAGATGACGGTAGTTTGGAAGGTCCTGGAGTGGGGTTGAAGAGAAAATCTGCTTGCCTTCAGAAAAAGGGTAAATGGAAAACAGTATCGCGAATAATGATGAGTAACGGTTGTCATGTCTCACCTCAGCAGTGTGAGGATAAGTTTAATGATTTGAACAAGAGGTACAAGAAATTGAATGATATTCTTGGGAGGGGTACTTCTTGTGCTGTGGTGGAAAATCCGGTTCTAATGGACTCCATGCCGCAGCTTTCTGCCAAGGCCAAGGACACGGTGAAAAAGATACTTAACTAAAAACATTTGTTTTATAGAGAGATGTGTGCTTACCATAATGGGCAGAAGTGTTGGTTTTTTAATAAAGAAATTAAGAAAATAACAGAGAAAGACTTTGAGAGAAAAAATACTGCATTATTATCAAAGGGAATTATTTTATTAATAATCAAGAGACTTGCATTTATAGATATAATTCCTAACTAAAAATAGAAAAATAAGATACTAATTTATCAGTTTAATTCAAATAACAAATAAAAAGAACTAACTCCTAAATATAAGTCAAATAGGACTCTAATAACATAATTAAAAATCCTAAAAAAAGCTAACTGTTTTATTTCTGCAATATCCTGAGACATATTTTCAACATGAAGATACCTGATTGCAATGATCTTGAATTTCCAGCTCACTCTTCACCTGTTGCAGCACTGTGTGCAAAAGATCATAATGGCCCCCAGGCAGACGAAGCTGAAGAAAATGACGAAAGTGATGATGATGATGATGAATCGGATGATAACCATGGTGATGGTGATGCACGTAAAATTGGAGATTTTGATGAGAGAATGAGACGAGTTGAAGAAAATGGCTGCTTCTTGCCACAAATTAACGGGAATGATAATCTTTTGGCTGAAATTAATGAATTTTTTTAAGACCCTACAAAATCCCAGTGGGATCAAAAAATGTGGATTAAGAAACGGATGTTACAACTGGAAGAGGAAAAGATTGGCATCCAAGCTGAAGCTTTGAGTTGGAGAAACGTCAGGTTAAGTGGCAAAGGTTCTGCTGCAAGAAAGACAGGGAGTTGAAATAGAAAGGCTGGAGAACAAGAAATTAATGTTGGAGAATGAGCATATGGCATTGCAACTGAAGCATAAGCAGCACGAATTAGACAGTACAAAGCCCAATATTTCTTTCAATTCTGCACCTCTCAGCTTAGATAGACCGGTGGGAAGAGATCAGCTTGATGCAGCTAGGTATCATTAGCTAGTAAGCATCGGAAATCTCCAAGTTTTTGGCAACCTGTCATCGCCCCCTTTTGTTGTAAAATCTTTTTAAAATGTTTTACAGCTAACATGCAGCAGCAAACTTGTTAATCAGTTCTTCTGAATTCTCCTAGTATTTTTCTCTAAAATTAACTGCATCAGCTATATGAAAGTCATGGTTGGATACTCTGGATGTTTGTCTAAACTTCTATCCGATATCATTTAGAATATGAATCTTGTGTGCCTTCTAATCATTGCAAGTTAGTTAAGAACCAGACCGAACTTGCATTTTGTGATATTCTGTCTTGCAGTGGCATTCTTGCACAAAACTTAGTATTGTGCATCAAGAACACCTCAACTCATCTCCACTTTGTCAGTTGAACTCTCCTACTAACAAAATGATCATCTAGACACCTCCAAAATTTACATGTCAGATCATTGTCGGGTGTCTACATGGCACAGTGGGATGAATTGGAGTGTTTAGTTGAAAGTTGAGGTGTCTAGATGTGCTTACAAAGTTTGTTTGAGTGTCTGTTTATGTATTAATGTTTAGAAGCATCATGACACCACTTGTCATTTGTTTAGTTCGACGATCACCTATGATGTCCCTTGATCTAGATGTATTTCCTTCTATGCTCTCTTGTGCATCCATATTTGGTGTTGAAATAGGCCAGTCTTTCCCAAACAGTTCTGTTTATTCAAAGCTCTGAACTAGCAGTAGCTCCCTAGTAACTCCCCTCTACCCCTGCTTTTCCTTTGCAGAATCAAGAACTTTGGCGGAGCTAGGGGATGATCCCTCCTTTGCCGGAAAAGCACACTTCATACATCCAAGGTCAACTTTTTATGGTTATGCATGTATAGTATATGTTGAACTCCCTTGGTGAAAATCCTGCATACGCCACAGTGCTGCCCTTCCCCCCTCCATTTCTGTCTCTCTCTCGCACTATGAGAGAGATATGTATGTCCCCTTCCCCTTTCCTTCTCTCTCTCTCTCTCTCTCACGCACACATACAGTGAGGGAGATGCATGTATAACTTTGAAAAACCATTGTTATGCATTGCCATGCTGTTATTACTAGACAGAGACACTGTCCTTTCATGCTGATATTTTGCAGTTTATCATTCTGTACCTCTCTCCTTTTTTCCTAGTGACTAAACTTTTAAGGGTTGTTTGGTATGCGGGATAAGATAGGATATCCCAAGATCGAGCTTGAGAGAAAATTGATATTGTGTTTGGTAGGATAGATTTATGCCATGAACCGAACACAATAAAATTTTTATCCCAAGCTTGATCTTGGATATCCCACCTTATCCCATAAACTTGAGATTATTTTATCCCACCTCCCATGTGAGATAAATTAGCCCAATGATTATAATCCTTGGACTATAATTCCGGGATAATCTAGTACGCGAACCAAACTTCCCCTAGGATTACATACTAAGTTTGATTTTGTATTGTCTTTAAATGTTTACAGGCTAGTTCCTCTGTGATATAGAATCTGTTATGTGTTCTGTTTTCTGATGAAAGCTCTAGAAACACTTTATGCTACTGGGACTACACTTTAAGGGTTGTTTGGTACGTGGGATAAGATATAATATCTACCACTCTCACCAGCAGTAGGTACTAGCTAGGTAATAACTCATGTTGTACACTACCCAGTGTTTTTGTTTCTACAAAGGATTTGAAATCTGAGATTTCAGGGTTGTCAATCGACTTCGGTGATTACTATTACTAGGTCATTTTCATTGTCACTAAAGTTGCATTTGAAGGCATTGTATAGGATGGATTTGATACAAATATCTAAATTTCAATGTAAAATAAGCACCAAATGTCGATATATATATATATATATATATATATATATATATATATATATATATATATAAATTTACTAAAATTTTAATGAATATTAGAGTGTGAATTTATTGAATTTAGTCGCAAAAACTTAAAATTTGAATCTATTAAATTAAACTTCGAAATTTGTACCTGATTAACAGACTCGGAAAATGTATTGTTGGAACGGAGAAGTAAGCGAAGGACCGTCAACAAACACCATCTACATTTTCTCGTGAAGAAAAATTGCACTTTTTGAATATTTTCATTGAATTACCACGTGGTCTTTCTCTTCAAATTCTTTAAACTTCTGAGAGTTTTGCCAATCCTCATATGGAAGTACAGCTCTGACAGGCAACTTACCAACCACATTGTTAGAAAATCCACCTTGGCTGACCGCTATCGCTCTGATTGAGTTGTTTGTTGCACCTGATTTTATATCTCATTATTTAAAGATTTTCTTTTTTTCGTTGTTGTTGCCGGTCTAAGCAGAATGTAGCTAAATCAGATGTCTTTTGTTCGTCACACTTGTCTTTTATATCTCATCATTTATAGATCTTTTTTTTTTTATCATTGCTAGCCCCCGATCTAAGCAAAATGTAGCTAAATGAGATGTCTACTGTTCGATCTCCGTTTCTTTCATTGTTGCCGCTGATCTAAGCAGAAGATAGCTAAATCAGATGTCTACTGTTCATCATACCTGACTTCTATATCCCATTGTTTGTAGATCTCCTGTTCTATCATTGCCGCCGCCGATTTAAGCAGAATGTAGCTAAATCATATGTCTATTGTTCGTCACACCTGACCGCGATATATCATTATTTATAGATCTCATTTTCTATCATTGTCGCTGTCGATCTAAGCAGAAGGTAGCAAAGTCAGATGTCTACGGTTCATCGCACCTAATTTCTATATCTCATTATTTATATATAGAATTCATTTTCTATCATTGCTGTCGCCAATCAATTTTAGATACCTAGTGACGCCACCGATCTAAATAGAATGTTTCAGATACCTAGTGACGCCACCGATCTAAGTAGAATGTTTTAGATACCTAGTGACACCGCCGATCTAAGAAGAAGGGTTCAGATACCTTGTCACGCCCCGAGCCTACACCCCAGACGTGACCGGCACTTGAAGACCATCGCTGGCCCCCAAGCGAACCCTTGGCCTGGCTTTCTTAACTCAGCAGAAACTTAACTCAACAGGATAACTCAATGCAATGAAAAGTTATAAAACAACTCAACTGAAAGTAATTTGCCAACAAGGCATCTCGAGTCTCAAAATAGGATATTTAAATATATACATGCATGAGAGACTCCAAACTAATGGTATCGTCATGAAGCCTCTAAATCGAGATGGATGTTGGGGACGGACCACGCAACATCCTAATAAAACAAAACTAAGAACACAAAATAATTGAGTCCTCGGAATGCAGGAGGCTCACCACTCTGGAGTGCTCGGTGGATCAACGACGTGCGGGATCTTTGATCCGGTACTGTATCTGCATCATAAGGCGATGCAGCCCACCGCATCGATATGGAAGGTACTAGTATGCGAGCTGGAAAACTAAGCAACAAAGGCTAGAAGGAAATTTGAAAGAAACTGAAAAGTTTACCTTGTTCAACTCAACTCAACCTGACTGACTTCTTTCAATATAAGGCGATTTAAAACAAGTGTGATATAAAGAAAGACTGTTTAAAACATGCTATAAACTCTGTATGTATACAAGGATACAATAAGCCTGAGATGTATATAGAAATACAATTGAACTGATGTATATAAAATACAATAATTTCCGTGTATAAAAATACAATAACTGCTGTGAGAGTTTCTCTAACCGACAACCATCACATAAGAGCTAAAGTGATGATACAGCGATCAACCTCACGCGGAGCATCCTATACCCGCCAAAGGTATAAGACTGAATCGCCTAATGGATCCACTAGTCTAATATGAAAAGGATTCATCTAAAGAGCATGATCCTTTTCTACCCATGGTGGCTAACATGGTTCTACATGGGTGTGGGTTCTTTGAACGCTCCCCCAATTCGGTGCTCGATACTACTCCCAAAAATGTACTGGCTCTTATGTTTTTAAAACACATTTCTTCCTGCTGACATGAGATAATTACTCAAAAAAAAAACTATCCCGAAGGCTCTTTGGAAATTTCAGTTTCCAACATTGTTTAAATGTAAAGACATTTCTTTAAAACTTCTTTGGGAATACATAGTTCCCTAATAACTTTGAGAAAATGAACTCAACTTGAAACTTAGAGACTCTTTACTTAGCTTGAAACTCTAAGCTCTTTGCTTGACTTGACACTTGAGTCTAAAAATAAAGTTAAAACGTTCAATAAAGACTCTTGAACCACTTTACAACTAGCTTGACTTGCTTAACTTCTAAGCTTAACTCTTAATTTCTAACTTCACTTGACTTCTAACTAACTCTCCTTGAATTGGAATTTTGGATTCAAGGTGTTTGCTCACATGTTACGGATGAGTTCTTGACTTTTAGAAGTACCTTGGAGTGTTGGAAACAACTAGGAAACATAGGTATAATACCTAGGAACAAAAATAAAATAAAATGGGACTGCTGGCCAGCTTCAACAGGGGCTGCTGGGCACTCTGCATTCTGCCCAGTTGCCAGCCCTTTCCCCAGAAAAACCGACTTTTCTCCCTCTTTTCTTCAACTCTAAACCACCCTTACTTCAATGGATTTAACCCCAAACACTAAGGATCATCAATCTCTCAACATACAATAAATCACAACTCAAATACACAACCCAATCATGTCCCACAACCAACAATAACTTCAACAACAACTAACAACATCAACAACAACTAACAACTTCAACAACTTCAACAACTTCAACAACAATCCAATCTTTTCTCAAATCATAAAAAAAGAGCTTGGTGTGTGGGGGAAAGGATCAAACCACACAAAGAACTCACATACCTTGATAGGGATCACCCCCGACGAAAATCCACGACGGGAACTTGTTGATCTCCTTTCTCCTCTTCTTCTCCTCTTCTTCTCCTCTTCTTCTCTTCTTCACTCTCAAGAACCCTAACTCTTTCTCTTTTAAAACTAGGATAAAATGATCCAAAAACAGCCTAACACACAATATAACCTCAAAAGAAATGGCTAGGGAAAAGACCAAAATGCCCTTAAAATTTCCGGACGGATTCCCTGCCAACTGCCCAACTTTCAATGGCCATAACTCGCTCATACGAACTCGAAATCGAGCAATCTCAGTGGCGTTGGAAAGATCATTCCACAAGCTTCGCAACCATAACTGGAACTACTCCTAACTCATCCTGATCTAGGAGTTACGACTGTTCAAAGTTGGCCAAAAATCACTGATTTCCACACTTAGCCAATTTTTTTCCAGATTCTGTATTTTTTCCAAAAATGGCTACTTCCAATTTCAAGCTTCTTCATAGCTATTTCAAATTGACGGATGTTACATACCTAGTGAACTCATTCGTAATAAGTAAGGGTTCAGATACCTAGTGAACTCATTCGTAATAAGTAAGGGTTTAGTAGGGCCCCCTACCCCACTTGTGTTGGAGGATCTTTTTTTCCTCTGTTTCACACTCAGTATCTAGTATTCGTCTTAGAATGTTGACTAAATCAAATTCAAATCGTTTACGACCATTAAAAAGAAATTGCTTTCAAAAGACTTTTTTTAATTCCCGGGATTCAAATTCGCTTCCATCACAATCCCCCAATGTAATAAAGGACCTCAAATCCTCAATACATCATTTTGTAATTATGAAAAAAGAGCCAAATGTCCCCAAACCTAGTATTCAAACATTACTAACTACACACATAGATTTTATGGAAACATTTTAAAAGTAAAATATATATCCCTTTAAAACCTATTAAATATTTTTCTTTTTTACTTTTAAATTAACAAAAATATATTTAGGAGTTATTATCTAAAAAATCATAGATATATAGAACGATATCACAATATCCCAACAAAAATAGAAATAAGGCCTACACCCATTTTTCCTTTCTCAAAATCCACTTGTAAAACTATATTAGATATATGTTTTTGTTGTTTATAGAAATGTTTCTATTTCCCCGTTTTCTCAAACATTGCTTTATTTTAATTTATCAAAGAGACAATTCAAAACTAATATTTTTTCCCTTTCTCCAATAAGAGAAAACAACAAATTATTAAATAATTATGTCATTCTTGAAGAATACAAACCAAGAACTAACTAAAATAAATAATAAAGAATAAAAATAGAAAAGAACAAAAAAGAAAGAGTCATCACCACATCATCATTTTGCTAGCTTTTCTAGTATTTCCCTTAACAATTTAAGAAATAACAAAGAAAATAATCCTAATATAAAGTTCCATATTATTTTATATAGTCTTTGATTAATAATTCACATTTCCGTCTCACTAATACATGTATAATTTTTATACAACAATTTTGATATTGTCTTGTCAATAATTTTGAGTTTTCAACTCACTAAATTTGATGCAACAACTCATTAATTTGATGTCACATATTTAAGTGAAGGTAGTCGCTAATCTATTGCAGTGGGTCCTGGGCTAGTTGTGCACTATAAAAAAAAAAGTCATATTACATACACACCAAATTCATTCAATTTGATGTTACTCTTTCACCGAAGATATCTAGATGTGCACTCTCAAAATTTGAGTGTCTGTTTATGTATTATGCGTTTTAAAATATAAGATTTAACACTTTTCAATCAGACCAATATTGTTTAACTATATTTTTTTCTTTAATGAAATAACTGTAATATTATTGCTTAAAAACATACAAAAACTGATTAAACATCATTTACATCAAAATGTTACACAAAAAAAAAAAAAAAAGAAATGAAACTTGTCAAGTTAAGCTATTATTTCTTCTTCTGTAACTCCTTTGCCTTTGCTGCTTCTTTCTCCTTCCCATCATTATTTTGTGTTCCAGTTCTACAATGATTCTTGCAAGCCATCTCGGATTTCCAGTTGAGAACATGAAATATATTATCGATAATCCAATACATAGTCCACTTCCATACCCCATAAGAGCAGCTTTCCAAAAATCATTCAGAAATTCAGAGTCGCTTTCTTCATCATCTAGTCCAGATGTGGTATCATTTGTCTCCGAATCATTACCATCATTACCACAACCTTTTGAAAGTGGGAATCCACGTAATCTATCATTACCTTCATATGAATTGTTCTCAAATGTATAGAATTGAGGTCCTTGAGGAATGCATCCTTCGAGATGATTGTAGGAGAGATTTAAGACTTCAAGAGATGTAAGAGAAGCAAAACGTGCTGGTATCTCTCCTACAAGATGGTTACTTGACAGGTCCAATGATTCAACTGAAGATAAACTTCCAAGTGACGACGGTATATGACCTTGTAATCCATTATGAGATAAATTCAGCACACGAAGTGCAATGAGATCTCCCATAATACTAGGAATATATCCTTCAAATTTGTTGTTTGAAAGATCAACAGTGGTGTACAGAAACAAGATTCTCACAACTTCAAGCTCCAATCCCTTTGTTGCAAGAGCTACCGAGTCTTGGTAATATCGATTCCCTTCATCACTTGGTGCATTCATCGTTTGATCAACTGTCCTCATGGCTTTCAAATGTTGAAACAAACTCGTTGGTAAGCTTTTTGTGAAGGCATTGGAGGAGAGATCTAGTATTCTAACCTGAGGAAACATGTTTCCAGTCGGTAGAGATCTAATGGACCCATGCAATTTATTGGATCTCAAACTTAGAACTTTCAGCTTTGGCAGAGTCCCCAACCACACGGGGAATGTGTCGTTGAGGTGATTGTCTCCTAAATCAAGAACATTGAGTTGCTTGCAATTGGTCAAGGATCGTGGGATTTTCCCCTCCAGCTTATTGCCATGAAAGTTGAAGCTTTTGAGTGCACTTCCAATTCTAAAAGTTGTTGGAAGAGTCCCTGAAAGACGGTTGTGGTGCATATCCAGAACCTCGAGGCCACTGATATTACCCAAACATTGCGGAATTGCTCCCTTCAAGTTGTTTCTTGCCAAATCAAGCATTACTAGTGATGTCAAATTGCAAATATCTGAAGGAATTTCTTCAGTGAGATTATTATGGGATATGAAAAAGAATCTTGTGGAAATTGGTGGAATAGGTAGTGAACCTTGAAGCAAATTGGACTGCAAATCAATAGCTTCTATAAACAGAAGAGGAATTGACTCAACACTTTCCAGCATGTTGTGGGATAAATTAAGACGTTGCAATAAGAACATCCAGTTAGACCATGCCCAATCAGGAATTCTTCCTTGAATCTTATTATTTGAAAGATCCAACTGCCAAAGAAGCTTTGCGGATCTTAGAAACTCCAATTCTTTCACTTCACATGCGGCCAATTGTAAGCTCATAAGAGATCCTGGCAAAGTAACATTATGTTTGTTCTCATTGGTCAATGCAATACGATTATATGAAAGATCAAGATAATAAAGTTGTTTGAGGTCAGCAAGGAAGCTGACATCCACATGGCCACTAAAATTATTGAAAGAAAGAATAAGGCCTGTTAGGTTCACATGGTTTTGAATCGACTTGGGAAGATGGCCTTGCAGCTGATTATTACTTAAATCAATCCAGATTAGTGAAATGGAATTGAAATCATCAAACTGACCAGAAAAGTGGTTATTGCTTAAGACTAAACGACTTAGTGACGGAAGAGAGAACATCCCTGATGGTATTGTTCCATTCAGGGAGTTATATTGAAGGTCCAAATCCTCTATGCGAGTGAGATTCAAAAGAGATTCAGGAATAGGCCCTCTAAGATTGCAATTTTTAAGAGACAAAGAATGCACCGAAGTTAGATAGCCAATAGACTCAGGCAAATTGTCAGAAAAATTCACGCCACTGAGATCTAACTCTATGAGAGATACACTGCTGTTCCATTTAGTCTTTGGAAAATAACCACTGAGCTGATTATTGTTTTGTAAGACAAGTGTTTCCAGATTTGGAAGGTGAAAAATACTCTCGGGTATTATCCCGTACAATCCTGTATTTCCCATCCTCAGAGTTGTCAAATGAGAAGAAAAATTTGGAGGAATGGTGGAAGAGATATTTATGGAAGTAAGATCAAGCTCTCTTATTTGAGTCAAATTCTGAAGGAGCGATTTCAAATCATGGGCTGTGAGTCTTAGAATAGTTTCAAATGACGGGGAGAGGCGAAGAGACTGTAATTGAGAAAGATGAGAGATTTCAGAAGGTATATGACCTGAGAAATAGGAGTCAGAAAGATCAAGAAGTGTCAAGCTTGAGAACCTTCCAAATTCAGGCGAGATGTGAGAATTAGAGAAGTTATTAGAAGAAAGGTCAAGCCTTTGGAGATGAGAGAGTTGGAAGAGACTGCTATTGGAATCAATCTTTCCTACAAGACCGCTGCAACTGAGATTAAGTTCAATCACATGGCCAGTCATCTCATCACATATGACTCCATCCCACGAGCAACAATCTCTGCTCATATTCCATGAACTCGTATAAGAGTAGGAACTACACGTAACTAATGAGGGATCTAAAGTGAGAGTTTTCTTGAATTTTAGAAGAGCGGTGCTTTGATCTTTGCGGCACGAATGAGGTATGGATGAAGAAAGAGAAAGCTGACAGAAACAGACAAAGATCAGAAATGAGAATTGCCTGTACCCCATGTTTTAGTTCAAGTTGCTTCTAAATACTGAGTAATCTGTGTCCTGAGAGTTGATAGTGAAAATTAAGATAAGGCTATTCATATCTATATAGGCAGATTTCTTTGACTAGTCCAATTTCTTTGAAAGGTACACTTACATCTGTAGACAAGGACTTAGCCAAATAGTTTTGTTGTGTTGAGTCAAGACAGATAATGAATTATGAATGTAAATGTGTTACACATATAATTCAGACAAAGACAACCAAATAGATTTGTTGCGTTAAGTCAAGAAAGATAATAAATAATGAATGTAAATGTGTTACACATAAAATATAATTCAAACGAGGACATAACCAACTAGTTTTGTTGTGTTAAGGCAATAAAGATAATGAATTATGAATGTATAAATGTGTTACACATATAATTCAGACAAGGACTTTCCAAATAGTTTTGTTGCGTTCTCATTCCACTTGTCCGACTCTAAAAAGTATAATGACTTTTTTCGTGTTGCCCCCCAAAGAAAAAAAGAAGTTAGATATATACTACTCCTATGATAATATAAATGAGGATCTCAATTAATGATATTGGAAGTTTGGAACACCATTATCCACAAACTATTGAGTCTATACTGATAATTAATATGGGTGTGGTTTAACGGACAATGAAGTGGATGAAAACCATAAGAGATCTGTAGGGTTCAAATCTCAGTAGAGACACAAAAATACTAGCGATTTCTTCCCATGTGTTAGAAATCTGAGATAGAAAACCTCCATTCGTATCGTTGCTGGTGCTGGTATGTTGGCTTGATATAATTAGCTTCAGGGACATCCCACACTCTGGCTTCACTTCTTTCTCGAGCTCGATTATATTAGGGACAATGGATTACGCATTCTCAAGTTCTACGTTTTATTCATAAATAAGGCCCTCTTAGATTATGTGAAGTGAGTATTATTCATTTGCAATGTACAGTAAGTAGATAGGAATCCAAGAAATTCATAAACTTCATTCAATACACTACTAATATTTCAGTGAATACATTAAAACATTACATAACTTGATATATCATCAATATTCATAATATTACATTTCCTGAACTTAATAAAGGAAGAATAAAAAGCCTACTTATAAACCAAAAGCTGTAGTTTCTGATATTATTGTATCTCTGATGAGCATTCCAACAAATTCTTCTCCAACCACCTGCATGTTTGAATTTGTTTATTTACTGTCTGATGTTTATAGTTACTCAAAGAAAGTCAAGTATTTTATTTTATGCTAAAATGAAATTACAATTTGAAAGGAAGTTATTAAGTCCGACGAATTTTACTGTTGGCTCACACTTGAAGAATTACTTGTTAAACCAACCCTCTAACCAGATAATTGGATCATAGCATCCAACTAATTTTGGACAGAAAAAGAAGCTTTATAGAGCATTCAATTAGTTGCTGATATAACTAATATGAAAATATTCAGATATAGTTAGCTGCAATAATCTAAAGCTCAAACTAGAACTTAACTGCATACCTGAATTTTTAACTCTTCTACATGCGATTATTTGCTTCTTCTGTAACTCCTTTGCTTTCGCTGCTTCTTTCTTCTTCCCATCATAATTTTATGCTCCAGCTCCACAATAATTCTTGGAAGCCATATTGGTTTTCCAGTTGAGAGCATGATATATATAATGGATAATCCAATACAGAGTCCACTTCCATAGCCCATAAGAGCAGCTTTCCAAAAATCATTCAGAAATTCTGAGTTGCTTTCTTGATGAAGCTCAGATCCGGTATCAGTTTTCTCTGATTCTGAAACATTATCATCACTACCACAGACTTTTGAAAGTGGAAATCCACGTAATCCAGCATTACCTACATATGAATTGTTCTCAAAGGTATGAAATTGATTTCCTTGAGGAATGCACCCTTCGAGATGATTGTAGGAGAGATTTAAGACTGCAAGAGAAATAAGAGAAGCAAACTGTGCTGGTATCTCTCCTACAAGGTGGTTACCTGACAGGTCCAATGATTCAACTGAAGATAATCTTCCAAGTGATGGCGGTATATGACCTTGCAATCCATTATGAGATAAATTTAGCATGCGAAGTGCAATGAGATCTCCCATAATACTAGGAATATATCCTTCAAATTTGTTGTTTGAAAGATCAACAGTGGTGTACAGAAACAAGATTCTCACAACTTCAAGCTCCAATCCCTTTGTTACGACAGCTACCGAGTCTTGGTAATATCGATTCCCTTCATCACTTGGTGCATTCATCGTTTGATCAACTGTCCTCATGGCTTTTAAATGTTGAAACAGACTCATCGGTAAGTTTTCCGTGAAGGCATTGGAAGAGATATCCAACATTTGAAGCTCATTAAAAATGTTTTCACTTCTTAAAGTTCTAATTGGTCCATGCAACTTATTCGATCTCAAGCTTAAAACTCTCAACTTAGGAAGAGTTCCCAACCACATTGGGAATGTGTCGTTGAGGTGATTAACTCCTAAATCAAGA
The DNA here is from genome assembly GCA_035578085.1 of Solanum pinnatisectum. Taxonomy (NCBI): domain Eukaryota; kingdom Viridiplantae; phylum Streptophyta; class Magnoliopsida; order Solanales; family Solanaceae; genus Solanum; species Solanum pinnatisectum. The sequence goes on from CM069087.1 coordinate 521,542, forward strand.
ACTTGCATCTCTCTGCAATTGACCAAAGATTGGGGAATTTTCCCCTTTAGTTTATTTCCATGCAAGTTGAAGCTTCTAAGTGTTCCAGTTCTAAAAGTCGCTGGAAGAGTCCCAAAAAGATTGTTGTGTTGCATATCCAGAACCTCAAGATGACCACTCATGTTGCCAAAACATTGCGGAATTGCTCCCTTTAGATTGTTTCTACCCAAATCTAGAATTTGCAGCGATGTTAAATTGCAAATAGACGGATGGAGCTCTGCACTGAGATTATTATTTGACATCATCACATACTGGAGGGAACTGATATTACCCAAGCATTTCAGAATATTTCCTTTCAAGTTATTTCTCGACAAATACAGGATTGCCAGTGATGTCAAATTGCAAATAGCTAAAGGAATTTCCTCAATCAGATTGTTGTCATTGAGAGACAGAAATTGCAAGTTTCTCAAATTCCCCAATGAAGCAGGAATAGGGCCAGAAAGGTGATTATCATAAAGATACAGAATAGCCAAGTTATTCAAATTCCCCATTGAAGAAGGAATAGAACCACTAAGAGAGTTATTGTACAACCGCAGTTCAGTAAGAGACCTTAGGTAACCTATTTCTTTAGGGATAGGGCCAGAGAAGTGATTATCATTAAGATGCAAGACATACAAGTTTCTCAAATTCCCCAATGAAGAAGGAATAGAACCATTAAGAGAGTTACTGGACAACCACAGATCAGTAAGAGATCTTAGGTAACCTATTTCTTTAGGGATAGGGCCAGAGAAGTGATTTTCATCAAGAAACAAGACAGACAAGTTGTTCAAATTCCCCAATGAAGCAGGAATAGAACCATTAAGAGAGTTATTGTACAACCATAGATCAGTAAGAAACCTTAGATAGCATATTTCTTCAGGGATAGGGCCAGAAAGGTGATTATCATGAAGATGCAGACTAGTCAAGTTATTCAAATTCCCCAATGAAGAAGGAATAGAACCATTAAGAGAGTTACAGTACAACCGCAGATCAGTAAGAGACCTTAGGTAACCTATTTCTTTAGGGATAGGGCCAGAGAAGTGATTATCATTAAGAAACAAGACAGACAAGTTGTTCAAATTCCCCAATGAAGCAGGAATAGAACCATTAAGAGAGTTATTGTACAACCATAGATCAGTAAGAAACCTTAGATAGCATATTTCTTCAGGGATAGGGCCAGAAAGGTGATTATCATGAAGATGCAGAATAGTCAAGTTATTCAAATTCCCCAATGAAGCAGGAATAGAACCATTAAGAAAGTTATCGTTTAAGCGTAGATAAGTAAGAAACCTTAGGTGACCTATTTCTTCCGGAATTGTGCCTGAAATCTGATTCATGGACAAGTCAAGATAGACAAGATTAGTGAGATTACCAATCTCAGGGGGAATGATTCCTGAAAAATTGTTCAGGCTAAGTTCAAAATATTCAAGAAAAGGGAGAGATGAAAACGGAAAAGCATACAGGGTACCAATGACACTAGAATTTGTAATATTCAATGTGTTTACCCTACCATTTAAGCATATAACTCAGTACCAGTCCCTGCATGAGTTAGAACTTGGTGTCCATGAAGCGAATAAGGAGTTGTTCTGGTTCTTGAAAGTTGCTTTCCATTTCAGGAGGGAAGTTGATTCCTCGACGGAAGCAAAAGTAACTGTAAGGAGATATAAAAGAGTGAAACGCTGAACTAGAGAAAATATTTTGCTCATCATATGTGAGTTTTACTATTTTGGATTTCAATGAACTAATTGTGGAGGGTTCATAGGATTTTATATTGTACCTAACTTATCGTTAAAGACCAAATTTCGGCTGCGCTCTCTCTTTATGTTCATATTTTATCAAAGAAAATATCATCATGCATTCTCAAGTCAATGCAAAAGTCAAATTTGATTTGTTCTTTTTTTTGGTCTTCTTCTTTTTTTATGCATGTTATACACACCTACAAAGCTATCATACAGAAAATAAATTTTAATTCAGACAAGGACTTAACCAAATAATTTTGTTGTGTTATCAGACAAGATCACATGGTTTATGATGTGTATATGTTTGTGTTAGCCCATATGTTTGGGCTTTTGTTATTGGGCCTATGTTCTATATTAGCTTTATATTTCCTATTAGGTTAGGTTTAGTTAATGGATGCTTATATATAGACTTCCTATTCTTTTTGTATTTAGACTAATTCTATTATATTGTAATATAACTCTTGTCTCTAGTTCTTCAATTAAAGTAGTTCTATTAACATGGTATCAAGAGCTAAATCGATCCATGCTCCTTGATTTGTTGGTTGAAGACCTGGTAGCTTTATATTTTTTGACTTGCTAGGGTTTTCGATTAGTGGTGCTGCTGCTTCCGCTGAGTTCTCGATTGGTGCTGCTGCTGCTGCTATTTGTTTAGATCGGTTCGACCCAAGGTAGTTTAATTTTTGTTTTGGAATTCATGTCTTGCTGTGTTTGCTTCTCTTTTGACAATATGACTGGAAAAGATGATTCTCTCCAGTCTATTAATGCTCAATTAGATGGTAAAAATTATGCATATTGGAGTTATGTCATGAAGAATTTTCTTCGTGGGAAGAATATGTGGGGTTATGTTACTGGAGTTAAAGTTAAACCTAAAGATGATACGGCTGCGGATTTTGCATTGTTGGTAGACTCATGGGAAACTGCTAACTCCAAGGTTATCACTTGGATCAACAATTCTGTAACTCAATCAATTGGTATGCAATTGGCTAAGTATGACACAGCAAAGGAAGTTTGGGACCATTTGGAGAGACTGTATACTCAGTCTAATTTTGCTAAGCAGTACCAGTTGGAGTATGATATTCGTGCTCTTCAACAGATTGCTATGAGCATTCAAGATTTCTATGCTGCAATGTCAGATTTGTGGGATCAATTGGCTCTTACTGAATCTGCAGAGTTAAAAGTTTTTGAGCCATACATCGCTAAGAGGGAAGAACAGCGTTTGGTTCAATTTTTGATGGCATTACGTTCTGATTTTGAAGGACTACGTGGAACAATCCTTCATCGATCTCCTCTCACCACAGTTGATTCCTTTGTTCATGAACTGATTGCAGAAGAGACTCGTATTAAGTCTCAAGTGGATAAAGGGTTTAAAGCAACTAATACTCCTGCTGTGTTTGCTGTTTCAACTGATCAGTCTAGACCACCACGTTCTCGTCAATCTCCTAAAGTTACATTTGATGAGTGTGCATTCTGCAAACAGAAAAATCATTGGAAGGCTCAGTGTCCATTTTTACTTAACAAGGCAAAACAACCTCAATCTGGACAGCAGCAGAAGTATGGGTAGCAGAAGTATGGGTCATGCTCCTTTGATGCTCGTCCTCCACAGTTTGCTGCTGCTGCACCATCTATAGATACTGAGTCTGTTAGCACTATGCCACCTTCTGCGTTGGATCCCCAGGTTTTCGAACAGTTGAGACAATTTATGACTTCTAATCCTATTGCCATGTCAGCATCTAGTCCCTCAGGTATTCCGTCCTCCCTGTGGATTTTGGATTCTGGTGCATCTCATCATATGTCACCTTATTTGTCATCGTTTGGTTCTTTGTCCCCTATTTCACCAATCTCTGTTATGTCCGCTAGTGCTGCATCTATTATAGTCGAGGGTATTGGTTCTGTTACTACCCCTAACATTGTTCTCTCTGATGTTTATTACGTTCCTAAACTTGCTTTGAATCTTGCTTCAGTCAGTCAATTGTGTAAAGCTGGTAATTGGGTGTTCTTTTCTGATTCTGTTTGTGTTGTACAGGACCAACACACTCAGAAGGTGATTGGGATAGGCCGTAGATTGGGGAAACTCTATGTCTTGGAGATTCTCAAAGTGTCTTCATTCTTTATTCTTTGCCTCTAGTATTGATTTGTCGTCTTTTCGTTTGAGTCCCTTGTCTTCTCAGTTTTATCTTTGGCATTCCCATTTGGGACATGTGTCAGCGTCACGTTTACGTTTCTTAGCCTCTACTGGTGCTTTGGGTCATTTGAACACTTCTGATATTTCTGATTGTAGTAGTTGTAAACTGGCAAAATTCTCAGTTTTACCATTTAATAAAAGTGTGTCTTATTCTGTTGCTCTTTTTGATATTATTCATTATGATGTGTGGGGTCCATCGCCAATATCCACTAAGGGTGGCTCGACCTATTATGTTTCGTTTATAGATGACTTTACTCATTATACCTGGGTGTATCTTATGAAACGCAGATCTGATTTCTTTGGCATTTACAGTAACTTTAGAGCCCTTGTTAAAACACAACATTCAGCTATGATAAAGTGTTTTAGGTGTGACTTAGGGGGCGAATATACCTCTAATGATTTCAGTCAGTTACTCGCATCTGATGGCACCATACACCAGTCATCTTGTACTGACACTCCTGAGCAGAACGGTGTTGCAGAAAGGAAACACCGTCATATTGTTGAGACAGCACGCTCTTTACTCTTATCTACAGAGGTTCCTAGTATTTTTTGGGGAGAAGCAGTCCTAATTGTTGTATATGTGATTAATCGTATTCCTACTGCATTGACTTCAGGGATGTCTCCGTTTGAGAAATTGTATGGTCACCTACCGGATTATTCTGCATTACGAGTTTTTGGATGTACTTGCTATGTTCTTCATCCTCATGTTGAACGAAATAAGCTGGGGCCAAAATCAGCTATATGTGTGTTTTTGGGGTATGGTGTTGGACAAAAAAGATATCGTTACTATGATCCTGTAAGTTAGAAATTATATGTTTCACGGCATGTACCTTTTTGGAACATATTCCTTTTTATTCGATTTCAGCTAAATCCCATGATGTAACAAAATTAGATCTTCAGCATATTAATCCTTTTGGCGTTGACATGGAGGTTCCAGTTTCAGATTCATCCATGCCACCTGATGATAGTGCTTCAGCCCCACCTGTGCCTAAGTCTGCTCCTTTGACTGTTGAGACTGGAGACCCACCACATTCGAGGAGGTCTACTCGTCCTTCTAAGTCCACCAAACTACCAGATTTCGCATACTCTACATACTCAGCCTCATTTGCTTCCTTTATTGCCAATATACATCATTTGTCTGAACCTGAGTCGTATCGAAAGGCTGTGACTGATCCTTTTTGGCAGAATGCTATGGCTGAGGAACTCACTGCTCTTTATCAGACACATACATGGGATTTGGTTACCCTCCCACCTGGTAAACATACGATTGGATGTCGATGGGTGTATAAGACAAAAACAAAGTCTGATGGGTCTATTGAGCGATATAAGGCCAGACTTGTGGCAAAAGGGTACTCACAAAAATATGATATGGATTATGAGGAGACTTTTGCCCCGGTGGCAAAGATGACGACTATTCGCACTATAATTGATGTTACATCCATATTTCAAATGGACGTCAAGAAAGCATTTCTGAATGGTGATCTCCATGGGGAAGTTTATATGACTCCTCCCCCAGGTATTGACCACCAGCCGGGTGAAGTTTGTCGGCTTCGAAAAGCTTTATATGGTTTTAAGAAAGCCCCTCGTGCTTGGTTTGAGAAATTCTCCATTGTGATTACTTCTCTTGGATTTGCCCCGAGTAATCATGATTCGGCATTGTTTGTTAGATGTACGAGTGCAGGAAAAATTCTTTTGTCCTTATATGTAGATGATATGGTTATTACTGGTGATGATTATGGTGGTATTGAGTCATTGAAACGTGATTTGGTTCATCGGTTTGCCATGAAGGACTTGGGCTTGCTGCGTTATTTTTTGGGTATTGAGGTGGCTCAATCTAAGAAAGGGTATCTTCTTTCTCAAACTAAATATATATCAGACTTGTTTAAACGGGTGCGCCTTTCTGACAACAGGACTGTAGATACTCCCCTTGAAACCAATGCAAGGTACTCTCCTAGTGATGGTGTTCCGTTATCATATCCGGGTCTTTATTGGACTGTTGTAGGTAGTTTGGTTTATCTTACTGTTACTTGCCCGGATATAGCTCACGCAGTTCATGTTGTTAGCCGATTTATTCTGCTCCTTACATTCCTTTGGGGAGTTGTACTTCGTATTCTGAGATATCTTCGTGGCACTCAGTTTCAGAATCTCTTGTTTCCCTCGACGTCATCTTTCGAGTTGCGAGCCTATAGTGATGCTGATTGGGATGACGATCGCAATGATCGTAAATCCACCACTGGTTTTTGTGTGTTTCTTGGAGACTTTTTAATCTCATGGAAGAGCAAGAAACAAGATGTTGTCTCTAGATCTTCCACTGAGGCTGAGTATCGTGCTATGGCTGTGACTACATATGAGATTGTTTGGTTACATTGGCTTCTTGCAGATATGGGGGTTCACATTTGTTTGCCAACTCCTCTGTATTGTGATAACAAAAGTGCGATACAAATTGCAAAGAATTCTGTTTTTCATGAGCGGACGAAGCACATTGAGATTGATTGTCACTTCACCCGTCATCATTTACAGCTCGGGACCATATCGCTTTCGTTTGTTCCGTCGTCCTTGCAGATTGCTAATCTTTTTACGAAGGCGCAGTCGGCGTCTCGGTTTCTATTTTTGTGTGACAAACTCTCAAAGCTTATTGCTGTTGCATTGTGAGTTTGAGGGGGGATGTTAGCCCATATGTTTGGGCTTTTGTTATTGGGCCCATTTTCTATGTTAGCTTTATATTTCCTATTAGGTTATGTTTAGTTAATGGATGCTTATATATAGCCTTCCTATTCTTTTTGTATTTAGACTAATTCTATTATATTGTAATATAACTCTTGCCTCTTGTTCTTCAATTAAAGTAGTTCTGTTAACAATTTGGTTCTCATTTTTTCACCTCTAATGTAGTAATCTTAGATAAATAAATTTCTACACTGTTTTAATGTCTCTAATAAACTTTGTACTAGATTGAAACGAGTTTAGGTAAGCCGATATGACTAGTTATGAGAATTCATATAGCATATGTTATTAATTTCTCACATGGTTACTCAACTATTGATAATATACTATTCATTTTTAACAACCCACCCCAATGATTTGACCAATTTGCAAGAGAGAACCGACCCAATTTTTTAATATCAGAGTCGATATATAAATTTTAAACCAATAAGGAATTATTTTGGTTGTTGAAATAATCATCATGTCTTAATTTTTTAGTCTTATTCACACTCTGTCTGATCATATGTTTTATTGGACAAAATTTGTCATTGTCAAGTCAATTTTTTTGATTTTTTATTTTTCTCTTCCTTTTTTTTATCCATGTGCTACACATCTTTTGTCAATTTATTCATATAGAAAATAAATTCCCTGAAAAAGAAAACAAGATTAGAAAGAAATGCATAAACTTCTTCATTAAATAAATTAATTTGCTTCTTCTTCTTTCCTCTGCATAATAATTTTGTGTTCCTATTCTTCAATGATTCTTGCGAGGCATTTCGGATATCCAGTTGAAACAATGAAACATACTGCATAATCCAATACATAGTCCAATTTCACAGCTTTCCAAAAAAATATTGAGAAATTCAGTATTGCTTTCTTGATCTTCAAGCACATATATGGTATATATATATATAACTTGCCTCTGATAATAGATCACTGCCACAACCTTTTGAAACTGTGAATCCACGCAATTCATCATTACCTTCATATAAAGTTAATAATGGAAGAATAAAAAGTCTACTTATAAACCAAAGCTGCAGTTTCTGATATTATTGCATCTCATTATCTGTTGGTTCACACTTTAAGAACTTGTTAAACCAAGCCTCTAACCAGATAATTGGATCACAGCTTCCAACTAATTTTGGACAGAAAAATAAGCTTTGTAGAGCATTCAATTAGTTACTGATATAACTAATATGAAAATATTCAGATATAGTTAGCTGCAATAATCTAAAGCTCAAACTAGAACTTAACTGCATACCTGAATTTTTCACTCTTCTACATGCGATTATTTGCTTCTTCTGTAACTCCTTTGCTTTCGCTGCTTCTTTCTTCTTCCCATCATAATTTTATGCTCCAGCTCCACAATAATTCTTGCAAGCCATATCGGTTTTCCAGTTGAGATAATGATAGATATAATAAATAATCCAATATAGAGTCCACTTCCATTGCCCATAAGAGCAGCTTTCCAAAAATCATTCAGAAATTCAGAGTCGCTTTCTTGATCAAGCTCAGATCCTGTATCAGTTTTCTCTGATTCTGAAACAGCCTTTTGAAAGTGGAAATCCACGTAATCCATCATTACCTACATATGAATTGTTCTCAAAGGTATGAAATTGATTTCCTTGAGGAATGCACCCTTCGAGATGATTGTAGGAGAGATTTAAGACTGCAAGAGAAATAAGAGAAGCAAACTGTGCTGGTATCTCTCCTACAAGGTGGTTACCTGACAGGTCCAATGATTCAACTGAAGATAATCTTCCAAGTGATGGCGGTATATGACCTTGCAATCCATTATGAGATAAACTTAGCATGCGAAGTGCAATGAGATCTCCCATAATACTTGGAATATGCCCTTCAAATTTATTGTTTGAAAAATCGATAGTGGTGTACAAAAACAAGATTCTCACAACTTCAAGCTCCAATCCCTTTGTTACGACAGCTACCGAGTCTTGGTAATGTTCATCTCCTTCATCACTTGGTGCATTCATCGTTTGATAAATTGTCCTCATGGCTTTTAAATGTTGAAACAGACTCATCGGTAAGTTTTCCGTGAAGGCATTGGAAGAGATATCCAACATTCGAAGCTCATTAAAAATGTTTTCACTTCTTAAAGTTCTAATTGGTCCATGCAACTTATTCGATCTCAAGCTTAAAACTCTCAACTTAGGAAGAGTTCCCAACCACATTGGGAATGTGTCATTGAGGTGATTAACTCCTAAATCAAGAACTTGCATCTCTTTGCAATTGACCAAAGATTGGGGAATTTTCCCCTTTAGTTTATTTCCATGCAAGTTGAAGCTTCTAAGTGTTCCAGTTCTAAAAGTCGCTGGAAGAGTCCCAAAAAGATTGTTGTGTTGCATATCCAGAACCTCAAGATGACCACTCATGTTGCCAAAACATTGCGGAATTGCTCCCCTTAGATTGTTTCTACCCAAATCTAGAATTTGCAGCGATGTTAAATTGCAAATAGACGGATGGAGCTCTCCACTGAGATTATTATTTGACATCATCACATACTGGAGGGAACTGATATTACCCAAGCATTTCAGAATATTTCCTTTCAAGTTATTTCTCGACAAATACAGGGTTACCAGTGATGTCAAATTGCAAATAGCTGAAGGAATTTTCTCAATCAGATTGTTGTCATTGAGAGACAGAACTTGCAAGTTTCTCAAATTCCCCAATGAAGCAGGAATAGAACCATCAAGATAGTTATTCTTCAAACTTAACCCAACAAGAGACCTTAGGTAACCTATTTCTTCAGGAATAGGGCCAGAAAGGTGATTCTCATGAAGATGGAGAATAGTCAAGTTGTTCAAATTCCCAATGAAGCAGGAATAGAATCATTAAGAGAGTTATTGTACAACCGCAGATCAGTAAGAGACCTTAGGTAACCTATTTCTTCAGGAATAGGGCCAGAAAGGTGATTATCATAAAGATACAAAAGGGACAAGTTGTTCAAATTTCCTAATGAAGCAGGAATAGAACCATTAAGAGAGTTATTTCTCAAACTTAGCACATCAAGAGACAACAGGTAACCTATTTCTTCAGGGGTAGAACCAGAAAGGTGATTATCATGAAGAAGCAAAACAGACAAGCTATTCAAATTCCCCAATGAAGAAGGAATAGAACCATTAAGAGAGTTATCGTACAACCGTAGATCAGTAAGAAACCTTAGGTAACCTATTTCTTCAGGAATAGGGCCAGAAAGGTGATTATCATACAGATACAAAAGGGACAAGTTGGTCAAATTCCCCAGTGAAGCAGGAATAGAACCATCAAGATAGTTATTCTTCAAACTTAACCCAACAATAGACCTTAGGTAACCTATTTCTTTAGGGATAGGGCCAGAAAGGTGATTATCATGAAGATGCAGACTAGTCAAGTTGTTCAAATTCCCCAATGAAGCAGGAATAGAACCATCAAGATAGTTATTCTTCAAACTTAACCCAACAAGAGACCTTAGGTAACCTATTTCTTCAGGAATAGGTCCAGAAAGGTGATTATCATACAGATACAAAAGGGACAAGTTGTTCAAATTCCCTAATGAAGCAGGAATAGAACCATCAAGATAGTTATTCTTCAAACTTAACCCAACAAGAGACCTTAGGTAACCTATTTCTTTAGGGATAGGGCCAGAAAGGTGATTATCATGAAGATGCAGAATAGTCAAGTTGTTCAAATTCCCCAATGAAGCAGGAATAGAACCATCAAGATAGTTATTCTTCAAACTTAACCCAACAAGAGACCTTAGGTAACCTATTTCTTTAGGGATAGGGCCAGAAAGGTGATTATCATGAAGATGCAGACTAGTCAAGTTGTTCAAATTCCCCAATGAAGCAGGAATAGAACCATCAAGATAGTTATTCTTCAAACTTAACCCAACAAGAGACCTTAGGTAACCTATTTCTTTAGGGATAGGGCCAGAAAGGTGATTATCATGAAGATGCAGAATAGTCAAGTTGTTCAAATTCCCCAATGAAGCAGGAATAGAACCATCAAGATAGTTATTCTTCGAACTAAACCCAACAAGAGACCTTAGGTAACCTATTTCTTTAGGGATAGGGCCAGAAAGGTGATTATCATGAAGACACATAATAGTCAAGTTGTTCAAATTCCCCAATGAAGCAGGAATAGAGCCATTAAGAGTGTTAGAACTCAAATCTAGCTCAGTAAGAGACTTTAGATGACCTATTTCTTCAGGAATGAAACCATTTAAATGGTTGTCAAACATATGGAGGATCTGAAGCTTGGCTAATGAGCTGATTTGCGGTGGTACTGTGCCTGAAATCTGATTACTCGACAAATCAAGATAGATAAGATTAGTGAGTGTACCAATTTCAGGTGGAATGGTACCAGAGAAATTGTTCATGCTAAGATCAAGAGACTCAAGTAAAGGAAGAGATGAAAATGGAAAATCATTGAGTGTACCAATGGCACTAGTATTTCTAATATTCAACTTGTTTACCCTACCGTTAAAGCATATAACTCCATACCAGTCCTTGCATGAGTTAGAACTTGGTGTCCATGAAGCGAATAAGGAGTTGTTCTGGTTCTTGAAAGTTGCTTTCCATTTCAAGAGGGCAGTTGCTTCTTCGATGGAAGCAAAAGTAACTGTAAGGAGATATAAAAGAATGAAAAACTGAAGTAGAGAGAATATTTTGCTTGGAATAATCATCATATTTTGAGTTTATTATTTTGGGTTTTCAATGAACTTATTGTGGATGGTTTGTAGGATTTTATATTGTATGAAACTTATCATTGAAGACCAAACGGAAACGTGTTTTCTCCAAATGTTGTTGGCTGCTCTTTCTCTCATTCACACTTAACCATTTCTGTCTGTTCATATGTAATTTGGGTTGTTTTCTTTTTGTCTTTTTCAAATTCTTATGCATGTGTTACACATCTATCATGCAGAAAATAAATTCCCTAAATAGGAAAACAAACTTTAAAAGGATAAAGAATCATCTTTTTAGTTTTGTTATTAAAAATAGAATTGTATGTTGTGTTACTTTCTCATTTACCTTCATCACAAAATTTTGAGGATAATTTCACCAATGGTCATTTCTAAATTAACTCTTCATAACAATACAAGCTATTTATTAAACTTACTCTTTGTAACTGTTTTTGTAACAATAAAGCCATTAAACTGTGAGTTATTCCCCTGAAATACCAAATCACTGAAACCAAGGGTGGAGCTTAGGTGAAAAAGGGTGAATTTTTCCCGTAAACTATTACTATATTCTTCAAATAGTAATAATGTCATTTTTAAGAATGGGTATCTTGATTTTTTGTTCTCAAAATGTGCACTTTTGCCTGAGGTCGTATGTGATTTACGTACATCTAGTACAAACCTCAGCTAACGGACGTCTGGCATATGGCGTAAGCAGCAAATCCCATTCTGCAAATGACAGTTACACAAGAAATGCAACTTAAGAAACACATTCCAGAAGTTCAGTACAGTGTACTCAATAGGTTATACAGATTACGAAGCCATTACTCTCAAAGGAAAACCATCACAAACAAGTGCAGAAAAAACAACAACAACAAGAATATGTGAAGAAACGATCAACTCATCCCACATACGTATTTGAAAGATAAAATAGTCCTGAACGATATTATCAGTTGCTTATCGCAACCAGTTACTTGCCATTCTGAATAAAATAGTTCATTATCAATCTTGCCACTGTGACATCATAACTGATTATTTCTTTTTCTGTAATTCCTTTGCCTTCGCTGCTTCTTTCTCCTTCCCATCATTATTTTGTGCTCCAGCTCTACAATGATTCTTGCAAGCCACATCAGTTTTCCAGTTGAAATCATGAAATATATTATGGATAGTCCAATACATAGTCCACTCCCATAGCCCATAAGAGCACCTTTCCAAAAATCATTCAGAAATTCAGAATTGCTTTCTTCATCATCTAGTCCAGATACAGTATCATTTGTCTCTGATACTGAATCATTACCACAGCCTTTTGAAAGTGGCAATCCACGTAATCCATCATTACCTTCATATGAATTGTTCTCAAAGGTCTGAAATTGATTTCCTTGAGGAATGCACCCTTCGAGATGATTGTAGGAAAGATTGAAGACTTCAAGAGATATAAGAGAAGCAAATTGTGCTGGTATCTCTCCTACAAGATGGTTACTTGACAGGTCCAATGATTCAACCAAAGATAAACTTCCAAGGGATGGCGGTATATGACCTTTCAATCCATTATGAGATATATTCAATATGTGAACTGCAATGAGTTCCCCCATGATACTTGGAATCTGCCCTCCAAATTTATTACTTGAAAGATCGATAACGGTGTACAAATATAAGATTCTCACAATGTCACGCTCAAATCCCTTGGATACGACAGCTACAGAGTCTTGGTAATATCCATCAGCTCCTTCATAACGTGGTGCGTTCATAGTTTGATCAATTGTCCTCATGGATTTCAAATGTTGAAACAAACCCGTTGGTAAGTTTTCCGTGAAGGCATTGGAAGAGAGATCTAACATTCGAAGATTAGGAAATATGTTTTCAATCATTGGAGTTCTAATGGACCCATGCAATTCATTGGATCTCAAGCTTAACAGTTGCAGCTTTGGAAGAGTTCCCAACCACATGGGGAATGTGTCGTTGAGATGATTATGTCCTGAATCAAGAACTTGCAACTCTTTGCAATTGGACAAAGATTGGGGAACTTTCCCCTCTAGTTTATTGCCGTGCAAATTGAGGCTTCTCAGAGAACTTCCAAATCTAAAAGTTGTTGGAAGAGTCCCTGTAAGACTGTTGTGGTGCATATCCAGAACCCTGAGGCTACTGATATTACCCAAACATTGCAGAATTGCTCCCTTCAAGTTGTTTCTCGTCAAATCTAGCATTACCAATGATGTCAAGTTGCAAATAGATGAAGGAATTGCTCCACTAAGATTATTTTCTGATATGAAGAAGAATCTTGTGGAATTTGGTGGAATAGGTAGTGAACCTTGAAGAGAATTGGATCGCAAATCAATTGTTTCTAGAGATTGAAAAGGACTTAAGTTCACACTTGTCAGCATGTTGTGGGATAGATTAAGACTGTTCAATGAAAACATCCAGTTAGACAATGCCCAATCTGGAATTCTTCCTTGAAGCTTATTATTAGAAAGATCCAAGTGCTCAAGCTTCTTTGCGGATCTTAGAAACTCCAATTCTTTCACTTCACAGGCAGCCAACTGTAAGTACACAAGAGACTCAGGCAAAGTAAAATTAACTTTGTTTTCATTTGTGAATGAGATACTATTATATGAAAGACCAAGAGATGAAAGATGTTTGAGGTCCGAAAAGAAGCTGACATCCACATTACCACTAAAATTATTGAAAGAAAGATCAAGATTTGTGACGTTCACAAGGTTTTGAATTGACTCGGGAAGATGGCCTTGCAGCTGATTATTGCCTAGATCAACAGATAATAGTGAATTGGACTTGATATCCTCAAGCTGACCAGAAAAATGGTTATTACTCAATTCTAAATTAGTTAGTGAAGGAAGGGAGAATATCGATGATGGTATTGTTCCATTCAGGAAGTTACCTGCAAGGAACAAATACTCTATGCGAGTGAGATTCGAAAGAGATTCAGGAATAGGCCCCCAGATATTGCATAAAACAAGAAACAAAGTATTCAGTGACGTTAGATAACCAAGAGACTCAGGCAAATTACCAGAAATATTCACTCCTTGGAGATTTAAATGTATGAGAGATGCGCTGCTGTTCCATTTGGTCTTTGGGAAACAACCACTGAGCTGAAAATTGTTGGATAAGTCAAGTGTTTTCAGTTTGGGCAGGTGAAAAATACTCTCAGGTATTACTCCATACAACTCTGATTGCTCAAACACCAGCACTGTAAAATGAGAAGAAAAATTAAGAGGAATGGTGGAAGAGATGCTTACACCACTAAGATCAAGCACTCTTAATAGGGTCAAATTCTGGAGGAGCAACCTAAAATCATGGGCTGCGAGTCTTTGCACAGTGTTATAAGATGTTGAGAGAACAAGAGATTGTAACTTGGAAAGATGAGAGATTTCAGAAGGAATTTGACCTGAGAAATCTGCCCAAGAAAGATCAAGATGTGTCAAGCTCGAAAACTTGCCGAATTCAGGGGAGATGTGAAAATTGGAGAAGTTATTCTCAGAAAGATCAAGCCTTTGGAGATGAGAGAGTTGGAATAGGCTGCTAATGGAATCAATCTTCCCTACAAGACTGTTGCAACTGAGATCAAGTTCAATGACATAGCCAGTCATCTCATCGCATATCACTCCATCCCACGAGCAGCAATCTATGCTCATATTCCATGAACTTGTATAATAGTAGAAATTACACAAAACTAATGAGGGATCAACAGTAAGATTTTTTTGAATTTTAGAAGAGTGGAGCTTTGATCTTTGCGGCACAGATGAGGTATGGATGAAGAAAAAGAAAACTGACAGAAACAGACAGAGCAAAAATGAGAATTGCCCGTAGCCCATGTTTAGCATCAATGAGTTTAAAGTTGATAGTGAAAATCAAGAACAGGCTACAGAAATATATATAGGCTGATATATATTTAACAAGGACTCTTTCTTTTTGAATAATTTGAAACTTGAAACATCATATTTAGTTAAGCATTAACTGCCTTGATTGAAATGCCTAGGTAGGTATTCTTTTTAACATATATATTTATCATATTTTGAATCTCCTTAGTAAAAATCTTGTTTTGAATTGGCCGTATTATTAGTCTAGTCAAGTATAAGAAGACAAATAAGTAGGACAACATCACTTTCAAATCGGCCATGTTTTGTATTTGTCTAAAGAAAATAAATTTTCTTTTGTGAGAGCTGAATTAGTTCCTTCATGGAAATCAATTTGAAGCTTATATTTTGATGAAAATATTTTAAGTCAAAGAAAAAGACTATTTTGTTGTTTCTCAAGTCTTGCATAAGAAACCAAATAAGTAGGAAAACATTAGTTTCAAATAAGTCTTCTTTCAATCAACAGAAGCACTTGAGTTAAATATATTTTATTTCCATAAGCTTCTTTAAGTCAAGAAAAGACTGCTGCCTTCATATCAACTTTTTTTCAGATAAAAGAAAACAATATATAGGTTCTAAAGGTGATTACTTCTTCTGTTATTCCTTTGCCTTCGCTGTGTCTTTCTCCTTCCCATCATTATTTTGTGCTCCATGTTTTATTAAGAAAAATATGATTTAGACTGATTTAGAGTCGCCACTTAATTTTTAAAGGAAAATTAAGAAAACTGACTTTTCAAAAGATTAAAACAAGAAATCAATTGAAAAATATTTAAAAGGGGTTCGGGGTTCTTATTAGCATTTTGGAAAGGGTTTGAAAGCACTCGAAATGCCCGCTAACACACGATTATCGGCAATTAACTATTTGGCTATATAGATACATGTTTAATTAAGTTGGGAGAATAAACAATTTTAGAAGTTTAAAGTAATCTCAAGGGGAAAGGGAAATATTAAGATCATACTTAAATTAGTTATCTTTTTGCAAATATATTTTCAAAATCGGATGAAAAGAATGCTTGTTTGATTTTTAGAAAATCAATTCGGAATGGCTTCCTTAGGGAGATTGAATTGTAACAACCTTAAAACTAATTAAACAGACATGCGTGCGAATAACGACAAGTAGGCAAATATAAAACATAAGCAATAAAGAATGGGCCCAAGTCTGGTTTTCTGTCCGCCTGGGCCAGTACTTGGGCCTAATTTCATTTTGGACCTTTTAGCCTGTTTGCACCTGTCCTAGACTATCATAAAAATTGACATTCTTTTGGACTTTAGGCCCAATTCTTTCACCTGTCCTAAGAACTAACAAGATAATAATAAGTGGGCTTAGGCCCAAAAGTAACAAAATACAACTTGGACTTTAGAGTGGGCCTTTGGCCCAGTCTTTTTGATTTTTGATCTGCTGCATATTTTTCAACTTCGGAACCTGTTTGTCGATTTTTATGGTAGGCTGACTCGGATAAAATAGAATTGGGCCTCCATGGTCCAAAGGAAAATGCAAGGATAGGGTCCGCGAGGGCCCGAACAAATTTCACATGCAACAATAAAAAGGAATAGAGATTAGTACTAAAGAGAATGGAGAAAGGGGGCTGCCACATTTTATACAATTAATAATGACGAAATGATGATTTAATGGGCATCAACTATATATAAAATATAAACCAAGAAAGCACTACTATGACATATTGAGAATAAGATACAGTACCAACACGTCTTTAGCATAAAAAGAACGAAAATATAAAATAAAATTGGACAACATGCAACTATGTCATGTATGCTAATGAAAAGCAATACTATAAGATCATTTTAAGCATGATGAACACATTTTCTTGGCCATGATCCTATTCGATTTACACTACCAGTATTAGCAAAGAGAATAATTAGTCATTTGTTCACGAACATAATCGGCAAAACGGACTAAGACGATGGAGATAACGACCCTCAAATAAGAATAAGATTACCGATTCGCTTCTTCATAAACCAAACGAGCAAACTCATTTTCGCAAAGATCGGCTACTTCGAACAATTTTGGATGATCAGATGCTGCAACACTTCAACTCTCACGTGTTTTCCCAACTCACTTTCAATTTGGAAAACATATGCTAACACACACATAGTGCAGGGGACTCGAAAACCACGCTTTTTCGGGGCAGCAAACAGAGACAGAATGAGCTCGGAAGACCAGCAACTTCACCACCAAAACCCAAATATGAATCCGCAAATGGGAGACTAGAGCTAGTCGCCTCTTCCCTTTCTTGAATATATTTCTATATGTTGTGATTGTTTTTTCCTAAACTACTCTTAGTGTTCCCCACAAAAGAAAAATAAAAAAAATTCTCCCCAAAACTGAGGGAAAAGAGGGGTTTAAATAGGAGGAATTTTTTGGGGGTTGGAATCGGGGAAAAAGGATTAAAAATCCAGATCAACATGGTCCAACTCCAATTCGAATTCAAAATCTTTCACCATTCAAGCTAAACAACTTTTCCCTGCGATTTCAACCCATTCCAAAAGAGGAAAGGATGAATCGACGTTTGGGATCAATTCCAATGTACTTGTTGCTCGACATGTCTCCACCTCGCGCTGGCAAGGACGAAAACGCGGGCTGGAAGGTGCTTTCGTTGCTGCAAGTGAGAAGGATGTGAAGAAGACGCCAAAGAGGGGCAGAGTACTGTTACGCATTCTGGTGTTTCGTGTATTTTGACGCTGCTGTTTGGGATCGTGAGCTGCTGTTATTCACGCCATTTGATTGCTGGAGAAATTTCTTGGTTTCTCTTGTTGTTAACAGCGAATTGGGCTGGGTTAAAAGGGGATATGGGTCGGTCTGGAGGTTAAAGAATGGGTTGGGATCGGATAATTATTAACGTGTTAGGCTGGTTTCTGTTGCTGTTGCTGTACGTTGTATGTATAGGAATGGGTTGGATCATTGTTGAAGAATTAAGGGAAATGGGACTGTCAATATGAGGAAAATAAATGGCCTAACCTCTTTGGTCTCGCAGTCAAGTACGAATTTCGAACGTAGCCAAATTGAATTAACATTTTAACCGAAATGAATTTGGTGGTAATTCATCTATAAACTAAATACGACAAATCAATAGAAATTAATTAGTGAGCCCCTTAACCTTAACGGAATAAAATAATTGACTTAACCATAAACTAATCAATTTTCATATAAACTAATTAATTCGAAAATCAAAAACTATAATTCAAATTAACACTAAATTAATAAAATATTTATTTTAGCAAAGCAAAAATCTTTGATATGATTTTCAAACACTTATAAAATACACTCATTATGTATATATTTATATGAAATATATTCATTATTCAAAGTACTATAAAAATCGACTGAAATTATTTAAACTAACCTTGAAGCTATTTGAATTTTATAAAGCAAATTATTCTAAAACGTTTAGAAATTAAGAAGCTCGAAAATTAAACCGTATCGTGGAGGGTCAAAATTGGGTGTCAACACTCCAGCTCTACAATGATTCTTGCAAGCCATATCGGTTTTCCATTTGAAATCATGAAATATATTATTGATAATCCAATACATAGTCCACTTCCATACCCCATAAGAGCAGCTTTCCAAAAGTCACTTAGAAATTCAGAATCGCTTTCTTCATCGTCTAGAGCAGATTCAGTATAGTTTGTCTCTGACACCTGATCATTGCCATAACCTTTTGAAATGGGGAATCCGCGTAATCCATCATTACCTTCATATGAATTATTCTCGAATGTATGAAATTAAGGTCCTTGAGGGATGCATCCTTGGAGATGATTGTGGGAGAGATTTAAGAATGCAAGAGATATAAGAGAAGCCAGTTGTGGTGGTATCTTACCTACAAGTTGGTTAACGGATAGATCCAATGATTCAATTGAAGATAAATTTTCGAGTGATGATGGTATCTGACCTTGCAATCCATTATGAGATAAACTCAACACACGAAGTGCAACGAGATCCCCCATAATACTTGGAATTTTTCCTCTAAATTTATTACTTGAAAGATCAAGAGCAGTGTACAAATACAAGATTCTCACAATTTCACGATCCATTCCCTTGGTTGCAATTGTAATAGAATCTTGGTAATATGATTCAATGTAAGATGATCTTGGTGACTTCAATGATTGGTCAATTGTCCTCATGGCTTTCAGATGTTGAAACAGACCCATAGGTAAGTTTCCCGAGAAGGCATTGTAAGAGAGATCGATGATGCGAAGCTGGGGAAACATGTTTCCTATCCTTGAAGTTCTAATAGATTCATGCAACTTGTTTGATCTCAGGCTTAAAACTTGCAGATATGTTAGAGTTCCCAACCACATGGGGAATGTGTCGTTTAGGTGATTATCACCTAAATCAAGAACTTGCAACGCTTCACAATTGGCCAAAGATCGAGGGATTTTCCCCTATAGTTCATTTCCATGCAAGTTGAGGCTTCTAAGTTCACTTATGATTCCAAAAGCCATTGAGAGAGTCCCAGAAAGATTGTTGTGGTGCATATCCAAAACCTGGAGGCCACTGATATAACCCAAACATTGTGGACATGCTCCCATCAAGTTGTTTCTCGCCAAATCTAGAAGTTGCACTGATTTCAAATTGCAAATAGATGAAGGAATTTCCCCACTAAGATAATTTTCTGATATGAAGAAGAATGCTGTGGAATTCCCTAGAATAGGTAGTGACCCTTTAAGATAATTGGACCGCAAATCAATAATATATCTAGATTGTAGAGGAATTGAGTCCATGCTTGTCAACATATTGTGGGATATATTAAGATTTGACACTGAAAAATTCCAAGTAGACCATGCCCAATCAGGAACTCTTCCTTGAAGCTTGTTATTTGAAAGATCCAGATCGGAAAGCTGCTTTGCGGATCTTAGAAACTCCAATTCTTTCACATCACATGCAGCCAACCGTAAGAACTCAAGTGACTCAGGCAGAGTAGATTTAACTTCCTTTTCATTAGTCAATGAGATACTATTGTATGAAAGACTAAGATGTGAGAGCTGTTTGAGGTCTAAAGAGGCTGACATCCATACTACCACTAAAATTATTGAAAGAAAGATAAAGATATTTTAGGTTCACAAGGTTTTGAATTGACTTGGGAAGATGGCCTTGTGAAAAAGTTAAAGTTAATTTTTTGGAATATGATAGATTGTTCTAGTAATGTTTCTAGAATAGTGTAGGATAATATCTAGGGTAATTATCTTAAAAAATATCTAGATATCTAGAAGATAAAATTCACTAGAATTTTCTTTGTAGAAGTATCTAGAAGAATTTCTAGAACCATCCATGACCAAGTATAAATATGGGTGGTCTTGTACATTTGTAAGCAACCCAAACCCAAGCATTCTAAGAACAACCCAATTCAAGAGTCTTCTTCCATAATCAAGTTCTCCCTTCTAGCTTCCTCTTCCTTAGTTGAATCTTCCGATCTTAGTTAACGATCTTGGGGAAGCAAAAGGTTTCCCGATTATACTTTTCTTCTGCTATTCTCTACATGGTATCAGAGCCATAGTCGTAGATTGGCTTGCGGGTGTTATTTCAAGATCAGGTTAGAGGTAGATTCAACTGGTTTGTCTATATGGATTTTAGCGGCCGTGTTAATGGACTAGGGATGGAGTTGTTGAATCAGTCCAATTACAAGGTATGAAAAACATGTATGGAATCATACCTTGTGGAAGAGGATTTGTGGGATGTTGTTAATGGAAATGACACAAGTCCTCCTGCTGACGGATCGAAAAATAGCAGTGCGTACAAAAAGTGGAAGCAGGTTAATGCGAAGGCGGAATTCATTCTAAAGAGGACAATCTCCTCCAGTTTATTCGATCATATTATAAAGTGTCAATCAGCTCATGAACTATGGAAGACCCTCGATCAATTGTTCAACAAGAAGAATGAAACTCGACTGCAGATATTGGAGAATGAATTGGCTAACACCACTCAAGGTAACATTTCTATTGTTGAGTATTTTTTGAAGATTAAGAACTTATGTTCTGAGATATCTTTATTAAATTTGGAAGAAGCTATTTCTGAAGCACGAATGAGAAGAATTATCATTCGTGGTTTGAAACCTGAATATATTTCATTTGTGACGTCAATTCAAGGATGGGCTCAATAGCCATCCTTGGAGGAATTTGAAAATTTGTTGTCGTCACAGGAATTACTAGCCAAGCAGTTGGCTAGTGTATTTGTCAAAGAAGGTGAAGAAAATGCTCTTGTAGCCAACAAGAGGAACTTTAAAGGAAAAACAAGAGATGTGCCATACTCTCGATCCTCAGGTGGTTCACGCTCACCTGGAGAGAAGGAAGAGTTTTCTAACTATTATGGTAAGAAGCCTCTCAGATGCTATCGTTGTGGTGAAGTAGGGCACATAAAAAGATATTGCCGAGCCAATGAGAGCAATATGGCTCAAAAAGTTGTTGTTGAAGAAGAAGAAGAGTGGGGAAATTGTTTAGTAGCTGAGGCTCGAGCAATAAATGCCATAATTTCCATCAATATTGAAAGAGACTAGATCGAGGATATAGAATATAATATAGTCGATCACGTGGAGAAGCAAGAAACTGATATTGTCGGCATGAAGCAAGAAATTTTTGAGGATGCTCTCATTGGTGATACGGTAGCTGCTATTGAAGAAATCAAAGAAGAAGATCCTAAAAAAGAAATATCTAAAACTATATGTGCTAGTGGTGACCTTTACAAAGAAAGCATTGGGGGAGATGTATTAGAAGCGGAAGTATCTTGTCAATCATTTGAAACATCAAGATCAACTAATGACTCAGAGCAAATTCTAAAAGCAGATGGAGAAAGTAGAGATCAAATAGAGAAAAAAGCTAATATTGAAGTCTCAAAGACAAATGGTATGATTTTTGAAAGCTCTGAGGCTGCCAACAAATCTATCGAGGAGATGATAAGGGAATATGGAAGTGGATCCTATGTTGGTGTTGACACTTCACAGGAAAGTGATGTCAAAAAGTTAAGAGAAAGGGGGAGTTCAGAAACTCAGCAAGGAGATAATTTACATGGACCATTCGATAACGGAAAATCATTATCATTTGAAGAAGCAAGAGGAGTCCAGAAGAAAATATTGAGATTTTCACCAAGACGTAGCTCAAAGCTTCGTTTGAGTTCTTCTGTGACAAGTGTGGGATAGTTTTCAAAAAATCACTTTAAGGGGGAGTGTGAAAAAGTTAAAGTTGATTTTTTGGAATATGATAGATTGTTCTAGTAATGTTTCTAGAATAGTGTAGGATAATATCTAGGATAATTATCTTAAAAAATATCTAGATATCTAGAAGATAAAATTCACTAGAATTTTCTTTGTAGAAGTATCTAGAAGAATTTCTAGAACCATCCATGACCAAGTATAAATATGGGTGGTCTTGTACATTTGTAAGCAACCCAAACCCAAGCATTCTAAGAACAACCCAATTCAAGAGTCTTCTTCCATAATCAAGTTCTCCCTTCTAGCTTCCTCTTCCTTAGTTGAATCTTCCGATCTTAGTTAACGATCTTGGGCTAGCAAAAGATTTCCCGATTAAAATTTTCTTCTGCTATTCTCTACAGGCCTTGCAGCCGATTGCCCTCTAAGTGAATCCAGACTAGTGTATTGGACTTGAAATCCTCAAGCTGACCAGAAAATTAGCTAGAACCCAAGCTTAAATAACTTAGTGATGGAAGGGAGAACATCCCTGATGGTATTATTTCATTCAGGGAGTTACCGTCAAGGTACAAAGACTCTATGCGGGTGAGATTTGAAATAGATTCAGGAATAGGTCCTCTAAGGTTGCAATTTCCAAGAGACAAAGAATGTACTGATGTTAGATATCCAAGAGACTCAGGCAAATTATCAGAAACATTCACATAATTGAGATTTAAGTATGTGAGAGATGCGCTGCTGTTCCATTTGGTCTTTGGAAAATAACCACTTAGCTGATAATTGCTGTATAAGTCCAGTGTTTCCAGGTTGGGAAGGTGAAAAATACTGTCAGGTATTATCCCGTACAATCCTGTGTCTTTCAGCCCCAGAGTTGTGAAATGAGAAGAAAAATTCAGAGGAATGGTGGAATAGATGTCCACGTAAGTGAGACCGAGCTCTCTTAATTGGGTCAAAGTCTGAAGGAGCAATTTAAAATTGTGAGGTCCAACTCTTACGTCTGAGAGATGAAGAGATTGTAACTTGGAAAGATGAGAGATTTCAGAAGGAATTTTGCCTGAGAAAAATGAGTTGGTAAGTTTAATATGCGTCAAGCTCGAGAACCTGCCAAATTCAGGTGAGATGTGAGAGTTTAAGAAGTTATTCCAAGAAAGATCAAGCCTTTGGAGATGAGAGAGTCGGAATAGGCTGCTATTGGAATCAATCTTTCCTACCAGACGGCTACAGCCGAGGTCAAGTTCAATGACATGGCCCATCATCTCATCGCATATGACTCTATCCCATGAGCAACAATCTCTGCTCATGTTCCATGAACTCATATTTGGATAAGAGTAGGAAATACACCTATCTAATGAAGGATCTACAGTAAGTGTTTTCTTGAATTTTAGAAGGGAAATACTTTCATCTTCATGGCACCGATGAGGTATGGATGAAGAAAAAGAAAGCAGACAGAAACAGAAAAAGAATGGAAATGAGAATTGCCGGTAGCCCATTTTTCGCATCAAAGTGTTTAGAGTTGACAGTGAAAATCAAGAAAAAGCTTTGTACTGATTAAGAGGGTCTGTATTTTGATAGTAGTATATAACACACAAAAAAAATTGAGTTAAAAGTACTATTTGTGGTGTTGACACCAAATTTTGGTCCTCTACAATATAAATTAATCATCGAGCTTCTTAAATTCCAAACGGTTTGAAATAATTACTTTTTTTTTTATAAAGTTCAAAATATTTTTCAAGTTACTTTTAATTAATTTTATCATTTTTTCTTATAAATTTTAAGTAATATATATGTTTTATATAATTTTGTATATAATTAGTATATTTCATAAACATTTTAAAAATCATCTCAAAAAGATTTTAATTTTAGTTAAGTATTCTACTAATTTTGTTTAGTTTAAATGATAGTTATAAATTTTGAGTTAATTAGTTTGTAATTAAATTAATTATTTTATAATCAAGTTAATTATTTTTATTTCGTTGAATTTAAGAAGCTTGTTAATTGATTAATTTTAATTCATTAGCTAAATTTGGCTAGGTTTCGAATTCTATTCGGCACTTGCAATGGCAAAATTAGCCACTTGCTATCCTAGCCTCCCAATTCTTTAAGACCCAAAATTGAGCCATATTTTCAGCCTAGTTTGATTTCCAGAAACACCAAAACCAACTCAATTTCTAGCCCATTTTCCATTCCCTTCTTAATTCCAATCAGCCCGTTACTCAATTCCCAGCCCAAATAAAATACAACAGCGTACAACAACAATACAATACCCAATACACACAGCAGTACCAAAACGACCCAGCATCTTCTTCTCCAGACGCAACAACAGCCATACGCTAATACCAGTTCTCCTATTTTGTTCTGTTTAGGATGTGTTCTTTTCTGTGTTTGCGTTCTGTTTATGTGCTAACCTTGTTTTGGTCTCCATATGCTAGGATTTGGTCAAGGAGTATTAGCTAGTAATATCTTTTCTTTTTTATATGAGATTATCTGTGTATACATTCTGTGTTGGAGTAGTTTACTGTTGTTTGTTAGCATATATTCTTGCTTTGACCTTAAAGTCTTCATGGTTCAATATCTTTCTGTCATTTTTTTTTCTTATTCCGATCTTAGCTAAGTATAAAAAGATTATCGAGTTGTTTGTAGTCATTGGTTTTGGTATTTCTCCATCATTTTCTCTTGAGCCGTGATTCAAAGTTTAGTATAAAATTACTCTTGTTTGCCTATATCTTTCGTTCTTTCAACTTCCTTTTTCTTTCTTGCACTCATTTACTTTAATTTCATCTTAATGCATGATATGTAGTTTCTGTGTATGCTTTCGCGTGCTTTATTTCTGCTAGCCGAGGACCTGTTTTAATGAGAAATGGTCTACCTTTGGGACTGCTCTTTAGCATTTCTCAAAGAGTTAGGCTCGGATAAATGAAAACTCTTTGACTCATTATCTTTAGATCCATGCTTGAATTGGTTGAGACAGGATTATGGTATTAACTTGTTGAATGTGGTTACCTGCTTGCTTAAATAGTGGTCTGTTTTATTCATTTTTATTTTCAAAATTCGATCAGATTTATCTCAATTTTAAAGTGAATCATATGGGTAGTCTCTTGCATTTTAGAGTTAGTTGTGATTTCTTAAGACTCTTTGACATTCTGGTTTGATGAGACATATAATACCTAATTGAATATGTTACCTGGAATGTCTGATGATTTTCTTTCAAGTTTTAATTATTCTATATTGCACAAAGTTGGGTGTTTTAGTTCATTATGGACAAATTGGTGTTAAATTAGTTAACAAGGAATAGGCTATTATTAGAATATCAAATATTTGATCAATTTGCTGCTTTGAGTTGTTTTATTTTGTAAGTATCGACCTCCTACTTGTTTACTTCACTTGTGCTAATCATTTTATTCATCTTCTTGGCATGAACTCTCCTGTTTGAGTCCATTCGGACTTTCATTTCCTTGCATTCGTTTCTCTTTGAGTCAACCTCCTTTAAGCCGATGGAAAGGAAGCTAATATTATTAGGTTAAAACCCAAATCGGTGGCAGCATCTAAGTAGCGGTGTAATAGCAATCCCAAATGGCCGAAAATTGAATTTTGGATTTTAGAATCCGATTCGATTGTAGCAGTAACAGCAGCAGTCCCAAAGGGACTAAAATTGGAAATTTTTTGGACTTTAATAAGTCTAATTCGCAGCAGTAGCAGCAGCCCCCAAAGGGCTAAAATTTTTGGGATTTAGGACTAAAAAGTCCAATTTGAGCACTGCAGCAAGCAAGAAGCAGCAAATGGACTTAAAATTGTCCAAGTTCTATTTGCACTTTGTTTTCATTATAGTGTGATTTTGTGATAATTGCTCTTAACTTCTAACATCTATTTTCTTAACTTAGATGAATCTTTGGAGGAATTTTTATTTCATATTTTGTCGTTTGTTTACTTTAAAATTCTCAAATCTCCAAAACCCAATATAAGTTGGGAAATGTAAGCTTATAGAATGACTTAAGAACCCTTTCATGTTCTTTCATAGTTATTGAAAAGCTTTAATCCATGTTTATGAGTTTGAACTAACTATTTAGTTCAAATTTTTGAATAGGATAAAATTGTTAAGTTTCTTAAAATAAATTAGTTGTCTTTTAATTTAACTTAGGACTTTATATGAATGACTTATCCTTTCATAGTTGTCAAACAAGGTCCTTTAATCCATGTTTATGAGTTTGAACTAACTATTTAGTTCAAATTTTTGAATAGGATAAAATTGTTAAGTTTCTTAAAATAAGTTAATTGTCTTTTAATCTAACTTAGGGATTTATATGAATGACTTAATGATGTTTAATATCCTTTCATAGTTGTCAAACACGGTCCTTTAATCCATGTTTATGAGTTAGAATTAATTGTATGATTCAAAACATGACCATAGATAAAAAGTTTTAAGTTAGGATTATTCTTGAGATTTTTTAGAAGTATCAAGAGATTTATCTAAATTTCAAATGAGATTTTTATAAGTAACCATTACAAAGTTAGCCAAATTTTTAAATCTGTAGGTCAACCGCGTGTTAGCGGATTCTCTAAGATGCCTAAACCCTTCCTTAGAGAATTATTTGAACCCTTACCCGACTCTGGTTTATTTAATATGTTTTCTTTCAAATATTCCTTTTTTTAAATGGTTTTCTTAATTTTTCTTAAAAATTAAGTGGCGACTTCCAAATTATAAATTTTTCCAAAACTTAATGAAAATTGCCAAAGTTGCGAAAATGGTTTCGAAACCTTAGTTTTTGAAATCAAGTCGTAACATGTGGTATGCTAATTGTCAAATTCACACTTGATTGAATTTGTATATACTTTTTTATTTTAGATTTAATGAAGGCAATGCCGTTAATGAATGGACGACTTCAAAAGTCAATGGAATTAAAGCATTTGTAGTAACAACTTAAATACTGGTATTGTTTTTCAAAGTCTTGTAGTGGAAATCAAATGAAAGTGTACATGTTCACATACTACTGTGCCTATAATGAGAGTTATGGGTGCGATTTAATGGTCAATGAAGTCGGCGACAACCAAAAGAGACTAATTTCTATGATATTTAGAATGCAATGACATTAACTCAATTAGCGTTATATGTTTTTGTGAAAGGAAAATTTATTGTCACTAAATGTTTAACGGAGAACATATCCGTCTCCCTTCATAGAACAGACAATGACTTGTTTTTGGCTCCAGAAGAGCAGAGATGTCAAAGTTGTGTCAGCAGGAATGCATTGATGAGAAGATTTAAGAGTTCCTACCTTCTTTCACTTGATGATTAATGGAAAAATTAGGCGATGTTGTCGAGAAGATGCAATACATTGCATAAATTTGTAAATTATACAGTTCACTGAAACAAGAAATGCATACATTTGAAATCATGAAATACATTAAAATGTTACATATTTCTTCTTCTGCAATTCCTTTTCCTTCGCTGATTCTTTCTCCTTCCCATCATTATTTTGTGTTCCATCTCTACAATGATTCTTGCAAGCCATCTCGGGTTTCCACTTGAAATCATGAAATACATTATGGATAATCCAATACATAGGCCACTTCCGTAGCCCATAAGAGCAGCTTTCCAAAAATCACTCAGAAATTCAGAATCGTTTTCCTCATCATCTAGTTCAGATACGGTATCATTTGTATCTAATACCCGAGCATCGCCACAACTTTTTGAAACAGGAAATCCACGTAATCCATCATTGCCTTCATATGATTTGCTCTCAAAAGTATGAAATTGAGGTCCTTGAGGAATGCATCCTTGGAGATGATTGCGGGAGAGATTTATGAATGAAAGCGATGTAAGAGAAACTAGTTGTTGTGGTATTTCTCCCAAAAGCTGGTTTCCTGATAGGTCCAACGATTCAATTGAAGATAAATCTCCGAATGATTGTGGAATATGACCTTGAAATCCATTATGAGATAAATTCAATGTGTGAACTGCAATGAGATCCCCCATGATACTTGGAATTTGCCCTCCAAATTTATTACTTGAAAGATCGATAACTGTGTACAAATACAAGATTCTCACAATTTCACGCATAAATCCCTTGGTTGTAACTGTAATAGAATCTTGGTAATATGTATCTCCACGATATCTTGGTGCTTCCATTGATGAATCGATTGTCCTCATGGCTTTCAGATGTTGAAACAAACTCGTAGGTAAGTTTCCGGATAAGGCATTGTAAGAGAGATCTATGATTTGAAGCTCGGGAAAAATAGTTTCAATCCTTGGAGGTTGAATGGACCCATGCAATGTATTTGATCTCAAGCTTAAAACTTGTAGCTTTGGAAGAGTTCCCAACCACATGGGGAATGTGTCAATGAGATGATTGTCTCCTAAATCAAGAACCTGCAAGTCTTCGCAATTGGCCAAAGATCAGGGAATTTTCCCCTCTAGTTTATTTCCATGCAAGTTGAGGCTTCTCAGTGAACTTCCATTTCTGAAAATTGTTGGAATATTCCCAGAAAGTTTGTTGTTGTGCAGATCCAGAACCTCGAGGCCACTAATACTACCCAAACATTGCGGAATTGCTCCCTTCAAGTTGTTTCTCGCCAAATCTAGCATTATCAGTGATGTCAAATTGCAAATAGATGGAGGAATTTCTTCAGTGAGATTATTTTGGGATATTAAGAAGTATCTTGTGGAATTTGGTGGAATAGGTAGTGAACCTTGAAGCAAAGTGGACCGTAAATCAATAGTATCTACAGTCTGAAGAGGAATTGACTCCACACTCGTCAACATGTTGTGGGATATATCAAGAGTCATCAATGACATCCAGTTAGACCATGCCTAATCAGGAATTCTTCCTTGAATCTTATTATGTGAAAGATCCAACACCAAAAGCTGGTTTGCGGATCTTAGAAACTCCAATTCTTTCACTTCACATGCAGCAAACTGTAGCACATTAAGAGATTCAGGCCATGTAAAATTAACTTTGTTCTCATTGATCAATGATATCTTATTATATGAAAGAACTAGACCCAAAAGTTGTTTGAGGTTTGAAAACAAGCTGATATCCACATTGCCACTAAAATTATTGAAGGAAAGATCAAGCGCACTTAGGTTCTCAAGGTTTTGAATTGACTTGGGAATTTGACCTTGCAGCTGATTGCCACCTAAAATAATCTCTTCTAGTGAATTGTACTTGAAATCCTCAAGTTCACCAGAAAAGTAGTTATTACTCAAGTGTAAACGTCTTAGTGATGCAAGCCGGGAGAACATCCCTGATGGTATTGTTCCATTCAGGGAGTTATCTTGAAGGTACAAATGTACTAAGCGGGTGCGATTTGAAAGAGATTTAGGAATAGGCCCTCTAAGGTTGCAATATGGAAGAGACAGAGAATGCACCGAAGTTAGATAGCCAATAGACTCTGGCAAATTATCAGAAAAATTCACGCCACTGAGATCTAACTCCATGAGAGATGCACTGCTGTTCCATTTGGTCTTTGGAAAAAAACCATTGAGCTCACGATTGATGCCTAAGTCAAGTGTTTCCAGTTGGGCAGGTGAAATATACTCTCAGGTATTACCCCATACAATCCTCTACCTGACAGCCTCAAAGTTGTTAAATGAGAAGAAAAATTCAGAGGAATGGTGGAAGAGATGTTTATGAAATCAAGATCAAGCTCTCTTAATTGAGTCAAGTTCTGAAGAAGTAATTTAAAATCGTGAGCTACGAGTCGTAGACTACCAGTACCAGAGAGACTAAGAGAGTGTAACTTGGAAAGATGAGAGATTTCAGAAGGAATTTGACCTGAGAAATAGGAGTCAGAAAGATCAAGATGCGTCAAGCTCGAAAACTTGCCGAATTCAGGGGAGATATGAGAATTGGAGAAGTTGTTGAAAGAAAGATCAAGCCTTTGGAGATGAGAGAGTTGGAATAAGCTGCTATTGGAATCAATGGTCCCAACAAGTCCGCTGCTGCCGAGGTCAAGTTCAATGACATGTCCAGTCATGTCATCGCATATGACTCCGTCCAATGAACAACAATCTCTGCTCATGTTCCATGAACTCGTTTTTGGATAAGGCTTCTGACCGCGGAAATAACGTTTAGAAGAAGCATAGGGATTTGTAGTAAATGTTTCCTTGAATTTTATGAGGGAAATGCTTTGATGTTTGGGACACAGAAATATGGATGAAGAAAAAGAAAGCTGACAAAGAAAGAAAATTAAGAACACAACTGAGATCCCCATATTGTTTAAGCAATTCAAAAAGCTATACAAATATATATAGAAAAGACGCCAACATTTATTTGACTAGTCAAATTAAAGGTGCTATAGCTAACTAATGGTGGCTAGTGGCTACGGGGTTGGAATGAAGATGAGGTGTGTTGAAGGGCGTGAAGGACATAATCAGTACAGAATGCTACTTGGGAAAATAATATCCCCTATACGAGACTCTTTAATGATTATAATGTGTACGTTACTTCTATTATTATGTGAGAAGAAAAGAATCTCAATTTATAAAATTTTAAGTTTTTTACTCCGTGACAAGGACTGGTCAAATAGAGAAATCAATGTTTTGTTACTCTCAAGTCAAATGGAAATTTCAAAGAAAGCTACATCACACAAATTCATTCAATTTGATGTAAAAATCCAAAAGTTTGCAAAATAATGCAAACTGTTTTTTAGTTCAAAAGCCAGCAAAGACTTACACTGTGAACCTATTTCTTTAGTCCTTCTCAAAAATTAGATGACAGAGTTTTTTGTCTTGGTATAAGTTATAATTAAAAAATATTGAGTAACTGAGGAACTTGATTGGACATGATATTAGAATGAGATGTGGACTTTTCTTTTCTTTTCTTCTTTTGGATTCTTCATCCGATTTTCGATATTAACATTAGAATGCTGATTAATCTAGATTTCGTCGTGTAAGACGCATTAAAGGTATTAAAAGCGGAAGCACCAAGTTTTTGATAGAGACATCTTGTTTCTTGTGAAAATTTCAATGCAAGTTACTTAACACACGAATCCCTTTCACTTCAAATTTTCATAATGAAATAAATTAATTACAAATTTTACTATCAAATAAAAAAAGGAAAGTGGAAAAGTCAAGCAAGGTCTGCTATCACCACTAAAAATGACTATTCAAAAACGTCCGGGGGCTATTCCCATAGATAGTTTGATTGAATAAGTCCAAAAAGGATGGGAAATGAAATTGTTTCATTTGAAAAAAAAAAAAAAACTTCCCACTGTTTCAGGGAATCGGTGAGCTTGTTACATGGGAAATGAGTGAAAAAAATCATGTTTTATTGCACAAATTTTTCACAGATTTGCAGCGGAAAAAAACTTTGTTTCTAGTAGTGTGTTGCCTTCATATCAAATTACCAATCAATTCCAGGGTTTACAAATTCTCAAATTTACCGTTTCTTCACTGTTTTTTCTTGTCCAAACACATGGCAAACAATCAAAACACAAACTATTACTTTCTTCAGCCAAAAAAAAACTAGTTCACAGTATGAATTCTACTTGTGATTCTGAATAAAATAGCTCATCGAATCTCGTCTCATTCACATACCAAGTTTATAACTGATGCAATCAGACACTCATTTCGCGTATAATAGGCTTTTCCACATTCACATACAATGTTATCGGCGGATGGACTCATAAGAACCTCCATAAATAATTCTTCTTTCTATCACAAATACTAGAATGTTTCAATAAGCCGAATCCTCTACATAAATAACTCTCAATATCAAATTTACAAGCAGCATTTAGTCAGCTACCTTGAGAAAAATATGTGTTGACTGTCCAGTGTATAAATCAGCCCCTCCCTGCATTACCATGCCGTTGGCTTCTGAAGTAGCTAAGAAGTCCCTGAGCCTGCATATATGTCGTTAGAATACTTGGGACTAGAATAGAAAGGGACGTGTGAGGTTTCTGCAAAATCGTCGTACCTTTTCTCTGGCTCTTGGGGTGCCAGACTGTGACAGTGCTACTAACGGAGGTACAGCTCCTTCTTGGAGAACCATGTTGCAGAACCTGCTACTGTTAGTGCATAATTGCAACAAAGCTGCTGCTGCATTCTCCCTACCTCTTGCAGAACCAAGCTCAACAACCTCAACCAGAACAGGAATCCCTCCTTCCTGACCAATTGCTGCTCTTCCCTCATGAATGGTTGCGAGATTTGATAAAACAGCAACAGCCTTGTCAACCATCCCAGCAGCAGGGTCCATCAACTCTACAAGGAACTTAACAGCACCAGCCTGCACAATGCGACCCTTGTTTTCATGAAGTATGGACAAGTTAAACAAAGCTGTAGCTGCATCTTTCTTGCCCCTAGGACTTCCATTTCCCAATAAATCCACAAGAGGTTTGATAGCACCAGACCTCCCAATCTTCATCTTGTTATCCTCAATCACAGAAAGGCTAAAAAGTGTAGCAGCAGAGTTTTCTTTAGCCTCACCACTCCCTGTGTGGAGGACATGAATCAGAGGTTCAATTGCATCAGCATTTGCAATCGAACACTTGTTGTTGTTATTAATTGATAAGTTGAGAAGTGTGGTAACAGCATTTTCCTGTACTTTCATGTCTTCTGAATGAAGTAAGTTGACCAACAAGTTGATGGAACCACAGTTTGCCATTACAACACGATTATCCATATTGTGCTTGGCAAGTAATCGGAGTTCAGCTGTGGCATCTCTTTGCACATCAATGGAATTGCTACTCAAATCTTGAACCAGCTTCCTAACTTGCTCCTCAAGTTCCAAAAGATCTGCCCTTCTTTCAACCGTAGCAGAAGAAACTATTCTAGGAAATCTCTCAGAAGGTCTAAGCCAGATGGATTGATTTCGAACTCTTGTCTCCAGCATGGATGGGAATTTCGGCTCCCTTTGTAGAACAGACAATGAAGCAGCAGGTTGGGATTCTGATACATCGGAAGCATCAGTCGCAGCTGCTGCTGACCTTGAGAACACTTTATTTCCATCACCAGGAATTGTCGGTTAAAAGTTTGAATTAGATAGTGTGCTGGGTGCAGACGTGGTTCGATTATGACCTACAAGGGAGTGTTCATTGGCTGC
Source organism: Solanum pinnatisectum (assembly GCA_035578085.1). Classification (NCBI taxonomy): domain Eukaryota; kingdom Viridiplantae; phylum Streptophyta; class Magnoliopsida; order Solanales; family Solanaceae; genus Solanum; species Solanum pinnatisectum. The sequence goes on from CM069087.1 coordinate 554,912, forward strand.
TAACATACAATGACCATGTGAGTTTATCTCTCCAGAGTGGGCCATCCATTCTTCAGAACTCTTAATAGATATCCTTTCAACATCCAGAGCAAGCATATTACTAGCAACTCCAGGTAAAGAATCATCCAAAGAGGAATAGGGGTGGGATGGAGATAATCCTTCTCTTTGGGTCATACTTGATGAAATCAAACTCTTCCTTGGAGAGCTTAAAGAGCGAGCAGAATCAGGTGACGAAGAGTGATGGCCCCTCGGAAGGGGAAAACCCTGGGTATCCCTGGGCATGCCAGAATCCGCATGTGCTAGAAGTGAGGATGGCTGGTTCAAGCTCAGAGATTTTGTCGAATCAGGAAGCTTTACATTGTTTGACTCACACCAATTTGCAACAAGTGCCTTAACGGTGTAATTAGGAATGAGAGTTGTGTGCCCCAGCATTTGCCTTGTCTTAGGACACACAGTAAGACCGAGATCAATCCATTTCCGTATAAAAGCTCGCTCATAAGTTTGTCCAGAAGCAACAATTACAGGGTCAGTCATCAACTCGAGTGAGAGGGGGCAACAAAAATCAGGAGGTATCGGCACAGGCGTGCAGATCTGAGACTGTTTCATTGTGATGAAGCAGTCGTGCAAATGGGAAACAAGAGCTATAATTTGCTCAATATATTCAACTTCCTCAGTCTTTTCAGCTTGTTCAGCGTTCTCCTTCAATTTTTCAAGGGCCACAAGCTCAATCAAAAGCTCTTGGTTCGATTTCAATCTTAGGCAATCCGCAAGTTTTGCAAAGCTGTCTGAGTTTGCTCCCAAGCCTTCCATTTGAGCCTTAATAGACTTTGTGATAGTCATGGACATCAGTTCATAATCCACATACTTAATTTTCAGTATACAGTGCTGCAATCCAAATATAAGACATCAGGAAATCCCCATAAGTAAGGAAGACAACTCTAACTGACAGAAAGAGCAGAGAGGAACATTACAGCTGGGGTCGGAATAGGGAAAATATAAGGGAAAAGAAGATCTGGAATGCCCTGTTTTGGCTCCTACCTCAAGAGATGTCAAAGTTGTATCAGCAGGAAGGCATTCATGAGAAGTTTTGAGTAGCTCGAGAATTTCAAGACTACATGTTCGAATTTTTACGATCAGGGGTTCAGCTTGCAGGACCTATAGATCATTAACACATCAACAATATAAATATATATAACTGCTCAAAGTATTAAAATGCCTTAAATATAAACCATAAATTCTATAAGTGCACTACATCCCATTATCATTCAGCTTGCTGATTATGAAAATGAATAAATGGACTATCTGCTTATCCAATAATAAAGTGTATAGATCTTGGAACATACAAAATAAACATTACTGCCCAACGGTTGCCAGGTTTCACACAGCTCCCTCAGTTCATCAACAAATTGAGCTAGTCCGGCAAATGCTTTCTGAAGCATCTCACTAAAAGCTGCTTCAACATCAACAATGGCCTCAAGAATCGGCTTTAAAATCTTCAATAGATCCTCAGCCTTGCAATAATACCTCTGAACTAGAATATCAACTATGCTTTCACTTGATGATAAATGGAAAAATTGGGAGATGTTGCTGAGAAGAACTTTTAACAATGATATCTCCATTGCACCTGGTCACTTCCAAAAAGTAGTTATCCTCAGTTAACTGATTTGACACGAGCACAGAACTTGTTCTACAAGACACATAAATGACAAAAGTTAACACATAAAGTATATGGCCATTTATTGTATAGATAATAATGCTGAAAATTCACAGAAATAATGTCAGTGACATGTGTTTGTGTCTGCGTGCGCACACACACGCATGACTGCAGCTAAACTATTAGCTTGATTAAGAGAACTGCATCTTTTAAGGTTCTATCATCAAGGGTGCCCATACGAGCAGTTTAACTATTTATTTTGCCCTATAGTAATAACTTCCTCTTGGCAACTTTGTATTAATATGAAGCATATTACTAGTTAATCATGGTAATTTACTCAAGTAAAAGGGAAGCCCTGTGCACTAAGCTCCCACTATGCATGGGGTCGGGGGAAGGGCTAGACCACAAGGGTCTATTGTATGCAACCTTACCCTACATTTTTGCAAGAGGTTGTTTCCACGGCTCGAACCCATGACCTCCTCATCACAAGGCAACAATTTTATCTTATCAGTTACGTCAAGACTTCCCCCTTCAATTACTCAAGTTAGAAAAATTAATTTATTCAGCAAATATCCCTTCCGCTGACCAACTTACTATAAGTATCCATCAACATTTGATTCACTTACTATTTACTAAGCCCCAAGAATCTTTCATATCAAGTTATTATATTTCTACAACCGAATTTCCAGGAAGTTTCTGGATAAAACTTTCCATTACTTTATCTTCCACAGTTATTGTTGAACTGCTGCTTCAATGCGCCAGAAAAACAGTTGAACCTCAAAAACAATAGAGACAAAGCTAGAATAAATGAGATTTGAAATTTGGAAAGCCAATAGGATAAGTGCGACGTTAATAGCCGTTGTCACTAAATAGTAAACTTTATCATTACGTCTGAAGTTTTCTTCTATATTCCGTTTTCTTAAATGCTCTGATGCATTTATTTCCAGCTAGAGTTTCATCAACATTCAGCTACTATTAGACCCAACATCATCTACATCCCCTTTTTCTTAAATGCACCGATGCATTTTCCACCTAGAGTTTCATCAACACTCAGCTACTATCAGCTCCAACATCATATATAGCCTCTACTTCCTAATTTCAAGATGAGCATGAGCATGCTCATGTTGTACTATATCAATTCCAACTAAATCATATGCATCCATTCATTTAATATCAAGTGGATTAATAATCATAGTTGTCACAACCCTCTTCCTTTTCCCGCCTCGTGGAGGGTTACACCCTGCAAAACTCACATGTGTTCTAAAGAGAAAAGGCCACATTGACCAAAATGTATGACGAAAACAGATAATTCAAAACTTCGCATAGAGAGATAGTACAAATATAAATGATATCAACATGGTAACTAGGGGTGTACATAGGTCGGTTTGGTTTGGTTTTTCATTAAAAAAACCTAAACCAATTATGTCGGTTTATTAAATATAAAAACCAAATCAAACCACATAAAGTCGGTTTTTTCGGTTTCGGTTTTAGCCGGTTCTTTCGGTTTTTTTCGGTTTTTTCGAATTTTTATGGCTATATGGTATTTGAAAAAGAGATCAAATATATTCACTTACCTATGTGATAAGCTAAACTTAAAAAATATTAAATGAATAGAAATTTTCAAAAAGACGGTAAAATTCATATGAGTACAAAATATTTTTTTTGAAATATCAACGTTCATTATGTTAAATTAATAAGATTAAAGGCTAGAGGCAAACTGAATACAAAACAAAATATTTACAAAGTAAATTGTTAACTTCGAATTTGAAAACCTATAACATTATAATTGTAACTTTGGATCTTAATACAAAATAAAATATTTACAAGCCCAAATTTGAAATAAAATATATAAACATTGAAAACTATAAACTAACTAAAAATATATCAACAAAGTAGATTATAAATAATATTTTTTATCTATAAATAAAATAAAATTATATATATATATATATATATATATATATATATATATATATTATGTCGGTTTGGTTTGGGTTCGGTTTGACTTTTTTTCTTTTAATACCAAACCAAACCAAGAGTGGTCGGTTTTTTTTTCAACCGCCAAACCAACCAAACCAAACCACAAATCAGTTTATTTTTTCAGTTTGATTTGGTTCGTCAGTTCGGTTTGACTTTACGGTTTGACTTGTACACCCCTAATGGTAACAATCACAACAACCATCAATCCAGTCACATATAAATCCAATAACCCATTTTTCTTACTAAGCTAAAAAAGAGAACTGCAACTAAAACTTGAGCTTATTTCATTCCAATACTGGTAACAATTTCGATTGAAACAAATAATTCTTCATAAACGAAGAGTAAAACTCACATTTGCTCCAAAGAGAAAAAGCATTCACATTGACCAAAATGTATGACGAAAACAGATAATTCAAAACTTCACATAGAGAGATAGCATGAATATAAATGACATCAACATGGTAACAATCATAACAACCATCAATCCAGTCACAGGTAAATCCAATAACCCATTTTTCTTCCTAAGCTAAACAAGGAGAACTGCAACAAAAATTTGAGCTTATTTCATTCCAATACTGGTAACAATTTCGATTTAAACAAATAATTCTTCATAAACGAAAAGTAAAACTCACCTCAAAACATTAAAAATACAATCTTTTTCTAATTTCTTCCTTTTTGACAACCCAATGAAGCTCTATTTCACCATCCCCTGACCTTGGTGCTAAGCTGTGGACAACAAAAAAACAAGAAAATGAACAAAACCCGAGAAGGTACTGATCAATTATAGCAATAAAATTCACCCCACATACCCAAAAATTAAAGCTTTTACAAACCCCACTTGAGATTCTTTGTTTTCACTGCTTTACAACTTGAATACTTGCACTAATTTGTATGAATCAGATCCAGATTTGAGCAAAGAGTTGGGAAAAGGTACAGCAATTGCACGAGAATTGTTGAGAGTTTGGGCTTGCGGGGTGAGGGTAGGGGTGGGGGGTTTAGGTTCTCATCATGGCGTTGAAGGAATTTTGAAAATGGTGACAGACATACCAAAAGTATTACACTTCCCCTTAGTTTGACTCGACACAAAAAGACCTTTTTTTTTTCTTTTTTTTTTTGAGACTTGAGATATATGTATGTATCTTAATGGTGGATAAATATTGTACAAGAATACATGAAAATGATCAAACTTAAATAACGAAAAGTTTAATTAATTTTTAAAAGTATTTCAATAAAAAATGATCAAGCGTAAATATATGATGCTTAGCCTTCACAACATTATACGTTTATACGTGAATATCTAGAGTTATCAAGTTTCATATATAATTATCTGACCTTTTAACCAAATAGTGAAAATGTGCAAACGAAATAATTGAATATTAATTAAATGACGACATCAAAAATGGTTATTTATGCACTTTTTCATAAATAATTTTATAAGCACATGTATATTTTGATGTGGCTAAACTTGCAAAAATTTACCACTCATGCGATGTGTCAGGGTGTTGGGCTGAGTTTCTTTGTCAAATACAGATTACCTTGGGCCCAAATGTATGAGCCCAAAACTTTCCCCGGGTAAAGCCCAAACCCAATTCAATGATCCGATCATGAATATGGTATTTAACTGTTTCTAGTGTTGCTGTTTTTGACTCGAGGGTCTTTTGGAAACAACTTCTTCACCTCTGTGAGGTAAGTTAAGGTTTGTGTATATTCTATTCTTTTCAAATCCTATTTGTGAAATTACTGTGGTACATTCTAACTGACTCGATCTATGGAAAGCACAAATTTTAGCTCCCTATCTTGTCACCACACCCTTTGGTGGTGCAAAGACCTTTTATGTGTGTGATTCTGTTATGAATTTTACATGAATACGAAATATTTAATGTAATGTATTGTCGAAAGAAAGTAATAGCTAAATAAATTGAGAAGAAAGTAGAAATAATACGAGATAAGTATACTATTTTGACTACAAATTTGTAGCAACTCATAAAGACAATTTAATAATGCAAATTCTTGTTCTCTTTTTGGCAAGTTTCTCCATAATGGTTTAAGCATAAAGTCTCCACTACTTAGGGGTCAAAGATTAAAAAAACATTAAGAATAACTCAAAAGCAAATCATAAATACTTTTGTTATATAAATTATTTTATTAAAAATAAAGTATTTTTAAACACAAACTATATATAACTCTTAAAAACAAATTAGCAAAACATCATCCTATAAATTGAGATTTAAGTAGTATTAATATCAAATATTGCAAAATAGTTGAGTGGCGTCCATGTTGACTTGCATATTATTATTATTATTATTATTATTATCTTAAATATTTGTATTAATGAAAAGAACCTATATATTAAATCGAGATGCACATAAACTATCACGAAAATTATGATTATAAAAAATTAAAAAATTAAAACATCATATGCCCACCCACCCCCTACCCCGACATCCCCCACTCCATATTTCCAAGTTGACACTCACTTCCTTCATTTTTATTTTTTTGTATGTTTCTTCTCATCTTTTGTCCCATTTTTCTCTCATTTTCAACTTCGATGGCGGATCAGCTTACAGATGATCAGATCTCTGAGTTCAAGGAAGCTTTCAGCCTTTTCGACAAAGATGGCGATGGTAAGCTCTTCATGACTATTCTTTACATGCTTTTCTCATACACCCAAAATTTTATTTTCATTTTTTGAAGAAAAATTGAATCTTTAATCGCTCTGGAGACACCCAAATGGATAAATCTTTATTTTTTTGTTGTTTTTATCATATATATGTGTTTATTCTTTCTGGGTCTTGCCTAAAATTTTGATCCAAGACTTTAGAGTCAATGGGTCGGAGTGATTGCTGATTGCTGTCTATATATATATATATATATATATATATATATATATATATATATATATATATATATATATATATATATATATATATATGTTTAGTTGTAATTGTTTGAGCTTAAAGAAGTGAATTTGGTTTAACACGATTCGAAGGGCTAGATCCACATTTAGTGTTGCTATTTATTGACTTATTTGTGATCTATGATTGATTTGATGTTGAGTGAGGATAAGTGGATCCAATATTGTTGAGTGAATGAGTTTAGAAGATCTTTGAAACCATTGTTATCCTTCTTGAAAATGAGTGCAAACTTATCATATGGAGAATTACAACAACATACCCAGACAAATGATGACACTAGGTGATTTCTCTCCACCAGTCCTAGCCTTGGTGGACATTGCTGGTGGGAGGTGGTTCGTATCTGTAGAATTAGTCGAGATGTGTGAAAGTTTGTCTAGACACCACGGTTATAAAAAAAAGAGGTGAGGTCTGGGGGTAGAATGTACTCACGTACACAGAGACATATTTGGATAGATTGTTTCATTCAATATTATATAGTTCAAAGGGAGGCAGTGGATGAGTTCAAGTCCCTCTCTTTCCGTACCTTTGCTTAATTCACCAACTTTACTACGAAAAGGGATCATATGAATACACCCACTGCCAAAACCTAGCATCTTTCTGTGGTGAGGATGGTGGTTAATTTGTGTCACTAGGTGGAAAACTTACACTTCGTGGTGCGTGGAGATGGTCTTTCTATGTTGTTGGTGGAATATATTTGATAAAGATTTGATTATTTGATAACCAAGATATCCCTGAAACCAACTGGTGCACGGTTTGAAACTTGGTAGATAATGAGCTCACACATTTACTCTTATCCACTTAAACACTAGGCTTTTGGCTGTGACAGGTTTGAACTTGAGATGTCGATAAAGATTTGATTTTGAACATGGTTTTACTTCAACTTGTTGTATAATTAGATGTCAGATTGACCTTTGTGAAGTTGGTTAGCAGGTTAAGTATTCGTTGATATTGTTAACTTGTTTGATTGATTGTACCTGGGAACTTGAGGATTGATTTGGTTTTGACAAATGGGGAACTTATTTGAGGGTTGCATTAGAATGAAGCTGTTGAAATGGTATTTGGCTCAAATCAGTTAACATTTCTTAGAAAGCTTGAATCCCTCTTATGTGTTTCTGGGCTACGGTTCCTACTGTCGATTCTTGATTTTTTTCTTTGTTTTGCTTAATGATGGATATAATCAATTTTGTTCAATGTGGTAACTCGTTCGTAACGGGATTGTATGATTCCCCTACAATGCTTTAGCTTGTAAGAAAGCTTATGCTAGTCTTTTTGGGAAGATTTTTACTCAAATGGTAAAGAAAATATGGTCCGAGTAGAACCATCTTCAGACATTTTGGGCAAAGTCACTTTTCCTGAGACATTACTGATGTTCCCTATCTATACAGCAGTTAGTTTTTTTTTTTTTTTTTGGATAGCTGTGGTGTCTGGAGCCTCTGGGACAACTTTCACGCACCTTGACTAATTCCACGGGATACTTGCCACCTTCCACTGTCAACAAGTATTGGGTACCTCTGTCGACCAAGGCTAGAACTAGGCTAGAACAGATGGGAAGAAATCACCTAGTGTTTTGTCTCTGTTGGGAATTTCCCAACCTGAGACCTCATGGTGCTCAACCCACATCATTGGGTGCTACAGCAGTTAGTTCATTATTCTGGTGCAGACTCAAGCTTTTCTATCAATGGAGTATATTTACTTATGTTACAGTTACTTTTTCTCAAAAGCAAGTATATATATACTTATGTTTGCTTTTCTTAAGAACTAGCTAATGAATATGTCCTTAGAAAGTTTCAGACTTGGTAGTATTATATGCCACCCTCTAGCGAATGATCAGAGGCATCCTCACATTCATTGCCCCACATTTGATTGCTAACAGGATTGCCATCCCCTCCTTGTAAAGGAACTACTGGCACCTGAAAAGAATGATAAAGAGGAGTTTAGTCTCGAAACTTGTCAGTCATAAGTATTTTATATAAGCGAATTTAGTTGTAACACCTAAATCTGACCGCTTTTGGTTGGAATGACTACATCTTTTGGTTGAAACAGATTATGGACGAACCTGATTTCCGGGAGGGGGAGATGTAAGAAAAACTACCAATTTGACCCTTAGCTTGAGTATCATATTTGGTTTTCTACTAAAATCCCCTTTTGGAGGGGAAGGATGGATTGATAGTGGGGACAATTTAGAAGATATAATCGGGAAGACATGTATGGTTAGGTTCCATTTGTATACTTGGTGGAATTTGACGTATCTTAACCAAACCCTTTGCATTGGCTCGATGAAAATAAAATTTGGTATGTCCTCCCATTGAAAAGATTTTCCCTGTTTTTCCCATATATTTTATAATTTTGAGTCATGGATGCGGTTAATGATGTGTTAGTTTTGTTCAGCTATTCTCGCTGTTTTGTGCTTGTCTAGAACTTTTCCGGTAGAATGAATAAGTTAAGAAAAAGAAAAAACCTTTTTAAGTACTGTTGTAAGATTTGTAACACAATATCAATACATTTTTTTTGTAATTATTGCCAAATTTTTCTACAGGTTGCATCACCACTAAGGAGCTTGGAACCGTGATGCGTTCGTTGGGACAAAATCCAACTGAGGCTGAGCTTCAAGACATGATCAATGAAGTTGATGCTGATGGAAATGGAACCATTGACTTCCCCGAGTTCCTTAACTTGATGGCTCGGAAGATGAAAGACACTGATTCTGAGGAGGAGCTCAAAGAAGCTTTCAGAGTGTTTGACAAGGATCAGAATGGATTCATTTCTGCAGCTGAGCTACGCCATGTCATGACAAACCTAGGCGAGAAGCTTACAGATGAAGAGGTTGATGAGATGATTCGTGAAGCTGACGTGGATGGTGATGGACAGATCAACTATGACGAGTTCGTCAAGGTCATGATGGCCAAGTGAGAACTGATCAACTCAACTTACCTAAATTCGGTTATTTTGAACCTTATTACAATTGAGGATTTTATGTTTTTTATTCTGCGCGACTAATTTTGTTGATATTTCAGATTCTTGTGTATTCGTTCTTGTTATTTTTTACTTCTAATATACATTAATCGTCTTCCATTTTTCTCTGAAAATGCTCAAGTTTTTTAAGCCTGCAAGTTCGTCATGTGGAAATTTAGATAGTTTGTATATGGTGTAAATATGAAGTAACCAAACTAAAAATACCACTTATTTTGAAACAGACTACTAAATCTGAAGTAATATGTGTCCCATCTTTGTTTAGTTTAATCATAAAATTGCGTCTACTAAAGCCTTTATACTAATGAACTCAAGTTTTGTAAGTCCATGGAATTTAAAGTAAAGAGTAAGTTGTAGTCACATCAAAATGAAAAATCAAAGTGAAACGGATATGATTGTCAAGTAACTTTCATTTGAAATTTTCATGGTGCAAGGACTTGGAAATTTTGTTTCACTATTTAGTTTCAAAATAAATATAGGTATTACATATCCAAAATTTTAATGAAAATAGATTTATTTAAACTTGGTAAGGAAAGTAGATCATATTCCTAAGATTTCTCTCTTCAAAATAAGAAATAGATCCACCTAAATAAATGTCTAAATCAATCGTAAGGATTTGCTGGTTCTTGAACCAAAATGCAATTTGCTTTGTTTTGTTTTTATCTAATTTTTCTTTTGCAAACTTTGGACTTTTTCATCAAATTGAATCAATTTGTGTGATGTAGCTTTCTTTGAAATTTCTATAGCAAAACTTGTGCATTGACTTGAGGATAACAAACATTGTTTTTCCTATTTCTTTTCAGTGACTATCAAATTTACTATAGGTCAAGGTGGGATTTTGTTTGAAAAAAATGTCTTCAGGTCTGAATGTTTTTTTTAAAAAAAAAAAAAAAAAACTCTTTTTTCTTGAATGAAGTCTTTATTTTATTTTTGACGTTTCTTTATAAAAAAAATTTATATGAAACAGATTATTCTACGTCCGTTTTTTTTCTTTATCTTCTAAAGAAAAATCTTAAAATAATACATTTGGTACAAAATTTTGTTTAACCATTCAGACGTAATTCATTCATAATATGGAAGATGGATGTAATAATGATTTGTATAATATCTGAATCACCATTATAATTGAGTTTACTAAATTAATACTACTGCATCCAATTTGGAGTTAGTCAAACAAATATGTGTGTGTGTATATATATATATATATATTTGCATATCTTTATTGCATACTTAGGAAGTGTTTGAAGGTAAAGATGGGGTATGCAGTTGTGCTCTTAATTGTGTTTCTCTGTCATGAAGTTTCTTCAATATCCATATTACCTCACAAACATCAAACCATTTCCCTTCTAAAATTCAAGCAGTCCTTTACTATACATCCCTCACTCACTTCTAATTGTCCGAAGCCTTATCCAAAAACGAGTTCATGGAACATGAGCAGAGATTGTTGTTCATGGGATGGAGTCATATGTGATGAGATGACTGGACATGTCATTGACCTTGACCTCGGCTGCAGCGGACTTGTTGGGACCATTGATTCCAATAGCAGCTTATTCCAACTCTCTCATCTCCAAAGGCTTGATCTTTCTTTCAATAACTTCTCCAATTCTCATATCTCCCCTGAATTCGGCAAGTTTTCGAGTTTGAAGCATCTTGATCTTTCTCAGTCCTATTTCTCAGGTCAAATTCCTCATGAAGTCTCTCATCTTTCCAAGTTACACTCTCTTCATCTCTCCACAGTTCCTTACAGTAAGAAGCTAAGACTCACAACCCATGATTTCAAATTGCTTCTTCAGAACTTGACCCAATTAAGAGAGCTTGATCTTTCTTTAATAAACATCTCTTCCACCATTCCTCTGAATTTTTCTTCTCATTTAACAACTCTGGACCTGTTTGAAACAGGATTGTATGGGTTAATACCTGAGAGTATTTTTCACCTTCCCAACCTGGAAACACTTGACTTATCCAGCAATTATGAGTTAAGTGGTTATTTTCCAAAGACCAAATGGAACAGCAGTGCATCTCTCGTAGAGTTAGAACTCAGCGGCGTGAATTTTTCTTGTAATTTGCCTGAGTATATTGGCTATCTAACTTCAGTGCGCTATTTGTCTCTTTCAGATTGCAATCTTAGAGGGCCTATTCCTGAATCTATTTCTAATCTCACCCGCATAGAGTATTTGGTCCTTCACAATAACTCCCTGAATGGAACAATACCGTCAGGGGTGTTCTCCCTTCCATCACTAACATATTTAGATTTGGGTTCTAACAAATTTTCTGGTCAGCTTGAGGATTTCAAGGCCAATTCACTAATCTGGATTTATTTACGAGACAATCAGCTGCAGGGTCATCTTCCCCACTCAATTCAAAACCAAGTGAACCTATCATGGCTTGATCTTTCTTTCAATAATTTTAGTGGTCGTGTGGATGTCAGCCTCTTTTCAAACCTCAAACACCTTTTTATTCTTAGTCTTTCATATAATAATATCTCATTGACCAATGAGAAGAAGCATAATGTTACTTTGCCAGGATCTCTTATGAGCTTACAATTGGCCGCATGTGAAGTGAAAGAATTGGAGTTTCTAAGATCTGCCAACCAGCTTTTGGTGTTGGATCTTTCACATAATAAGATTCAAGGAAGAGTTCCTGATTGGGCATGGTCTAACTGGATGTCTTCATTGGAGACTCTTAATATGTCTCACAATATGCTTTCGAGTGTGGATTCAATTCCTCTTCAGTTTGCAGATACTATTGATTTGCGGTCCAATTTGCTTCAAGGTTCACTACCCATTCCAGCAATTTCCACAAGATTCTTCTTCATATCCCATAATAATCTCAGTGAAGAAATTCCTTCATCTATTTGCAACTTGACATCACTGATAATGCTGGATTTGGCGACAAACAATTTGGGTGGAGAAATTCCAAAGTGTTTCGGAAATATCACTTCCCTCCAGGTTTTGGATATGCACCACAACAATCTTTCTGGGAATATTCCAACAACTTTCAGCAATGGAAGTTCACTGAGCAGCCTCAACTTTCATGGTAACAAGCTGGAGGGGAACATCCCACAATCCTTGACCAACTGCAAAGAGTTGCAAGTTCTTGATTTAGGCAATAATAACCTCAACGACACATTCCCTATGTGGTTAGGAGCTCTTCCAAATCTGCTAGTTTTAAGCTTGAGATCAAACAAATTGCATGGACCCATCAGAACATCAAGGATTGAGAACATGTTTCCAGAGCTCCGAATCATGGATCTCTCTTACAATGCCTTCTCGGGAAACTTACCTTCGAGTCTGTTTCAACATATGAAAGCCATGAGGACAATTGATCCATCAATGGAAGCACCAACATATGGAGGATTTACATATTACCAAGATTCTATTACAGTTGCAACAAAGGGATCTGATCGTGAAATTGTGAGAATCTTGTATTTGTACACCGTTATCGATCTTTCAAGTAATAAATTTAGAGGGCAAATTCCAAGTATCGTGGGGGATCTCATTGCAGTTCGCATACTGAATTTATCTCATAATGGTTTTCAAGGTCATATACCACCATCATTTGGAGATTTATCTTCAGTTGAATCATTGGACCTATCAGGAAACCAGCTTTCGGGAGAGATACCACAACAACTTGCTTCTCTTACATCTCTTTCATTCTTAAATCTCTCCCACAATCATCTCCAAGGATGCATCCCTCAAGGACCTCAATTCCACACTTTTGAAAGCAATTCATATGAAGGCAATGATGGATTACGTGGATTCCCTGTTTCAAAAAGTTGCAGTGATGCTCGGGTATTAGATACAAATGATACCGTATCTGAACTAGACGATGAAAAAAGCAATTCTGAATTTCAGAGGGATTTTTGGAAAGGTGCTCTTATGGGGTATGGAAGTGGACTATGTATTGGATTATCGATAATATATTTCATGATCTCAACTGGAAAACCGATATGGCTTGCAAGAATCATTGTAGAGCTGGAACACAAAATAATGATGGGAATGAGAAAGAAGCAGCGAAGGCAAAGGAATTACAGAAGAAGAAATAATCACTTCTAGAATGACGAGAGTAAATATTAAGCTATTGCCGTTAATTAATTACCACTAAAGATCATTTTTAATGTAGTGTCAGCTGCTATCGAGGTTACTATAGGTCAAGGTCGAACTTAGAATCAATTACATTGTGGAATCAAAATTATTAGCATTGACAAAATCAAGTTTATTAATGAGTTGAAACCGTGTTGTTATGACATTTTCCATCCTTCTTATCGAGATTTCTCTTCCTGAATGGATGTATATATATACATAACTACTTAATTTTGTCAGTCTGAGACCTGTACGCTTCTCACGATACCTCCTGATTTCTTAGCCCGGTTGATGACTGACCCTGTATTGTTGTTTTTGGACAAACTTATGAGAAAAATGCAAGTAAACCATGCATAGGTTAAAGAAAAATCTGCTGCTACACTCACTTTTTAGCTACTTCAGAAACAGTAAATTTGATGTTTATTTTGGGACGAAGAAAGTATTATTTTTGACAGTTTCCTGAAAAGACTTGTGCATTGATTAAAGAATGACTACATTTTGTGAACTTGGAATTGATTGATGATTTGATATGGAGGCAGCAGTCCATACTTGACTTTTCCCCTTCTCTCTTTTTTATAATAAAATTCATAAGTAATTTATTTCAATATGAAAATTCAAAGTGAAAGGGATGTGTGTGTCAAGTAGTTTTCATTGAAATTTCCACAGCAAGACTCATTGCAATTACTTGTTAATTCAAAGAACTGCATGAATACTTCTCGGTGCAAGAAAAAAGATATTTGGAGGGACACTCCGTGCAAAAACTTGGTGTTGTTTCCCCCTTTAATAGGCCTTACGCCGAGAGAATCCAAATTAATCGGGACCCTAATGTGGATATCGAAAATCGAATGAGAAATCAATTTTTTTTATATATAGAAAAAGTCACTTGTCATTCTAAATATGAGGTAAACAAGTCAATATCTTGTAGTTATACCAAAAATACACTCTGTCATATGACTTAGTCGTGTCTAATATTTGAGAATGATATTTCTCTACTTTTTAAGTGCTTTTTTTGAAATTTTTATAGCAAGACATGTGCATTGACTTGGGATAACAAACATTAATTTCCACATTTCTTTTCAGTTGCTATCAAATTTACTATAGGTCAAGGTGGAATTTTTATTTGAAAAAAAATCTCTATTCAGGTCTGAATGATTATTATTTTTTTATAAAAAAATTAGATTATTCTAGGTCTTTTTTTTTTTTTTTTGCTTTATCTTCTAAAGAAATTTCTTTAAATAGTTATTTATAAAATTAAGTAATCAAAAAAGAAGGAACAAAAGAGCAATAGCACCAATCGTTGTTTGAAGTGGGCTGATTAAAGTATAGAAAGAACGTAACTATACATCACGTTAATACATTTGGTACAAAATTTGATTTAACCATCAGATGTAATCCACTTATAATACGGAAGATGGATGTAATAATGATATGTAAAGTATATATATGTGGATTAATAATATTGGAATCATCATTGTTATTGAGTTTACAGTAACAATTATTTCCTTTTCACTTTATTAGAAAAATAAAATCATGACTAAATTAATACTACTGCATCCAATTTGGAGTTGGTCAAACAAATATGTGCCTATACATATATTGTTACGTAACTTCCATCTGAAATTTCTATGGTAAGACTCCACCTCGTGTAAGGACTAAATAGTTTCAAAATATGCGAATATTAATTTAAAATATAAGTTATTGATATCCAAAGTTTTAATGAATATAGATCCTATTCCTAAGATTTCTCTTAGATTCTCCTAATATTGATATGTTTGAAACAAATATAAATTATTGCTATAGTAAATATTTTAATGATATAATATACCTAAGTGATTTCCCCTTTAATACGAAGGCAACAGGCCTTGCTTGACTATTGCTCGTTCCTTTTTCTTTTGATAATAAAATTCGTAATTAATTTATTTCAATATGAAAATTCGAAGTGAAAGGGATTTGTGTGTTAAGTAACTTTCAGGATGGAATTTGGAACTAATTACATTGTGGAATAAAATTATTGTTACACTTTCTTCGGGAAAATAACACAACAAGTTTCAATGATTATGTCATTCACATCCTCCAACACACCTCATCTTCTCCCAGCTCGGCGGCTAATGCTAAAGTTTGCTAATATATGTTAATCAAGCAATTAGATATCAGAAAGCTATTGTTAAGAACGATTAAAATTATGTCAAGACATTTTTTACTGGAATATGATTTTACCATTCAAATAATAACCCTCTCATATATAATTTATTGTAAGGAAAATACTCAAATATGCTATTGGACTTTGAAATAAAGCTCATTTATGTCATCTGTTAAAAATTTGACTCATCTATGTCATTTTCATTTGAGAAAAAACTCATTCATGCCATTATTTATTAACTGAAATGGCATAGATGAGTCAAACTTTTAATTGATGACATAAATGAAACTTTATTCAAAGTTCAATGGCATATTTGAGCATTTTCACTTTTTTTTAATTAATGACATGTCCGAATGATAATTTACCACGTGCAAAAAATGATTTTGCAAAATCGAAACTATTTTCAGTTAACAGATAATGGCATGAATGAGCTTTTAATTTTCAAAAGAAAATGGCATGGATGAGCCAATTTTTTAACGGATGACATAAATAAGCTTTTTTTCAAAGTTCGATGGCATATTTAAACATTTTTCCTTTATTTTTTTAATTAATGACATGACCGAATAATAATTTACCATGTGCAAAAAATGATTTTGCGAAATCAAAACTATTTTCAGTTAACAAATAATGACATGAATGGGCATTTAATTTTCAAACGGAAATGGCATGTATGAGCCACTTTTTTAACGGATGATATAAATGAGCCTTTTTTCAAAGTTCAATGGCATATTTAAGCATTTTTCCTTTATTATATAATTAACATAAGAGATAGAGTTAGGTTTTAAAGCTTATGGATTCTGAATCTGCCATCAAATCCATAGGAAGCATTTGGTAGGGGTATATAAGAATGATGATGAATATATAATGTACTAATAATGTTTGTATTAGCTATTTTGAGATTATTTCTTATATTGTTGATTATGTAGTGTTTGATTTGGTGTATTAAAAATAACACGCATTGATTTGAGGGGCAGTTGTTCCTTTAATCATGCTAATGCATGCATTAAATAATCACCTATTAGTACGGTCGTATACAAGAATAATGTTCAATAGAGTGTATTAGTAATGTCTGTATTAGTTATCGTGCATTAACCATACATATATTATTTCTTGTGCATTATTTAATTTAGTGTATTAAAAACAACATACATAATTTTCTTTAAAAAAATATTTATACAACAATGAAATAATATATGTCAATTAAAATACCTAATGAACTTATGATATATTAGCGCCAAAATGAAAAATAAAAATGCCAAAATCGATAATTATTACTGCTGCAATCCAACTTGGACTTGGTTAAACAAATATGTGCCTATCTATATACTAGTCCGGGGAACGTGTGTTGCACGTTTGTCCCCTAATTGACATTAGAAAAATTAATTTATATAAGTAAATATATCATAGTGGAGGCTAAGTCCTTTTGTATCTAAGTTTGACATAAAAATATAACTCTTCACAAAATATAACATGAAAATCTTATGTCAGATGTTGGAGGTTTGATATTTTTGAAGCTTCATGAAAAAAAATCTTTTATTATATAAGAGGAATTAATATATTTTAATTACTATATGTAAGTTTTAATAATCAAAAAAGGAATTGGCTATCAAAAGATACGTATAAAGAAAAATATTACAAAATGTCTAGCTGGAGTAACATTAAATTTATAGAAAAAATTACAAGTTCAAACGGAAAAGAAAGAAAAGTAAATAAAGACATGACATCCATAATAAAGGACATCACATTAAAATCTATAGACAAAAATATTGTCATATTAATTGAATTACATTTTGTTAGAAGTCGACTTGCGATAGACAAAATGTTTCATATGTATAAAAAAACTAAAATCATAAAAAAATAAACAGAAAAGAAAGCATGACTATGTTAAAAATACAAATACACTATATTTCTTGAACTATATATTAAAGGATCTGTATATAAAATTAAATATGAATTCTAATATAATAAAATTAAATGTAACATTTGCACTAATTTTTACTTTACATTATTTTTTATTTCATTTTTACTTGTGCACTAATTTTTGTACCTCTCTGTAATAGTTAAGTACATGGATTCTATAAACATTTGAGATTTACATATAAAAATAAAAAAGTACAAACATGTTGTTTTAAAAAGATAAATGATTACCAAACAACGAAAAAGACGTAACGGTAAATCTTTATCAAAGACTTACTCTTTTACGGGTCTAGTTGTGAAAATATTCTGTGGGATTTAACATGCTTACCCTCAAAACAATTAGTTATAAATATAAATTGGGATTAGCTTGATTATATTTATATCCTAAAGATAGAAGAAATGAAGAATATAAAAATATAGTAATCAATTACGAAGTTATATTTAAAAACTCAAAAAGATGGAGATATGAAAAATAAAAATTCACTTACAACTTCATATTGGAGGATATACACAACAATGATTATGAAATAATACATGTCAATTAAAATACTACCTAATGAACTTATTATATATTACCCCAAAAATGAAAAATAAAAATGCCAAAATTGATAATTATTATTACTATAATCCAACTTGGACTTGGTTAAACAAATATGTGTCTATATATATAGTTGCATACCTTTATTACATACTTAGGAAGTGTTTGAAGCTAAAATGGGGTATGCAGTTATGCTCTTACTTGTGTTTCTCTGTCATGAAGTTTCTTCAATATCCATATTACCTCACAAACATCAAACCATTTCCCTTCTAAAATTTAAGAACACCTTTACTATAGATCCGTCAGCCTCTTATTTTTGTCTAGATGATGGTCAGAAGTATTATCCAAAACCGAGTTCATGGAACATGAGCAGAGATTGTTGCTCATGGGATGGAGTAGTATGCGATAACATCACTGGCCATGTCATTGAACTTGACCTCCGCTGCAGCAATCTTGTTGGGACCATTGATTCCAATAGCAGCTTATTCCAACTCTCTCATCTCCAAAGGCTTGATCTTTCTTTCAATAACTTCTCCAATTCTCGTATCTACCCTGAATTTGGCAAGTTTTCGAACTTGAAGCATCTTGATCTTTCTCACTCCTATTTCTCAGGTCAAATTCCTTATGAAATCGCTCATCTTTCCAACTTACAATCTCTTTGTCTCTCATACAATTCTATCAGACTTGGTCCTCAAAATTTTGAAATGCTCCTTCAGAACTTGACCCAATTAAGAGAGCTTGATCTTACTACCATAAACATCTCTTCCACCATTCCTCTGAATTTTTCTTCTCATTTAACAACTCTGGGCCTGTTTGAAACAGGATTGTATGGGTTAATACCTGAGAGTATTTTTCACCTGCCCAACTTGGAAATACTTGATTTAAGTTACAATGACAAGCTGAGTTGTTATTTTCCAAAGACCAAATGGAACAACAGTGCATCTCTCATAACGCTAGCTCTCCATGGCGTGAATTTTTCTGATAATTTGCCTGAGTATATTGGCTATCTAACTTCACTGCGCTCTTTGTCTCTTTCAGATTGCAATCTTAGAGGGCCTATTCCTAAATCTATTTCTAATCTCACCCGCATAGAGTCTTTGTTCCTTAACAATAACTCCCTGAATGGGACAATACCATCAGGGGTGTTCTCCCTTCCATCACTAACATATTTACAGTTGGATTCTAACAAATTTTCTGGTCAGCTTGAGGATTTCAAGGCCAATTCACTAATCTGGATTTATTTAAAAGACAATCAGCTGCAGGGTCATCTTCCCCACTCAATTCAAAACCTAGTGAACCTAACATTGCTTGATCTTTCTTTCAATAATTTTAGTGGTCATGTGGATGTCAGCCTCTTTTCAAACTTCAAACACCTTTTTCTTCTTAGTCTTTCATATAATAATATCTCATTGACCAATGACAACAAAGCTAATGTTGCTTTGCCCGAATCTCTTAATGTTTTAGAATTGGCCACATGTGAAGTAAAAGAATTGGAGTTTCTAAGATCCGCAAAGCTTCTTTGGAAGTTGGATCTTTCAAATAATAAGATTCAAGGAAGAATTCCTGGTTGGGCATGGTCTAATTGGAATTTTTCAATGAAATATCTTAATATATCCCACAATATGCTGATGACTCTGGATTCAGTTCCTCTTCAATCTCTAGTTACTATTGATTTGAGGTCCAATTTGCTTCAAGGTTCACTACCTATTCCACCAAATTCCACAACATTCTTCTTCATATCCCATAATAATCTCAGTGGAGAAATTCCTTCATCTATTTGCAATTTAACATCACTGGTAATGCTAGATTTGGGGAGAAACAATTTGTATGGAGAAATTCCGCAATGTTTGGGAAATATCACTGCCCTTAAAGTTTTGGATATGCACCACAACAACCTTTCTGGGAATATTCCAACAACTTTCAGAAATGAAAGTTCACTTAGCAGCCTCAACTTTCATGGCAATAAGCTGGAGGGGAAAATCCCACAATCTTTGACCAGTTGCAAACAACTTGAAGTTCTTGATTTAGGAGACAATCACCTCAACGACACATTCCCCGTGTGGTTGGGGACTCTGCCAAAGCTGAAAGTTCTAAGCTTGAGATCCAATAAATTGCATGGGTCAATTACAACTCTAATGAGTCAAAACTTGTTTCCTCAGCTTAGAATGTTAGATCTCTCCTCCAATGCCTTCACAAAAAACTTACCAATGAGTCTTTTTCAACAGTTGAAAGCCATGAGGACAGTTGATCAAACGATGAATGCACCAAGTGATAAAGGAGATAGAAATTACCAAGACTCTGTAGTTGTCGTAACAAAGGGATTGGAGCTTGAAGTTGTGAGAATCTTGTTTTTGTACACCACTATCGATCTTTCAAACAACAAATTCGAAGGACTTATTCCAACTATTATGGGAGATATTATTGCACTCCGTGTGCTGAATATATCTCATAATAGATTGGAAGGTCATATACCGTCATCATTTGGAAGTTTATCTTCGGTTGAATCATTGGACCTGTCAAGTAACCATCTTGTAGGAGAGATTCCAGCACAATTTGCTTCTCTTACATCTCTTGAAGTCTTAAATCTTTCGTACAATCATCTCAAAGGGTGCATTCCTCAAGGAAATCAATTTCAGACCTTTGACAACAATTCATATGAAGGCAATGATGGATTACGTGGATTTCCTGTTTCAATAAGTTGTGGCAATGATCATGTATCAGGGACAACTTATGCCATAGATGATGAAGAAAGCAATTCTGAATTTCAGAGTGATTTTTGCAAAGGTGCTCTTATGGGCTATGGAAGTGGACTATGTATCGGATTATCCATAATATATTTCATGTTGTCAACTGGAAAACCGATATGGCTTGCAAGAATCATTCTAGATATGGAACACAAAATTATGAGGGGAAGGAAAAAGAAGCAGAGAAGGCAAAGGAATTACAGAAGCAGAAATAATCATTTCTATACAAGTTATAAATTTTGATTTCAGGGAACTAATCGGTGCTCTATACTAATCATTTTTTTTCATTTCCGATTATTTCCAAAGTCTCAGCCTCAGTTGATGTTTAACTAAGATATTTGGATTACAGCGAGGAGCTGGTGTCGATGGAAGTGGAGAAAGGGAAGAAGAAGTTATGGCGATGAATGGAAACGAATGCCAATCAGTTTTTAAGCAATATTAATTGTCTAACTGAATATTTTCGTTGAACAGTCTTAAATGTGGCTTCAATTCTAACTGTATAGTATGAATTACAAATTTATGCAGTTTTTTTCTGTTGATATATAGTCCAATAATACTCGCTCCAAAGAAAAAAAGGCGTTAAAATCAATCACATGAGCAAAATAGTATAAAGAGATTTAGCCCCCAGGAGCACACACATCACTCTGGCATTATTTATCAGTTTTGATTGTATCATGCTGTCGACTTAATATTTCCATCAAACACAGAAACATTTTAGAAACAAAATATAAAGAGATACAATATGCAAAATCAGTCTGAGACTAGTCGATATTCCAGTATGTGATATCTGAAACTTGTATAACTACAATAATTTGTTAATAGCATCAGTTATAATGAACTATCTTCCATTGTCACTACCACAGTACAGTTCTTTCACTGAAATTTTCCACAGAAAGTCTCAGTGGAATTACATGAAAATTCAAAGAAGTGCATTAATACTTCTAGATGCAATAAAAAATAATTGGAGGAACCACAAGAAGTCTCATGGCTGAAATGAACACAACCGTAAGAACCATAAACAGTAAAGGCTTGATTGTGTGACATATGGTTGTCTAGGTATACATCAAAGCTTGATGTTTAAAAGATATCAAATCTATCGATTGACCGAGTATATCCGACATATGTTCACTACGAAAAGTTCAAAGGAAAACCTACTTATCCAGATGCAATTAGTTCTTGCTTGTAAAGTACACATACTTGCCCGTTTCTTTGTCTTGGAGTCATTCCCCATTCATGCGGGGGATTGTTGGGTTTAAAAGGTGTGAATGGAAATGAAGAGTCGCGACTTTTATGAAGAGCTGTGACTTTTATGAAAAGCTGTGACTTTTATGAAAAGTTGTGACCTTTCCGAAAGATTGTGATTTTTCCAAAGGGTTGTGACCTTTCCGGTAAGGCACACTAAAAACATTTTCACACTACCTTTTGTTTTCTATAAATTGAGGGATTTCCTCTCATTTTAAAGGATCAATTTTTTCTGGACTTCTCCTACTACTACTAAATCTAGTATTCTAAGTGTACTTTACTGTCGTTGAGTGGTTGTCTGACATTGTGATTTTAGGTACCGATACACCGGTGAGTAAGATCGTTCTAACATCCTGAGAGGATATATTCCATTAACCTCAGGTACATGAGGCGAATAATTTCCTTAAGGGACACTGTGCATTCAGTGGGCTCTATTTTCTTTTTTTGAGAAAAATATTTTGTATATTGTTTCTAATCTGTTTCTGATTCTATTTTCTCTACTAGTTTGAATTTTCTAGTTTTTGAAAATACTCTTTAAATTTTGTTGTTTCTTACAAAGTTCTTCAAAGTTTTGTTCTAAGTATCTTAGGAATACAAGATGAACAAATTGCCTCTACTAAAATCTTTATACCAATCAACTCAAGTTTTCTAAGTCCATGGAATTTAAAGTAAAGAGTAAGTTGTAGTCACATCAAAATGAAAAATTAAAGTGAAAGGGGTATGATTGTTAAGTAACTTTCATTTGATATTTCCATGGCAAGACTTGTGCAAGGACTTGAAAATTTTGTTTCACTATGTAGTTTTTAAATATGTAAATATTAATTTAAAAATTGTAGGATATTGATAACCAGAATTTTAATGAAAATAGATTTATTAAACTTCATATATCTACTATAATGAAAATAGATTTACTTAAATTTCCAAATGAAAATAGATCATATTCCTAAGATTTCTCTTAGATTTTACCTTCAAAATAAGAAATAGATCTACAAAAATAAATGTCGGCATAATACATAAATGTGTCCTTTAACTTGGCTTCATTTTACATTTATGTCTTTCAACTTTAGGTGTACACAAGTAAGCAATTTAACTTGTATGAAGTTGAACAAGTAGACATATGAGATAAAAATTGTCATGTACGATGCCATGTAGGACGTGTGTGTCTATTTGTTCAAGTTTAAGTTTCTATTTATGCACACCAAAAATTGGAGGGCGTGAATATGAGCTGAAACCAAGTTAAAAAACACATTAATATATTATGTCAATAAATGTCTAAATCAAGCGTAAGGATTTGCTGGTTCTTGAACCAAAACACACTTTGTTTTTATCTATTTTTTTCTTTTGAATTTTTCATTAAATTGAATCAATTTGTGTGATGTAGCTTTCTTTGAAATTTCTATAGCAAGACTTGTGCATTGACTTGAGGATGACAAACATTAATTTCCATATTTCTTTTCATTTGCTATCAAATTTACTATAGGTCAAGGTGGAATTTTTATTTGAAAAAAAAAAAATCTCTATTCAGGTCTGAATGATTTTTTTATATATAAAAAATTAGATTATTCTAGGTTTTTTCCCTTTATCTTCTAAAGAAATTTCTTTAAATAGTTATTCATAAAATTAAGTAATCAAAAGTGAAGGAACCAAAAAGCAATAGCACCAATCGTTGTTTGAAGTGGGCTAATTAAAGTAAAGAAAGGAGGTGACTATAAATCACATTAATTAATTACCACTAAAGATCATTTTTAATGTAGTGTCAGCTGCTATCGAGATTACTATAGGTCAAGGTCGAACTTAGAATCAATTACATTGTGGAATCAAAATTATTAGCATTGACAAAATCAAGTTTATTAATGAGTTGAAACCGTGTTATTATGACATTTTCCATCCTTATCGAGATTTATCTGCCTGAATGGATGTATATATATACATAACTACTTAATTTGTCACAGTCTGAGACCTGTACGCTTCTCACGATACCTCCTGATTTTCTTAGCCCGGTTGATGACTGACCCTGTATTGTTGTTTTTGGACAAACTTATGAGAAAAATGCAAGTAAACCATGCATAGGTTAAAGAAAAATCTGCTGCTACACTCACTTTTTAGCTACTTCAGAAACAGTAAATTTGATGTTTATTTTGGGACGAAGAAAGTATTATTTTTGACAGTTTCCTGAAAAGACTTGTGCATTGATTAAAGAATGACTACATTTTGTGAACTTGGAATTGATTGATGATTTGATATGGAGGCAGCAGTCCATACTTGACTTTTCCCCTTCTCTCTTTTTTATAATAAAATTCATAAGTAATTTATTTCAATATGAAAATTCAAAGTGAAAGGGATGTGTGTGTCAAGTAGTTTTCATTGAAATTTCCACAGCAAGACTCATTGCAATTACTTGTTAATTCAAAGAGCTGCATGAATACTTCTCGGTGCAAGAAAAAAGATATTTGGAGGGACACTCCGTGCAAAAACTTGGTGTTGTTTCCCCCTTTAATAGGCCTTACGCCGAGAGAATCCAAATTAATCGGGACCCTAATGTGGATATCGAAAATCGAATGAGAAATCAATTTTTTTTATATATAGAAAAAGTCACTTGTCATTCTAAATATGAGGTAAACAAGTCAATATCTTGTAGTTATACCAAAAATACACTCTGTCATATGACTTAATCGTGTCTAATATTTGAGAATGATATTTCTCTACTTTTTAAGTGCTTTTTTTGAAATTTCTATAGCAAGACATGTGCATTGACTTGGGATAACAAACATTAATTTCCACATTTCTTTTCAGTTTCTATCAAATTTACTATAGGTCAAGGTGGAATTTTTATTTGAAAAAAATTGATAATTATTATTACTGTAATCCAACTTGGACTTGGTTAAACAAATATGTGTCTATATATATAGTTGCATACCTTTATTGCATACTTAGGAAGTGTTTGAAGCTAAAATGGGGTATGCAGTTATGCTCTTACTTGTGTTTCTCTGTCATGAAGTTTCTTCAATATCCATATTACCTCACAAACATCAAACCATTTCCCTTCTAAAATTCAAGCAGTCCTTTACTATACATCCCTCACTCACTTCTAATTGTCCAAAGCCTTATCCAAAAACGAGTTCATGGAACATGAGCAGAGATTGTTGTTCATGGGACGGAGTCATATGCGATGAGATGACTGGACATGTCATTGAACTTGACCTCAGCTGCAGCGGACTTGTTGGGACCATTGATTCCAATAGCAGCTTATTCCAACTCTCTCATCTCCAACGGCTTGATCTTTCTTTCAATAACTTCTCCAATTCTCATATCTCCCCTGAATTCGGCAAGTTTTCGAGCTTGAAGCATCTTGATCTTTCTGAGTCCTATTTCTCAGGTCAAATTCCTTATGAAGTCTCTCATCTTTCCAAGTTACACTCTCTTCGTCTCTCCGCATTTTATTACGGTACCCAGGTAAGACCCACAACCCATGATTTTAAATTGCTTCTTCAGAACTTGACCCAATTAAGAGAGCTTGATCTTACTTCCATAAACATCACCTCCACCATTCCTCTGAATTTTTCTTCTCATTTAACAATTCTGATGCTGAGTGATTCAGGATTGTATGGGATAATACCTGAGAGTATTTTTCACCTGCCCAACCTGGAAACACTTTCTTTAGTAGACAATGATCAGCTCAGTGGTCATTTTCCAAAGATCAAATGGAACAGTAGTGCATCTCTCATAACGCTAGATCTCGGTGGCGTGAATTTTTCTGATAATTTGCCAGAGTATATTGGCTATCTAACTTCAGTGAGCTCTTTGTCTCTTTCAGATTGCAATCTTAGAGGGCCTATTCCTGAATCTATTTCTAATCTCACCCGCATAGAGGATTTGGTCCTTTACAATAACTCCCTTAATGGAACAATACCATCAGGGGTGTTCTCCCTTCCATCACTAACATATTTAGATTTGAGTTCTAACAAATTTTCTAGTCAGCTTGAGGATTTCAAGGCCAATTCACTAATCTCAATTTATTTACAAGGCAATCAGCTGCAGGGTCATCTTCCCCACTCAATTCGAAACCTAGTTAACCTAACATGGCTTGATCTTTCTTTCAATAATTTTAGTGGTCGTGTGGATGCCAGCATCTTTTCAAACCTTATACAGCTTTGGCAAACTTAGTCTTTCATATAATAATATCTCATTGACCAATGACAACAACGTTACTTTGCCCGAATCTCTTGTTTGGTTAGAATTGGCTGCATGTAAAGTGAAAGAATTGCAGTTTCTAAGATCCGCAAAGCCTCTTTGGCAGTTCGATCTTTCATTGCAACATCTTAATCTATCCCACAACATGCTGACAAGTGTGGACTTAATTCCTTTTCAATCTCTACAAACAATTGATTTGCGATCCAATTTGCTTCAAGGTTCACTACCTATTCCACCAAATTCCATAAGATACTTCTTCATATCCCATAATAATCTCACTGAAGAAATTCCTTCATCTATTTGCAATTTGACATCACTGGTAGTGCTAGATTTGGCGAGAAACAATTTGAAGGGAGCAATTCCGCAATGTTTGGGTAGTACTACGGCCCTCCAAGTTTTGGATATGCGCCACAACAATCTTTCTGGGAATATTACAACAACTTTCATCAATGAAAGTTCACTGAGCAGCCTCAACTTGCATGGCAATAAACTAGAGGGGAAAATCCCACAATCCTTGACCAATTGTAAACAGCTTGAAGTTCTTGATTTAGGAGACAATCACCTCAACGACACATTCCCCGTGTGGTTGGGGACTCTGCCACAGCTGAAAGTTCTAAGCTTGCGATTCAACAAATTGCATGGTCCCATCAGAACATCAAGGATTGAGAACATGTTTCCAGAGCTCCGAATCATGGATCTCTCTCACAATGCCTTCTCGGGAAACTTACCTTCAAGTCTGTTTCAACATCTGAAAGCCATGAGGACAATTGATCCATCAATGGAAGCACCAACATATGGAGGATATACATATTACCAAGATTCTATTACAGTTGCAACAAAGGGATCTGATCGTGAAATTGTGAGAATCTTGTATTTGTACACCGTTATCGATCTTTCAAGTAATAAATTTAGAGGGCAAATTCCAAGTATCGTGGGGGA
Source organism: Solanum pinnatisectum (assembly GCA_035578085.1). Taxonomy (NCBI): domain Eukaryota; kingdom Viridiplantae; phylum Streptophyta; class Magnoliopsida; order Solanales; family Solanaceae; genus Solanum; species Solanum pinnatisectum. The sequence continues at coordinate 582,224 of CM069087.1, forward strand.
TCTCATTGCAGTTCGCATATTGAATTTATCTCATAATGGATTTCAAGGTCATATACCACCATCATTTGGAGATTTATCTTCAGTTGAATCATTGGACCTATCAGGAAACCAGCTTTCGGGAGAGATACCACAACAACTTGCTTCTCTTACGTCTCTTTCATTCTTAAATCTCTCCCACAATCATCTCCAAGGATGCATCCCTCAAGGACCTCAATTCCACACTTTTGAAAGCAATTCATATGAAGGCAATGATGGATTACGTGGATTCCCTGTTTCAAAAAGTTGCAGTGATGCTCGGGTATTAGATAGAAATGATACCGTATATGAACTAGACGATGAAAAAAGCAATTCTGAATTTCAGAGGGATTTTTGGAAAGGTGCTCTTATGGGGTATGGAAGTGGACTATGTATTGGATTATCGATAATATATTTCATGATCTCATCTGGAAAACCGATATGGCTTGCAAGAATCATTGTAGAGCTGGAACACAAGATAATGATGGGAATGAGAAAGAAGCAGCGAAGGCAAAGGAATTACAGAAGAAGAAATAATCACTTCTAGAATGACGAGAGTAAATATTAAGTTATTGCCGTTAATTAATTACCACTAAAGATCATTTTTAATGTAGTGTCAGCTGTTATCGAGATTACTATAGGTCAAGGTCGAACTTAGAATCAATTACATTGTGGAATCAAAATTATTAGCATTGACAAAATCAAGTTTATTAATGAGTTGAAACCGTGTTGTTATGACATTTTCCATCCTTACTTATCGAGATTTCTCTTCCTGAATGGATGTTGTTGACACCCAATTTTAACCCTCCACAATATAAATTAATCATCGAGCTTCTTCAATTTAGAACGATTTAAAATAATTAGTTTTATAAAAAAAAAAAACTAAAAAAAAATAGTTTGCAAGTCCTTTTAATTAGTTTCGTCACTTCTTGGATATATATATAATTATAAAATAATAATAATGATAAATATGTTTTATAGTTATGTATATAATTAGTATATTTTATAAAATATTTGAAAATCATCACAAAAGTTTTTACATCTTTGTCAAATATTTTGTTAATTTACTTTAGCTTAAGTTATGGTTATAATTTCGAGTTAATTAGTTTGTAATTAAATTAGTTATTTTATGATCGAATTAATTATTTTATTTCGTTAAGATTATAAAGTTCATTGATTAATTATATCAATTCGCCTTATTTAAAATTTAGTCGAATTGACCAATTAAATGCAATTTGCAAATCCTTAAGTGGCTACAATTGCAAATCCTTACCAATTTTGAGTCATTTCAACAAGGGACCCAGCCCAACCATTTTGACACCAAAGAAACCCATCAGCAAAATGTTTTCTTCAAATAACAATACAATTCCAATGACCCTGCTTCCAGCTCCTCTCTCCAGCCGTCCAGCACCACAAAGAAACCCAGAAACGACCCCACCCCTATACTCTTTGTTCTTCTTCTTCCAGTGACCAGAAACGCAAATTCCAGACGACCCCATCTCGCCCAAATCGCAGCAGTACCAAATCCGGACCCACTGCCCATACCTTCTTCTTCTTCTTCACGCTAAATCCACCCGGAAATCGCGTCAACTACTCTGCAGAATCCATACCCTATCAACCTCAACGTCAACCATCACGTTTCCCCCATTTCAAGGGATTTTCGAAAGGACGGAGGGATTTCGATTTGGAGGAGAAATTTTTTTTTCCCGTTTTCCTAAATTGACCCCAAGTTTTCCCCTATATAAACCCCTGTACCCATCGTTCAAAGGGCGGACAGAGGGAGAGGTTTTTGAGTTCGAGTTCCTGAGAGCAATAGTCATTCTACACTTTATAAATTCTCTGTTAGTTCTTCTTTTCTCTGATTCTAAGTTTCGAAAGATTGCTGCATGAATTTTCTTAACTTGTCGCTCCTATTCGAAAGATCGTGGTAGAAGAGTCACTGCTCTCAGCTCGATTGCCTTAGTTCGCTGCCCAGAGAAAGGTAACGCTCTTTCCTTTTACGATATTCTCTTCGCCTTTGCTATTTCATCATGGTGTTGTTAGCTGTGGTTATATTTCTATATCTTGAGTTATTGGCGTTTTAAATATAGCATATGTTCTTGAGGTGTTTTGATATAGTATCTGTGCTTGAGGGATATCTGATCCTAAGATGGTTTATCACCTCTCTGTCTCTATATATAACTTTGTCTTTTTTTTAATCTTAAATACATATGTGAATGTCATGAATGGGTTCCTTTTGATTTTAATCTAATCAAATTTTGTTCGAACATGATTGTGAGTTAAGTTCTTATTCTAATTTGTTTAGGTTGTATTCAGTATTCATGATAGTTAGTTTCGATTTGGTTCCGGTCAAAGACGGTTTTGCTGATTAAATGTGTGACTGCTTCTTATCTCCTAGCTTTTATAGATGGATATTGTGTAATTTGGGACTTCTTCGCTCATTTTCAATTTATTCTTAGCCTATTTTAGTTTATTATTTTTCTTTTTTTTTTAAATTGCTATCTGTGCCCTTTTTATTTATTTTTTTACTTAATGCTTTAATCTCCTTCTATTCACATGTGCAATATATATTTTTCACTTATATATTAGCCCCTGCCATGAGTAGCTTTAACTTATATAGCATAATTGTGTCATTAGTGATTCTCATTTCGCTAGTGTATTTCAATTAGTTCCATTTGTAATGATATGAGTGCAGTAGTTAAATACTATGCGATGCTTGATTCTTTGGTGTCATTAAAGCAGTACTACTTTAATAAGAATTGGTTCGTTAGAATAATCATGTGTTTCTATATCTTGAAGTAACTTGTATGTTCGTCCAAATTCACCATAGCTCTGAATTTCTCCCTTATGTTTGCCCGTTTTGGATGGTGATGATGTTCCAAGAATTCGTTGAATTATCAATAAATGTGGGTGCTTTGTTCATTGCCCCAGTCATAATTATGGTGGATTTTTCCTTATGTGTCTTGTGTCTTTTGAATAATGTCTTTTCTTGCTAAAGAATAGGAATATGCCTTCATCTTTGTGCAGACTTTTTCTTTAATTACATTAAAAGGATATTTATGTGGTTCATTATAAGTTTGGTAGCTTTGGTTGCATTTGTTTTTTTTTTTTTTTAAGTACTTAAGTTACTGTGTATTTCAATTGAATTACATTAAAAGGATATTTATGTGCTCTTTCTTTCTTTTCTCACATGAACCCCTTCCGAGTTCACTTGGGACTCATTCCTTGCATTTCGGAGTGGAGCCATAGAGGCTCGATCCTTACTTTTCCTCCATCGAGTCAGCCCCCCTACATATTCTAAAGCTGTTACAGGCCTCGGAGATCCAACATGTTGCTGGAAATTAATTCAAAGGCCCAAAATAGGGGCTGTATACGTGCTGTATACAGCGGTATACGCTGATATACAGGCCCAAAACGAGAAAACATAGGGCAGAGGCGAAGCACAGGTGTTTGGAAGCAAGATATACATGAAAAACGCTGATATACATGCTAATATACACTGATATACAGAAAGTGTATACAAAAATGGGTTTTGGGCCAAAGTCCAAAAAATTCCAGCGAATTGGGCAAAAGGAAGCCCAAATTCAATTTCTTCCTTACTCTTATATATTTAATTGTGATTATTTATTGTTTGATGTTTATTAACTCTAATCTTTAGAATTAGTTATTAACTTAATTAAATTCCCCAAAAGACGAACGGTTTCTCTATGTTGTTTTGGTTTTTAACAAATCTCGTCAACTCTCTAGTTCCATTTATAAAACTCTTATTAGTTTAAATAGTTTTCATATTCTGTTTAATAAAAATGATTCAAATAAAAATCGATTAATCTAGTTTTGTTAATATTCTAAATACTTGTCCTTAATTCAAATGGTTCAATTAAGGTCCCATTTTTCTAAAAAATAAAAATAATAAAAAATGAGTCATTTATTTAATTATTTTCTCAAGATTAATCAGATATTATAAGTTATTAATTTTATGTTAAATCATTTTTCTAAAGAATTAATCAAAAAAAAAAAAAAAAAAAAAAATATATATATATATATATATATTTTAGTCAAGTCGCAGGTCAATCGCATGTTAGCGGGCACTTCGAATGCCTAAACCCTTCTCGAAGTGTAAATTGAACCCCGAACCCTCTTTGGTATTTTCAAATGATTTTTTCTGTTTAAATCTTTGGAAATTATAAGTTTTTTTAATTTCTTTAAAAAATTAAGTGGCAACTCTTTTCTAAGTATTTTTCTCAAATTGTTTTATACTTAGAACATTTCCAAAAGTAATTTTTTTCTACAGATAGGAAAATTACGGCACAACAGAAATGACGACTCCACTGGGGACTTAATTAAGTTCTAACCATAAGATTTGACTATTTGACTAATTGTTATTAATTGCTGAATTGTTTATTTGTGCTTAATGTGTTTAAACTGCTATAAACTGTTGCATTTCATGGCATCCGATTCCGCCAAACGGCAAATAGATTGCATTAGGAAAAAAGGCGGTTACGTGGCTTACCACGGCTGTCCTTCAAAAAAACACAAGTTGTATTCTTTGGAAGTGATAAACGAATAGTTGGCTTGTGGTCATCCAACGTCGTTTATTAGACTTCACCCCGTTGTTTGTCTGACTCGGGTTTTCAGTGTTTCAAAGCCACTCTTAGTCAACTAGAGTAGAGCGAAACCAAATCTCGATATTTTAGTGCATTTTGAACTAAGTTGACCCAACACTCAAGGCGTGTTGGGCCCATTAGAAGCCCACCTTGTGTCTGTTTGGCCCATTGGTCAATAAAAGACAATCATGCTTATGTGTTTATATTTGAATGATCTATACGTCATTTGACAAAACATTGTCTCTTGGGATTGAGAGTCTAATAATTTGTTCGAGTCGAAGAAGGATCAAATTACCATTTCATCCAAAGCGTGGTCATTCAAAGATGACAAGAAATAAAAAAAGGATCGTCCATGGAAGCATAGTTTAGAATTGTACCTCTGCGTGGGTTTGAGTATTTGTATCCATTTTTCCCTGTTATGTATCCCCATTCAATTTATTGGTAAAATTTGTATAAATTTGGGTTTTAGGGCAATGGAATGTTTCAAATGACGTTATACATCCTTCAGATCGATAGGTCATTCTTGACACAAAAGGGTCACATATTTATATAGGACGCATAATAATTGTTTGTATGCTATGTGATATAATTGAGTTTGTCTTCTGTCAAAGTAGTGTTTATGTGTTTACTTAATTCTTCGTGTGATATTTTGCATTATTCATTATGAACATGAACTAACACTTTATCTTTTGAGTTTTTCTTCTTTTTAAGCGAGAGTTTGATTTATGTGAATTTGGAAGTAATTGTTCGTTTGAAGTTGCAAGAGACAAGAGGACTCGCGAAATTCAAGTTTTTGTATTTCACATAACATTAATCTCAAGTCAAAGAGATTAATTAGGGGAGTTTTTGATTCTGAGGTTGCACTATTTTATTTTTTATTATTTTTGCATGTTGGTCCTGGATATTGTCAAGACTATGGTCAGAAGATTTATCCAAAAACGAGTTCATGGATCACGAGCAGAGATTGTTGCTCATGGGATGGAGTCGTATGCAATAACATCACTGGCCATGTCATTGAACTTGACCTCGGCTGCAGCGGACTTTTTGGGACCATTGATTCCAATAGCAGCTTATTCCAACTCTCTCATCTCCAAAGGCTTGATCTTTCTTGGAATAACTTCTCCAATTCTCATATCTCCCCTGAATTCGGCAAGTTTTCGAGCTTGAAGCATCTTGATCTTTCTGCCTCCTATTTCTCAGGTCAAATTCCTTATGAAGTCTCTCATCTTTCCAAGTTACACTCTCTTTGTCTCTCCACATTGTCTTACAGTAAGAAGCTAAGACTCACAACCCATGATTTTAAATTGCTTCTTCAGAACTTGACCCAATTAAGAGAGCTTGATCTTACTGGCATAAACATCTCTTCCACCATTCCTCTGAATTTTTCTTCTCATTTAACAACTCTGAGGCTGAGTGATTTAGGATTGTATGGGTTAATACCTGAGAGTATTTTTCACCTGCCCAACTTGGAAACACTTTATTTAGCAGACAATGATTAGCTCAGTGGTCATTTTCCAAAGATCAAATGGAACAATAGTGCATCTCTCATAACGCTAGTTCTCCGTGGCGTGAATTTTTCTGATAATTTGCCTGAGTCTATTGGCTATCTAACTTCAGTGCGCTCTTTGTCTCTTTCAGATTGCAATCTTAGAGGGCCTATTCCTGAATCTATTTCTAATCTCACCCGCGTAGAGTCTTTATTCCTTTACAATAACTACCTGAATGGAACAATACCATCAGGGGTGTTCTCCCTTCCATCACTAACACATTTAAATTTGGGTTCTAACAAATTTTCTGGTCATCTTGAGGATTTCAAAGCCAATTCACTAATCTCGATTTATTTACGAGGCAATCAGTTGCAGGGTCATCTTCCCCACTCAATTCAAAACCAAGTGAACCTAATATGGCTTGATCTTTCTTTCAATAATTTTAGTGGTCGTGTGGATGTCAGCCTCTTTTCAAACCTTATACAGCTTCGGAAACTTAGTCTTTCATATAATATTATCTCATTGACCAATGACAACAAAGCTAATGTTGCTTTGCCTGAATCTCTTAATAGGTTACAATTGGCCACATGTGAAGTGAAAGAATTGGAGTTTCTAAGATCCGCAAAGCTTCTTTGGCAGTTGGATCTTTCAAATAATAAGATTCAAGGAACAATTCCTGGTTGGGCATGGTCTAATTGGAATTTTTCAATGAAATATCTTAATATATCCCACAATATGCTGATGACTCTGGACTCAATTCCTCTTCAATCTCTAGTTACTATTGATTTGCGGTCCAATTTGCTTCAAGGTTCACTACCTATTCCACCAAATTCCACAAGATTCTTCTTCATATCCCATAATAATCTCAGTGGAGAAATTCCTTCATCTATTTGCAATTTGACATCACTGGTAATGCTAGATTTGGGGAGAAACAATTTGTGTGGAGAAATTCCGCAATGTTTGGGAAATATCACTGCCCTCAAAGTTTTGGATATGCACCACAACAACCTTTCTGGGAATATTCCAACAACTTTCAGAAATGGAAGTTCACTTAGTAGCCTCAACTTTCATGGCAATAAGCTGGAGGGGAAAATCCCACAATCCTTGACCAGTTGCAAACAACTTGAAGTTGTTGATTTAGGAGACAATCACCTCAATGACACATTCCCTGTGTGGTTGGGGACCCTTTGATACGAAGGCAATAACATGCTATTGCTTGTTCCTTTTTCTTTTGATAATAAAATTCGTAATTAATTTATTTCAATATGAAAATTCGAAGTGAAACGAATTTGTGTGTTCAGTAACTTTCGTTGAAATTTCCACAACATTAATACTTTTAAGTGCAAGAAAAAGTTATTTGGAGGCACACGGCGTCAAGAACTTGGTGTTTACACCTTTAATGCTTCTCACACGGTGAAAATATAGATTAATCAACGCCCTATTGTGGATATTTAAAATCGAATGAAAAAAAAAAATAGGCCATGTTTCATTCTAATATCACGTCCAATAAGGTCCCTCAAAAATTCAATATCTTAAAATTATACCAAAACAAACACTACTTAAAAATGTTTGACTAAATCAGTTATCGATCCAATAAAGTTACTTTTTTCTTTATAAATAAGTCTCCCTTTAGAATAAGAAATAGAGCCACATAAATAAATATCTAAATCAAGTGTAAGAATTTGCTGGTTCTTGAACTAAAAAACAGTTTTCATAATTTATTTATTTTCCTATTTTTTCTTTTGCAAGCTTTGAAATTTTTCATTAAATTGAAATTAAATTGTGTGGTATAGCTTTCCTTGAAATTTCTATAGCAAGACTTCTACATAGACTTGAGAATAATAACAATTGATTTCTTTATTTGTTTTTAGTTGCTATCAAATTATGGGTCAAGATGGAATTTGGAACTAATTACATTGTGGAATAAAATTATTGTTACACTATCTTCAAGAAAATAACAAGTTTCATAAATAGCATTGTATAATGATTATGTCGTTCACATCCTCCAACAAACCTCATCTTCTCCCAGCTCGGCAGCTCCTTAGCCTCCATTAGTTTAGATTAATGCTAAAGTTTACTAATATATGTTAATCAAACAATTAGATATCAGAAGACCATTGTTGAGAACGATTGAAATTATGTCGAGACATTTTTTACCGGAATATGATTTTACCATTCAAATAATAACCCTCTCATATCCATATATAATTTATTGTATGGAAAAGACTCAAATATGCTATTGGACTTTGAGATAAAACTCAGTTATGCCATCTGTTAAAAGTTTAACTCTTCTATGCCATTTTCATTTGAGAAAAAAACTCATTCATGCCATTATTTGTTAACTGAAATGACATAGATGAATCAAACTTTTAATGGATGACATAAACGAAACTTTATTCAAAGTTCAATGGCATATTTGATTTTTTTTTCTTTTTATTTTTTTAATTAATGACATGACCGAATGATAATTGACCACGTGCAAGAAATGATTTTGCAAAATCGAAATTATTTTCAGTTAACAAAAATGGCATGAATGAGCTTTTGATTTTCAAACAAAAAATGGCATGGATGAGCCAAATTTATATGGATGGCATAAATGAGCCTTTTTTAAAAGTTCAATCGCATATTTAAGCATATTTCCTTTATTATATGGTTAACATAAGAGATAGAGTTAGGTGTCAGAGTTTATGTATTCAAAATTTGCCATCAAATCCATAGGAAGCATTTGGTAGGGGTATATAAGAATGATGATGAATATATAAAATAAATAAATAATGTTTGTATTAGCTATTCTGAGATTATTTCTTGTGTTGTTATGTAGTGTTTGACTTAATGTATTAAAAATACCACACATTGATAATTTCTAAAAAATATTTATTTTACAAAAATACCATCTACAAATATGGTGGAAAAAATATGAAAAAGATTTTGAGGGGCAATTGTTACTATAATCATGCTAATGCATGCATTAAATAATCAACTATTAGTATGGTTGGTGTACAAGAATAATGTTCAATAGAGTGTATTAGTAATGTCTGTATTAGTTATCGTGCATTAAACATACATATATTATTTCTTATGCATTATTTAATTTAGTATATTAAAAACAACATACATTGCATAATTTTTTTTAAAAAATATTTATACAACAATGAAATAATACATGTCAATTAAAATACCTAATGAACTTATGATATATTAGCCCCAAAATGAAAAATAAAATGCCAAAATCGATAATTGTTACTATTGCAATCCAACTTGGACTTGGTTAAGCAAATATGTGCCTATCTATATATAAAACCTCGCCTTCCCTTTCGATAACGCCTTATTGTGGATATTTAAAATCAAATGAAAATAAATAAATAAAAAATAGGCCATGTTTCATTCAAATACATGTCCAATAAGGTCTCTCGACAATTCAATATCTTACAATTATACCAAAACAAACAATACTTAAAAATGCTTGACTAAATCAATTATCGATCCAATAAAGTTACTTTTTTATTTATAAATAAGTTTCCCTTCAGAATAAGAAGTAGATCCACATAAATAAATATCTAAATCAAGTGTAAGGATTTGCTGGTTCTTGAACTAATTAAAAAACAGTTTCCATAATTTATTTATTTTCCTATTTTTTCTTTTGCAAGCTTTGGAATTTTTCATTAAATTGAAATTAAATTGTGTGGTATAGCTTTCTTTGAAATTTCTATAGCAAGACTTCTACATAGACTTGAGAATAATAACAAACATTGATTTCTCTATTTCTTTTTAGTTGCTATCAAATTTACTATTGGTCAAGATGGAATTTGGAACTAAATACATTGTGGAATAAAATTATTGTTACGCTTTCTTCGGAAAAATAACAAGTTTTAATGTTTATGTCATTAACCTCCTTCAACACACCTCATCTTCTCCCTGCTCGGCAGCTCCTTAGCCTCCATTAGTTTAGACTAATGCTAAAGTTTACTAATATATGTTAATCAAGCAATTAGATATCAGAAGGCTATTGTTAAGAACGATTAAAATTATGTCGAGACATTTTTTACTGGAATATGATTTTACCATTCAAATAATAACCCTCTCATTTATAATTTATTGTAAGGAAAAGACTCAAATATGATATTGGACTTTGAGATAAAACTCATTTATGTCATTTGTTAAAAGTTTGACTCATCTATGCCATTTTCATTTGAGAAAAAAACTCATTCATGCCATTACTTGTTAACTGAAATGGCATACATGAGTCAAACTTTTAATGGATGACATAAATGAAACTTTATTCAAAGTTCAATGGCATATTTGAGATTTTCCCTTTATATTTATTAATTAATGACATGAATGAATGATAATGCAAAAAATAATTTTGCAAATTTGAAACTATTTTCAGTTAACAAATAATGGCATGAATGAGCTTTTAATTTTCAAACGGAAATGGCATGGATGAGCCAATTTTTAATGGATGGCATAAATGAGCCTTTTTTTTCAAAGTTCAATGGCATATTTAAGCATTATAAAAGATAGAGTTAGGTTTCAAAGTTTATGGATTTTGAATCTGCCATCAATTCCATAGGAAGCATTTGGTAGGGGTATATAAGAATGATGATGAATTTATAATGTACTAATAATGTTTGTATTAGCTATTCTGAGATTATTTCTTATGTTGTTATGCAGTGTTTGGTTTGGTGTATGTATTAAAAATAACACACATTGATAATTTTTAAAAAATATTTATTTACAAAAATACCATCTACTAATATGGTGGAAAAATATTGAAAAGATTTTGAGGGGCAATTGTTCCTTTAATCATGCTAATGCATGCATTAAGTAATCACTTGTTAGTACGGTATACAAGAATAATGTTCTATAGAGTGTATTAGTTATGTTTGTATTAGTTATCGTGCATTAACCATACATGTATTAGTTATTTCTTATGCATTATTTGATTTGGTATATTAAAAACAGCATGCATAACATAATTTTTTTTTAAAAATATTTATTTTCAAAGATACCCTCTACAAATATGGTGTAAAAGATGTAAGAAAAAGGTTTTTAGGGGCGATTGAGTCTTTAACCAAGTTAATGCATGCATTAAAATTACCCATTGCATTACTAATAATACACAAAGTTAATGCATGCATTATTTTTTCTAATACACTCTCCAGTTATCCTAACTCGTCTTAGTTACTAAATTCATAACTAAAGATTTAGACATATTTAATAGATTAATTTCTAGTACAAATACATTATTGTCTATACGTTTGTACGAACCCATACATAATGATCTCTTATTAGCATCTCAAAAAGTTAATTATGCTAGAATGATAGAGGATATACACAAGAATGATTATGAAATAATACATGTCAATTAAAATACCTAATGAACTTATGATATATTAGCCCCAAAATGAAAAAAAAAAATGCCAAAATTGATAATTATTACTACTGTAATCCAACTTGGACTTGGTTAAGCAAATATGTGCCTATCTATATATAGTTGCATACTTTTTGCATACTTAGGAAGTGTTTGAAGCTAAACATGGGGTATGCAGTTTGCTCATGGGATGGAGTCGTATGTGATGACATCACTGGCCATGTCATTGAACTTGACCTCGGCTGCAGCGGACTTGTTGGGACCATTGATTCCAATAGCAGCTTATTCCAACTCTCTCATCTCCAAAGGCTTGATCTTTCTTTCTGCCTGATCTTTGGAGCATCTTTCTGCAAGCAAATATCATTAGTGGATACATTCAGAAACTCCATTAACAGGAATCATCACAACAGCTAGTACTTGGTTGAATCTAGTTCAACTCCTGAACACAAGGCGAGAGTTTACCTTGATGTCCAGTTGTCCCAAGATCCTTGGATAGTAACGTTATTACCACATTTGATTGCTAGTGAATGATCAGAGGCATCCTGACATTCATTGCCCCACATTTGATTGCTAACAGGATTGCCATCCCCTCCTTGTAAAGGAACTACTGGCACCTTAAAAGGATGATGGAGTTTAGTCTCGAAACTTGTCAGTTGCAAGTATTTTATATGGTACGATTGGGGTGCCCAAGAAGCAATTAACTGCTCTGGTCTATCTCCAAGTTAACTAAAAATAAGAGGTGCTTGCTTTTGGTAATTGGCCAACCTCAGAGGGACATTATTCCCTTCTGTCCGCTTAGAAAAGCCTAAATTTTGAGTGACAATGTTGATCACAAAACATGAAGAATATTCATCATATATAAGGTGGCAAAAAAATCAGCCAAAGTGAATAAGAGTGAATTATTCAGAGCAGAACCCGCACACAAAAGGAGAACTCCAACTTTCACTTGACTACAGATTGACTATAAGGTTTCACCAGTCCTACTAGGATTACAGCATAACATTTCTGCACCCGCCGCCTGCTCCCGGATGCACTAGGTGTCATTAGTGCAAGACATTCTAATACAGAAACATTATAGCTTGCTCGTCTCGCATAAGTTCCTTTTGTTTTTTCATGTACCTTGCTAATATAAATTAGTTGTCTGTTTTACCCAACAAATAGATAGGCCATGAGATGCTTTCCTTTTTCCCATTTAACAGAGGGTTAGGCCAACATTCAAGCAAGCCCTATAATGCAAGCTTCCAACTAAACAGAAAAAAGAGTTCATCCAGCATTTTTCTGAAGGCATTTTATAGAGGAATAGCATGAAACTTAATAGAAGTGGAATGATAATAGAGGATTCATATTATCAATCTGGGATCGGGAAGTTGTAATGGTTGTTCCTATAGGTGTATCAATTTAGTGTCAAGCAGAACACTTCAATGCTACTACATTGGGAAAACACAACAAATCACAGTTAAGCATATAATGAACAGCACTACAATCAATTTACAACTCTCCCCTATAGATGCAGACACATCCCCACAAATCACAGGCATACAGACAGGCAGTATAACATGCAGAGTAATTGCATACAGTGTGGGCGTATCCACCACCTTAGCTAACCATCATACAATTAAACCATTTAAAAAGGATTACTTCTTCCATCTTAATATGTTTGGCACATTTTCTAAAGAAGAGTCAATGTGACTAACTTTCACAGTAAATCAGGCTAGATCAACTCATTTTTTGGAATTAAAATTTAGACATTTGGAAACAAAACAAAAAGTCCTATAAGTTGCAATTCTCATCATATCAATATGGTAAGAAGTGCACTTGGATAGAAAGAAATCATAGATGTTTTAAAGGGCAAACAAGTCATCTTTTCTCAAGTATATACCCCATGGAGAGCAAACTTTATCATCATATATTATTATAAGTGGGAGGCTCCTAACCTCAAAGTTGAATTACCATTTTGCCCTTCACCTTAAATAATTTTTCTATTTTTTAAAATATAAAAAATGTAAAAGTATATTCTAATAAATATTAGATAATAAACTTTAAAGTAACAAAGATATAATGGAAGATAAAAAGTCATTCAAATAGATGAAGTCCAAACATTTCAAAACATCTCTTATTTAATTTTAAGTTAAAAGAATTTGAAGAGTTTCCATTGATAAAATTATCTACGTGATTTTTCCCACAAAATACATTATTTTGCTGTCTTCTCATTTTGGGTGTCTGTTGACACCCAATTTTGGACCTCCACAATATAGATTAATCATCGAGCTTCTTAAACTCTCAACAATTTGAAATAATTGACTTTATAAAATTCAAAATATTTTTCAAGTCATTTTAAGTAATTCCTTCAATTTTGTGTTTTTTAAACTAATGCATATATTTTACAATTATATATAATTATGTCATTTTATGAATAATCGAAAATCGTCTCAAAAGATTTTATCTTTAGTTAAATATTTTACTTGAATTAGTTTAGTTTAAATTATGGTTTTAACTTTGAGTCATTTAAGTTTAATCAAGTTTATAATTTTATTTCGTTGAAATTAAGAAGCTCGTTGGTTGATTATATCAATTCGTCTTATTTCATTACTGGCCGAATCTATCCTAATTAAGTTCAAATTGGCTAGGCAATTGTAGCCACTTCTTTACCAAGCCTTTTAACTTATATTAAGAAGGCAATTTTTTGGGCCTTATTAATGCATTTTCTAGCCCACTTCCTGCAGCCCAAGAAAAATAATATACAACAATATATAACAACAATACAAAACCCATTACATTCAAGACAAAACCAGAAGCACCCAGACCCTGTAGATCGTTCTTCTCTCTTGCGAACAAACCCAGAAAACTCGAGAAATCAGCCCAAACCCGAGTCCAGCGAATCCAGCTCGCGTGTATCCTCTCTCCCTTATCCTTTGTACGCGAATCGTACTAAATCAGCCAGATGTTGGCATCTCGCGTGCCTCGTCGTCCTTCGCTCGAAATCGGCCGACCACGATTCTCAATCCGTTAGAATTTGGTACGAACTACAGCTTGCACCTTATCCCCTAAAGAATTTCAAATTTGCAGCAATCCCATATCGTTTTCCCCCGCAAATTCGACCTAGAAGCTGCCCTATAAATACCCTTTTTGCTCACTGGTCAGGGGACGGATTTTTGGAGATAAAAGAGGACCCTAAAAGTTTTGGGAATTCTTGGTTCAATAGTTCAAAATTTTGTAGCTTTTGTGGTTGTTCGAGTTGAAAGGGGTGGTGGAATCGTCTCCGTCAAACTCGTCGTCCCGTTCGCTGCCCGGAAAGAGGTAAAGTCTTTCTTAGTTTTGTTTTATTTAATTCCCAGCTCTTCTATGCTTTCTATTTATTATGTGTTCTTAGCTTTGTTTTAGTTTTCATGTGTTAGACTTTGGTTTGACATTTTAGTAGCTAATAATGTTTTCCTTGTTCCTACTATTAATATTTTATTATGAATTTTCCTAGCTTCTTTGGTGTTCTGTTTTGTGTTTCGTAGCTGAGATTAGTTCTATAGGTTATTGTTTATCTTGGTTTTAGTCCTTGCATTGGTTCTTGTAAACAATAATCATCTGGATTCGTGTTTACACATCTTATTTATAGAAAATGTCAAATATATCAGTTCAGATTCGCTGTTAAGATTTGTTTTTGAAAGTTACATTTTTAGTGTTTCCTTTGGTCGGATGGTTCTTTGCTCATGTTTCTTCATAGTTGATATTTGTTCGAGCTTTAATTTGCAAATAACATGTTTTGGTATGGTTTCGAGTTCATTTCAGTAGCTGAAACTTTGTTGGCTTTGCAACATTTACTCAATTGATGACCATTGATGTTTTTTAAGTGTTTTCCATGGTTGAAATCCGATTGTATGGATGTCTTTACATCTGTTCGAGGATCGAGTTTAAAAGGTTCATTCTATATGTTAAAGTTGGTAGCTTAGTTCTCTTTTTCCTGTTTAAATTTGTATCAAGCATGATTCATTCTGAAATGACGTGATATAATTTCTTGATGATTTGTGTCTTTGTAAGAACCTAGTTCAAAGTTATTTCGGAGCTGCAATATTTATAGTCCATTCTGGTTGTGTTTGGTTAGAAATTTCTAGTCCTGTTAGCTTGTTGATGCATTATTTGAGTAGAAATTGTTTCATCATGAAGTTGAATACCCCTCCTACATTATAAGCATTCCAATATTGATGTTTTATTCCCCTGCATAGTTGGTGCTGCTATAATACTATTTCATGTTCAAAAATGGGATTCATTCCGTAATTATATAGATTTCATTATTGTGGTTTAAATTTGCTCCATATGCTTAGATTATAGTGAAGAGTGATTCTAAATGCTGGCAAGTGTGATTAGTTTGCATTAAAACCTTTAGTTACCTAAATGCATTTATACTCTCATCTCTTTTGTGTTGCACTTTTGTCATTCTTAAGAGAGTTTCTTTGCATGCCTTAATTAATTAGGTATTAATTCATTCAAGACCAGTATGCTCTCTTATTAAGTAAATGCATGTCTCATAATATATTTCTTAAGGTGTAAACATTATCTGCCATTTAACCGGTGTAGAGATTACCTTGGTTTCATTTGTTCAAGTTACTCGAGAGTTGTGATTTGAAGTAGTTTTTTTTATAGCCATTTATTAATCCTTTTCTCTTTCTTTCTTTTGTTTATTGTGTATTGAATCTGAGTCTCCCTTGGACTCCTCTCTCTTGCATTTTCCTCTTCTTCGAGTCGACCTCATCAAAGTCGTGAAAGAGAAATTATTATTGGGTTAAAAATCCGAGAGACAGCAGCAGCAGCAGCCTTGAAAAGGCTAAAAAATGATGATTTTTGGACTCTCAAAGTCCGAAAAAACAGCAGCAGCAGTATCCTTGAAATGGCCGAAAAATGACAATTTTTGGACTCTCAAAAGTCCACAAAAATAACAGCAGCAGTAGCCTTGAAAAGGCTGAAAATTGGAAATTTTGGACCTTAAAAAGTCCGATTTACAGCAGGTAGCAGCAGTCCCCAAAGGGACTCAAAATTTGGAAATTTTGGACTTAAAACAGTCCAATTCGGACGCAGCAGTGGCGAAAAGGGGCCGAAATTCCCTTTTCATCCATCCCTTTATTTTATTCAGCTCTTTACTCTATTTGTAAATATATGTTGATGATCGCTAACTTCTTAACATTTATTTTTATAACTTAGATGAATCCTTGAAAGTTTTAAATAATTCTTTTATTTTGTTGCTTGCTTACTTTAAGTTTTAAGATTTTCAAACTCTTTCAAGTTAGGCAATTTAAGCTTAAAGGATAACTTGAGAACCATTCATGTGCTTTCGTAGTTATTAAGAAGCTTTGAATCCATGTTAATGAATTTGAACTAATTCTTTGGTTTAAAATCTTTGACTCGGATAAATTATCAAGTTAAAAACATTTTCAACGCTTTAACCCTTTTTAATACTTCATTATTCGTTAAAATTAATCCCTATTCGTTTTCACAAAGATTTTTTATGAATATCTTAAGTTTTTACTTAAAAATTAGCCAACTTTTAAATCCGTCGGTCAATCGTGTGTTAGCGAATTTTCTAAGATGCCTAAACCCTTCCTTAGAGAATTATTTGAACCCTTACCCGACTCTGGTTTTATTTAGTACGTTTTCTTTCAAATTTTCCTTTTTAAATAAGAAAAATTAAGTGGCGACTTCAAAATTATAGATTTTTCCAAAACTTAACAAACTCGCCAAAGTTGCGGAAATGGTCTCGAAACCTTAGTTTTCGAAATCGGATCGTAACAGTGTCAATAGCATGTGAGTTAGATTTATCTCAAAAAATTATACTTCTAATTTTTCATGTTTCTTTTGATCAATAAATTTTAGTCATATATGTATATAGATAGAACTCATATTACAGGTTTTGTTTCATTCTTTAATCGAAATTTTATGTTTTTAACGCAACAAGTGAGAAATAATTCTAGAGAGTTTTTCGTTTGGACAAAAAGTCTGCTCAACATTCATGAGGTAAAAGTCTTAATATGTATGTTGTTTCGTTAATTTATTGACAGTAGTTTCTTGGAGAATATAGATATCTGAACTAGAATATAGTCATTTCAGTGTATTCGATGAATTCTTCAATAAGGTTAAAGGCGGCATAGACATTTATTTGTTGTTTGGCAAGTATTATTTTTCATTTCAATGTTGCATATTTTTACTTAGTTCATTGTTTGTTACATTCAATTTTTCGGTTGAAAGAAGGTAAATTGACTAATTTTTCTTGAATAATGGCAATGAAAAAGAAAATAAAATTTTCATTTACATGTGTGATGTACAAATCTTGTTTTAAAGAATATGTTTGTTATAACAAGTTGATTATCCTGTAGTAATTGAATTAATGTCGGTGTTTATGATATATGTCAATGTATGCATAATACTACTGCATTATGTAATTCTTCTACACTCTAGGTTATGGGATAAGATAATTGAATATATAACTCATGTAATTGGTTTTTTCTCATAATTAAATCTACAAAAATTAGTTTGCATTATATTTAATACGTTTTTTTAGAATTTATAAATGGTTTACTACTTGTATGAAGATAAAATCATGGTGAGATTTGTAAATACCCCTAATAACGGAAAGAAGAGGAAGCGTTGAAGGAGAAAAAATGTATTGCTAACTATTATTGTATTCTGCAACTTTATGTTTTTTATTGGTTAAATTTAGAACTTATTATTTCATTTATTCTATCTAGAAAAAAAGTATTTGGATGAAAAATTTCATTGATCCAAAGACTTGTCAATTAATCTAAATTCATATGTAAAAAATGAAAAAAATCAAGACACATAAAGTTCACACATGCCATTAGTGATCTTAAGAAAAATTAAAATTTATCATTTTAAGGAGTATATACTCTTTTTAATTTTAAAACATAAAACAATATTATTAATAATCTTTATATTTTTTTTAGAAATAAGGCACAAATACCCCCTAGACTATGCCCGAAATCTCAGAGACACACCTTTACAAAACTAAGGTCCTATTACCTCCCGAACCCTTTTTTTTTTTGTAATTTTGTGCACCTTTTTGGCTTATGTAGAATCCAAATATCTCCCACGCACCTCAATTGTGTGGAGTCAAGAGTGTGCCACGTAAGACGGGGTACTTGTACATTTTCCATTTTTTTTTTAAAAAAAAATGTGTATTGATTGATATAGGTACACGAGCAGAGGGCAAGCCCAGAAACTATTATTATTTATTATTTTAAGTGGGAAGATCTTAACTTCAAAGTTGGATTACGATTTTAACTCCTTCACTAAATCTAAATATTATTGAAAAAACTAATTAATAAAATATTAAATAATACTTATATGGTATTAATTCATTATATTTCTAGGTAGAATTAATTCACGGAATATTTAATTTGTTTTTATTCTAAAATGGAGTTCGGTAGATGAAGTGTTTTGTAACAACAAAAGGCAGTAAATTATATCCTTTAAAAAATGAAATATCCTTTAACATTAAATAACAAAAATGTCCTCTGAATTACCATACATCTTAATGTGGCACACATATTTAGATTTTAGTTAGAAACTTTACATATCCCAACTTTAACCAATCTAATTCTCATAGATGTTATGTATATCATCAATTTGTAATTATGCACACCAAAAAACTGTTTTCAAAATCACTTTATATTAATGCATACACTCAGTTATTCCAATGTATAATTGTTGATGAATGATTATTGGTGGATGTAATTAATTACATTGCTCATCACAGTCACTTTTTATTAATGCATACACTTTGTTATTCTTATGTATAATTGTTGATGGACGATTGTTGATGGATGTAATTGCTCATCACATATGCAATAAAAAAGAGGTAGATCTATTTATGCTTTTGTTAGTTATTGAGGAAGTTCCTCTATTCTGTTAAACTGGAATTATTTCTCTCTTTAATTTTTGTTATTTAAAAGTTTTAGAATTCATTAGCTATTTTATTGTTTTTAGTTTACTCTATTTCATTTTATTTTTGAATATTTGTGGGATGAACATAATGTACATCTGAAGTTGTATAATTTATTGCGATGCTATAATAATGTAATGGATATTGATAAATTTTTATATATTCTCTTCAAACATTATGTGAGATCTTCACAATTAATAACTCATGTGAAATTTACAATTTCTCAAAATTATTTGTCAGATTGTCCATTTGATGTTAAACTTTAATTTGGTGTTACACTCCTTCTCTTTTGATTACTTAATTTTATGAATAACTATTTATACATATTGTAACTATATTTAAATCATTTACAAATATTTATAGTAAGTGGCATGCAATACAAGTATATTTTCTATTCTGAAATTCAATTTTTTTTAAGTATATAGACATCTTGTAGTAATTACAAGGGACAAACGTCCAACGCACGTTTTCAAAAACTAGTATGTGGAAAAGACAGAACACTGTAAATGGCACAGAGCTTACACTGCATTCGGTCATCATTTGCTAGATTACTTAAATACTTCAATGGAGACAAGTCCATTCCTTTGTGTTTTTTAGTACTTGTAAAAATATGATACTTAGTTTAACTCAACCCAAAAAACCTAGCTCACCCAAGTCCATATAAGCAGATCATTCATTCATTCAACAACAAAAGTGGAACTCTAGCCACCCCTTCACGCACAGGTCCAACCGGAGTGTGGGCATGGAGCTCGAATGGGAATGGACCCAACTCTAATACCATATAAAGATATGACATTTGAGTATAACTTAACCCCTAAAACTAGCTCACCAAGAGAGGATTGCTCAATTCCGTATAAACACAGCTAGTCCCAAGCTTGGATACCAAGTAAAATATATGATACTAACACCTAATTCAACCCCAAAAGCTAGCTCATTAAGGGAGGATTACCAAAATCCATATAAGCTAGCTCAGATGAAGAGGTTGACGAGATGATTCGTGAAGCTGACGTGGATGGTGATGGACAGATCAACTATGACGAGTTCGTCAAGTTCATGATGGCCAAGTGAGATCTGATCAACTCAACTTACCTAAATCAGTTATTATGAACCTTGTGACAATGGAGGATTTTATGTTTTTTATTTTGCGCGATTAATTTTGTTGATATTTCAGATTCTTGTGTATTCGTTCTCGTTATTTTTGAACTTATAATATGCGTTGATCGCCTTCCAATTTTCTCTGAGAATGCTCAAGTTTTTAAAGCCTGCAAGATCATGTAGAAATGCAGTTAGCTTTTGTATTGCATGTGTTTATCCTATCGAAGGTAAATATGAAGTAATTGTTAGAATATAGGCGTCCACTGAATGTCAATGGACCAGGTCCCTTAACACGATAAGAACACTAAATGCAAACCACAGCAGTAAATAAAGCCAACAACAGAAGCAACACGATCATTTAACGTGGAAACCCCCTTGCTTTAAGGGTGGTGAAAACCACGACATGTCCTCACAGGCTTTTCAAACCAAACTCCATTACTTCAAAATAGAGCAACGATTTAGATTACAACAACTTGCAACCTAGGAACTTACTTCTAAATCCCTCCCCTTAAATATAGTATTCGCACTACAAATAGAGTCAAAACTAAGAAATATCGCTATTGCCCACTAAACTACCCGACACTGAATAACTTAGACTTCACTAAGCAACTCACGATTGCCCACTAACTCACCAAACACTAGATGACTTAGGATTTAACTAAGCAGCAAACAATGCTGCCCACTAAACCAGTTATACCCAACTGATTTAGATTTTTACAAAATGAAACAAGAGATCTAATTCCTTTATAATTCAAGATTAGATTTACAACGATAAGCACTGAAGTAAAAACCTAGGATAACTAAGATATAAGCTGCTTGATATGGTCCTTATTGCTCTTTGGTGAGTACTTCATGAGAGGAGTGGTTTTTGCCTTTTTGAATCTTCAAAATTATGATGCAGAAAACAGAGATTGTGTCCGTTGAAGGAAGTTCTTATGAGAACAGGCACAACCCTCAAGGCCACACCATTGGCCGAGGTTTCTGCCACACTTGAAGACTGTGCACCAACCCTTCTCAACTTGTGTACTTTTTCCAGCTGTCAATTGTATGGATAAAAGTGCAAAGGTGCAGGTCCCTTTACAAGTTCCCTGTTTGTCAAATCATCAAGACTACAAATAACAGTAATTAAACTAAAAATACAACTTATTTTGAAACAGACGAAGTAATATATGTCACATCTTTGTTTTCATTAATGATCAAATTGCCTCTACTAAAGTCTTTATACTAATCAACTCAAGTCTTCTAAGTCCATGGAATTTATAGTAAAGAGTAAGTTGTAGTCACATCAAAATGAAAAATCAAAGTGAAAGGGATATGATTGTTTTGCAACTTTCATTTGAAATTTCCATGGAAAGACTTGTGCAAGTACTTGAAATTTTTGTTTCACTGTGTAGTTTTTAAATATGTGAATATTAATTTAAAAATTATAGGTTATCAATATCCAAAAATTTTATGAAAATAGATTTACTTAAACTTCCAAATGAAAATAGATCATATTCCTAAGTTTTCTTTTAGATTTTACCTTCAAAATAAGAAATAGATCTACAAAAATAAATGTCGGCATAATACATAAATGTGTCCCTTAACTTGGCTTCATTTTACGTTTATGTCTTTCAACTTTAGGTGTACACAAGTAAGCACTTTAACTTGTATGAAGTTGAACAAGTAGACATATGAGATAAAAATTGTCATGTACGATGTCATGTAGGACGTGCGTGTCTATTTGTTCAACTTTATATAAGTTTAAGTTTCTATTTATGCACACCAAAAATTGGAGGGCGTGAATATGAGCTGAGACCAAGTTAAAAAACACATTAATATATTATGTCAATAAATGTCTAAATCTAGCGTAAGGATTTGCTGGTTCTAGAACCAAAACACACTTTGTTTTTATCTATTTTTTTCTTTTGAATTTTTCATTAAATTGAATCAATTTGTGTGATGTAGCTTTCTTTGAAATTTCTATAGCAAGACTTGTGCATTGACTTGAGGATGACAAACATTAATTTCCATATTTCTTTTCAGTTGCTATCAAATTTACTATAGGTCAAGGTGGAATTTTTATTTGAAAAAAAAAAATCTCTATTCAGGTCTGAATGATTTTTTTATATATAAAAAATTAGATTATTCTAGGTTTTTTTTCCTTTATCTTCTAAAGAAATTTCTTTAAATAGTTATTCATAAAATTAAGTAATCAAAAGAGAAGGAACCAAAAAGCAATAGCACCAATCGTTGTTTGAAGTGGGCTAATTAAAGTAAAGAAAGGAGGTGACTATAAATCACGTTAATACATTTGGTACAAAATTTGATTTAACCATTCAGATGTAATCAATTTATAATACGAAAGATGGATATAATAATGATATGTAAAATATATATATGTGGATTAATAATATTTGAATCACAATTATTAATGAGTTTACAGTAACAATTATTTCCTTTTCACTTTATTAGAAAAAAAAATCATGACTAAATTAGTACTATTGCATCCAATTTGGAGTTAGTCAAACAAATATGTGCCTATACATATATTGTTAAGTAAAATTTCTATGGCAAGACTCGACCTCGTGTAAGGACTAAATAGTTTCAAAATATGTGAATATTAATTTATAATATAAGTTATTGATATCCAAAGTTTTAATGAAAATAGATCTTATTCCTAAGATTTCTCTTAGATTCTCCTAATATTGATTTATTTGAAGGAAAAAAAAAAAAACTATTGCTATAGATGGTAAATATTTTAATGATATAGTATACCTAAGTGATTTCCCCTATGATACAAAGGCAATAACAGGCTTACTTGACTATTGCTTGTTCCTTTTTCTTTTGATAATAAAATTCGTAATTAATTTATTTCAATATGAAAATTTGAAGTGAAAGGAATTTGTGTGTGCAATAACTTTCGTTGAAATTTCCACAACATTAATACTTTTAAGTGCAAGAAAAAGTTATTTGGAGGCACACGAAGTCAAGAACTTGGTGTTTACACCTTTAATGCTTCTCAGACTGTGAAAGTATAGATTAATCAACGCCCTATTGTGGATATTTAAAATCGAATGAAAAAAAAAAATAGGCCATGTTTCATTCTAATATCACGTCCAATAAGGACCCTCAACAATTCAATATCTTACAACTATACCAAAACAAACACTACTTAAAAATGCTTGACTAAATCAGTTATCGATCCAATAAAGTTACTTTTTTCTTTATAAATAAATCTCCCTTTAGAATAAGAAATAGATCCACATAAATAAATATCTAAATCAAGTGTAAGGATTTGATGGTTCTTGAACTAAAAAACAGTTTTCACAATTTATTTATTTTCCTATTTTTTCTTTTGCAAGCTTTGAAATTTTTCATTAAATTGAAATTAAATTGTGTGGTATAGCTTTCCTTGAAATTTCTATAGCAAGACTTCTAAATAGACTTGAGAATAATAACAATTGATTTCTTTATTTCTTTTTAGTTGCTATCAAATTATGGGTCAAGATGGAATTTGGAACTAATTATATTGTGGAATAAAATTATTGTTACGCTTTCTTCAAGAAAATAACAAGTTTCATAAATAGCATTGTATAATGATTATGTCGTTCACATCCTCCAACACACCTCATCTTTTCCCAGCTAGGCAGCTCCTTAGCCTCCATTAGTTTAGACTAATGCTAAAGTTTACTAATGTATGTTAATCAAGCAATTAGATATCAGAAGACCATTGTTGAGAACGATTAAAATTATGTCGAGACATTTTTTACCGGAATATGATTTTACCATTCAAATAATAACCCTCTCATATTCATATATAATTTATTGTATGGAAAAGACTCAAATATGCTATTGGACTTTGAGATAAAACTCAGTTATGTCATCTGTTAAAAGTTTGACTCTTCTATGCCATTTTCATTTGAGAAAAAAACTCATTCATGCCATTATTTGTTAACTGAAATGACATAGATGAATCAAACTTTTAATGGATGACATAAACGAAACTTTATTCAAAGTTCAATGGCATATTTGATTTTTTTTCTTTTTATTTTTTTTAAATTAATGACATGACCGAATGATAATTTACCACGTGCAAGAAATGATTTTGCAAAATCGAAATTATTTTCAGTTAACAAATAATGGCATGAATGAGCCAAATTTAATAGATGGCATAAATGAGCCTTTTTTCAAAGTTCAATTGCATATTTAAGCATTTTTCCTTTATTATATAATTAATATAAGAGATAGAGTTAGGTTTCAAAGTGTATATATTCTGAATCTGCCATCAAATCCACGGGAAGCATTTGGTAGGGGTATATAAGAATGATGATGAATATATAAAATAAATAAATAATGTTTGTATTAGCTATTCTTAGATTATTTCTTGTGTTGTTATGCAGTGTTTGACTTAATGTATTAAAAATACCATGCATTGATAATTTCTAAAAAATATTTATTTTACAAAAATACCATCTACAAATATGGTGGAAAAAATATGAAAAAGATTTTGAGGGGCAATTGTTCCTATAATCATGCTAATGCATGCATTAAATAATCAACTATTAGTACGGTTGTTATACAAGAATAATGTTCAATAGAGTGTATTAGTATGTCTGTATTAGTTATCGTGCATTAACGATACATATATTATTTCTTATGCATTATTAATTTAGTATATTAAAAACAACATACATTGCATAATTTTAAAAAAAAAAATATTTATACAACAATGAAATAATACATGTCAATTAAAATACCTAATGAACTTATGATATATTAGCCCCAAAATGAAAAATAAAAATGCCAAAATCGATAATTATTACTACTGCAATCCAACTTGGACTTGGTTAAGCAAATATGTGCCTATCTATATATAAAACCTCGCCTTCCCTTTTGATAACGCCCTATTGTGGATATTTAAAATCAAATGAAAATTAAAAAAAAAAAAAGAGGCCATGTTTCATTCTAATACATGTCCTATAAGGTCTCTCGACAATTCAATATCTTACAATTTTACCAAAACAAACACTACTTAAAAATGCTTGACTAAATCAATTATCGATCCAATAAGGTTACTTTTTTCTTTATAAATAAGTCTCCCTTCAGAATAAGAAATAGATCCACATAAATAAATATCTAAATCAAGTGTAAGGATTTGCTAGTTCTTGAACTAATTAAAAAACAGTTTCCATAATTTATTTATTTTCCTATTTTTACTTTTGCAAGCTTTGGAATTTGTCATTAAATTGAAATTAAATTGTGTAGTATAGCTTTCTTTGAAATTTCTATAGCAAGACTTCTACATAGACTTGAGAATAATAACAAACATTGATTTCTCTATTTCATTTTAGTTGCTATCAAATTTACTATGGGTCAAGATGGAATTTGGAACTAAATACATTGTGGAATAAAATTATTGTTATGCTTTCTTCGGGAAAATAACAATTTTCAATAATTATGTCATTAACCTCCTTCAACACACCTCATCTTCTCCCTGCTCGGCAGCTCCTTAGCCTCCATTAGTTTAGACTAATGCTAAAGTTTACTAATAGATGTTAATCAAGCAATTACATATCAGAAGGCTATTGTTAAGAACGATTAAAATTATGTCGAGACATTTTTTCTGGAATATGATTTTACCATTCAAATAATAACCCTCTCATTTATAATTTATTGTAAGGAAAGGACTCAAATATGATATTGGACTTTGAGATAAAACTCATTTATGTCATCTGTTAAAAGTTTGACTCATCTATGCTATTTTCATTTGAGAAAAAAACTCATTCATGCCATTACTTGTTAACTGAAATGGCATACATGAGTCAAACTTTTAATGGATGACATAAATGAAACTTTATTCAAAGTTCAATAGCATATTTGAGCTTTTTCCCTTTATATTTTTTAATTAATGACATGAATGAATGATAATTTACCACGTGCAAAAAATAATTTTGCAAAATTGAAACTATTTTCAGTTAACAAATAATGGCATGAATGAGCTTTTAATTTTCAAACGGAAATGGCATGGATGAGCCAAATTTTTAATGGATGGCATAAATGAGCCTTTTTTTCAAAGTTCAATGGCTCATTTAAACATTTTTCCTTTGTTATATAATTAACATAAAAGATAGAGTTAGGTTTCAAAGTTTATGGATTTTGAATCTGCCATCA
The DNA here is from genome assembly GCA_035578085.1 of Solanum pinnatisectum. Lineage (NCBI taxonomy): Eukaryota > Viridiplantae > Streptophyta > Magnoliopsida > Solanales > Solanaceae > Solanum > Solanum pinnatisectum. Next base: position 608,891 of record CM069087.1, read on the forward strand.
ATTCCATAGGAAGCATTTGGTAGGGGTATATAAGAATGATGATGAATATATAATGTACTAATAATGTTTGTATTAGCTATTCTGAGATTATTTCTTATGTTGTTATGCACTGTTTGGTTTGGTGTATGTATTAAAAATAACACACATTGATAATTTTTAAAAAATATTTATTTATAAAAATACCATCTATAAATATGGTGGAAAAATATTGAAAAGATTTTGAGGGGCAATTGTTCCTTTAATCATGCTAATGCATGCATTAAGTAATCACTTATTAGTACGGTATACAAGAATAATGTTCTATAGAGTGTATTAGTTATGTTTGTATTAGTTATCGTGCATTAACCATACATATATTAATTATTTTTTATGCATTATTTGATTTGGTATATTAAAAATAGCATGCATAACATAATTTTTTTAAAAAAATATTTATTTTCAAAGATACCCTCCACAAATATGGTGGAAAAGATGTAAGAAAGAGGTTTTTAGGGGCAATTGAGTCTTTAACCAAGTTAATGCATGCATTAAAATTACCCATTGCATTACTAATAATACACAAAGTTAATGCATGCATAACTAAAGTTTAATAGATTAATTTATAATACAAATACATTATTGTCTATAATTTCTAATACACTCTCCAGTTATCCTAACTCGTCTTAGTTAGTGAATTCATAACTAAAGATTTAGACATATTTAATAGATTAATTTCTAGTACAAATACATTATTGTCTATAAGTTTGTACGAACCCATACATAATGATCTCTTATTAGCATCTCAAAAAGTTAATTATGCTAGAATGATAGAGGATATACACAACAATGATTATGAAATAATACATGTCAATTAAAATACCTAATGAACTTGTGATATATTTGCCCAAAAATGAAAAATAAAAATGCCAAAATTGATAATTATTATTACTGTAATCCAACTTGGACTTGGTTAAACAAATATGTGTCTATATATATAGTTGCATACCTTTATTGCATAGTTAGGAAGTGTTTGAAGCTAAAATGGGGTATGTAGTTATGCTCTTACTTGTGTTTCTCTGTCATGAAGTTTCTTCAATATCCATATTACCTCACAAACTTCAAACCATTATTTCCCTTCTAAAATTTAAGAACACCTTTACTATACATCCTTCAGCATCTGCCGAATGTCACTACTATGGTCAGAAGTTTTATACAAAAACGAGTTCATGGAACATGAGCAGAGATTGTTGCTCATGGGATGGAGTCGTATGCGATAACATCACTGGCCATGTCATTGAACTTGACCTCGGCTGCTGCGGACTTGTTGGGACCATTGATTCCAATAGCAGCTTATTCCAACTTTCTCATCTCCAAAGGCTTGATCTTTCTTTCAATAACTTCTCCAATTCTCATATCTCCCCTGAATTCGGCAAGTTTTCGAGCTTGAAGCATCTTGATCTTTCTCAGTCCTATTTCTCAGGTCAAATTCCTAATGAAGTCTCTCATCTTTCCAACTTACAATCTCTTTGTCTCTCATACAATTCTAACAGACTTGGTCCTCAAAATTTTGAAATGCTCCTTCAGAATTTGACCCAATTAAGAGAGCTTGATCTTACTTAAATAAACATCTCTTCCATCATTCCTCTGAATTTTTCTTCTCATTTTACAACTCTGATGCTGAGTTATTCAGGATTGTATGGGATAATACCTGAGAGTATTTTTTCACCTGCCCAACCTGGAAATACTTTATTTAAGTTACAATGATAAGCTCAGTGGTCATTTTCCAAAGATCAAATGGAACAGTAGTGCATCTCTCATAACGCTAGATCTCCGTGGCGTGAATTTTTCTGATAATTTGCCTGAGTATATTGGCTGTCTAACTTCAGTGCGCTCTTTGTTTCTTTCAGATTGCAATCTTAGAGGGCCTATTCCTGAATCTATTTCTAATCTCACCCGCATAGAGTCTTTGGAACTTTCATCTAACTCCCTGAGTGGAACAATACCATCAGGGGTGTTCTCCCTTCCATCACTAACATATTTAGAGTTGGATTCTAACAAATTTTCTGGTCAGCTTGAGGATTTCAAGGCCAATTCACTAATCTGGATTTATTTACGAGACAATCAGCTGCAGGGTCATCTTCCCCACTCAATTCAAAACCAAGTGAACCTAACAATGCTTGATCTTTCTTTCACTAATTTTAGTGGTCGTGTGGATGTCAGCCTCTTTTCAAACCTTATACAGCTTTGGTATCTTAGTATTTCATATAATAATATCTCATTGACCAATGACAATAACGTTACTTTGCCCGAATCTCTTATTGAGTTAGATTTGGCCGCATGTGAAGTGAAAGAATTGGAGTTTCTAAGATCCGCAAAGCTTCTTCAGATGTTGGATCTTTCAAATAATAAGATTCAAGGAAGAATTCCTGATTGGGCATGGTCTAATTGGAATTTTTCAATGAGATATCTTAATATATCCCACAATATGCTGATGACTCTGGATTCAATTCCTCTTCAATCTCTAGATACTATTGATTTGCGGTCCAATTTGCTTCAAGGTTCACTACCTATTCCACCAATTTCCACAAGATTATTCTTCATATCCCATAATAATCTCACTGGAGAAATTCCTTCATCTATTTGCAACTTGACATCACTGGTAATGCTAGATTTGGCGAGAAACAATTTGAAGGGAGCAATTCCGCAATGTTTGGGTAGTATTACGGCCCTCCAGGTTTTGGATATGCGCCACAACAACCTTTCTGGGAATATTCCAACAACTTTCATCAATGGAAGTTCACTGAGCAGCCTCAACTTGCATGGCAATAAACTAGAGGGGAAAATCCCACAATCCTTGACCAATTGTAAACAACTTGAAGTTCTTGATTTAGGAGACAATCACCTCAACGACACATTCCCCATGTGGTTGGGGGCTCTGCCACAGCTGAAAGTTCTAAGCTTGCGATTCAACAAATTGCATGGTCCCATCAGAACATCAAGGATTGAGAACATGTTTCCAGAGCTCCGAATCATAGATCTCTCTTACAATGCCTTCTCAGGAAACTTACCTTCGAGTTTGTTTCAACATCTGAAAGCCATGAGGACAATTGATCTATCAATGGAAGCATCAAGATATGGTGGAGATCGATATTACCAAGACTCGATAGCTGTCGTATCCAAGGGATATGAGCGTGAGGTTGTGAGAATCTTGTTTTTGTACACCACTATCGATCTTTCAAACAACAAATTCGAAGGACATATTCCAACTATTATGGGAGATCTTATTGCACTCCGTGTGCTGAATATATCTCATAATGGATTGGAAGGTCATATACCGCCATCACTTGGAAGATTATCTTCAGTTGAATCATTGGACCTGTCAAGTAACCATCTTGTAGGAGAGATACCAGCACAATTTGCTTCTCTTACATCTCTTGAAGTCTTCAATCTTTCCTACAATCATCTTGAAGGGTGCATTCCTCAAGGAAATCAATTTCAGACCTTTGAGAACAATTCATATGAAGGCAATGATGGATTACGTGGTTTCCCTGTTTCAAAAAGTTGTGGCGATGATCATGTATCAGGGACAAATTCTGCCGTATCTGGACAGCTAGACGATGAAGATAGCAATTCTGAATTTCTGAGTGATTTTCGGAAAGCTGCTCTTATGGGCTATGGAAGTGGACTATGTATTGGATTTTCGATAGTATATTTCATGATCTCAACTGGAAAACCGATATGGCTTGCAAGAATCATTGTAGAGCTGGAGCACAAAATAATGGTGGGAAGGAGAAAGAAGCAACGAAGGCAAAGGAATTGCAGAAGAAGAAATAATCACTAATAATATTACTGTAATTTCTTTAATGAAAAGATGTAATAAGTTGTAGACGTATGATCGTTAAATCCTGTTTGCATAAAGCGTGTAGCATCATTTGGCCATGAAAATTGAGGGTGAGATGATATTTAATGATAAGTTATATGCAATATAAAATCTTATGAACCATCCACAATTAGTTCATTGAATTCCAAAATAATAAACCACAAAAAACAAGAATCTATCGAGGAAGAGATGAGAGATATTTTGTTCCACTACAGAAAATTATTTTGTTCTTAGTCTTTCAAAAGATGCATTGGTGGTGAATGAGATTCAAAATCTAGCTAACTATATTTTCTTTTCATTTTTGCACATTAATCCTTTTGTGAACATAAAATCACTGAAAAGAAGGTGAAGAAAGGAGAATATGCATTGCTGATAAAACTTGAAACTATTGTACAACAGAGAAGAGGTTAAAGGAAGTTTCAACGTTGAGAAGGTCTATAAACAGTGGAAATCTTAAAGCAACCACTCTGAGAAAGCTCTGGAAAGATTTGATTGTGAACACGGGGTGGTCACCTCTTCAGTGGCTTGTAGAGGACAACGGTGACATATTTGGACTGGAATCTATGCGTTAAACCAAGAGCAACGACGGATTGAGAAGCCCATCCTTTCTCTATAAAGAGGTGATTAAGTACTACGTGCTGGGGTTTTGGAGAAGAAGGTGCTTCTTCTGAGTTTTCAGAACCAAGAACAGTTAGATGAAGTTGGGGTGGAACGGACACTGGCTCCTTTGCGAAATCCTCATCTCCCAGCAAAGCTTGCGCATAGCTAGAGTCAGGTGATGGTGGGGCCTCAAACTCTGCAACACTTTCGAGGTTCTCTGGAACATTGTCCTGTAGGAAGGACGTGAGTTGTGTTATGAGCCAAACAAATTCTCAGGGAACAGCAGGTATATAGACTATAGAACGCATGTTTATGCATTAATGTGCTGAAGTTATCAAAGATGGCTCCGCTGTAATAATGTAACAAAATAATCAGGAGGCAGAATTCTCACTTACATTAATATCAAGAAGATTAAAGACGACGCCTGTCTCATCTGCTACACATGGAAGTTCTGGAATATATCTAACTTCTCCATCCACAATGAATTTGTAATGATATATACCCGATGGAAGGACCAAGAGAACGGTATAGTCCTTGCCTGATCTTTGGAGCATCTTTCTGCAAGCAAATATCATTAGTGGATACATTCAGAAACTCCATTAACAGGAATCATCACAACAGCTAGTACTTGGTTGAATCTAGTTCAACTCCTGAACACAAGGCGAGAGTTTACCTTGATGTCCAGTTGTCCCAAGATCCTTGGATAGCAACGTTATTACCACCATAACTCCATGTAATCAAAGTAGGTATGCCACCCTCTAGCGAATGATCGGAGGCATCCTGACATTCATTGCCCCACATTTGATTGCTAACAGGATTGCCATCCCCTCCTTGTAAAGGAACTACTGGCACCTGAAAAGGATGATAAAGAGCAGTTTAGTCTCGAAACTAGTCAGTCGTAAGTATTTATGGGGTACGATTGGGGCTCCCAAGAAGAAATTAACTGCTTTGGTCTATCTCCAAGTTAACTGAAAATAAGAGGTGCTTGCTTTTGGTAATTGGCCAACCTCAGAGGGACATTATTCCCTTCTGTCCACTTAGAAAAGCCTAAATTTTGAGTGATAATGTTGATCACAAAACACGAAGAATATTCATCATATATAAGGTGGCAAAAAAATCAGCCAAAGTGAATAAGAGTGAATTATTCAGAGCAGAGCCCGCACACAAAAGGAGAACTCCAACTTTCACTTGACTACAGATTGACTAAAAGGTTTCATCATATCTTGCATAAGTTCCTTTTGTTTTTTCATGTACCTTGCTAATATAAATTAGTTGTCTGTTTTACCCAACAAATAGATAGGCCATGAGATGCTTTCCTTTTTCCCATTTAACAGAGGGTTAGGCCAACATTCAAGCAAGCCCTATAATGCAAGCTTCCAACTAAACAGAAAAAAGAGTTCATCCAGCATTTTCCTGAAGGCATTTTATATAGGAATAGCATGAAACTTAATAGAAGTGGAATGAAAATAGAGGATTCATATTACCAATCTGGGATCGGGAAGTTGTAATGGTTGTTCCTATAGGTGTTTCAATTTAGTGTCAAGCAGAACACTTCAACGCTACTACATTGGGAAAACACAACAAATCACAGTTAAGCATATAATGAACAGCACTACAATCAATTTACAACTCTCCCCTATAGATGCAGACACATCCCCACAAATCACAGGCATACAGACAGGCAGAGTATTGCATACAGTGTGGGTGTATCCACCACCTTAGCTAACCATCATACAATTAAACCATTTAAAAAGGATTACTTCTTCCATCTTAATATGTTTGGCACATTTTCTAAAGAAGAGTCAATGTGACTAACTTTCACAGTAAATCAGGCTAGATCAACTCATTTTTTGGAATTAAAATTTAGACTTTTGGAAACAAAACAAAAAGTCCTATAAGTTGCGATTCTCATCATATCAATATGGTAAGAAGTGCACTTGGATAGAAAGAAATCATAGATGTTTTAAAGGGCAAACAAGTCATCTTTTCTCAAGTATATACCCCATGGAGAGCAAATTTTATCGTCATATATCATATATTATTATTAGTGGAAGCTCCTAACCTCAAAGTTGGATTGCATTTTGCCCTTCACTCTTTAAAGTAACAAAGATATAATGGAAGATAAAGAGTCGTTCAAATAAATGAAGTCCAAACATTTCAAAACATCTCTTATTTAGTTTTAAGTTAAAGAATTTGAAGAGTTTCCATTGATAAAATTATATACGTGATTTTTCCCACAATACATTATTTTGCTGTCTTCTCATTTTGGGTGACAATAGCATGTGAGTTAGATTTATCTCACAAAATTATACTTCTAATTTTTCATGTTTCTTTTGATCAATAAATTTTAGTCATATATGTATATATAGAACTCATATTACAGGTTTTGTTTCATTCTTTAATCGAAATTTTATGTTTTTAACGCAACAAGTGAGAAATAATTCTAGAGAGTTTTTCGTTTGGACAAAAAGTCTGCTCAACATTCATGAGGTAAAACAAACCTACTTCTGTGAGAAAGAATATGTATGTTGTTTCGTTAATTTATTGACAGTAGTTTCTTGGAGAATATAGATATCTGGACTAGAATATTAGTCATTTCAGTGTATTCGATGAATTCTTCAAGAAGGTTAAAGGCGGCATAGACATTTATTTGTTGTTTGGCAAGTATTATTTTTCATTTCAATGTTGCATATTTTTACTTAGTTCATTGTTTGTTACATTCAATTTTTCGGTTGATGGAAGGTAAATTGACTAATTTTTCTTGAATAATGGCAATGAAAAAGAAAATAAATTTTTCATTTACATGTGTGATGTACAAATCTTCTTTTAAAGAATATGTTTGTTATAACAAGTTGATTATCGTGTAGTGATTGAATTAATGTCGGTGTTTATGATATATGTCAATGTATGCATAATACTACAGCATTATGTAATTCTTCTACACTCTAGGTTTTGGGATAAGATAATTGAATATATAACTCATGTAATTGGTTTTTTCTCATAATTAAATCTACAAAAATTAGTTTGCATTATATTTAATACATTTTTTTTTAGAATTTATAAATGGTTTACTACTTGTATGAAGATAAAATCATGGTGTGATTTGTAAATAAATACCCCTAATAACAGAAAGAAAAGGAAGCGTTGAAGAAGAAAAAATGTATTGCTAAATATTATTGTATTCTGCAACTTTATGTTTTTTATTGGTTAAATTTAGAACTTATTATTTCATTTATTCTATCTAGAAAAAAAGTATTTGGATGAAAAATCTCATTGATCCAAAGACTTGTCAATCTAAATTCATATGTAAAAAATGAAAAAAATCAAGATACATAAAGTTCACACATGCCATTTAGTGATCTTAAGAAAAATTAAAATTCATCATTTTAAGGAGTATATACTCTTTTTAATTTTAAAACATAAAACAATATTATTAATAATCTTTATATTTTTTTAGGGATAAGGCAAAAATACCTCCTAGACTATGCCGGAATCGCAGAGACACACCTTAACTAAACTAAGGTCCTATTACCTCCCGAACCCATTTTTTTTTGTAATTTTGTGCACCTTTTTGACTTATGTAGCATCCAAATATCTCTCATGCACCTCAATTGCGTGGAGTCAGGATTGTGCCACGTAAGACACGGTACTTGTACATTTTCCCTTTTTTTTTTTTAAAATGTGTATTGATTGATATAGGTACACGAGCGGAGGGCGAGCCCAGAAACTATTATTATTTATTATTTTAAGTGGAAAGATCTTAACCTCAAAGCTGGATTACTACAATTTTAACTCCTTCACTAAATCTAAATATTATTAAAAAACTAATTAATAAAATATTAAATAATACTTATATGGTATTAATCCATTATATTTCTAGGTAGAATTAATTCACGGAATATTTAATTTGTTTTTATTCTAAAATGGAGTTCAGTAGATGAAGTGTTTCGTAACAACAAAAGGCAGTAAATTATATCCTTTAAAAATTGAAATATCCTTTAACATTAAATAACAAAAATGTCCTTTGAATTACAATACAACTTAATATGGCACACATATTTAGATTTTAGTTAGAAACTTTACATATCCCAACTTTAACCAATCTAATTCTCATAGATGTTATGTATATCATCAATTTTTAAATGACTTTTATAATTCTAAACTTGTAATTATGCATACCAAAAAATTGTTTTCAAAATCACTTTATATTAATGCATACACTTAGTTATTCCGATGTATAATTGTTGATGAATGATTATTGGTGGATGTAATTACATTGCTCATCACAGTCACTTTTTGTTAATGCATACACTTTGTTATTCTTATGTATAATTGTTGATGGATGTAATTGCTCATCACATATGCAATAAAAAAGAGGTAGATCTATTTATGCTTTTGTTAGTTATTGAGGAAGTTCCTCTATTCTTTTAAATTGGAATTATTTCTCTCTTTAATTTTTGTTATTTAAAAGTTTTAGAATTCATTACCTATTTTATTGTTTTTAGTTTACTCTATTTCATTTTATTTTCGAATATTTGTGGGATGAACATAATGTACATATGAAGTTGTATAATTTATTGTGATGCTATAATAATGTAAAGGATATTGATAAATTTTTATATATTCTCTTCAAACATTACGTGAAATCTTCACAACTAATAACTCATGTGAAATTTACAATTTCTCAAAACTATTTGTCAGATTGTCCATTTGATGTTAAACTTTAATTTGGTGTTACACTCCTTCTCTTTTGATTACTTAATTTTATGAATAACTATTTATACATATTGTAACTGTATTTAAATCATTTACAAATATTTATAGTAAGTAGCATGCAATACAAGTATATTTTCTATTCTGAAATTCAAATTTTTTAAGTATATAGACATCTTGTAGTAATTACAAGGGACAACGTTTCCAAAAACTAGTATGTGGAAAAGACAGAACACTGTAAATGGCACAGACCTTACACTGCATTCGCTCATCATTTGGTAGATTACTTAAGTACTTAAATGGAGACAAGTCCATTCCTTTGTGCTTTTTGGTACTTGTAAAGATATGATACTTAGTTTAACTCAACCCAAAAACCTAGCTCACCCAAATCCATATAAGTAGACCATCAGTTCATTCTACAACCGAAGTGGAACTCTAACCACCCCTTCACGCACATGTCAAACAAGAGCGTGGGCAAGGAGCTCAAATGGGAATGGACCCGACTCTAATACCATATAAAGACATGACATTTGAATATAACTCAACCCCCAAAACTAGCTCACTAAGAGAGGATTGCTCAAATCCATATAAACAAAGCCAGTCCCCAGCTCTGATACCAGGTAAAACATATGATACTTACACCTAATTCAATCCCAAAAGCTAGCTCATTAAGGGAGGATTACCAAAATCCATATAAGCACCACCAGTCCCTTCCCCTCCCCAACTAACATAGGACTCTAACAGTACTTTAATATTAATGGAAACCCTGTCCTTCCTTTAGAAAATACATTTTTAAGACAAAATTCTAAGTTTGAATGAAAAAAGCTACATATTGAACAAATGAACTATATATAAAGATCAAGTTAGACCTCATTTGAGCTCAGTTCCACACCAAATCCTAAATCCCCCATTGAATCACCAACACCACAAACAAACACATACACATATACTGTTTCATATGTACATATAATAAATAGGATAAAATGAGCATAAAAATGGAAACCTGAGGTCCGAACAAGAGAGGTGAAGCTGAACGATGTGGACTCTGCGGAGGAGAATTGACCATCAAGTCAGCCGAAGGCACTCGCGAGGTCAGAGCGTGGTGATCTTCTACTATGCCAGATTCAACATTAGATCTTCTTCCCAACACCTCACCGTCGCCGTCGCCGGCGGCGCCGTCTTCTCTGGCGTTCGCATTCCCCATGTCTTCCCAATAATGCTAGTGCCTAGTGAATATACATATGTATATTTTGTATGTATATGTAGAGTGAGAAAGTAATAAGAGTCACGTTCTCGTGTTTAGATACTAAAATATAAGGCACACTATTGGACTTATTTACAATAATGCCCTTAATTGACTTTCTTTTTCCTTCTACTTTTTGCTTACTAGCACCTCGACTAATCTACAAAATAATATAACAAATGCAATGAAATATATACCGATCTTATTCTTATCTGTTGAGAAATAAAAAAGTTGTTTCGGAAAGACTCTCAAATGGAGGATGAGCTTACGAGCTAATCTATGAAATAATACAACAAATGCAGTGAAATATATGCAGATCTTATTCTTATAAATTGAAAAATTGAAAAATAGAAAAGTTATTATGGAAAGACTCTTGATTAGAGGGCGAGCGGAAAAGGATAGAGATGGAAATTGGAAAAATATAAAAGGAAAATTTAGAGGATAAATAGTGATGACATGGAGAGATCAGAACGGTTGATAAAGGATAAGTACAAAATGGAAAGTGTAGATTAACTAAATTTATGAATGTGTATAAAATGTACTCTTTTTTGTGCATATATTATCTTCTTTAGGTGTGTGCCCACGTTGGTTTGAGAGCACAATGATAGTGATAGCCTCCAAGTATTATTATCAACAATTAATAATGAGGGAAATACGACAAAAATATTTTTTTGAATTTTTTATAATATCAAATGAAAAAGAAAAGTTTATGTGGAGAATAAAAATGAAAAAGAAAAACTTGTATTCCAAACAAATGAGGTTTTTATAGAGAAATTTGATTATATTAAGGAAAGAATTATAAGCAAGGTACATCAACAGTGTGATTCCATAAATTGAGTAGAGATGGTATAGAGTGTATACAGACCTTACATTCATCTGGTAGAAATAAAGAAATAAAGAGGTTTCCAATAAACCCTTGCTAATGCTATCATAAAGAATCATCTGGTAGAAATAAAGAGGTTTCCGATAAACCCTTGCTAATACTATTGGTAAGAAAGTAGGTACAAGTATGACCAACAAACATAGGAGACACCACTTTTTTCATCGGGTCTAGATAAAGACCATAGATCTTGAGTGACAACAACTGTATATCAGCCAAAATTTGTGATATATGCTAAAGATTCATAACACTAGGTGGCACAATGTTCATAAAAGAAAGGGCCTTAAAGAGAACAACTTTCTATTTTTTGGCATATCATAAGTTCAACAAAACTCTACTTCAGAAGTAGAAAAGCCATGACTACAAGACAGCATTGCTAACCAACAAGATTTATGGTCTATTACTGTTTTGAATTAGTAGCATTTCTAACAGAGTTCCAAATTTGGAAAACCGATTCTGCAACACGAGGGAGCACTTGAAGAAGGCCACCAGAGGCCATCCCAATGGCAAGGGTTTGAGGGTAGCCTGGCTTGGAGTCAACTTTCATGTCAAGGCTGAGCAGTCGAGCATTGATGATGTCGAGTTTTCTAGAGGTTTCAGATGACACATTCCTATTATTATTGTGGTTCTTGTCATTTCGAGAAGTGCTGATCACCCTGAAGAGAGCACCCTGGAGATCCTCAATGACCTTAAAGGAAGCTTCTTGAGAGTCCATGCCTTGTGATTCATAGTGTGATACAAGCTCTCTCGCACTTGGCAACTTTCTCGTCGCCTTCTTTTTGCTGCTCTCATTATTGTTGGTGGATGTCCCAGTATCAATCTCTTTTATCTCCTCCTTCTCATTTTGAATTGGTTGTGGTGGTTTTGCCATTACCTTTTTGTTTTTCCCTCGGGCTCTCTCTGATTTCCACGGTTACAGATTAAGCCTGCAACAGGAAAAAAGAAAATTAAATAGAAAGCAACGCACTCAAATTAGCTAATTGAAGCATGCATTGAACTTAGCGAACCAGCCAAAACAAATATTTGACAACAACTCTGTAGGCAGCAATGCAGGTTAAGAATGTATCATATATAAGAAGTAAAGTTTCTAGCATAATTTTTTAATAATTTATACTATGATTAACCAGTAATCACTTAATTGAATAGATAGCAGAAAACTCGCAACGACAAACAGAAAATAAAATTGCAGATATCAGTGAGCTCATGGATTAATATAGCAGGACAGAGCATGAGAAAATGTAAAAATCATTCACAAAGTAAGAGCATAAGCCAAGTGAACAAAAGGAAAGAGACCCCTTTTTCTTTCTCAAAACACAAGATGAAATCAAAAGCAAATTACGTATATTCAATCACGGGAAGATCCTTCGAGTGAAAAGATAATGCATGACAAATAACACCACCAGCTAGTCTGAGACACATACATTGATAACTTGAATTTCAAATAAGTCATTTTTCACCAGCAGCTAGTATACAGTTTTGAATCAGAACAAACTCTATCCCCCTCAAACAACTCGTACTTCAAGAGAATGACCCTCTTCATTTCACCCTCTAACGTACATACATGAATAAATTGTTCAGAAATACTTAAATAAACTACCTGCAAGTGTTATTTCCAGTAAACCAGTCAATAAAGTCATGAGACCATCAGATGTCATTGATCATAAGACGCAACATCTCAAAGCTATTTTCCACTTAACTAATTGAAAATGAAGCCACATACTTAACTAATGAAAAATGAAGCCACATACGGAAGGGGAACAGCGGAGAAATTGAATTCAATTATTTATAAATGCTAAAAGAAATTCATCTTAGTGTGGTTATCTTGCAGGCACAAGTCACAACATGAATAATTCAAAAATAATGTTTTGAGCTTACTTTTCAAAATGGCTACAGAACTCACCATATTGAAGATAATAAGTATTTTAATACTGCATTCGTAATATTACTATTCTACTCAATACTCCCCTCTAGACCATTTTCCTCCAATAGGAACATAGAACTACCAGAGAGGTTTCCCCGAAACAAAACAAGCCTATGTTGTATTAAACCTATAGAAAAAAAAAGTTCCCTTTGCTTGTAGTTGCAAATTAAGGTTGAATCCATGAAATTTGAGCCACTAATGAGGTGAGCAAACTTATGCTTATTGGACAGGTAATTGAAGAAAGTTAATCTGCATCAAATCACAATATGAGACGGAAAGTTAATTTGTTTTGAGTCTCAAGGAACCAACACAGAACATTAATGTAGGACTGGCATATATTATCTGCGCCACAACTGAAAAGGTCACACAAAGATAAGATTTCATTGCTAGAATTGAACGAGAATAGATAAACCTCAAAAGACATGAACTTTCAACAAGTGAAAGACATTGAATTGCATATCTACTCATTACGTATTAAAAGGAATGAAAACAAGAAAACAAGAAAATTCACAAAGAGGTATCAATCAATCAACCAACTATGTCTCAATCCCAACCTAGTTGAAGTCAACCATACAAATCCTCTATTACATTTGCTGTATTAGGGTCCATTTTATTCTCAATGTAGTACCTACCTAAGTTTACAACACCAATTTTACTGCTTTTACTCAAGCATTGTATGATTATTGCTCACTCATCGTCTTCGACTCGACTACATAATCTTCAAATACAATGTAAGTGATGACAATTCTTGCCAACAACCACAGTTGCTACATTATTGACCTAAAAATCCCATGTTCAAGAAGTAAAAATCCCATCTTTTTAGAAATACAAAGAGAACACTATGCTCCTATAAGCTTAATCTCTACAAGGGGCGAAGCTAGAGTGTACAAAGCAGGTACATAAAAATTACTACGTCAAAACTCAATAACTCAAAACTACCAACATTCCAAGCCCATAAACTTCAAATTTTGACTCCGAGGAGTCAAAAGAATCAAAACCCTTTTTTCTTCAGAGCTTAAATATCGAATTCCATACCTGCCAAGACGCTTGCCGGAAAGTTGGCCGGAGATTTTGTGACTGAAGCCGGCAGCTAGGGGATAAGGAAATGAGTTTTATATGAGAGGGAAATAAGAAATATTTGGGGAAAATTGCACTTCGCATCCTTCTTATGTAAGTCTGAAACATATAAGCCCTTCTAGTTTCATTATATGTGTTTTGGTCCCCTAAAAGTGAGTGATTTACAAGAATGACCTCTATTAAAGGGCGGTAGAACTTTTGGCCACGCTTAACAAATTTTTTTATAAAAACAAGGGACAATAACCCCCGCTTTAAAAAAATTCATTATGTAGAACCTTTTGTTGCTTGTTGGACGGAAGATAGTATTCAAAATATTGGAAAATCTTAATAGTTCAGTTGGTTGACTATTCAAATTCATATTTTCAACTTTACACGTCTAATTACATAATTCTAAAAGAAAAGACAATAGCTATTTATTTCAATCTTAGAAATGTTTTTATTTAGATACGATTATTTTGTTAGTCGTTTCAAATCAAAATCACAATTAAAACTGTATATTAATAGAAAATTGTCCATCCAAATGACTTCGTATTTTGGGAAAATCCTTGCACAAGACTATATTGGTAATGAACTATATTTCATTTGGACATGCAACTTGTACAAAATGATTTGCAACAACTCAATTCTCTTAAAAAAAATTTAATATTTTGTGAATTGTTTATGACCTCAGCAAAATAATTTTGTGACTTTAGTGTTACAAATAGAACATTTAGTAGTGATCAGAAACTAGTGCCAACATACTATACTGAAAAAGATGATTTCTCTACATTTTAAGTTTGTTTTCTGTTTGAGGGATTATTTTTCCTATTAATATATAGTTTTGTTTATTGGTAAAGAACATGTGGATGTGGACCACATGAAGAAAAAAAAAGACAAAAAAACCCCAAATTTGACTTTAGAATGATTAGATTTTCTTTAATAAAAAAATGAACAAAGACAAAGTGTGAATGATAGAGAAACCAAATTTCCTAACATTTGGAGAAAACACATTTCCTTTTTAGTTCATTTGAAATTTCCATTGAAAAATACTACACATTTGCATTCATAGTTTCCTTTCTAGTTCTTTTGAAAAGGAATCTATTTATCCATTTTTAAAAACTTCAATTCAACTTTTCACATGACATATTTAAAATCATATGTTAAATTTAAGATCACAAGATTGAAGCGTTTTCTTTAGTTTCTTGATTTCCTTATCTTTCTTGACTTAATTTCCTCCTCCCTTTATTTTTGTAGAGGCGGGTTCAACTGGACAGTGACGGAGTCAAAATTTTCACCAAGATAGTTCTCAATATGAAAAAATCGAATGAGATTCAACATCTATTATATATATAGATGAAAAATAATTTTAGCAGTGTATAAACAGTATAATTTTCTGAAGGATGTTTGGATGAAACCCCTTGACGCTACCTGACTCTGCCCGTGCAACTCTTTGTGGTCCACTACTTTAGAGATGAGAAATGAGAACCAAAAGAGGTATATCCTGCATCATATACAACAAAGTTGCTGATTGCATTAGTGCTGATGTTAAAGTGGCAAAGACTATATTGGTAATGAACTATGAAGTCTGCCTATATATATATTTGTGTAGCCTTTTCTTGATTTTCAATACCAACATACTCTAAAACTCTTTGATGCTAAACATGAGGTCAGGGCAATTCTCATTTCTGTTCTTTCTCTGTCAGCTTTCTTTTTCTTCATCCATACCTCATCTGTGCCGCGAAGATCAAAGCTCCGCTCTTCTAGAATTCAAGAGAACACTTATTGTAGATCCCTCATTAGTTACGTGTAGTTCCTACTCTTATACAAGTTCATGGAATATGAGCAGTGATTGTTGCTCATGGGATGGAGTGATATGCGATGAGATGACTGGCCATGCCATTGAACTTGATCTCAGTTGCTACAGTCTTGTAGGAAAGATTGATTCCAATAGCAGCCTCTTCCAACTCTCTCATCTTCAAAGGCTCGACCTTTCTTCTAATTACTTCTCTAATTCTAACATCTCGCCTGAATTTGGCAGGTTCTCGAGCTTGACATAACTTGCTCTTTCTGACTCCTATTTCTCAGGTCAAATTCCTTCTGAAATCGCTCATCTTTCCAAGTTACACTCTCTTTATTTCTCAGGAGAAATACTTAAATTTGGACCTCGAGATTTTGAAATGCTTCTTCAGAATTTAACTCAATTAAGAGAGCTTGATCTTACTTCCATAACATTTCTTCCACTATTCCTCCGAATTTTTCTTCTCATTTAACAACTCTGAGGCTGGGAAATACAGGATTGCACGGGTTAATACCCGAGAGTATTTTTCACCTTCCCAATCTGGAAACACTTGTCTTACAAAATAATGATCAGCTAAGTGGTTATTTTTCAAAGACGAAATGGAACAGCAGTGCATCTCTCGTAGAGTTAGATCTCAGTGGCGTGAATTTTTCTTGTAATTTGCCTGAGTCTCTTGGTTATCTAACCTCACTGCATTCTTTGTCTCTTAGAAAATGCAACCTTCGAGGACCTATTCCTGAATCTCTTTCAAATCTCACACACATTTTGGATTTGGACCTTCAATATAACTCCCTGAATGGAACAATACCATCAGGGATGTTCTCTCTTCCATCACTAAGTCGTTTAGTCTTGAGTAATAACCACTTTTCTGGTCAGTTTGAGGATTTCAATTCCAATTCACTAACCTGGATTGATTTAAGCACAGGGGCGGCTCGATACCTTTAAAAATGAGGCATCCCTCTTAGGGCCCCATTTTTTAGTAATAATAGAATTATTATAAGTATTTTTTAACAATTGGAGCTTGAAGTTGTTAGAATCTTGTTTTGGTACACCATTATCGATCTTTCAAACAACAAATGTCATTGCACTTCATGTGCTGAATATATCTCATAATGGATTACAAGGTCATATACCGGGAAGTTTATCTTTGGTTGAATCATTGAACCTTTCAAGTAACCATCTTGTAGGAGAGATACCAGCACGATTTGCTTCTCTTACATCTCTTGAAGTCTTAAATCTCTCCAATAATCATCTTGAAGGGTGCATTCCTCAAGGAAATCAATTTCATACCTTTGAGAACAACTCATAGGAAGGCAATGATGGATTACGTGGATTTCCCGTTACCAAAAGTTGTGGCCATGATCGTGTATCAGGACAAATTATGCCGTATCTGGACAGCTTGATGATGAAGAGAGCAATTCTGAATTTCAGAGTGATTTTGGAATGGTGCTCTTATGGGCTATGGAAGTGGACTATGTATTGAATTATCCATAATATATATATTTCATGATTTCAACTGGAAACCTGAAATGGTTTGCAAGAATCATTGAAGAGCTGGAGCACAAAGGCTCTTCTGCATTTCCATTTGTTTTTCTTCTTTTTTTGGTCTAACATTGTGATGTAAATGATGTTTAATCAGTCTCTCGACCATTTTGTATGCTTTTAAGCAATACTACTACAGTTATTTCATTACAGAGAAACATATTTATACTCTGTATATATTTGTTAGCCTCAGCTGTTGGCAGACCTTTGGTTGTTGATCAAGATCAAACAAGACCGAGCACGACAAGAGTTAAAGTCGAAGTTGACTTACTGGCAGCTTTGTTTGAACATGTAAGATGACGTCGCTTTAGTTTATCATTGGGCGGAAGATTATTCTCGTGTTCACATTTAGTTTTTGTAATTTGTATCATGAATCTCATTTGTGTTTACATATTTGTTGTTCTTCTTTCCGTGACTTGACAAAGTTTGTATTACATAATTTACTTGAGCTTCAGTTGCTTGATAAAAAAAATTCAAGTTCGTATTTTCAACTTTATATGTCTAATACTCGTAACATGATTCTAAAGGAAAGGCAATAGCGATATGTTTCAATCTCATAAATACTCTTATTTGGATACGTTTATTCTGTGAGTCGTCTCAAATACAATATGAAGTGCATAGCAAGCTAGATCAACGATGACGAACAATGTTAGCCAACATTTGTCAAACTGATTCACCAAAGGATTAATCCCAATAAACCTTTTCTTTTCATTCACCAAAGGATTAATCCCAATGGATAAAAAAGTTTAACATAAAGACAAAAAAAGAACAACTTAAATTTGACTTGACCATCATTTTCTTTGATCAAATATGAACAGACAAAGAATGTTTGTGTTAATGAGAGAGAGTAGCTGAATTTGCAAATTTTGGAGAAAACACGTTTCCGTTAGTCTTAACTCTTTAATGATAAGTAGCTTTCATTTGAAATTTTGACGAAAACATACAAGGCAGCCTTATAAACAATGGGTTCAACTGAACTCATTTTTTTTTTTTTTTTTGGAACCCGAGGATAATCCGCAGCAGCCACTACAACCTCTGCCACAGCCTCTGCCCTTCGGTGAGCACTTTGTGCGCACTAGGTAAACCCCCCACTGTATAATAGCCTGCAAACCACACTTTGTGGTGAGCACTTTGTGCGCACTAGGTAAATCCCCCACTGTGTAATAGCCTGCAAACCACACAGGGGATGTAAACCGCACTAGGCAAGCCCTATGCGACAGGCTTGACTCAGAAGACATTGAGGGGGGATCGATCCCGGGTCATCCATGTGGATAACCACCCTCCAAACCAACTGAGTCATCCCGAAGGACAGAACTCATTATTATCAAACACAAAATTATATATTGATTTAGAATTTATTTGAGTTACTAATATCTATGGGCTATAACCCTCATCGGCCATTCAAAATTCTAAGCTACTAATCAAATTATTATTTTTCTGATTTGACTCGAATTATCAATTTGGTGTGGTTTGTCGGTTTTTCTCATACACCTTTTATATAAAATTTGAGTCCAATTAGCAAACACACAGACTTTCTCACTACTTACTATTTAGTAGCAACTTGATCTGCCTATATATATTTGTGTAGCCCTTTCTTGATTTTCACTTCCATCTTTCTTCTCTTTCTCTGTTTCTGTCTGCTTTCTTTTTCTTCATCTATACCTCATCCGTGCCGCAAAGATCAGAGCATTTCCCTTCTAAAACTAAAGAAAACGCTTTCTGTATATCACTCGTTTGACCAACATTCTTATCCAATAATGAGTTCATGGAGCATGAGCAGAGATTGCTGCTCGTGGTATGGAGTCATATGTGATGAGATGACTGGACATGTCATTGAACTTGACCTCAGTTTCAGCCAACTTGTCAGAAAGATTGATTCCAATAGCAGCCTATTCCAACTCTCTCATCTCCAAATGGGTGGGTCTAGGGCGAACGAAAGAGATGTGTAGCAGAGGGCAGGTGAGGCCACCAGACAAGAAACTCAATTCCGCACTGCTGCTGAGTCGTCGGACCTTATCCACTGGCATTGAAGGAGAAGAATGACAAGGTTTGCTTCCACAATAAGGATTGCCGAGCTGCCCTGTCAACCCTTTGCGGTGCTTGCTTCCTAGCTAGAACTCTCACAGCACAAACATCATAAATGAGAACGGCTTGATCTTTCTATGAATAACTTCTCCAATTCTCATATCTCCCCGGAATTCGGCAAGTTTTTGAGCTTGACGCATCTTGATCTTTCTGACTCCTACTTCTCAGGTAAAATTCCTTCTGAAATCTCTCATCTTTCCAAGTTACAGTCTCTTTGTCTCTCCAAATATTTTGGTAGTAACAAGCTAAGACTCACAACCCATGATTTTAAATCACTCCTTCAGAACTTGACACAATTAAGAGTGCTTCATCTTACTCGAGTAAATATCTCTTCCACCATTCCTCTGAATTTTTCTTCTCATTTAACAACTCTGAGCCTGTCAGAAACAGGATTGTATGGGATAATACCTGAGAGTATTTTTCACCTACCCAACTTGGAAACACTAGAGTTAAGTTTCAATTATCAGCTGAGTGGTTATTTTCCAAAGACCAAATGGAACAGCAGTGCATATCTCAGTGTGTTAGGTCTCAGCGGCATGAATTTTTCTGATAATTTGCCTGAGTCTCTTGGCTATATAACTTCACTGTATTGTTTGTATCTTACAGATTGCAGCCTTAGAGGGTCTATTCCTGAATCTCTTTCAAATCTCACCCGCATAGAGTATTTGGACCTTTTACGTAACTCCCTGAATGGAACAATACCATCAGGGATTTTCTCCTTTCCATCACTAAATACAATAGACTTGAGTAATAACCACTTTCTGGTCAGCTTGAGGATTTCAAGTCCAATTCACTAAAAGAGATTCTTTTAGATGACAATCAGCTGCAGGGTCATCTTCCCAACTCAATTCAAAACCTTGTGAACCTCACAAATCTTGATCTTTATTTCAATAATTTTAGAGGTCATGTGGATGTCAGCTTCTTTTCAGACCTCAGACAGCCTTGGTGCCTTGATCTTTCATACAATAGTATCTCATTGACTAATGTAAAGGAAGTTAAATCTACTTTGCCTGAGTCACTTCAGTACTTACGGTTGGCTGCATGTAATGTCAAAGAATTGGAGTTTCTAAGATCCACAAAGAAGCTTGAGCACTTGGATCTTTCTAATAATAAGCTTCAAGGAAGAATTCCAGATTGGGCACTGTCTAACTGGATGTTTTCATTGAACAATCTTAATCTATCCCACAACATGCTGACAAGTGTGGACTTAATTCCTTTTCAATCTCTACAAACAATTGATTTGCGGTCCAATTTGCTTCAGGGGTCCCTATCTATTCCACCAAATTCCACAACATACTTCTTCATATCAGAAAATAATCTTAGTGGAGAAATTTCTTCATCTATTTGCAATTTGACATCACTGGTAATGCTAGATTTGGCGAGAAACAACTTGAAGGGAGCAATTCCACAATGTTTGGGTAATATTAATGGCCTCGAGGTTCTGGATATGCACAACAACAATCTTTCTGGGACTCTTCCAACAATTTTCAGTAATGGGAGTTCACTGAGCAGCCTCAACTTGCATGGCAATAAACTAGAGGGAAATATTCCCCGATCTTTGTCCAATTGCAAAGAGTTGCAGGTTCTTGATTTAGGACATAATCATCTCAACGACATATTCCCCATGTGGTTGGGAACTCTTCCAGATCTGCAAGTTCTAAGCTTGAGATCCAATAAATTACATGGGTGCATTATGTTATCTCCTGTATTCAAGTTAGTAAAAAATAAATACAGAAACAGAAAAAAGATGAAATAGACAGAAGGTTTTTAATTCGAGTCCACAGAAACCACTGTGTTTCCTTAAGAAATTTAATCCCCTCACTGTACCCGAGGTTGTAGATTAATTCCTCCCAAGATAAAATGGATTAACCTGTTAAAGAAGTAGCGTACCTCAAACTTCAATAACTTCAGCGAACGCAAGAGCAACAACAAGAGCACACACAGACTCAGTCGATCGACAATTTTGTTTATGTAAGAAAATGTATGCAAGAGAAGGGAAGAATTCGATACAGAAAAATGAGAGAAAGCCTCTCTATTTATAGCCAACAAAGGGTAAAGGTCACAACCCTTTTGGAAAGAAGGCAACCTTTCAGAAAGGTCACAAGACTTTGGAAAAGGCACAACCTTTCAAACGATCACAACCCTTTAGAAAGGACACAACCTTTCATAAAGGTCACAACCCTTCAACATAGTCACAACTCTTCAGGAGAGTCACAACCCTTCATTTCCTGTTCACACCTTTAAAACCCAACAATCCCCCACATGAATAGGGAATGACTATTGTTAAAACATATGCATGAAAAATTATGTGTCTTGTAAGTAAAGGTTAATCGCATCTGGATAAGTAGGTTTCCCTTTAAACTTTCCGTAGTGAACATATATCGGATATACTCGGTCAATCGGTAGATTTGATATCTTTGAACCGTCGAGCTTTGGTGTATACCTAGACAACATAAGTCACACAATCAACCCTTGAACTGTATTTGGTTCTCATTGTTTTGTTCATTTAAGCCATGAACACATCTCGGTTAATAAGTGCTTAGAGAACTGGCCTTACCGGATTCTCCTTGAAGCGGCTTACACTTCACACTTACATATGTGGTTTCTAAATGTGTTATCCCGTAGATACACTATTTGATATACCCTGTATCAAACTTAGAAACCATTAAAAAGTCCTTATGCCTTTATTCTGGTTACTGAACATTGTCTCATCATGAGAATGGACATAAAATAATTTTTGACAATATTGAACCGTCATCTATGACTTTGTTTTATCTCCTTGAACCTAGATCTTGGGATCTCCAGTCTTCTAGGTAGAGTTACCACCACGATGACTTGTTATCGGCCATAGTCCCATTCCCGTCGATGATCTCTCAACTCCTTCTCTAGTTAGGCCTTTTATAAGTGGATCCGACACATTATCCTTTGACTTTACATAGTCAATTGTGATAATTCCACTAGAGAGTAGTTGTGTCTTCGTCTTATGTGACGAGACTTCCCGTTATACATAACGCTTCCAGCCCTTTCTATTGCAGCTTGACTATCGCAGTGTATGCATATAAGGGCCATTGGTTTGGGCCAATACGGAATATCTTCTAAAAAATTCCAAAGCCATTCAGCTTCTTCACCTGCCTTGTCTAAGGCGATGAATTCAGACTCCATTGTAGAGCGAGCTATACATGTTTGTTTGGATGATTTCCAAGATATTGCTCATCCACCAATAGTGAAAACATATCCATTCGTGGATTTCGTTTCAGTTGACCCAATAATCCAATTTGCATCTCTATATCCTTCAAGAACTACTGGATATTTGTTGTAATGCAAAGCATAGTTTTGAGTGTTTTCTAAGTACCCCAAAACTCTCTTCATTGCCAACCAATGATTTTGATTGGGATTACTTGTGTATCGACTCAGTCTACTTATAGCGCAAGCTATGTCTGGTTGTGTACAATTCATGACATACATCAAACTTCCCAATACTCTGGCATAATCCAATTGAGACTGACTTTCACCTTTATTCTTTGCAAGATTAAGGTTTACATCAATTGGGGTCTTTGCCTTTTTGAAATTCAAATACTTGAACTTTTCAAGTACCTTTTGAATATAATGAGATTGAGACAATGCTAGACCGTTAGGAGTTTTGTGAATCTTAATTCCCAATATCAAATCGGCAACTCTTAGATCTTTCATATCAAACTTACTAGCGAGCATACACTTAGTAGCTTTTACATTGGCAATGTCCTTGCTCATTATCAACATGTCATCCACATATAGGCATACAATGACTTCCTGATTCGGAGTGTCTTTAATGTAAACACATTTATCACACTCATTGATCT
Organism: Solanum pinnatisectum; assembly: GCA_035578085.1. Taxonomy (NCBI): domain Eukaryota; kingdom Viridiplantae; phylum Streptophyta; class Magnoliopsida; order Solanales; family Solanaceae; genus Solanum; species Solanum pinnatisectum. Next base: position 632,427 of record CM069087.1, read on the forward strand.
TAAATCCATTTGCCAACATGGTTTGATCAAACTTTGCATGCCATTGTTTCGGTGCTTGTTTTAGTCCATAAAGTGACTTAACAAGTTTGCATACTTTCTTTTCTTTACCGGGAACTACGAAACCTTCAGGTTGTTCCATGTAGATCTCTTCCTCTAGCTCTCCATTTAAGAATGCAGTTTTCACATCCATTTGATGGTTTTCAAGACCGTATACTGCAGCTAGGGCAATTAACATTCGAATTTATGTAATCCTAGTCACATGAGAGTATGTGTCAAAATAATCAAGACCTTCTTTTTGTCTAAAGCCTTTGACAACAAGTCTTGCTTTATATTTGTCAATAGTTCCATCATCTTTCATCTTCTTTTTGACGATCCATTTTGAACCTAAGGATTTGTTCCCTGGAGGAAGATCAAACAACTCCCAGGTATGATTGCTTAAGATTGATTCAATCTCACTATTGACAGCCTCCTTCCAAGAGATTGAGTCACTTGACAACATCACTTCCTTGAATGTTTGAGGCTCACTTTCAAGAAGGAATGTTACAAAATCATATCCAAATGACGTAGCTGTCCTTTGATGTTTACTGTGCTTTGGACTCTCTTCATTAGTTTCATTATCTTTTGGTTCTTCTCGAAGTTGTTTAGATCCCCCACTAGATAACTCAAGTCTAGTTTTATACGGATAGATATGTTCAAAAAATTCAGCATTATCTGATTTCATTACCGTATTTTCATGAATATCCGGATGTTCGGACTTATGAACCAAAAATCGACATGCCTTACTATTTGTGGCATATCCAATGAATACACAATCCACAGTCTTAGGCCCTATTTTCACTCTCTTAGGTACAGGAACCTGAACTTTGGCTAGACACCCCCACACTTTGAAATATTTCAAGTTTGGGTTTTCTACCTTTCCATTTCTCATATGGAATAACATGTGTCTTCGTGTGAGGCACGCTATTTAGTATTCGATTTGCTGTAAGGATAGCTTCCCCCCACAAGTTTTGTGGTAAACCTGAACTTATAAGTAAGGCATTCATCATTTCCTTTAAAGTTTGGTTTTTCCTTTCCGCAATTCCATTAGATTGGGGAGAGTAAGGAGCAATAGTTTGATGGATTATTCTATTTTCCAAACATATTTCTGAAAATGGAGATTCATATTCTCCACCTCTATCACTTCTGATCATTTTGATCTTTCTATCCAACTGATTTTCAACTTCAGTTTTATATTGCCTAAATACGTCTATTGCTTCATCCTTACCATTTAGCAAATAGACATAATAATATCTAGTGTAATCGTCAATAAAAGTTATGAAATACTTTTTCCCACCACGTGTTGGTGTTGACTTCACGTCACAAATGTCAGTGTGAATCAGTTCTAAGGGATATGAATTCCTTTCAACATATTTATAAGGATGCTTAGCATACTTAGATTCAACGCAAACTTGACATTTTGATTTATTGCACTTAAATTTAGGCAAAACATTTAAGTTAATTAGTTTTCGCAAGGTTTTGTTATTAACGTGTCCCAAACGTTCATGCCATAAACATTTAGACTCAAGCAAGTAAGAAGAAGCAGAATTTTAATTATATCAACTGCAATTACATTAAGTTTAAAGAGGCCCTCAGTGAGGTAACCCTTTCCTACATACATTTCATTCTTACTGACTACAACTTTATCAGAAACAAATACACATTTGAATCCGTTCTTAGTCAGAACAGGTATAGAAACTAAGTTCTTTCGCAATTTCGAAACATACGAGACCTTGTTCAAAGTCACCACCTTGCCCGATGTCATCTTTAAGAGGATTTTGCCAGTTCCTTCCACCTTTGCAACAGCAGAGTTTTCCATAAACAACTTCTCATTTGTAGGTGCTGGAGTATATGATAAAAACAATTCTTTATTGGTACACACATGGCATGAGGCACCAGAATCTATCCACCACTCTCTTGGATTTTCAACCAAGTTGCATTCTGAAAGCATTGCACAAAGATCGTCCATCTCTCCTTTGGATTCAGTCAAATTTGCTTGATCCTTCTTCTTGTCCTTCTTGGGACCCCGACATTCAGTTGCCTTGTGACCACGTTTGCCATAATTGAAGCAACTTCCATTCAACTTCTTCTTAGGAGCTCTTTGGACCAGATGCTTTCTTTCTTTTATTTGATTTTGTGGGATCTTCTTCAACAATATTTACTCCAAATGTTGTTGAATTACCACGTGACCTCTTTTCTGCGGCCTTGTTATCCTCTTCAATTCCCAGCCTTACCATGAGATCTTCAACAGTCATTTCCTTGCATTTATGTTTCAAGTAGTTTTTGAAGTCCTTCCACAATTGAGGTAACTTCTCAATAATGGCAGCCACTTAAAAAGCATCATTCACAACCAATCCTACATTAAAGATTATGTGAGTATTAAGAATAGACTTAATATTTCCAACATAGGTATTAAATAAATTTATACCTTCAGCAAGGAGATCATAGATTATGACCTGCAATTCTTGAACTTGGGTGACGACAGTTTTACTGTCTATCATCTTATAGTCCAGAAACTTTGCCACAATGAACTTCTTCATTCCAGCATCCTCTATTTTATACTTCTTTTCTAAAGCATCCTAGAGTTCTTTTGAGGTTTTGACATTACAGTACACATTGTACAAATCATCCTGCAGGCCACTCAAAATATAATTTTTACACAAAAAATCAGAATGTGTCCATGCTTCTGTTACCAAGAATTGTTCTTCAGATAGAATTTTATCTGACATAACAGGAACGTTCTCATTAATGAACCTCTGCATATTCAACGTAGTCAGATAGAAGAACATCTTTTGCTGCCATCTCTTGAAGTCGACTCCAAAAAACTTTGCAGGTTTCTCAGTCGGTGCTAAGGCAGCAGTTGAACGATTGGGTGCAACCGATGTTGTTGCAGCACTTACTGTTCCAACATTTACTTGACTTGAATTAGTCTTTTTTTTTTCTCTGTCACAAATGGCAGACAATTTTAGTATGTGAAATACTAACAGTAAAGAATAAATCCTTACACAGACTGTTTCTGATATAACAATAAAGTTTTTTATGTTCTTTTAATCATTAATCGAATGAATTTTAAAAATTCAAACAGAGTAGAAAACCATAAAGATTTTAATCTCCAGAAACCTCAAATACATAAACTTTAAATTTCTTAAGATTGTTATTTCCTGTATTCAGGTTAGTAAAAAATAAATACAGAAACAGAAAAAAGATGAAATAGACGGAAGGTTTTTAATTCGAGTCCACATAAACCACTATGTTTCCTTAAGAAATTTAATCCCCTCACTGTACCCGAGGTTGTAGATTAATTCCTCCCAAGATAAAACGGATTAACCTGTTAAAGAAGTAGCGGTACCTCAAACTTCAATAACTTCAACGAACACAAGAGCAGCAACAAGAGCACACATAGACTCAGTCGATCGACAATTTTGTTTTTGTAAGAAAATGTATGCAAGAGAAGGGAAGAATTCGATACAGAAAAATGAGAGAAAGCCTCTCTATTTATAGTCAACAAAGGGTAAAGGTCACAACCCTTTTGGAAAGAAGGCAACCTTTCAGAAAGGTCACAAGACTTTGGAAAAGGCACAACCTTTCAAACGGTCACAACCCTCTAGAAAGGACACAACCTTTCATAAAGGTCACAACCCTTCGGCATAGTCACAACTCTTCAGGAGAGTCACAACCTTCATTTCCTGTTCACACCTTTAAAACCCAACACATTCAACCTTCAAGGATTGCAAGTATGTTTCCCAAGCTTTTAATCATAGATATCTTTTACAATGCCTTCTCGGGAAACTTACCGAGTAGTCTGTTTCAACATCTGAAAGCCATGAGGAATATTGATCCATCAAACAAGGCACCAAGTTATGGATATTACCAAGTCTCGGTAGTTGTGGTAACAAAGGGATTGGAGCCTGAAGTCGTGAGAATCTTGTTTTTGTACACCATTATGGATCTTTCAAACAACTTTGAAGAACATATTCCTAGTGTTATAGGAGATCTCATTGCTCTTCATGTGCTGAATTTTTCTCATAACAGATTGCAAGGTCACATTCCATCATCACTTGGAAATTTATCTGTAGTCGAATCATTGGACCTTTCATTTAACCAGCTTACAGGGGAGATACCAAAACAACTCGCTTCTATTACATCTCTTGTGGTCTTAAAGCTCTCCCACAATCATCTTGAAGGATGCATTCCTAAAGGACCTCAATTCTTTACATTTGAGAAAAATTCATATGAAGGTAACGATGGATTATGTGGATTCCCTGTTTCAGAAGGTTGTGGAAGTAGCAGGATGCCAGAGACAGACAACACAGCACATGGGCAGGATGAAGAAAGCAATTCTACATTTCTGAGTGAATTTGACATTAAAGTAATATTGCAAATTTTAATGTATGTTGTAGTTCTTTATTTTGGTTTTCTATGCTTTTGAATGAGAACAACAAGATTTATTCTGTTACGGCATAGACGTGGTACTATTGATTCTACCTATCGTGTTAAATGAGTCATAAACTGTGATGTATTTGATAAAAAGTTGCATGTTTTGTTTATTGTCACATCTTTTTTTCCTCAATTTTATCAAAAGTCATTCTTATATCCAACCAAAATAATATCTTCACTTCTTAAACTGAAAATGTAGTTAAATTATTGTTGAACATGAATAATGTTTAAAAAAAAATTTTTAAATATAAGGCTGTCAATACATTTAATTTGAACCTTCCCAATCGGCGAAATCTTCAATCTCTCTTCAACTTATTGAAATACTAGTTTCTGGACACGTGTCTTGCACATGCATCCCATATATTTTTTTTAATAAATTCGTTAGAACGATTAAAATTCTATGAAGACATGTGTGTAATGATCAGTACTAAAATGCAACAGTCTCAAATAAATGTTACGGCAACAATCTCATAAATAATATTATTACGAATTGCATTTACATGTAGGATTCAGTCATAAATATCATATGTAGTACATTTTCTATTTATTTGTAATGAGTAATTTTAATTTACGATATATACATATTTTTTTAGAAAAATATTGAGCTTGATACATACACAAAAATAATACATCAAAACTATAAATTTAATCACTATTTAAAAAAGTATAAATTGGATGAAATCGTTACCTTATTCTATTGTTATGGTTTAGATGTTGGAGGAGAAATTAAATCAAACATAACCTGCAAACAAAATCAAAATAGGAATAAAAATATAAGTAATTCGTCAAAAAATCAAAGAGACAGAATAAGAGACCTTCTCTTGGTATTTCTATGTTCTTACCAAGTATTTTATTCATTATTTATAGTGTGTTGAAATTGTTGATTTGTTACTATTCATAACATCCCAAAATAAATACAATAAATGTGGTAATAATGAAGAGAATGAAAAGTCAGTAATTCTCTTCTATGTCTAACTTTTGTAGGTGAAATTATAATAAGGAAGGTTAAAGTTATAGATAACAATAGTTATTTAAATTTAATTTATCATTTAATTAATAATGTAGGGGAAATAGTAATTCATTAACTTACCTTTTGAATCTTAATAAGAGCAACTTTCACATATAACAAACATAAAAATCATATTTGTATGCTATGACTATAGTTTGCATAATTGCGCTCCATAACAAATTTTATGTTTGTTATGGCTATTAATATATATCTTTCACCATATATATATATACAAAAGAAGCAATTGTATAATCTATTTCGATATACATATACAAAAGAATCAATTATATAATCTGTGTTTGCATAAAATGCGAAAGAGAGAAAGACAAAAGAAAACTGGGCAGGGGAAGATCTGTATTTGTATAATCATAAGTGTATAGGATGAAAATATATGTATTTATATTTGTATATACAATTTTCTCTTGTTTCATACAAATACAAACGCAATTTATACATTTGTGTTTGTATTAAGTGAGAGAGGCGAGGAGAGACAGCCCAATGAGAAACAAGAGTGGCGAGTGAGAAATTCAGGGAGAGAGGCAAAATGGCAATAGTTTGCTACAGGTTACAATTAAATCAAAATGTAGCTATAACATTTAATTTGAATTAATAATTTGTTATTTTATACAATTTTCCCTTTTAATAAATGATAAGAATTGTATTACAATGAATCAAGACAATGTGGAATACGTGCAAATAAATGTCCATTCAATGCATCTTAAAATTGGTGAACCTTTGGTCTTTCCACATCATCATCATATGCGTAGTGTTTCCTTGATTTTCACTACCAACTTTCTCTAAAACAATTTGATGCTAAAATTCAATTAAACACTCACTGTAGTTCCCTCTGCTTCTATTATTTGTGAATTGACGTATGGTCAGAAGCCTTATCTAAAAACGAGTTCGTGGAACATGAGCAGAGACTGCCAAAAAAAAAAAAAAATAGGCCATGTTTCATTCTATTATCACGTCCAATAAGGTCCCTCAACAATTCAATATCTTACAATTATACCAAAACAAACACTACTTAAAAATGTTTGACTAAATCAGTTATTGATCCAATAAAGTTACTTTTTTCTTTATAAATAAGTCTCCCTTTAGAATAAGAAATAGATCCACATAAATAAATATCTAAATCAAGTGTAAGGATTTGCTGGTTCTTGAACTAAAAAACAGTTTTCATAATTTATTTATTTTCCTATTTTTTCTTTTGCAAGCTTTGAAATTTTTCATTAAATTGAAATTAAATTGTGTGGTATAGCTTTCCTTGAAATATCTATAGCAAGACTTCTACATAGACTTGAGAATAATAACAATTGATTTCTTTATTTATTTTTAGTTGCTATCAAATTATGGGTCAAGATCAATTGATTTCTTTATTTCTTTTTAGTTGCTATCAAATTATGGGTCAAGATGGAATTTGGAACTAATTACATTGTGGAATAAAATTATTGTTACGCTTTCTTCAGGAAAATAACAACTTTCATAAATAACATTCTATAATAATTATGTCGTTCACATCCTCCAACACACCTCATCTTCTCCCAGCTCGGCAGCACCTTAATTAGCCTCCATTAGTTTAGACTAATGCTAAAGTTTACTAATATATGTTAATCAAGCAATTACATATCAGAAGGCTATTGTTAAGAACGATTAAAATTATGTCGAGACATTTTTTACCGGAATATGATTTTACCATTCAAATAATAACCCTCTCATATTCATATATAATTTATTGTAAGGAAAAGACTCAAATATGCTATTGGACTTTGAGATAAATTCATTTATGTCATCTGTTAAAAGCTTGACTCATCTATGCCATTTTCATTTGAGAAAAAAAACTCATTCATGCCATTACTTGTTAACTAAAATGGCATACATGAGTCAAACTTTTAATGGATGACATAAATGAAACTTTATTCAAAGTTCAATGGCATATTTGATTTTTTTTTCTTTTTATTTTTTTTTTAATTAATGAGATGACCGAATGATAATTTACCATGTGAAAGAAATGATTTTGCAAAATCGAAATTATTTTCAGTTAACAAATAATGACATGAATGGGCTTTTAATTGTCAAACGAAAAATGGCATGGATGAGCCACTTTTTTAACGGATGACATAAATGAGCCTTTTTTCAAAGTTCAATGGCATATTTAAGCATTTTTCCTTTATTATATAATTAACATAAGAGATAGAGTTAGGTTTTAAAGCTTATGGATTCTGAATTTGCCATCAAATCCATAGGAAGCATTTGGTATGGGTATATAAGAATGATGATGAATATATAATGTACTAATAATGTTTGTATTAGCTATTCTAAGATTATTTCTTATGTTGTTAATTATGTAGTGTTTGATTTGGTGTATTAAAAATAACACGCATTGATTTGAGGGGCAGTTGTTCCTTTAATCATGCTAATGCATGCATTAAGTAATCACCTATTAGTACGGTCGGTATACAAGAATAATGTTCAATAGAGTGTATTAGTAATGTCTGTATTGTTGACACCCAATTTTCACCCCCCACAATATTAAAAATTAATCATCAAGCTTCTTCGATTTTTAACGATTTAAAATAATTAGTTTTATAAAAAAAATTCAGAAATAAAATAAAATAAACATAGTTGTTGACACCCAATTTTGGACCTCCACAATATAAAATAATCACCGAGCCTCTTAAATTCCAAACAATTTCGAATAATTGACTTTATAAAATTCAAAATGATTTTTAGTTATTTTTAAATAGTTTTGTCACTTTTTATAATCTTTAGATGATATATATGTTTTACATAATTATGTATATAATTAGTATATTTTATGATTATTCGAAAACCATCTCAAAAAGATTTTGTTAAATATTTGGTCAATTAGTTTAGTTATACAATAGTTTATGTTTTAAATTATTTAGTTTATATTTAAGTTAACTATTTTATTTGGTTAAATTTAAGAAGCTCGTTAATTAATCTTGTTTAAATTCATCTTGACTAAGATTTGACCGAATTTAACAAATTAGCCCAATTTGGTTATATTCTTAAATTCAATGGCTATAATTGTAATCAAACGTGCCATATTCTCAATTCCAATCTAACCTCTTTCCTAACCTCACTTTAAACCCATCTTAAACCAAGTTTTGGGTTAATTTCTAATTCATTTTTTTTAGTAGCCCAAATGCATTTTTTCAACCCAAACCAACCCACCTCCTGCGGCCCAAAAACAACAATACAATGACACATACATACAACAAATAGTACGTTACCCCACCCCAATACTCTTCGTTCCTCTTCTTCCTTTGTGAACCCAGCCAGAACGCAAAACCCAGATGCCCAGAAAACGTGAATCCAGCCCAAATTTTAGACCAGCAGCCCAGCAAATCGTCCCAGAATCGTTGCGTCGTCCTCTCCCTCTCCCCCTTATCCTCTCCGTACGAGAATCTTCCAGGTGTCACGATCTTGTAGCTCGTTTGTCCTTTGCTCTAATCGGACGACCATGGTTCTTTTTCCGTTGAGGAATTGTACAAGGTTGGTACAAATTTGAGCTGGCCAGCCTTATCTTGGGAAGGATTTTGAAATTTGAATTGAAAAAATTTACCCGTTCTCCCTCTCGACTCCCTTCTATAAATACCCATCGTCTTTACTGTTTAAAGGGGGGATTTTTGGGAAACCTGAGAGTACCTTAAAAGGTTTGGGAAATCTTGGTTCTGTTATCTCCTGTATTCAGATTAGCAAACCAGAAATAATAAAAGATGAGAAAAAAAACACAAAGAACTATCCGAGTCCAAATTACCCATCGTGTCGTAAGAAATTTAATCCCTCACAAGAGGTTGCAGTTAATTCCTCCCAAGATAAAACGGATTAACCATTAAAAAGTAAATACCTCAAACTTCGATAATTTCAACGAACTCAAAATGACAAGAACGAATCACACACATGACACGATCGATCGATTTTGTTTTGTAAGAAATGTATGCAAAAGAAGGAAGAATTCGATCTGCGAGAAAAATGAGAAAACCTCTATTTATAGCCAACAAAGGTAAAGGTCACAACTGGCTAGAAGAAGACAACCTTTCGTAGAAGACAACCTTTCAGAAAGGTCACAACACTTTGGAAAATGCATAACCTTTCGGCATAGTCACAACTCTTCAGGAGAGTCACAACCCTTCATTTCCTGTTCACACCTTTAAAACCCAACAATCCCCCACATGAATAGGGAATGGCTATTGTTAAAACATATGCATGAAAAATTGTGTGATTCGTAAGTAAAGGTTAATTGCATCTGGATAGTAGGTTTCCCTTTAAACTTTCCGTAGTGAACATATATCGAATATACTCGGTCAATCGGTAGATTTGATATCTTTGAACCGTCGAGCTTTGGTGTATACCTAGACAATATAAGTCACACAATCAACCCTTGAACTGTTTTTGGTTCTCATTATTTTGTTCGTTTCAGCCATGAACACATCTCGGTTAATAAGTGCTTAGAGAACTGGCCTTAGCGGATTCTCCTTGAAGCGGCTTACACTTCACACTTACATAGGTGATTTCTAAATGTGTTATCCCGTAGATACACTATTTGATATACCCTGTATCAAACTTAGAAACCATTAAAAAGTCCTTATGCCTTTATCCTGGTTACTGAACATTGTCTCATCATGAGAATAGACATAAAATAATTTTTGACAATGTTGAACCGTCATCTATGACTTTGTTTTATCTCCTTGAACCTAGATCTTGGGATCTCCAGTCTTCTAGGTAGAGTTACCGCCACGATGACTTGTTCTCGGCCATAATCCCATTCCCGTCGATGATCTCTCAACTCCTTCTCTAGTTAGGCCTTTTGTAAGTGGATCCGACACATTATCCTTTGACTTTACATAGTCAATTGTGATAATTCCACTAGAGAGTAGTTATCTAACAGAGTTATGTCTTTGTCTTATGTGACGAAACTTTTCGTTATACATAACGCTTCCAGCCCTTCCTATTGCAGCTTGACTATCGCAGTGTATGCATATAGGGGCCATTGGTTTGGGCCAATACGGAATATCTTCTAAGAAATTTGGGAGCCATTCAGCTTCTTCACCTGCCTTGTCTAAGGCGATGAATTCAGACTCCATTGTAGAGCGAGCTATACATGTTTGTTTGGATGATTTCCAAGATATTGCTCCTCCACCAATAGTGAAAACATATCCACTCGTGGATTTCGTTTCAGTTGACCCAGTAATCCAATTTGCATCAATATATCCTTCAAGAATTGTTGGATATTTGTTGTAATGCAAAGCATAGTTTTGAGTGTCTTCTAAGTACCCCAAAACTCTCTTTATTGACATCCAATGAGTTTGATTGACATTACTCGTGAACCGACTTAGTTTATTAATAGCACATGCTATATCTGATCGCGTACACGTCATGATATCTATCATACTTCTCAATACTCTAACACAATTCAATTGTGAGTCACTTTTGCCTTCATTCTTTTGAAGTACAAATCTCACATTTATTGGAGTCTTGACAATATTGAAATCCAAATGCTTGAACTTGTCAAATACATTTTCAATCACATCAGTAACTTCAATGTCTTTATATCGAAGTTACTTTCTAGCATATGCTTAGTAGCATTTATATCATAAATATCTATTTTGATGATCAACATGTCATCAACATAAAAACAAACAATGACCTTGTGATTTGGAGTGTCTTTAATGTAAAAACATTTATCACATCCTTTAATCTTGAATTCATTTGCCAACATAGTTTGGTCAAACTTCGCATGTCAGTATTTGGGCGTTTGTTTTTAGTCCACAGAGTGACTTAACAAGTTTACAGACTTTCTTTTCTTTACCAGAACCACAAAGCCCTTGGGTTGTTCCATGTAAATTTCTTCCTCCAATTTTCCATTAAAAAAAATATTTTCACATCCATTTTGACGAATTTGAAGGCCATATTTCGCAACTAGCGCAATTAACATCTGAATTTATGTAATCCTAGTTAGTGCTATTATCTATCAAACAAGGCTTTCTTATTGTCTAAAGCTTATGACAACAAGTCTGTCTTTGTATTTGTCAATAGTTTCATCAACTTTCTTTTCCTTTTGTAGATCCACTTTGGACCCAAAAGTTTATTTCCTAGAGGAAGATCAACCAACTCTCAAGTATGGTTGCTCAAGATTGAATCTATCTTACCATTGACAGTCTTTTCTCAAAGAGAATGAGTTCACAAAGGACATAACTTTTAGAATATATGACTCATTTTCATGAAAAAATATCATAAAATCAAACTCGTAGGAAGTAATTTGTCCATTGACATTTACTATGCCTCTGAATCTCTTTATTAAGTACACTCTCCTTGTGTTCTTTCCAAGGTCGTTTAGACCCTTCACTTGACTATCCGATAGTTCAGACTTATGAACCATAAATCGACATGCTTTACTATTTGTAGCATATCCAATGAACATACAATCCACAGTCTTAGGTCCTATTTTGACCCTTTGGGAATATTCCCTCATTTCCTTTCTCATATGGAATAAACTGTATTGGAAATTGTTAAATCACTATCATTCAAGAGTTATTGCTTGTATAAATTTTAAGGGATGACAAACAATTCTCTATCAGGATACAACAAAGTCTGAACAAACACAACTTTCTGTTGCTCCCTTTCTTAACAAACAAAAGTTATTTATTTTTATTTGTTACTCCCTTTACTAACAAACAAAACTTTTTGTTTCTCTCTTTCTGAATAGACAAACTTTTTGTTGTTCTCTTTTGCTATAATGATAGCACCCCCCCACAAATTTTGTGGTAAACTTGAACTTATAAATAGGACATTCAACATTTTCTTCAAAGTTCGATTTTTTTCCTGTCAACAATTTCAATAGATTGAGGTGAGAATGTGCAGTAATTGCATGGATGATTCCATTTTCCAAATATATTTCTACAGAAGAAGATTCATATTCTCCACATCTACCACTTCTAATCATGACAATTTTTTTTTTTTTTTATCCAACTGATTTTCAACTTGAGTTTTATATTGCCTATATGTTTCTATTGCTTCATCCTTACCATTCAGCAAATAAACATAACAATATCTAATGCAATTGTCAATAAAATTTATGAAACACTTTTTTCCACCACGAGATGGTGTTGACTTCATATCACAAATGTCAGTGTAAATCAATTCTAAGGTATTAAAATTCCTTTCAACAATACATACTTGACATTTTGATTTATTGCACTAGAAGTTAGGCAAAACTTCTAAGTTGATCAGTTTTTGCAAGGTTTTGTAATTGACATGTCCCAAGCATTTATGTCACAAACAATTTGATTCAAGCAAGTAAGAACAAACAGAAATACTAAATTTGAAAAGACCTTCTGTGAGGTAACCTTTTCCCACAAATATTTTGTTCTTTACTTTTTATAACTTTCTCAAATACAGACATTGTTTTAGAGTCAACACATTGCCATATGTTCTTTTCAGAAGGACCTTTCCATAACATTCAATTTGTTATAGAATTACCCATGATCATAGTCTCATCGGTCCAATAAGCGCAATATGACCCAAATGTTTGTTTTACAACACAAACATAACAGATCATTTTTCACCAATGTTCATGTCTATACAAAAAAAAAAAATTTAATTGACATATCTTTTCATGAAAAATTACAATATTTAAAGTGAAACTTTTTCATCAAAGAATACAATTCTTTTCAATGAGTAATATAATTTTGTGGTTTCATACTAGTCATATCATATACTAGTAAAGAGAGACTCACCAACCACAATATCAAATATACTCCAAGAATTTTGTGGGTCTGACACAATACAAGATTGTCATTAAATTTCATATCTTGTACTTTCAAATTTAAATTAAATAGTTAGTCTAATTTTGTCTTTATCACAGGTAAAGAACCCCCCACATTTTAAATATGTTCTCAAAAATATTTTTCAAGTATTCGAAATTATTTTCCACATATTTTTCCCATGCTTACACATTGGCAACTCGAAGCCTTCTTTTGGAGATTTAATCCATATAAACACTCATTGCAGGCACAAAAACCACTAATTTTATGTCACTAGTGTTTTTTTTTTTCCCCCTTTTTGTCACAACTAGACAAACCACTTAGTATTTAGAATACTAACAATAAAGATTCAATCTTTATACAACTTGTTTCTAGTTTAACGATGAAGTTTTTATATTCTTCTAATCGTTAACCGAATGAACCTTGAATTCTAATGAAGTTTTAATAATCTTCGAATCAGTTTCACATTCAGACAGAGTTGTAAACGAAAAAGGTTTTAATCTCCTGAAATCAAACACAATCAAATTTCACATGGACTAGAAAACTACAAAAGTTTTTTTTTTTTCTCTAAACAGAATACATATTAATAATAGTAAAGACATATTCTGAGATCATCACATAATGACTCTATCCTAACATTTATGAAATAAATTTCATAACTTATAAAGGATAAAAAAATAATAATAATAATAATCAAGGGAAATAAAGATAGAACCTAATTTTTACTCTCATTGAATCATATTCTATCTATCAACAATAATTCCATGCAAGTCACTTTTCTTGCTAATTTCTTTTCTTTTTCTCAGTTTCCATCATATTCCTATTTTCCTCAAGAAGACATTTAATTTCAACAAGAAACTAAACTCATGTTCAAATATTGTTAAGAGACAACATTTGTTCATTTACTTCTTCTCATAGTTATATAAAACCAAGAATATAGGGGGGAAATTAAAGTGCTCATCTTAGCCTTAATGCACAAAATAACTTTTCTCATTGAAAAGAAAACTGAAGGGGTGCAATGCTTGAATGCACTTGGGAAGAAAATAAAAATAATCTTATCCATCCAAGGAAAACTTACTACAAAAAATATATATACTCGAACATATTAAAGTAGTACTAATTCATCACAAATCTCTTTTATCATATGATAAAATAATTATCTTTTTCTTCTTTTTAAAAAGAACACAGAAAATAGAAGTAATTTTCTTACCACAGAAAATACCAACATTAAATTTCTTAAGCTTGTTATCTCCTGTATTCAGATTAGCAAACCAGAAATAATAAAAGATGAGAAAAAAAACACAAAGAACTATCCGAGTCCACAGAACCCACTGTGTGCCCTTAAGAAATTTAATCCCCTCAAGTACCCGAGGTTGCAGATTAATTCCTCCCAAGATAAAACGGATTAACCATTAAAAAAGTAGCGGTACCTCAAACTTCGATAATTTCAACGAACTCAAAATGACAGCAACGAATCACACACACAGACACGATCGATCGATTTTGTTTTGTAAGAAATGTATGCAAAAGAAGGGAAGAATTCGATGCAGAAAAATGAGAGAAAACCTCTCTATTTATAGCCAACAAAGGGTAAAGGTCACAACCCTTTAGAAAGAAGACAACCTTTCAGAAAGAAGATAACCTTTCAGAAAGGTCACAACACTTTGGAAAATGCATAACCTTTCGGCATAGTCACAACTCTTCAGGAGAGTCACAACCCTTCATTTCCTGTTCACACCTTTAAAACCCAACAGGTTCAATAGTTCAATTTTTGTGATTGTTGAAAGAGGTGGTGGAGTCGTCTTCTCAACTCGTCGTTTTAGTTTGCTGCTCAGCGCAAGGTAAATCTTCCTTCTTTTAAATATTTTTATTATTTTGTTGTGTGTTGAATGACTGGATTGATCAGTTTAGTTGTTGCATCTGTTAGTAATTTTGGTTTTTTTTTGGTTTTGCTGTCCATTCTAATGCCTTAGTAATTAGTAAAATAGCTAATATTCTTGTTTGTCGTAGTTTAGTTCTTTGTTTATGTTTTCTGTTTACTACTAAATTCATATTTGTTGGAAAGAGGTTGGTTGCTAGTATTACTTCATTCTTGTATGTTGATAGCCCTTATGTTTAGCTTCTCTTGTATGTTGAATTGGTCGATTTTTTTTAGTCAACATTCATATAAGCAATAGCTTAGAATTTCATTATGATAAATACTTTGAGTTATGTATGATTAGTTGCATCCTGGTTGCGCCTGATCTTAAGGTTTCTTGTTTTCATGACTCGTTTTCTTTTATTTTCAGTAACCTTGTTATTCCATGCCTCTGCTTTCGATATGCTGTCTCTGTTTTGTCTTATGTTTATAATAATCATTCTAACATTAGGCTTGGTTAGTTAAAATTTGCATTCTGATTGTTTTTATCATTTCCAATATGCATTAGATAGCATTGCATTAGCTGTTCTAGTATAATGAGTTCTTTTAATCCAATAATCAACTTCATTTCAATTCAGTGATCTCAATACTTTAGAATGTGTCCATTTGTTTGCTCTCTTATGTGTTAAAGGGGTTGTTTTCTGTGAGTAAGTATGCAATTTCCTTCTTGCTGGCAGAAGTTGATTTTTCTTTGGCTTAGCCAATTTATTTTTAAAAAAAATCAATTTTCAATAACTAACATAGTGTTTTGGTCTATTAAGATGATTTGAGCTTAAATTTGTTGGCTGTTTGTCAACTTCAAGTTCTTTTTTTTGTTTTTTTCTTCTCACTTTGATGTTCATGTTAGTTTCCAGGAGATTAATTATTGTTAGAGTTAGTTTTTCTTTCTTATTTATTTATTGTTGTTTTTTTTTTTTTTTTTGTCATTTCTGAACATATTTTCAGCAAACTCATGGCTATGTGTATAATGTCTCAAGTTAATTCATGTTGACATTAGCTTGTTTCCTTAAGCAGTAAATCAGTATTTACTTGGCATGGTTCTTTTCTCTAATTTATATTTGCTTTATTTTTTTTTTTTTTTTTTTTTGTAAACGATAGTTGTATATGGTTGAGTTTGGTATAATTTTAGTCATGATAAACATATCATTTCGAGTTTTGAGCTTACATGACATTGTTTGTTTTTATGCTTAAGTTGATTTCATCCTAATGTTGTTGTTAATCTTTCCCTCTTTTTATTGGTGCATGAACACTCTCCCGTTGAGTCCAATTGGACTCCTCCTCTTGCATACTCTTCTTTTCGAGTCAAACCTCCAAGCCGTTGAAAAGGAAGCTCATATTAGTGAGACAGAAGCCAAACTAATAGTAGCAGCAGTAACAGGGTGACAGCAGCCTAAAGGGCTGAAATTTGAGTTTTGGACTGTAAAGTCCACTAAAAACAACAGTAGCAGCAGCCTCAAAAGGCTGAAAAATGAAGAGCAAAATTGGGTCATAACCCATGACGTTTTGAAGCAGCAGTACAACAACTTCAGCCCCTAAAATGGTTGAATGTGGGCTGGAAATTTCAGTTATTTGATTCAATGTTTACCTTATATCCTCATTATTATTTTGGTTATTGTGAATGCTAACTTTTTATTAACTTTTGTTTTAACTTAGATGAATCCTTTTGAGGTTTTTTTTATGGCTTTTCTATTTCGTTACTCGTTTACTTTAAGTTTTCAAATTTTTGAAATCCATTTTTAAGTTGGGTAATTTAAGCTTGTAGAATGACTTAAGAACCTTTCATGTTCTTTCATAGTTGTTGAAAAACTTTGAATTCATGTTTATGAGTTTGAACTAACTATTAAGTTCAAATTTTTGAGTAGGATAAAATTGTTAAGTTTCTTAAAATAAATTAGTTGTCTTTTAATTTAACTTAGGACTCTGTACGAATGACTTGAGGATTTTTTATATCTTTTCATAGTTGTTAAACAAGGTTCTTTACTCCATGTTTATGAGTTTGAATTAATTGTATGATTCAAAACTTGACTACGGATAAAATTTCAAGTTAGGATTATTCTTGAAGTATCAAAAGATTTTTATCTAAGTTTCAAACAAGATTTTTATAAGTAACCAGTTTTTATAAAAATTAGCCAAACTTTTCAACCCGTCGGTCAACCGTGTGTTAGCGAATTCTCTGAGATGCCTAAACCCTTCCTTAGAGAATTATTTGAACCCTTACTCGACTCTGGTTTTATTTAAAATGTTTTCTTTCAAAAAGTCCCTTTTAAAACGGTTTTCTTAATTTTTCCTAAAAAATTAAGTGGCGACTTCAAAATTATAATTCTTTTTTTTTTTTTTCAAAACTTAACAAAATTGTCAAAGTTGCGGAAATGGTTTTGAAACCTTAGATTTTGAAATCGGGTCGTAACAATAGTTTGCAAGTTATTTTAAATAGTTTTGTCATTTTTTTTATATAATAATATATATGTTTTATTTAGTTATGTATATAATTAATGCATTTTATGAGTATTCAAAAATCATCTCGAATAGATTTTATATTTTAATTACTTTATTAGTAGTAAGGGTCGTAATTTTGAATTAATGAATTTTATAAAATTCAAAATACTTTCAAGTTATTTTTAGAGTAATTTTATCATTTTTAATAATTTTAATAGTTTTAATAATAAATACGTATATTTTTACAATCACGTTATTTTATAAATATTTGAAAAAATCATCATAAAGATTTTACATTTTTGGTTAAATATTTTATTACTTAAAACTATAGTTATAATTTAGAATTAATTAGTTTGTAATGAAATTAATTATTTTATAATACAAATAATTATAATATTCCGTTAAGATTAAAAAGCTCGTTAATTAATTAATATCAATTCATCTAAATTAAACTCAATTTTTATCTCTTAAAAGAACCAACCCCTTTTCTATTTTTAGGCCAATTTTCAGCGGCCCAATTCAATAATTCACAGCCCATTCCAATCCAATAATCTCCCAGCCGACCAAATCAACCCACTTTCCCTTTTATTTCCTCAAACCCATTTCTCACAACAATACATATATGTATAATACAATACACAGCAGCCAAAACGACCCAGCCCATTTCACTCTTATTCGCAATTCCAATTCTCCAAATATACATACAACAGCAAAACCCACCGTCCCAACTTCATCTTCTTCATCTACTCCACGCTGCAAACCAGCAACACCAAACCCGACCCCACCCTTGCGTTTTTCCCTTCTTCTCCACATGAACCAGACAGCAGCAGTGGACGTTTTCTTCTCCCTCACACGTCAAAACCAGCAGGCCTGCAACAGCCACCTGCCGTGGTCCCTTTCATCCGAATTTTAAGGGATCTCGGTTGAAATTTTGGGCAATCGACAGCTTTTCCCCATCCCTTGGGGAAGAAATTTGAATTTAGGGTCAAATTCGAATCCGGGTTCTACCCTTTTCCCTTCCAATTGAACCCTAGGTTTCCCCTCCTATATATATGTCTCTTCTTCTCCATCATCGGGGGTGGGGGGGGGGGAGAGAAATTTTTTTTTTTTAAAAAAAAAAGGCATCGAAAATAACTAACACCTACAAAATACGTTTCAAGGAAAAACAGAGGAGGTACTTGTTTCTTTTGCATTTGGGTCTGATATTCGGGTCTGATATTCTTGCCCAAACTTCTTGGCTACTGTTCGTATTCGAATTCGTGTGGTGGAAGAGCTCATCCTTGCTCGTTCTGTCTTGGTTCTGCTGCCCTCGAAAAGGTGATACTCATTTTGATTTATCTCTCTTTTACTTTGATATGATGACTGTTTGATCTTGGGTTGCATAGAGGTTTCAAAAATGTTGAACTTTTGAAAGTTGTTAACTCATTGTTGGCTGCGAATTAGTGGTAGAGTTTGCTTGATAATCCATCGTTGTTTGTTTTCGCTTTCAAGATGGCTTAGTGCTCATTTGAGCTTATATTGTTGTTGGTGTTTTTTTTCTCGAATTCACGGTTGCTATGCTCACCTTAAGCTTTGTTTGTTCACTTGTTAACCACCATGCTTCTATTCTGTCTCTGATTGCTGAAATAATTTTCTCATTTTGACTATATATGTCCTTAAGTGTCAAAGAAGTGATTTCATTAATTCCCTTGTGTAATTTTGAGTATAGATTAGTAATTTTAGTTCACATTCATATGGCTCGGTTGTTTTGGAGTCATATTGTAGTATGAGATTATTAGACTCGTTTAGTGTTTGATGATTAGATGTTCTCGTGACTCATTCATTCATCCTAGTTAGCCTAATATTTTGCCATGAATTCAAAGAGCTTACTACTAGCATGAATATAGCTCCATATGACTGATCATGTTCTATTGCATTAGTTCAAGTTTGTTCTATACTTTCTCGATTTTAATGGTCTAGTTTCTACCTATTTAATCTAGCATTAGTTTAGCATGAGATTTCTTTAGTATTGTGTCTCTACTTGTTACATCTTGCATCCTCGAGTGATAATATTTGTTTAGGACCACTATAGCCATATCTTGGATTTCTATCATGTTTATGTATTTGTGCTCATGTTCGCTATTTGTAATATTGTGAGAAGCATGTTTTGCTCCATCTGCTTTCTGTTAATCGTCACTAGTACATACTTGGTCTTTCATGCTTATTTTGGCTTAATTTTGGTCCGAGTCAAAGGGTTCATGAATAATCTTTTTATCATATTCTTTGTTATTTGGGAAAAGGATTTTAAGTAGGTGTACTTTGAGATAAATGTTTAATAGTCATATTTAGTAGATGACATAATTACTCACTATTTCTTTTACAACTTCATCACTTGAAATTCTTACCTTTGCTATCTTAAGGATAATGATCACCTTGCTTTTCACTGCTAGAAGTTATGGTATGTTTGGAGCTAACCTTATCACGAGTGTTATTTTGTCTGTATATACGCATATATCTTATTCTAAGACCTCTTTGTTTTGGTTTGCAAGTATTTGAATGATCACTTCACTTATTCTCATATATTTTCTTTCATTAATTCGTTACTTTGTTCCATGTCATTTTCCTCTAGCTAATTTATCTCTTTTCTGCGTTTATGGTGTCGACCGAGTCCCTTGGGATTTCCCATTTCCTCTTGCATCTGTGAGATGAGCCATGGGGGCTTAATATTTTCTCCATCGAGTCAGCAACCATCTTGTAGGAGCTGGAAATTGAAAACAGGTGTACGAAAAAGTCCGAAAACAGGCTGTATGCTTCCCATATACGGCAGTATACAGCAGTACACACCGGTATACATGGTGAATATTGATATACAGGTCCAAAAAATCAAAATACAGTTGTTGAAAGTTGAAGCTGGCTACATACATTCGGTATATGGTCCAAAATACAGGAAACAGGGCTGATATACAAGCAGTATACACTGATATACAGAAAAATATACACAAAAAGGGGATTGGGCTAAAACCCAAGCATTTGCAGCGAAATTGGCCCAATAAGGGCCCAATTTCATCATCTATTTTACCCTCCTACTTGTTTTAATTATGTTTGACTAATTTTGTTTAACTCTAACTTTATAATTATTAATTAACTTACTTAGATTCTCCAAAAAGATGAGTCATTTCTTTGTGTTGGTTTCTTTTAATACATTTCACTTGTCATGTTCACTTATTCCATTAATCAAAATATTAGTCGAATCTTATATTTTAAAATCAAGTTAAATCGGTGTTCTTAAAAAAGATACGTTTTAAGACCTCTTCACTTGATCACATTTATTTTAAAGTATTTTTCTCAAATGAACTAAAAAAAATATTCTCTTTCTACTTAGCCATTTTTCGCAAAAAGGTTAGTCAGTTAACTTAAAATGATTTCCATGCTTTAATTTATTAAATTAGTTTAAATTATCATTTCAAAATGAATCAAATAAATCCTAATTAATCTAGTTTTGTTAAAACTTTATTCACATGCAATTTAATTTGAATGTTTCATTTTTAGTCCCTTTCTCTTAAAAATAAATAAATAAATAAATAAAATGAAATAAATGTGTTATTTATTTTCTAAAAGTTAATCACATTGTAAATTATTATTCTTTTTTTTTTATATAAATCATACTTGGTCAAATATTTTTAGTCAAGTCGCAGGTCAACCGCGTGTTAGCGGGCACTTCGAATGTCTAAACCCTTCTCGAAGTGTAAATTGAACCCCGAACCCTCTTTGGTATTTTCAAATGATTTTTTCTATTTAAATCTTTGAAAATTATAAGTTTCTTAATTTCTTTAAAAAATTAAGTGGCGACTCTTTTCTAAGTATTTTTCTTAAATTGTTTTATACTTAGAACATTTCAAAAAGTGATTTTTTCTACAGATAGGAAAATTATGGCACGACATGTATTAGTTATCGTGCATTAACCATAAATGGATGAAAGTTATAGCCAAAAATTAAGTTTACAAAATCTACCTTTAACACACTAAATTAGTCTATGTTGCAAGTCTGAGAATGGTATGAGTCTATGGGAGCTATATCGGCTGTAACGGCTGTTCACCCTGATCCATTTAGTTGGCTCCTATAGCACACTAAATTAGTGTGTTAGAAAAAAAAAAACTTTGTAAACTTAGTTTTCTACCGTCACTTTGGTCCATTTAGTCCTTTTCATATCATTTATGATAGTTTTGTTTACTAGTGAAATGGATGTACATGTGTAACACATGGATAAAAATAAAAAGACAAAAATAGAACAACTTAAATTGACTTGATCAACATTTTGATTGATAAAGTATGAACAGACAAAGTATGAATGAGAGAGTTTGTGTGAAGGAGAGAGAGCAGTCAAATTTGCAAAATTCGGAGAAAACATGTTTCCGTTGGTCTTTACTCATTAATGATAATTAGCTTTCATTTGAAATTTTCACGAAAAAATATAAGACATTTACATTCATAATCTTGACTTCATTTCCTCTGCTTTTTACTTTTGTAGAGGTGGATGTGGCTCATAAACAACGGGGATCAACTAAACTCGTTACTATCGAACACAAAATTATATATTGATTTAATTTTGATTTGGCCTTTATTAGAGTTACTAATATTTATGGGCTATAACCCTTGACGGACCAAACCGCTAATTAGTTTTGCTTTTTTCTGACTTGACTCCGACTATCGATTTGGTGCGGTTTATGGGTTTTCCTTGTACACCTCTACTGTTAAGGTATCATCAATTGATCTTAGAATATGTAAATTTTTATATATAATTAACATATATAAATTGATCAATTGTAATCCTTTATTATATAATTAACATAAGAGATAGAGTTAGGTATTAAAGCTTATGGATTCTGAATTTGCCATCAAATCCATAGGAAGCATTTGGTATGGGTATATAAGAATGATGATGAATATATAATGTACTAATAATGTTTGTATTAGCTATTCTAAGATTATTTCTTATGTTGTTAATTATGTAGTGTTTGATTTGGTGTATTAAAAATAACACGCATTGATTTGAGGGGCAGTTGTTCCTTTATTCATGCTAATGCATGCATTAAGTAATCACCTATTAGTACGGTCGGTATACAAGAATAATGTTCAATAGAAACAGACAAGAATGCCTCAGATTAGTTATCGTGCATTAACCACACATATATTATTTCTTATGCATTATTTAATCTAGTGTATTAAAAACAACATACATTGCATAATTTTTTTAAAAAAAATATTTATACAACAATGAAATAATACATGTCAATTAAAATACCTAATGAACTTGTGATATATTAGCCCCAAAATGAAAAATAAAAATGCCAAAATTGATAATCATTACTACTGTAATCCAACTTGGACTTGGTTAAGCAAATATGTGCCTATCTATATATAGTTGCATACTTTTTGCATACTTAGGAAGTGTTTGAAGCTAAAAATGGGGTATGCAGTTATGCTCTTAATTGTGTGTCTCTGTCATGAAGTTTCTTCAATATCCATATTACCTCACAAACATCAAACCATTTCCCTTCTAAAATTCAAGCAGTCCTTTACTATACATCACTCAGCCTCTTCTGATTGTCGGGAGTCATATCCAAAAACGAGTTCATGGAACACAAGTAGAGATTGTTGCTCATGGGATGGAGTCGTATGTGATGACATCACTGGCCATGTCATTGAACTTGACCTCCGCTGCAGCAGACTTGTTGGGACCATTGATTCCAATAGCAGCTTATTCCAACTCTCTCATCTCCAAAGGCTTGATCTTTCTTTCAATAACTTCTCCAATTCTCATATCTCCCCTGAATTCGGCAAGTTTTCGAGCTTGAAGCATCTTGATCTTTCTAAGTCCTATTTCTCAGGTCAAATTCCTTATGAAGTCTCTCATCTTTCCAAGTTACACTCTCTTCGTCTCTCCACATTTTCTTACAGTAAGAAGCTAAGACTCACAACCCATGATTTTAAATGGCTTCTTCAGAACTTGACCCAATTAAGAGAGCTTGATCTTACTTACATAAACATCTTTTCCACCATTCCTCTGAATTTTTCTTCTCATTTAACAACTCTGGGCCTGTCAGAAACAGGATTGTATGGGTTAATACCTGAGAGTATTTTTCACCTGCCCAACTTGGAAGCACTTTATTTAAGTTCCAATTATCAGCTCAGTGGTCATTTTCCAAAGATCAAATGGAACAGTAGTGCATCTCTCATAACGCTACATCTCAGTGGCGTGAATTTTTCTGATAATTTGCCTGAGTATATTGGCTATCTAACTTCAGTGCGCTCTTTGTCTCTTTCAGATTGCAATCTTAGAGGGCCTATTCCTGAATCTATTTCTAATCTCACCCGCATAGAGTATTTGTTCCTTTACAATAACTCCCTGAATGGAACAATACCATCAGGGGTGTTCTCCCTTCCATCACTAACATATTTAGTGTTGAGTTCTAACAAATTTTCTGGTCAGCTTGAGGATTTCAAGGCCAATTCACTAATCTGGATTTATTTACGAGACAAGCAACTGCAGGGTCATCTTCCCCACTCAATTCAAAACCAAGTGAACCTAACATGGCTTGATCTTTCTTTCAACAATTTTAGTGGTCGTGTGGATGTCAGCCTCTTTTCAAACCTTATACAGCTTCAGCAACTTAGTCTTTCATATAATAATAACTCATTGACCAATGACGACAATGTTACTTTGCCCGAATCTCTTGTTGTGTTAGAATTGGCCGCATGTGAAGTGAAAGAGTTGGAGTTTCTAAGATCCGCAAATCAGCTTGAGTATTTGGATCTTTCAAATAATAAGATTCAAGGAAGGATTCCTGGTTGGGCATGGTCTAATTGGAATTTTTCAATGAAATATCTTAATATATCCCACAATATGCTGATGACTCTGGATTCAATTCCTCTTCAATCTCTAGTTACTATTGATTTGCGATCCAATTTGCTTCAAGGTTCACTACCTATTCCACCAAATTCCACAGGATACTTCTTCATATCCCATAATAATCTCACTGAAGAAATTCCTTCATCTATTTGCAATTTGACATCACTGATAATGCTAGATTTGGCGAGAAACAATTTGAAGGGAGCAATTCCGCAATGTTTGGGTAGTATTACGGCCCTCTATGTTTTGGATATGCGCCACAACAATCTTTCTGGGAATATTCCAACAACTTTCAGCAATGGAAGTTCACTGACAAGCCTCAACTTGCATGGCAATAAACTAGAGGGGAAAATTCCCCAATCTTTGGCCAATTGCAAAGAGTTGCAGATTCTTGATTTAGGAGATAATCATCTCAACGACACATTTCCGATGTGGTTGGGAACTCTTCCAAAGTTGCAAGTTTTAAGCTTGAGATCCAATGGATTGCATGGGTCCATTAGAACTCCAACGATTGAAAACATATTTCCTAATCTTCGAATGTTAGATCTCTCTTCCAATGCCTTCACGGAAAACTTACCAACGGGTCTGTTTCAACATCTGAAAGCTATGAGGACAATTGATCCATCAAAGAAGGCACCAACACGAAGGTATAGATATTACCAAGACTCAATAGTTGTGGTGACAAAGGGATTGGAGCTTGAAGTCGTGAGAATCTTGGTTTTGTACACCACTATCGATCTTTCAAACAACAAATTCAAAGGACATATTCCTAGTGGTATGGGTGATCTCATCGCGCTTCGTGTGCTGAATATTTCTCATAATGGATTCCAAGGTCATATACCATCATCACTTGGAAATTTATCTGTTGTCGAATCATTGGACCTTTCATTTAACCAGCTTTCGGGAGAGATACCACAACAACTCGGTTCTATTACATTTCTTGCAGTCTTAAAGCTCTCACACAATCATCTAGAAGGATGCATCCCAAAAGGACCTCAATTCGATACATTTGAGAAGAATTCATATGAAGGTAATGATGGATTACGTGGATTACCTGTTTCGAAAGGTTGTGGAAGTAGCATGATGCCAGAGACAGACAACACAGCACATGTGCAGGATGAAGAAAGCAATTCTACATTTCTGAGTGAATTTTGGAATGGGATTCTTATGGGATATGGGAGTGGACTTATTATTGGATTCTCCATAGCATATTTCATGCTTTCGAGTCGAAATTCCAATTGGCTTTCTAGGATCTCTGAAGAACTCGAATACAGAATCGTTATGAGAAGGCAAAAGAAGAAGCGAGGCCATCACAGAAAATGAAATAATTGAATTGGAAATGCCATATGTTTTCTTGGAGTTGTGTTAGAATCTCTCATAGACTCATAGCCATATTTAAATTTCTCAACATTGTAAGAACTAAATAACAAAATCCTTTTTGATAAGAAAAACAAAAAAAAAATTCATCATTTGTCTTTTAACATTTTCATGTCCCAATATCTGACATTGAGTATGTAGGAGTACATAGTCTGAATTCTCCAAAATACACAAAATATTTAATTGGATATGCTCGTATAGGATACTCAAATAAACATGTATCCAATACGTACTCGTTCCCTTGTCCAAACAAATCGTACAGCAGAATATTGGCTTCAAACCATGTAAATGTAAAAACTAACAGATCCTCTTTAGTCTGGAAGTGAAGTAGCTAAGGGAATATCAAATCCAAGGACATCAGTATCCTCTGTTCTTTTGATAGAGACGATGAGTCGGCTTCCACGATCTGCATGGAATGACAAGAGCAAGTCAAAAAAAAAAACACCATTGATTTGTATACAAAAACTACTATTACTACTTGACAATATCTATGGCAGAACAAGTATTTTTAACTCAAGCTTGTTTTTTTCCTAGTCGTATAATAGTGTCTTAATTGATAACTCATGCTCGTGGGACAACATATCCATGTGACAACTGAATCTACTTTTAAATTTTTGTTTCTACTCAAAATTATAGTGTCCTTTTTTACCCCTCCCTGAAGCTTTCACTTCTCAAACCACAACCTTAAGGTTGAAAGAATGTTTACTACCTGAGCAATCTCTCTTGAGTCAAAATCGTAGCGTCCAAGCTCAAGTAGATTAATGAGTCTGGAACCTCTATTGCGTGAAACAACGACTAAATGGATGAAAGTTATAGCCAAAAATTAAGTTTACAAAATCTACCTTTAACACACTAAATTAGTCTATGTTACAAGTCTGAGAATGGTATGAGACTATGGGAGCTATATCGGCTGTTCACCATGATCCATTTAGTTGGCTCCTATAGCACACTAAATTAGTGTGTTAGAAAAAAGAAAACTTTGTAAACTTTAGTTTTCTACCGTCACTTTGGTCCATTTAGTCCTTTTCACATCATTTATGATAGTTTTGTTTACTAGTGAAACGGATGTACATGTGTAACACATGGATAAAAATAAAAAGACAAAAATAGGAACAACTTAAATTGACTTGATCAACATTTTGATTATATATTGATTTAATTTTGATTTTGGCCTTTATTTGAGTTACTAATATTTATGGGCTATAACCCTTAACGGACCAAACCGCTAATTAGTTTTGCTTTTTTCTGACTTGACTCCGATTATCGATTTGGTGCGGTTTATGGGTTTTCTTTGTACACCTCTACTGTTAAGGTATCATCAATTGATCTTAGAATATGTGAATTTTTATATCAAAAATCGAGTCCAATTATCAAATAAACAGACCTTCTCACTACTTAGTAGAAACTGAATCTGCCTATATATATTTGTGTAGCCTTTTCTTAACTTCACTGCCAACTTTCTCCAAAATTGTTTGATGCTAAACATGGGGTCTAGGCAATTCTCATTTATGCTCTTTCTATGTTTCTGTCTGCTTTCTTTTTCTTCAGCCATACCTCATCCGTGCCGCAAAAATCAACGCGCCGCTCTTCTAAAATTCAAGAAACCACTCACTATAGATCCCTCATTAGTTACTTGTAGTTCCTACTCTTATACGAGTTCATGGAATACGAGCAGAGATTGTTGCTCGTGGGATGGAGTCATGTGATGAGATGACTGGCCATGTGATTGAACTTAATCTCAGTTGCAGTGGTCTTGTAGGAAAGATTGATTCCAATAGCAGCCTCTTCCAACTCTCTCGTCTTCAAAGGCTCGACCTTTCTTCTAATAACTTCTCTAATTCTCACATCTCGCCAGAACTTAGAAGGTTCTCGAGCTTGACACTTCTTGATCTTTCTGACTCCTATTTCTCTGGTCATATCCCTTCTGAAATCTCTCATCTTTCTCAATTACAGTCTCTTCGCCTCTCCCCATCATTTGAAACTATTCTAAGACTCACAGCCCATGATTTGAAATTGCTCCTTCAGAATTTGACTCAATTAAGAGAGCTTGATCTTACTTCCATAAACATCTCTTCCACCATTCCACCGAATTTTTCTTCTCATTTGAGAACTCTGAGGATGGGAAATACAGAATTGTACGGGATAATACCTGAGAGTATTTTTCACCTGCCCAGCCTGGAAACACTTGTTTTACAAAACAATAATCAGCTCAGTGGTTATTTTCCGAAGACTAAATGGAACAGCAATGCATCTCTGATAGAGTTAGATCTCAGTGGCGTGAATTTTTCTGATAATTTGCCTGAGTCTATTGGCTATCTAACTTCGGTGCATTCTTTGTCTCTTAAAAATTGCAAACTTAGAGGGCCTATTCCTGAATCTCTTTTGAATCTCACTCGCATAGAGAATTTGGACCTTCAATATAACTCCCTGAATGGAACAATACCATCAGGGGTGTTCTCTCTTCCGTCACTAAGTCGTTTAGTCTTGAGTAATAACCACTTTTCTGGTCAGTTTGAGGGTTTCAATCCCAATTCACTGATCTGGATTGATTTAAGTAATAATCAGCTGCAAGGTCATCTTCCCAAGTCGATTCAAAACCATGTGAACCTAACAGGCCTTATTCTTTCTTTCAATAATTTTAGTGGCCATGTGGATGTCATCTTCTTTGCTGACCTCAAACAACTTTATTATCTTGATCTTTCATATAATCGTATCGCATTGACCAATGAGAACAAACGTAATGTTACTTTGCCAGGATTTCTTATGAGCTTACAATTGGCCACATGTGAAGTGAAAGAATTGGAGTTTCTAAGATCCGCAAAGCTTCTTTGGCAGTTGGATCTTTCAAATAATAAGATTCAAGGAAGAATTCCTGATTGGGCATGGTCTAACTGGACATTTTTATTGCAACGTCTTAATTTATCCCACAACATGCTGAAAGTGTTGATTCAATTCCTCTTCTGTCTATTGAAGCTATTGATTTACGGTCCAATATGCTTCAAGGTTCACTACCTATTCCACCAATTTCCACAAGATTCTTCTTTATATCCCGTAATAATCTCAGTGAAGAATTTGCAATTTGACATCACTGGTAATGCTAGATTTGGCAGGAAACAACTTGAAGGGAGCAATTTCGCAATGTTTGGGTAAATGTCAGTGGCGTCGAGGTTCTGGATATGCACCACAACAGTCTTTCAGGGACTCTTCCAACGACTTTTAGAATTGGAAGTACACTCAAAAGCTTCAACTTTCATGGCAATAAGCTGGAGGGGAAAATCCCACAATCCTTGATCAACTACAAACAACTCGAAGTTCTTGATTTAGGAGACAATCATCTCAACGACACATTCCCTGTGTGGTTGGGAACTCTGCCAAAGCTGAAAGTTCTAAGCTTGAGATCCAATAAATTGCATGGACCCATTAGAACTCTAACAACTGAAAACATGTGTCCTCAGCTTCAAATATTATATCTCTCCATAGCATATTTCATGCTTTCGAGTCGAAATTCCAATTGGCTTTCTAGGATTGCTGAAGAACTCGAATACAGAATCGTTATGAGAAGGCGAAAGAAGAAGCAAGGCCATCACAGAAGATGAAATAATTGAATTGGAGTTGTGTTAGAATCTCTCATAGACTCATAGCCATATTTAAACTTCTCAACATTGTAAGAAACTAAATAACAAAATCCCTTTTGATATGAAAAACAAAAACAATATCTCTCAGTTCAATATTCATGTCAAAATGTCTGACATTGAGTGTATGAATACATAGTCTGAATTCTCCAAAATACACTAAATATTTAATCGGATATGCTCGTATAGGATACTCAAATAAATACGTATCCAATACGTACCCGTTCCCTAGTCCAAACAAATCGTACAACTTCCTTATACATATATTATATTCTCTGTAACTAACTAGTTGTCTGTCTACCCAATAATACATACATCAACCAACAAGGTATTGGCTCCAAACCATGTTAAATGTACAAACTAACAGATCCTCTTTAGTCTGAAAGTGAAGTAGCTAAGGGAAATTATAAATCCAAGGACATCAGTATCCTCTGTTCTTTTGATAGAGACGATGAGTCGTCTTCCACGATCTGCATGGAGTGATAAGAGTAAGTCAAAAGACGCGACGCACCTTTTGTTATACATCAAGAGTTGATTGTCAATCAAACTAAGATAAGTCGAAGTAAGAAATTTCAAAAGGATTTAAGTTATACATCACTTGTAAAGAAATGTTACGCCGTCAATTCAATTCAACAGGTTATTGTAAGTTATTACTCTATTTTCCAGGTTATCATATCAGATTTGATGTAAGACGTTTCATGAAGAGCTGTCTTGTTTTAAAGGTCAACTTAGCACTGATTTCAACTCTTGGGATGATTATGAGAGATGCGATGCAGACATTAAGACGTCCAATAAAAAAAAAAAAAAACACAATAATGAAAACAAGCATTCACTTATCAAAAAAAGAGAAAGAAGAGCTAATGAAGGACGATCATCCACATAAACAGATCTCACTAAGCAATAGCAATAATATGTTCCGGTTATGGAAAAACAGATTGAAGCTAACCTTAAAGCCGGTTTTTTTGTATAATTCCTGGCCAGGTATGTTGTCTGCATTTACATGAACAAATAGCTGCTTCAAACCTGCTTGGAAATGCAAAAATAAGATTAGACATAGTTCAGCGAAAATTAATTACAAGGGATGGCAATTCTGAACTGCTAGATCATAATGAAGAGCACATTAAAAAGTTTAAAGCTGAAACAAGATACCTTCTAATGCAGCCATATCAGCAGCCAAATGTATTATATTTGAAGCAATACCCTGACGTCGAGCAAACTTTGCAACACAAACATTTGCAATGTATGCATACTTATGTGAATCAAAGGGTTCTTGATGTGCCATGACAACTGATAACCTTTTGATTTCCTGGAGACCATGAGAGGAAAAGGAATTCAGCAGGTTCAGAAAAATCTACTACACGCATTTACCTCCACTTCAACAGAGGGAAACAAAGTACAGTATAAGCTTTTCTTCTTCCTTTTTCTCCTATTGCAGAATTGAGACCTTACCCCTACCTTGGGAGGCAAAGAGGTTGTTTCCGATAAACCTCGACTCAAGGAAAAGCACATCAAAGCAGATCGAAAAGGAAATAACAAAAGTGAATAAATCATGGCAAAATACTATAGAATTAGAAAGTATGACGAAGCATTCAAAAATGGAATAGTAACTACAACAAAAATAAATACAAAGATGTAGGCATCCCCATTATTTTGAACATAGCAACATATGCAAAGTTGCAACATAATTGAATTCCTCTAGTCCAGGCCAACAGTTAAGCCCAATGACAGAATAAAAGAAGATGCATTTAGAAATCAACATTTATCTAAAAGTTTGCTTAAGTTGGTACCCCTGGGTATCTCTCCCTTTGTACAAATTTCCGGATGGACAGGTCCAACGTTCCCACAACACTGTTAAGTACTGTTCTTCTAACGTTCTTCTCTTCCTTTTTGACCTGAAACATTTGAAGGCTGAGGAATATCCAATATAAATATCAAACTTGAAAGAATAAATATCACACAACAATCATCTTACATGAAGGAAAACATCAAATTCTAAAGAATGAATATCACATAACAATCATTTTTTAAGTACATAGCAGAAGATCTTAAGCATGTTTGAAACTCAAAAAGACATTAAATTTTGCAGAAAGTAGAACTTGTTAAGAGGATATTAGCACTTGAAGAAACATCAGGCCACTGGCATAAAGTGGTGAAGTTTAATTGCTCACACCTCATGGGAGTACAAATCTTCTCATCAAAATTCAAAATGCACAGATACAATTGAACTTTTTATCTGATAGGTAGTCTAGCTGGTTCATGCTTTAAACAAAAAATTATTTTGCAGTTCTTGTGTTACTTCCTAGCCGGAATTCATCGACAACATCCAGCACAATCTATATGTATTCATTCTCACATTGGATGAAGGAATTGCTCAAAGGAGCAGATCCATTACCTCCTGTGTTTCCTATCTGCTGGAAACATCCAAGACCTAAGTGCTTTTACAGTTCTTAAAACAGAAAATAGGTGTTTGATTCAGAGGCAGTTAACTCATGTCCGAAAAGGAAATTAGTGAACACTCACCCAAATAGCCTGAAAAATGTTTCTTTTGCTCCAGATAACGTAATATAAGACACGTAAGTATTCAACACATTAATAGACATGAAGAGGCCTAGCAAAGGCCGCAGGAAAGTTGTTAGCATGGTTTGCCAGTCTTTATGCATTATGAAGCAGCCCCAGTTGTATGAGGTTCTTAGATTCCTTCAGCTTATGAACCAACACCCAAGTCACCAACTTTTTTGAAGCTATTTGCACATAATAGATCAGAACTGTGACTAGCACTGGCTATAGAGAAATTAGAGATGAGTCCCAATCATTTTTTTTAAATCTTCATCATTACTTTTTACCGCTAAAAATAGAACCTTAGATACTAATAAATTGGCACAGGCGAAATCAGATTAGATGCAAAGCACTTTATTTGAAATCAATGGTAAAATCAAAGCAATTCTGGAAGTTAGAGAGCCATCTAAATCCAAATCAACTATGATTAACCAGTTGCAACTTGTGCATACACAACACTAAGGAAGACCAGGAAAAATTGTCTAGAAGCCACTATACGTACCGCAACAAAACAAAAGCACTTCAAGCAATTTCCATCCTGACCAGAACATCTCCTCTTTAAAGCATAAAACTCCTGCACACAAATAGTGGAACAAAAAGAAAAGAAAATAAAAATGAGGGTTTAACCAATACTAGCGGTAGAAACTAGAACAACATATGATGATGAATATTTATGTAAACGGAAGAAGAACACTATCACAAAGGTGTTGTTGCTAGTACCAAATATATGTCATTTGCCAAATTTGAACATGTATAATTAAATGCAAGCTCATCAACCATGTGAAACACATTTTCCCAAAATTAAAACTACAACTGTTGTCCTAATAACAATCCTAGAAAAATACAATATCATTTATAGGCATTGAGCTTCGATGTTAAATGAGACCTATAATCCCAAATGCTAAATATACACTATTCAAAGTAGGCAAGGATCTGTTTTTGCTCTTTTGTCAAGTGTTAATACTAAGTACAGAAGTCACTAAACCAATGCCAGAAACATGAGTATGCAAGCTCATAATCTTACATGTGAATTTTTCCTAAAGCTTTAACAGAAACAAGCTTCTTCCAGCGGAGAATAGAACTTCCATTTGTCTTCTACTCCATGTGTTGAGCGCTTTTTGCCTTGCTTAATGTGCGCTTTGCCATTAAAGTGCACATTTTATTTACGGTTTTACGCTTAAAGCCCCAATAGACCTTAGAGTTTTTGTGCACTTGTTGCTTTTGATAACATTGTATAAACCTCAAGCTGGCATGAGAAGAGTAAGTCTTTGAGCTCTCACCCTATATGTGTTTCACTGATAAACATGTGAGGGCTCACTGAACTAATTACTAACTGGCCAGCCTAAAGATATAGATTAAAGTATGATAGGACAGACCACTGTGGGAAAGCCCTGAGACGGGGAAATATTTTAAAACAACTTTATGTGATTCTACTGAGCTGTAGGGAAAAGGGGGGATATATTAGATGGTAAGATCTCAACTTCAACAAATAATATTTTAACTGCTAACAAACAAAAAGTTTTTTACTGCAACTCACCTGTTCGGCATACTTTCTTTTATATGCATCATGATGCCTAAAATTAGCAAAAGTACAGTTAATATTTACCATATAACAACTCAGACTTACGTAGAGAAAACAATTTTTAAACTAGTCCTAATTATAAGAGGGATAGGTGATACGTGTGAGCTCTAACCTCATATAGGAGACAGATTCCCAATGAGCTTCTGCTCGTAGCCAGGCTGCTGTCTGCCATTGACAGTAAGACAGAGGAACAAGAAAATCTGAAATACATTTAGAAAGAGTAACAAAGGATAGCCATGAAATTATTCTTTAAAAGCAGTAGAACAAACCCAATATTCTTCATCCAGCACAGCCTCACGAGCAATGAAACGACCAAAGTTTCGCCTTTGCAATCCAGAGTACCCATCATCAGTTTGCTGAAGCCGGTTAAAAGCTAGCTCAGGTAACTTTGCATTGTCCTGCTTTGACAGGGATGAGTGCCTGATCCTTTGGTCATTATTGCAATGTACTTCAATATTTTTCCATCTATCATATGAAACGGGAAAAGCCTCCCTGGGAGCAGATTGGATGCCATCAGAGAGAAGAAATGCAGAAGTTAGATGGTATTTGAGATGCCAAAAAGAAAAATAACTCAATAATTTTTTGTCTTTCATAGGGTGAAAAAGAAAATACATTTAGAATTTAAGCTTCTTTCTGGCATGTTCTTGACGATAAAATTATCCTCATGAACAAATTAAGAGTTTTTTACATTCATTATGCAATTGTTCAATAATGCATCGAACTAGTATCAAGCATTTAAACAAATGGTCCAGGGCCGAACCTTAATTATATGGAAACACAAAAGAAAAGAACTTTACTACCATTCTGTTTGTAATCTGGTTAACCCAAAAAAGAAAAAAAAAACAACTTTATACACGAGCAAAGTACCAAGTTTAAGAAAACCATTAGCTTCATATATATCCCACAAATTTGATTTGGTTATTAAGTTAATTCCAAACTAGCTAGGGTACTCTATATAAATCTTCTATGAATATTCAACTCCACTGGACTCATTTCATTCAGAATCACAAATAAAAGAACCAACATCATTTTCATGCAACCCTTTGAAGGAATACCAAGTTCGGGAAAGCCATTAGCTTCACATATATCCACCAATTCAATTTGAGTATTGAGTAAATCCCAAACTAGTTTAGGTCAGCTATATAATTCTTCTATATCTATTCCACATTTCTACTCCACCTAATTTATTTCATTCAGAATCACAAATAAAATTACATGCAACACTTTCAAGGAATACCAAGTTTGAGAACACCATTAGCTTCATATATATCCACCAATTCATCTGTTTTAAATAAATCCCAAACTAGTTTTGGTCATCTATATAAATCTTATATTTTCTATTCCACATCTCCACTCCACTTCACCAACTTCCTCCTGAATCACAAATAAAAGAACCGCCTTTATGCAACCCCCCAAAGGAATACCAAGACTAGATTTGAGAACACCACTAGCTTCATATATATACACAGCAATCCTATTAGGGTATTACGTAAATCCCAAACTAGTTTGGGTCAGCTATCAACGGAAGCCTTGGAGCAACAGCAAAGTATGAAGTTGTCTCTGTAACCTATAGGTCATGTGTTCAAGGTAGGCTGCCTACATCACACCCCTTAGGATGCAGCCCTTCTCTGGACCTATGTGAATGCAGGATGCTTAGTGCACCGGGTTGTCCTTTAATTGGGGTCAGCTACATAAATCTTCTATATCTAGTCCACATTTTCACTCCACTTCACCAACTTCCTCCAAAATCACAAATAAAAGAACCACCTTTATGCAACCCCTCAAAGAAATACCAAGATTAGATTTGAGAACACCACTAGCTTCATATATATACACACCACTCCTATTTGGGTATTACATAAATCCCAAACTAGTTTGGATCAGCTATGAAAGGGAGCCTTGGAGCAACAATAAAGTACAAAGTTGTCTCTGCGACCTATAGGTCACGCATTCGAGCTGTACAATCAAACACATCACACCCCTTATGGGGCTTCTCTAGACCTGCGTGAATGCGGGATGCTTATTGCACCGGGCTATCTATTCCACTCCATTGAGCCCATTTCAGGATAAAAAATAACAGGAACAAAAAAAAAAACCATTAAGATCATATATATCCATCAATTTGATTTGGGTATTAAGTAAATCACAAACTAATTGGGGTCAGCCAAATAAATATCCTATACCCATTTCATTCAAAATCACAAATAAAAGAACCAACTCTATTCAAGTAAATCACAAATTAATTGAGGTGGGGCTAAGCAAATCCTCTATATCTAATATATTAGGAACAAATTCCAAACAAAACATCATAGTTACCTGCTAAAAATGTCGACAACAAAAAGGGGTTCATATTTCCCTTGTTTAGAAAATACCCAAGTGAATTGAGGTTGTTGAATCTTGAATTGAGGCAAGAATACACTTCTCAGCTCCATTTTTTCCTTCTTCTCCCTTTTCTTGCTGAATCACATGAGAAAAATTCAATCTTTTTGTTCTGTAAGAGCCTAAAATGCGGAAAATGGAGAATTGAAATGGTCAACAATGTCCAACTTTATCCACTTTCCTAATTTAGTAGGGTTCATTTTTGGGTCCCACAAAATGACATTTAATCCAATCCACATTTTTCCTAAAAAAAATTGATTTAATACGTCAATAGTTAAGTTAATCATATAAAAAAAAATGTTAATTTTATCACTTATTGAGAAAAATGTATATAGTTAAAGAATACAATATATTTTATGTGATCAACGTAACTATCTAATTATAGACGAATCAAATTTGAGAATACACGAGAAAACACTATCAAAATTTGAATTGAAAGTGTCTAATTAGAATATTTTATTAGAAGTTGAGGTGTTCGGTTAGAATAAGACTTAGACTTAGTTCATATGTCTTAAATGAAATACTCTAACAAATACAAGGATTTGGCTATGTAATAAGTCGCATTATTAGATCGGGTGTGGCGTGGTGAGATTGCTTTTTTTCAATTAAATTTTTTGCGTTTGAATTATTTGAGAATAATAAAACTTCGATAAAGAGTATTTCCCTCAAAGAGAACTTATGAAACATATGTGACATAAATTTGAATTAATCGAGCGACTAATAAATTGTATTTGACGAAAATAAAAATAGCAAAAATTGAACTTACGGGAAAGTATAAATTAAAAAAGAATTTAGAAAGATAAATTAAAAAATAATTTAGAAAGTTTTTAATATAGGCATCATTAAATTAAATTAAATATATATATAATATATTCGCTCATCATACATAATTCGATTTCCTCTTCTTTCTTATGTCCGTAGGTCAGTCTATTCGACTTTTTCTTGTAAATCCTCTCTTTTTCCGCTTTTGACTATGATTGGGCCCTGCAGTGGTAGAACCTAGTGAACCAGACCTACTGCTTGCCTTTCTTTCTGGAGACTTATTTAATTATATAAGATATTCAATTTGTGGAGTTGATTGTGGAATTGAATAGAGAATTGGGTCAAGGAACTTCCTTTTTTTTTGCTTACCCTTCATAGTCATAGAATGACTCTCTTTATATATCTTATGCTTACGAAATGAAGCCCGACCTCCTGAATAAAGGCCAAAAACTAATTGGTAATTGGATGTGCGACAGAATTCCACCAAAAGGAGAATGTCATATAAATCAAAATTAGCTTTTTTTATATATAAATATAATAAATTAAATATTAATATTAAAAGGTAAACTAAGTCTGTCTAATTTAGCCTGGTCTCTCAAGTTTTTATTTAATGTTCATTTGATTCAATCAAGTCATATGTTAACCAAAACCTAAAAGGCAAAAGAGCCATCAATAAAGCATTGGATCGAATTCTTCTTTGGTATTAACGTAATAGCTATGACTAGTCATCAACTTTCGGAAAAGAGCCAGAAGAAAGAAAACACATATAGTTATCATCAGAAGAAGGAAATTTTGCAATTTTACAAAAGTATTCTCAACCAGTATTTGAACATTGAAACAAAAGTTACATGAAGAGAATAATTTACATGCATTGGTTTTGTATACTTTCAATAATAATAATAATAATAATTGAATTAAATTCTTGATGGAATAAGTGGAGTTGAATTTTGCAGAAAAGCACTAGCAGCTGCAACTCCACTACCAAACTTCACTGGATAACCAATATCCTTAAGTACCATTTCAACTCCAGCAAGACATCCCAATAGTTGCAACTACAAAAAAAATAATATTATGTAATAATAATTAAAAGAGACCGTTAATGTATCAGACTCAACCCTATCTTTCACAGCATGCATTCCCATCTGTGTCGAAAATAGTAAAATAAAAGGATTAGTCATCCGGTTCGTTTAATGTGACGGTGTTTGACTAGACATATACGAGTTTCATTTGTTAGTTTTACTTGTATAAGGGGGTGGAGGTAGATGCCTAGATAAGGGTTGAATCGAATTAAGTAGCTTTTCCTGAAACAATGCATTTGTATAGAAGAAATTCATTAAATATGTACACGTTAGATTTAGAACTAAGTTGTTAGTACTTATTGAAATCATGGTTCCTCCTCTGAGTAGTGATGAAGGAAGAGTATCAAGTAGTAGTTGAAAATATAGGCGGATGCAGCGCATTGATGTGTCGGGTTCATTTGAACCCGCTATTTTTAACGCGGAGCATAAATTTATGTAGAAATGAGCCCATAGCACATACATTAACTGTTTGATGATGATGTTATGCTTTTATTTTAGTTAGTATATAGTTGAAACCTATGTTGCTTGGACTCTCTAAAAATGTTGTCACACCCATGTTGGACCCTCCAAACTATACTACTTTTGGAGGATCCGACACCCATCTAGTGTCATTTTTGAGAGTCCGAGCAGCATAGGTTGAAACAGACCTTAACTTGGATGATTAAGAGTATCTGGGGCCAATAGACTAACAAACCAAAAGCTCATGCATAGTAGCAATCACATACTCAAAAATGATCCTGATTTTTTTTTAAAAAAATGTTCTTGCATGCCTTACGTGCTTGAGGAATGAGATCGCGTAATCTTCACAAAATGCGCGATCAAAATAAGACATGTTATCTGCAATAAAGAGAATGTTACCTCATTCAAGTTTCCAAGATGTCCTATTCTGAAAACCTTTCCTGCAACTTTGTTTAGGCCGAGACCTAAGCTTAAGTTGTATCGCTTCCATGCCCTTTTCACGATTTCAGAACTTTCGATGTGTGGAGGAACAACAACGGCTGTGACTGTATCACTGAACCATTCCTCCTTCTGAGTACAGTTCTTCAAGCCCCATGCCTCCACAGCAAGTCTGCATTAAAAAAATTACAGATCATTTCTCCGTTTCAAGAATGAATCTCCAATTATGTATGCTATGAAGTTGAAAATTTTGTTACTAACAGAGGTTTTACTTTTACCTTGTTGCTTTGCCAAGGCGAGCGTGTCTTGCAATCACATTATCAAGGCCTTCCTCGAAAAGAAGGTCGAGAGCTGCTCTCAGACCATACAATAGTTGGATGGAAGGAGTATACGGCCAATAAGTTCCCAGCTTGTAGAACTTAAGGTAATCGCTCCAGTCGAAGAAAACTCTAACTGATTTTGCAGTTTTGCTGGCCTCAAGAGCCTTGGGGCTAGCACAAACTATCCCGAGCCCCGTGGGAAGGGAAAGTGCTTTCTGGGAACCAGTAAGTGCCACATCTACACCCCATTCATCCATACGAAAATCAAGTGCACAAATTGAGGACACTCCATCGACAAGGAAGAGGGCAGGATGCTGGTAATGATCTGGCAGGCATCGACAGAAACAAGCACGGAACTTCAGAGATAGTGAATTTCATACATACTTTTCATTATCTGAATCCAAATTTTCGAAGAAAAAATGTCATAGTTTAGATATATTACCGAGTATTTTCCTTACAGTAGCCAAGTTGTTGGTAACTCCAGTAGCTGTCTCGTTATGCACAATGCAAATCGCCTTGATGGTATGCGACCTATCTTCTGCAATTTTCGAGGCCAAAACCTCAAGATTTGCACCTTGGCCCCAATCACTCTCAACAACATCAACGTCAAAGTTGAGTCGTTTCTGTTGATCAATCCAAAGCAGACTGAACTGACCAATGAGGAACGATACAGTTCTATCACCAGGAGACAACGTGTTCGTGAGTGCACTTTCCCATGCACCAGTTCCTGCCACATGGAAACAATATGAAGTTTGGCCATCACAAGTTCGACAGTTGAGCCACAAGAACTACTTAAAATTATACGTTCATCGATGTTGCTGCAGATATTATTGCAATGCCATCATCTTTTGTTTATTGTTATAACAGAAGATGGACAAGATCAATTTGAAAAGACTCATCAAAATACAACAACAGAAGACTATGCCTCAGTCACAAGCAAATTGAGGTCGGCTGTATGAATCATACTACTCATGTTGCTCCATTCAAGCTCATCTCAACTCAATATGATATAACATTAGACGTTCACTTAAGTTTTTATTGACATATAAATCTCTGACAGGACTAAATGAGTCCTTAAGAATATTGAACCTAAAGCACAAGTACTGACATAACTAAGGCTTAATCTCAAACTGTTTGGTATTGCCTATATAGATCTTTTTCTTCAAATTTGTCCTATTTCACAGGCAAAAGATTCATCTTAATGCTAAAATAAGATCTTATCTTGTCATTTTTAACTCCTACGGGGATAATCAAGACGACTAAAACCAAAGCAACTTGTATTTCCCCTGTCAGGAAAATTGAAATAAATAGCAAACTATACCAAACCAAACTCGTTCGGATGCAAATAACAAGACAATAAAGAGTAAGATACCTGTAGTTGGGAACAGAAATGGAGTTCCACTAGTAGTCTTGAAAATCTTCTTCACATCCTCAAGCAAGGTCTTTGTGAGGGCTGGAACAGCCGGGGACCTGTAATCTTCGTTGTTTCGGTTCATAGCACGTAGAACTTGTTCCGGGATATTAACAGGTCCTGGAACAAACAAATGGTTCCTTCCAGGTCCATTAACATAGTCCATTTTCTCCCCCTTCACAAATTCGCCTTATTCCTTCAATATATCCACATTAAAAAAAATTCCAATTACTACACAATTTCTACAAAACAAAACAAAAGGCCAAATAGGAATTACAAGAAAAACAAATGATTTACCACTTGCATTGCTAGAACAGAACACTAAATAACTACATTTTTTCTTATAACGATGGTGTCTGAGCCACCTTGTGTTCACTTTGACTATTCCATCAGTTCAAACTTTGTTTTCTATAGTGTTTCACTCACTTCATTAACCGCTAGCCACATCCTACGATCAACATTCAATTCTCCGTTTCTCCTTTAATTTCAACAAAGAAAAGACTCATTTTTTTCCCACTAATTGACTCAGTTAAGCATTTTGCACAATATCAGCATAGATGTTAGGTAATTAATAATGAAAATGTCCAGTACTGCTAAAGTAATGTAAAATTAACATATTATATCCAGTCAAACACTATTACATAAAACAAGATGGCACAAGTTATACAATAACATATATGTATAATACGAGTTTAAATATACCCGATAATAAAAAAGTTACACTGTCAGTATACTCAACTCAACCTGTTATAGCATGTTATTACTCTATTTTTACGATATCAGACAATCATACTCAACTTCTTGTTATATTTGAACTTAATATTTACTCTCATAAGTGCACATAACATAAATAACAATAACATACTCGAATAATCCCACAAGTGCGTTCATGAGAGAGTGGTGTGTACGCAGTCTTACCCCTACCTTGTGAAGATAGAGAGATAGTCTTTGATAAAGCCTCAATTCAAGTAAAGCATAACAAAATCAAGTACGAAAAACATAGTAGTGAAGCAGTCATGTTGAACATAGAGAAGAAAACAATAGCGAAAATAAATACTAAAATAACCAAAGCAAAGAAAAACAAGAGGTAATAATAAAATAGGAGAGTAATAATAACAGTACTGATAAGGAAAACTAGACAACGTTCGACTACCTACTACTCTTCTACCATAATCCTCTATCTACGGTCATTTACTCGATAACCTGCAAACGTACCTCTCCTCAATACTTCTTCAACCTACCTCTACCTCTCCTCATACTCATCATAACCAACTTCTAAGTGCTTATAACATAAACTTGTAAAACATACACTCAATACAATTTCTCAACAAAAGATGTTCAACTAACTACCTTTCACTAGGCAACTCGTTGTAGGTAAAAATTAACAATTATAACGACAGTGCATATAACATAAACTCATATATACACATGCATAAATATATATATATATATATGAAGTAAGAAGAGACTATGTACCTGAAATGCAGTTATAATAAGTATAACAGGCTCAGAGAAGAGCAGAGAAGCAAAGCCAAATGGAAATATGAAAAGTTCAAAGCAACAAATACAAATTCTTATACCACTCAACTCTCTATGTAGGTCCCACTTTGGAGTTGACGTGGCAGATAAGTGACTTGCGTGGATGCTAATCCTGTGGCTTAAAAAATAGTGAATTTTGATTCGTCCAATTTTATTTTATTTTTTCGGTTTATTTACTTCTAAAAAACCATAATTTTTGTCTCAAATATTTAAAGAAAAAGATCATTCTATTATTAATAACTTATTTATTATAAAGTTGTTTTGTATAATAACGATAACATGCTCCGTGTAATCTCATAAGTAGGGTCTAAAAAGAGTGGCGTGTACACGGTCTTGGTCCCATCTTGTGAATTTAGAAATGTCGTTTCCAATAGATTTTTAGCTCAATTGAAGTGTATAAAAACCAAGTATGAAGAAGAAAATTGAATTATACCTGAGACAATTATTTACATATGTATTTATCTTTTTGAGACATAGAATAATTTTTAAAAAGAATATTTTCAAAATAACAAAATATAGAAAGAAAGTAATTAATGGTTTAAGAATAATCCAAATGTGGACCTCTCCACAATTTGAGGCAATAGCAAAGCACCACACGTCTCCTCTCTTCCTCACTCATCTTCTTAGTCGCACTCGATATTTATATTAAATTAAATAATTGAATTTTAAATTTTCTATTTTACTTTATTTAGATACAAATATTTATCACTTGTTTTAAATAACAAAATTTAAAAATCGTTTTTTCTTTCTTAAATCCTGCATTCAGTTAAAAGATATCACGTAAATTGAGACGAAGAATATAATATGTGGAGAAAAAAAATGAAAGAGCTTATCAAGATGGCTAGAGAACACCTCGTGATGAAAAATAAAAAGAAAAGCCATATTATTATTACTTTTACTCACAAGAGCATAATACAGGACCACATAAATATTTAATTTAGTGTATAAGGTTGAGAAAGAATTTGTGAAAAGATAAGATGATAAAAAGGCCTATATGAACCACTCCCTCATTTGTGGAAAACAATAGCTATACCTAGCAATTTTCATATATTTTTGTTATCTTCTTACTTTCCTTTTCATTGATTTGTTTTTGTTTCTATATTTTAGCCATTTGTTCTAATGTCTCATCCAAATTATGTCTTTATTTAAAAAAAAAACTGGCCTTGCACCCTTTAGGTAAGTGGTCAAAATCAATCATGTTAAGTCGCGATAGCCAGTGTTAACATGATGCCTTAATAGATACTCGATAGATTTGTTGAGACACATGCAAGTTGAATAAAACATAACTGTTGTAAAATAGAGTATTTCGCGCTTACCTTTGCTCCCAAAAAAATGTCTTAGTTTAACTAGTGAAATGAAGAGAAGTTTTCCTAACTAAGTCCAACTTATAATGCTATAGAAAGAAAGATGGGAGTCTGACTCAATAAAGGTACATAATAGAGATATTGCGGATTACGATACAATAACTATGTCTCAG
The DNA here is from genome assembly GCA_035578085.1 of Solanum pinnatisectum. Classification (NCBI taxonomy): domain Eukaryota; kingdom Viridiplantae; phylum Streptophyta; class Magnoliopsida; order Solanales; family Solanaceae; genus Solanum; species Solanum pinnatisectum. The sequence goes on from CM069087.1 coordinate 675,953, forward strand.
TTCCAAATAAGTTGGAATCGTTTATGTGAATCATCACTTTGCCATGAGCTTTCTTTGCTTTAATTTCCTTGTAACTTTTACCTCTTTCTGGCAAGGGAAATGAGAAAATGACAGTCCAAATAGAGGAAAAGCTTCCAAAACCTCCATTTCAAAAATACTCAATTGCAACATCTACACATACCAGATTGATAGTTTCCTTTGGGCAAAGGCCCTCAGGTGCGCGTAAAGTCTTATTGTCTTGACATGAACAAAAGGAAGGTATCTTTTGCCTACGCCTTTTGCATTGTTGTTATCAGAAGGTAACATAATAAGGGAACGTAAACAGGCTACAAGACAGCAGAAAGAAAAGAAGAAGAAATTAGACAGGAGTAAACGAAGATAACAACAACATACCCAGTGAAATCTCACAAGTGGTGTCTAGGGAGGGTAGGGTGTACACAGAACTTACACCTACCTCGTAGATGTAGAGAAGTTGTTTCCGAGGGACCCTTGGCTCAAGTGCAGCAAATCAAAATAGTTATGAAAAGGGAAAACTGACGGTGAAGAAAACATGACAACTCATAAGGAAAGCAATATATAGCAAACACAAAACACAAATAGATGAAGATATCACCCCAAAATTTATTTGCATAAAGTGACTTCAATCCCCTTTATATCCTTTGTAAAGAAGTAACTTCAGGTAAATCAACAACAGCCGGTTTAACATAACACATTTCCGGGCATTATACCAGACTGAGAGGGGTGAAATCTTCCAGAGGAGTACTACAATGTTATAAGAAAGAAAAAAAAAAGATAGCAAGATAATCCACTACCAAAACGGACAACACACTGTATAATTTCTGACTTCAGCATAGCATACTTGGTAACATCTTTCACCAAATTGTCCCAGCTTGATTATTCATTGGAAGTAATCATTGGAACAATGGAATTATCAACCAATGAGAGCCATTCCGGATCTGTCCACGGCCTGAAGGCTCCTTTTTGTGTGAGATTCTAGCAACCACAAAAGAACAATCATGGAGTTTATATGTTGTAAAACTAAATGTGTCAAGTACTAAAAATGTGATGAACAGAACATAGTAAGAAGCAGAGATATTGTCTCAGATATGGGATATTGTAATTGCTGTTTAAATAAAAAGTACGGAATTTATGTCTCATCAATCCATCAGAACAACATTCCTCAGACTAGACGAATGAGATCAATGCTCAAGTCACTCTTATAATAGTTGCACCCAACTAGCATGCGAATATGAAAGTTAAGTTGTTTTAAAAGCTTCAATTGGATTCTAACAGAAACCAAAAAGAAAAAAAGGTTAGCTTCAATTGGATCAAGTTACCAATTATCAGAACATTATTGTTCTGCGAGTCACGTGAAAGTTTGAATATAGGTAAATTAAAAAGTCAGACAAGATGCCAAAAGCAATGATGTTTTGTCTTATATCAGCATACTTAATACAACAACAATAACAAACCTAGTGTAATCCCACAAGTGGAGTTTGGGGAGGGTAGAGTATATGCAAACCTTACCCCTACCTTTGAGAAGGTAGAGAAGTTGTTTCCAAAACATATCAGCATACTGAATGTTTTCATAAATTAAAATTTAATCTAACAATAACGCCAACTTATTAGCTTACATAGCAAGTTACTAAAATTGATTATCTTGACAACAATCAAGGATAATGAATCTGGCTTTGGCTACAAAAGTACTCTATGGGATACTTCATTATACTGTCACTGGTGGATGCATCAACTGATCTGATCATTACGTTTTTTTTAATGAAGTTGTTTGCTGGCATCAAGTTGTGCAACACTCAGCCTAAGGAGCTAACCAGAAAAACAAAAAAAGTGTGGGGAATTAAGCTTAGAGTAAGTGCACTCACGAAGTCAAATGAGACACAACTCAAGATGGAATTTCAACTAAGCAAAATTACTTACTAACGAGGTCAGATGAATATAATATGTTACTTACTATTAATAAAAGGATTATGTTGTTAATTGCTTTCTCCAGAAATCTAACTGGACTAGCAATTATACAATTGTGAAGTGTGTTAAGCCGTGTATTTAAAATGGATGTCCATAAAACAATTTCTTTTTATATTGATCAGTTATTCCGGAAGTCATTGTAAGTGTATTCCCAAGGTCACTGAGCAAGGAAGCTCCAGATGTTTTTGGATGGGCGGCTACCGTACAAGGAGGGGGAGGGGGGGCAGCATGCGTGGTGGTGTTGGCCCTAGAGGATGTTGCCATGTCGGAGGACGCACGAGGCAATGAAGTGAGGGGAGATATGATGCATGCTCCCTATCAAAAAGGGAGATTATGATGTATGCTGTAGACATGACGAACAAATGTAGGCGGCCAAGAAGTCCAGCCAAAGGAATGCATTACACAATTCATTATTCAAAATATGAGCAACTCACCTGTAACCAAAAGAAAAAACCGCGCAAGATGTTTAGCTGTTTTATGTTGTCGTTGTCAACTTCTTTAAGTTTTTCATGAAGGTCTGCAGGTTTAAAGTGGACAATCAATACATAATGCATTTACAGTGAAACTTAAATAACGATTGACAGAAGCACAGAGATCAAATGCTGTTTATAGTAAAAAAAACTGCAGAGAATACAGAGAAAAAGTGCCCAAGAAAATTAAAGTCAAGGCAAAGCATGGTTGGATGGAATTAGCTTTTGGACAATTTTAATCAAACTAACTACTAAGGCTTCCTCTATCAATGTATATGTTAAGCGAATCAAAACAGCAAAATTAGGTGAAAAACGCAAAAAAAACTCTAAGGTATGTTGAGGCATTAAGCGCAAATAAAGCATGGGCTTTGATGAAGGAAGGTGCAAATGCAGAAAACAATAAAATATGTAGTCCAAGACTAATAACTATAAGTATGAAAAACAATATATGGACAGAGAAACTGGACAAAGAAATAAGATAAAGTGAAATGTCAAGAATTATGCTTATTGCCAAGGAATGTCTTAGAGCCTTGATGATGACATTGAAGCGCCCGCTAAATGAAGTGAAGCGCTGAACATGTTTTGCACCTCACTTTTTAGGGCTTGAGTGCTTTTTAAGTGCACCTGTGACAACAGTAACCTCACTTTAGATTGATAATTATTTTAGCCGGCTCATGCATAAACATTCAATTTGAGATAATGTATTATTAGTGACCATCCTATATGCTAAAGTTAGAACTTTAACAAAATTTGATGCTTAATACTTCTACTAACTAGCATATTTGCCCTCTCCCCAAGACAAATTACTTGAGTTTTGAAAGATTAAAGCATTTTGCCAAATACATAAAAATTAAAGTCATCTTATTCAGTAATTTGTCTTCGTTTCTTCTTTTTTCTTGAAACTGGTAAGATTGTATTCTTCAGCATTAAGGGCATGCTGGTCACCACCAAAACGTGTCAGTTACAAGCTTCCTATCAAATCTACAATCTGGTATGTATCTACTATACACAACTGTTTACACCAAAAAAGTAAGGATACTATACAATTCCATTTGACCTTGTGAATGGAATTGGATCTATCTTCAAAACATCTACCATTCCTTTCCTTCCAAACTGACCACCATATACATGATGGTACTACATGATGGTACTAACCTCCACCATATAAATTCCAGACTTGCTTGGTAAAGTCACAATGCAAGAAAAGGTGGTTGATTGTTTCTCCTGTCAAATTGCACAAAAAGCATCTGGGAACCAGTTGTCTACCCTTCTTCTGTAATACTTCCTGTGTTAAACAAGCCCTCTTTATCACTAGCCAAGTGAAACATTTCACTTTTGTAGGAATGTCCCCCTTCCAAAAATAGTTCCATTGATGCTTTGGGTCTCCAGCCATCAGTTGGAGACCTCTTCTGAATTTGTCTTCATTTCTTATTTAAGAGTTTCAAAAGATATAAATTTCAAAAGGCGCGAATAATGATTTTTAACAAAATAGTTATCCTTTTTTTGAAATTTCATGCATAAAAACTTTTTTAGTTATAATTTTAATATGTCTGTAATAATTATATTTTAATACACTTATTTATGGATATGGCCGAGGGTTTATCAGAAACATCCTCTCTATCTTCTCAAGGAAGGTGTAAACACTGGGTTTGTTGTTGTTGTTAGTTATGGATATACCTCATAGGGGGTGTAAGTATAGAATTTCAATAATATAGGGGTTATAAGTGTTTCATTTTAAAATACAGGGGATGTATCTGAAACTGAGTCATATTACAAGGATGTTTTAGTGCAATTAACTCAATATTAAACTATTGGTTGTTTGAGGTCTGACTCTGAAACAATAGTCAAGAATAATTCCACACCTTCGCTGGAATGAGAGTAAATTTATGCCAAGGGTAGCAGAAAAGAGTTCCACAAATCTTGCAGTAATTTGAATCTTAAAAAAAAACACCTAAGTTTAAAAGAAATTACACTGAGTTTTGGTTGGTTGGTATTTTTTCCTAATAACTATGTTACTTCATAATACATTCTAATATTTGTTCTTCTTTTCAGTTGACATAAAATCTTGCAATAGCAACTGAGAAATAATATACTGAGGTTCAGGGGCTGAAGAATTTAAATTGTTTGAAAAATTTAGAAAGGAAAATTGTTATCGAAAAGAAAATTAACATAATAATGTGTACACATCAGGAGGGAATGAGTTCAGCAACTGATTACAACCATTTGACGAACAAATTTGCAAATATTCCAAAAAGTCAGAATGTCTATGGACAAGACACTGGTTGAAATGCACCGTTGGGACCAGGCAAGGAGGACCGGAGGAGTACACCACTTTGAAACGTAAGGCAAACCATATCATCAATGCATAAAATATTTAACATGTTTAGCTCACCTTTATAATGATCCAAATATGATTTTCCCAACCGCCTCGACGAGTAAAATTTCCCATTACGCAAGTCCATATCCTTTAGAGTAGGCTTTCTACTTTTGACAGCTTTCCACAATCCGATATATTCCTTTTGATCGTAAGGCCTCTCAAGAAGAGCCTTGACATTCCACCAAAAATCAGAACGCACAGTTTTCCTTGGGAAGCTATCCTCAACCTTAATATTCATTGTATCATCAATATATAAGCATCACAACAAAATATTTCCAGAAACTTCAAATTAACTAAGAAAGAAAGCAGGCGTAGGAAGGACAAAATAAAATGGGGAGGAGAAGCAGAGAATGGAGGATCATACATTTTCACAGTGTTTTGATAAAGAAGCTTCCACAGGATTAGAGTCTCCTTCCTTTCCAAATGTACAATCACCACTGACAACTATTTGAAGATCTTCGTCAGCAGCCTCGCATTCAAATTTGTTACCCCTTTTAAATGAGACTTCATCTACACCAGCTATCTCTTCTTTGACAGTGACATCTACTGATTTTCTCCCAGCTACATCTTCGTTTAAAGGGGCATCTGCTAATTTTCTCCTTTTTCGGCCCGCCTGCTTTTTGTTTGATCCTTTCCTTTTCTCACTGTTTCCCTGCCTCTTGAATGCATCATTTCCCTTCGTGCTATTTTTCTGGCTTGTAAGCCCCTTTTTCTTCTTTTTCTTTGGAGATAGAGTATCAGAGAGCTCATGTGTCATATCTATGTCTCCCACAGATATATTGCTATCATTTTCCAGGACAGACGTTGATGATTTCTTACTTTTTAGATTATATTTCCTCATAAATGAGGGTGTCGTGCTCCAATTCTTACATATAAATTTCTCCAAAAGATAGGAATAGTCTTCATCTATATCAGCTCCCTCTTCTTTGGTAGTAACTTTAGCTGATTTTCTCCCTTTCCCTTTCTTCTGATCCTTATTTGATCTATTCTTCATCTCACCCTTCTGACGCCTCTTGCATTCACCATTCTCCCCCAAGCTAGGCTTCTGGCTCGTAAGCCCTCTTTCCATCGGAGTAACAGGATCAGAAGGCTCAAATATCGCATTGTTGTCTCCTGCAGATATATTATCATCATTTTCCAGGACAACTCTTGAAAATGGCTGACTTTCTACTTTATCTTTGCAACTGACATTACCTAAATCCTCCTCATCCCCAGAACCCTGCTGTTTTCTCCGTCCTAAATATTCTAACTCTCCATCAGATCCATCCTCTTTCTCAAACTCTACGAACACAGGAAACCCAACACTTCTATCAATTTTAACCATATATGAGTTCCCATTTGGTTTAGCATTAGACAAAAACTTCTTGTAGTCTGGATCAATATCCTCATCCTCGTCTTCATCATCCTCATACTCATTCACATCCTCATCCATGTCATAATTAAACCTATCTCTAGCAACAGCGGGACCTTCCTTTCCGCCTTCATTTGTGCAACACTTAGACTCTTCATCATAGTCAAGGAGAAGCATCAAATACTGTACATAATCTTCATCAATATTCCTAGTTTTTCTAATCTGCCTTTTGAAACGAAAAATATCACTATTTTCAAACTCTGATTCCTTATTCCAAGAGTATGCCCTCTTTCTCCCTAAACGGGATATGTCAAACAAAATATCACAGCCCTCCAATCCCCGTCGCACCATTTTAATGGGATTCAGATTTACTAGCAAACAGATCAGAGAAACAACTTCACTCCTATACCCTACTTATCCCCACATCCACAGACAAACAAATCAATTACTACCTTTCTTGAAGCTTCTTACAGTCCATTATCAAGACATTTTCTGAAAAAATGATTAGAGGCAAAAGAAAAGGAATATACTCAATGTAACTTGTCAAAAAGTATTTGTACCAAAAAAAAAAAAAAAGGAAGGCCTACCCCGTACATGAAATGAAATACTCCCCAGGGTAGAAGGGCGGGCATATATTATCAGCAACTTTTCCTTTGGATTTATGCAAAGAGGTTGTTTCCATGCATTGAACACATAACCTGCATGTAACCAAAGGAGCAACTTCGTAATTGTGCCAATGTATGTTATGTACTAAAAATATTAACCATAACTAAAATAATTGAATTTTTACATTCACACGCATCTGAAATTATAAGAATTTGTAAGTTGTTAAAAGTTCCATAAAATCCAACTGAAATATCATTGTTGAAGGGGAAAAGAGACGGCTTTTAATACAAATCCATGAATTAACTCACTGTGAATGAAAATTGAAACATACAGCCAAAAAGAGTGAAAATGTAGCTGAAACATATAGCAAAAAAGAGCAAGATCAAAGCTAAGACAAAGAAAGGGCATAACTTGATTGGCTGCTAAGCTTTAGACGGGTTGTTCGCCTCAATGATTCCGTTAAAAACCAAGATTTTCAATACCCAGAAAACCCAAATACATATAATACAATGTATATCACTTAACAGAACTTATACAATTCCATGAATTAACTCACCATGAATGGAAATTGAAACATATAACAAAAAGAGTGAAAAATTAGCTGAAACACATATAGCAAAAAAAGATTGAAATTTGAAACATATAGCAAAAAAAAAGAGTGAAATCAAAGCTGAAGACAAAGGAAGGGCATAACTTGATTGACTACAAGATTATTCACCTCAATGATTCCATCAAAACCCAAGATTTTCAATACCCACAAATCCCCAAATGCATATATACAGATATAATATAAACCACTCAACAAAACTTAAACAATCCCATGAACCAAAATTGAAACATACAGCAAAAAAGACTGAAAATTTAGCTTAAACATAAACCAAAAAAGATTGAAACTTGAAACATACAACAACAAAAGAAGACAGAAATCAAAGCTGAAAACAAACAAAAGGCATAAATTGACTTCTCACCATCGCAGATAAGAAGGAAAAAATCAGCAGCAGCGTGAATAACAATGGCTGTTCTTTAACTAAATTCTTTTTGTGGAGAAAAAAAAAAGACAAAGATCCCCACTTCTAGTTCTACTACTAAAAAAACTTTGTTAATTATAATTTAATACTTCCAAACATTCTTATTTTTCTTTTTTTTTTTTCCTTTTGGGGTTTTTGTTTTCTCTAATTTTCTATTATTAAGTGCTAATTAAAGGTCCTTGTAAATTGTAATATGACTCTATTTATTTATTTTTAGATGTGCCACTTGACGTATTTTTGTTAAATTCTTATTATCTCAAAATTACATTAGAAAACTATTTATTTATAATTCTAATTTATATTTTAATAAACTTAATTTTGAATATAAGGTCTTAAGTGTAGAATTTCAATAGTCTTGTTGAATCAGTATTCGATTATAAAATATAGGGGTATGTCTAAAACTAAGTTATAATAAAAGTAAATTGAGTTTCAAAATATATATTTGATTATGTAAATCCTCCATAGACACTATATAATCTAAATTTGAAATCAATACACTGAAGTTATTCTAATCAATTTTCCATTCGTTGATATTTGTTCGTGACTTGATCAACACAATACTGAGAATTAATTCTGCTGAGTTTATTTATACTTGAAAAAATAATCAATAGGACTGTTAATATTACCTGAATCAGTAACAATATAAACAAAGACCCTCAACACAGTAAAGAAATTGAATGTTAGCTCTCGTCACATAAGTGAGCTGCACCTTATGGTAATGCAAGATAAAAAAGTAAGACTCTAAACCAGAAAATGCAGAAAACCAATCAATGGATAAGTGAAGTAGTCAAGTGGAGTAAAGAATAATGTTGAGTTATTGAATAAGCAAAATTTGGTAATGTACACTTCGCAAAAAGCATAATACATACAGACTGTGACAAACTGTCACATATAACCTAAGGAAATGCTCTTTCACTATCCATTATATACTTCAAAACAAAAAAAGACTGGGATTTTATCTATAAAGGGAAGAAATCTGTGCCCTAGAAATTTCAATATAACCAAATCTTCATCTCCTGGATCTAGGAAAGGCGCCTCCAAGTTCACCGTTTCTGGCTTCTAAATGATGCAGTCCTTTGGTTTTACAGTGGCTTCAGAATAGCAGGTATGTGGCCAAGGAATTAGCAAAAATTTGTATTCCCATGGACCAACGCAATTCCAGGTAAAGAATATAGATCGAAGCAGCAAAAGCCACTGAGACAAAATTGAATGGCTTTCCTGCAAGGGCACCATGGCAGTTTATGTCCAGTAGAAGAAGCTATCTGGGACCGGACGAGAAACCTGGTCTCTGGGGCAGGCCAGACTGATGTGTTCTGTAAGGCCTACCATTACCCGACTGTTTGCTATCTAAAGGAGCTGCGCCAAGAATCCCTGATGATAAGTTCGGTTCAGGAAGGCGTGTACCATTAATCAAAGCTCTTTGATGTTGGGGCTGAACTTGCGAATGAACATCAGCTTCAGCTCTTTTCCTTCGTTTCCATGCTTCAAATTTGGCTGCATCAAAACCTCGGGGAATAAAACCTGGCTTTGGATGCGCAGGTGCAGAACCATTAAATTGCGACGGTCCTACCCGTCCTTCTACATGTTGCTCCTGTTTAAGTTTAGAATAAATCTGACGAAGCTTCTCGCCAGACAAATTTGAAAATGTTGAGACATAATTCCATAAACGGACTGTCATCCCTGTAGCCAAATTTTAAATGAGCCCTGTTAACTAATGCATTTAGGAGGAGAGAAATTAAGAGAGAAAACATAGTGTTCCATTTCCACATTCATATGCTGTTTCATAACTAAGAGAAAAGGAGTCATGCACCCACACCTCCACTTCAGGTAGAGAGGGGCTCGAGAAGGAGCAGTAAGTTATAAACTATAAGCTTAAGCCAAATAATGATAACATAAGAGGCTTACTTTCTTGCTTATGTGATTCGTTCTCATATTCGAAAACTATTTGATCAATCCTGCGACCAAGAAGCTGCAAGTAGTTCCGTATTTTGGCCAACACCTGGTGCGATAAAAAGATTCAGACCCATTGAAAGAGAGATAGAAATAGAGGGAGAGAGAGAACTGAATTTAGAATATTAACCTTGTCCTTGGGGAGATCAGCACTAGTAGTTTGCAATCTTTGAAGACGCTTAAGCGTCTTTTCCTCATACACCATCACATCTTCACACCATTCCATCCATTTCACCTCTTTAAACTGCTCATAAACTTCCTCATTATCTGACATTTCACCTTCCTCTTTGACCAACGGTTCAACCTTTTTTTGACCTTTAGCAGCTCTGCCTCTACCCATTTTCGCATTTCCAGATGAGCTTAATTTACTTTGTTTACCCTTTCCAAGAGGTGCTGTGGTGCTGGGAAGGCTTTCCTTCTGCTTGTTGGAAGTCTTACGGCCCACTTTTAAACTAGTGTTCTTCCCACCAACAGCTGCAACTTCCTGGTAGCAAAACTAATGAGGGTAAGGTATACAAGTAACTGAAAAGCTAAAGTTCTTAGAATCCACACACAACATAAAAAGATTAGTTAACTTCCACATCCTACAGCTGGAAGAACATCTGCAAACTAAGAGGAAGAAAATACAACAACAAACACAACGGAGTTTCAAGAAGAGGCAACTATATGCATTCACTGCACTTGCTAGTTGCTGGTAAAGCAGGTATCAAAAGTCAGAAAGAAGCACACTGAAGAATTATGGTTGAACAAATCAAAGATATTGATACAGTTGACCATTGTAAAAATAGAGATCATGTCCTGACTGATATAAAAGCAGCAGCATGAGCACCAAGCAGATGGAGTTCACTATTTATGTCAATGACTCCCCACGCAATGACACCAGAACATACTAATATGGCATTGCTATTTTCCTTCTTGAGGGCAAGAGAAGAGGAAGTGTAAATGGGGCAGGTCAATCTTTTTGTGACCAAGAAAAGAATTCATCCTTCGCCTTTGTGTTGTTTAGTACAACTAGAGGAGGTGAACCGAGGGCTTTGGTCCGAGTGATAAGAGCACAAAGTATCAGGTGCGGTTTAGGTGCGTGTCACGGAATTATATTCTGCCGCAAACAGAATCTTGGTATTTAAGTGAAGAAGGGCAGAGGAGCAGGCCCACTATCTACCGACTTTCAAACTGTGCACCACTAACTCTTGGGAAATTTTCTCGATTATCCAAAAAAAAGGTAATATTGGAGAGGTAAAGAACGTATGTAAGCCAAACATTTTTTTTGAATTTGAATTTTAGTATGTAACCCAAACATTAAACTTTGAATGGACCAATAAAGCTAATGTGGAGGACTTGGAAACACTGCACAATGAACATGAACCAGGCAGATCCTCCTGCCTTACCACTTTTCAGGTAGAAAGTCTTGGAGCCTGTTTGAATTGGCTTTTGATTTATGACTTATAAGTCAAGCCATAAGTTAGAAATTCTAACGTATGACTTTTGGCTTTTGTTATTTTGACTTGAAAACAAACACTTATAAGCATTTTTTTTTATTTTACCCAAACACTATAAACTGCTTAAAAGCTACTTTTGGCTTAAAAGCACCTAAAATAAGCCAATCCAAATAGGCTCTTAATCTTGAGTAAAAATACGTGCTCTTTTGCATATTTTTATGTGTAACATGGCCATAGATTATGTTTTAGATCCTTATGCCATGATAGATTTTCTTGGTTCTTACTGTTCTCAGCAAAGTAACTTTTTAGAGCCTTTTCCAATTTTGCTGGTTCACACCAATAAAATACTTCACCACTTAAAAAAAATTAAAAAAGCTTTGCTGACCCAAGAAACAAAATACAAAATCCAAGGGTAATCTTTCTACTTTAGTTATTACTGATTATCCATTACTCTGTTTAACCAATGATATAGGGAGAGGGGAGGGAACCCTTGTAAGTTTGATTTAAGTGATTTCTCTTATTTACTCCTAGAAGCATATTCAAATTGACAGTCTAAATAATACCACTCTCTAATCTGCGTTGAATTTCTTCAATAGCATTTTGGACACAGCAAATTTATTACCAAACATTCATTGACACGGAGCAAAAGCCCACATACGTTATTACTTCCAGTAAAAGAACATAAGGACTGAAATTTCAAGATGCTATGGGTTAACAGACAAAAGTATTAGTCCCTTAGACACATCAAAGTCTGCTAAATCATGCATCAACACTTCCCTGTAGCACATAGACGCAGCTTCCAGAAATGAAGTACAATCTCAGTTCTAAGATTGTAATTTGATAAGTTATGTTCAGTCCTTTTTGTCATCCTGAATTTTTCAATTAGATAATAAAGTGCTGATTCTCGGTAGCAAAATATATTTTTTGTCTGATCTCTCACTAGCAAACTACACGATGCTCTCGACAGCAATTGAAAGGAAAATGATGGCATAATATGGAAAGATGGAAATAACAAGCAATTTTAATGAATTTAGAGACTCAGGAGTGAGTATTCTATACCATTTGCAGAAGTTGAGAAGCTCTCTCCTTCAACTGCGGAGCTCTTGGCAAGAAAGTCTCATGATGTTGTAATTCCACTGGAGCAATCTTCTTCATTAGGCCAAGTTTTTCATCTAACCGTATCTTTTCCCAGTTGCCAAATCCGTGATAATAAATTCCAAGAAGCAGTCTGGCGTCATCCTCTACCAAATAAAGGAGTTGAGGCAACCACAGAATTATCCAAGATGAAAGGGGAAGGAAAATGGAAAGAACAAGAGTCTAACAATAAAAAAGGGCTTCAACTTACTCTGGTTCCAGCCACAACCTTTAGACCAAGTTGCAGGCTTTAGATAAGCCAAAGCACGGAACTGTGAGACAGGATCTGCATATCGAGAAATGCGCTTTGCTAGGAGTTGAAGTTCCTCAACACGGCCCAATAGTTCATCAGCCTTCACAGGAACACCAAAAAAATCTAAGAGAGGTCCCTGAAGGTGAAAACACACGAAATGTCAGCTCAAGTGCGTAATCTCCCAACCTTCAAAAGTACATTATGAACCAATGTACAAACCTTTGGGTCAACAACTTCACCTTTAACTGCTTCTCTACAGCCATCAATTAATGAGTCAAAAAGTTCAACTTGAGCTTCAGTTGGCGCTGCTTCAATTGCCCCACCAACCTCTGATGATATTAAGTCAATTTGGCTATCATTCCCAAACTTCTTGACCTAAAATTAGAGAGAAATTAACAGATAAATGATTTTGATATCTACACAATCAAATAATTTGATCAAAGACAAGATGTTACCACGAATAAAACACATGGATGGAAAGAAAATAAAAAACTGAAGCAACAAAGGAACTGTCCATTCCAACAAATACATTTTATAAGTAGAACAAGAGAGCCAAAATAAACTCAAGTACATAATTAACTAGCCCTACCTCACGAGAAAAACGTGTGGCGTCTCTTTTTGACAAGTTCCCAAAAGACCATCCTCTCACTTGAGCGGAAGCACCATCAATTGCCGGAAGTGTGCAGCTAAAATCTCCCTTGCGACGCTTCGGGAACCTTTCCTGAGCATCAACACCCTTCTTTCTTTTATTAGTTACCACCAGAGGGCTAGCTTCTGCATAACTCTTTTTATTTCGAGCAGCTCGAGGAGCCAAAGCGTCCTATCAAAGAAAATATCATAAAATAAACAATTCATCAGTATAGGAACCATTAGAGAAATGCATATACCCTACTAAAGTAGTATTATATACTTCAGCGTGTGCAGTAGCTTCTGGCTTTATCCATCGACTCCAAAAAGTTGCATCATCTTCAGCACCACAGAAATTGGCAACCTGCATATAGAAATTGCAAAGCAAAGTTATACATGGAACAAAGAGGGGAAAAAATTGAAGTCTCAAGCATGCCTAACCTCCAATCTGAGAGAAATAAAACTTAATGAGGGCAGAGACAAGAAAAGGGGAGAAGGGAAAATCAAATGGAAAAGATGCGCCACTAAGTTAGAGAAATCAAAAGAGGAGAAAAAGAACAGCAAAAGGAAGATTTTCAGATAGTATCCAGGTGTTTCCCTTGTAATGAAGCAGTGAAAACAAACCAGCCATTTGTTCTTACACTAAAAGGTAACGGCACATATTTGGGCACTATTTCCCAGTCTCACAGAAACCAAATGGAGAATGCCAGAGCATACAGCAGGTCTCTTGAGCTGCTGGATCAGGAGAGGGGGGGAGCAAGAGTCAAAAGAAGTAGCAAAATTTAGTTCCACACTATATATGGTAGACAGTATGGATAGAAATAAACAATAGATGTTTTGAAGATAGTTTTTACTTCCATTCAGAAAATCAAATGGAATTATATTATAGCCTTCTATGTTTGGTGTAAAGAGAAATGTGTAGAGGAAGCTGATCAGTTAGTAGATCTTTTAGGATCTTTGTAATACTATTTTGGGGTATGATTTGATCCACAATATTTTGAAGGTTCTCCAGCATGTCCTTAATGTTGACGAATACAACTTCACCAGTTTCAAAAAGAAAAAAAGAAGAGCAAAAATATCTGCAAGAAGGGAAATTGCAACTTGCCTTAAAAGCACTCAGCAACTCCTTTCCTTCCTCTGCCTCAGCTCCTTTCTCTTCAACCTTTTCAGCCCGTTCAAGAATTTCATCAATATCCATACTGAGAAGCCTTTTCTTGCTTTCTTCGTCATTTTTGTCTTCCTTAAATAGTTCCTCAGCCCCAAACCTCAAGATGGCAGAGAGCTCATTCTACAATCACAGCAGGCAAACAGTAATATATAGACTACCTAAAAGATTAAAGATCAAATATGTTCTAACAGTATATAATTTTATCTTCATCATGTTATTTGAGTTCAGTCTATATCAGAACAAAAATAAAATCTTAACACCAAATCTATCAGATATTTGTGACTCTACCACTACGATTCCATACCTTATCAAAGAGACTTCCTTTCTTGGTTTCTTTCTTCTCTAATTTACCCTCTGCATTCAGTTTTTGAATCACCAGATGATCAAGAACCTGCAAGTAAAACATGACCGTAAAACCATCGTGCCTCCAATATACAAAACTGTCACACTTGATTTCTCAACAACATATCATGTCACATTAAAAATCAATGAAATTCGAACATTCAAAGCATCCATATCTTGTCTTACCATCTTCTTCTTAGCACGTTCCAAGATATCTTCCTCCACACTTTTACTTGTAACGAATCTGTAGATGTTGACAACTTCTTGTTGTCCTATCCTATGAGCTCTACTCATTGCCTGATTAGGACAAACAAAGATGATACAGCATAAAGCAGCATGTTAAACAAGGCAATTTTTTCACAAAATCCATCTTTTGATTTTGCTAATCGTAAACCTTTACACAACACACGTAAACAACAAGTTCTTCCTAACCTGCAAGTCATTTTGGGGATTCCAATCAGAATCAAATATGATAACAGTGTCTGCTGTTGCTAGATTTATACCCAATCCACCAGCTCGTGTCGACAGAAGAAAACAGAAATCTTCACTACCAGGTGCATTGAAGTGGTCCATAGCCTGCTGGCGCAACTCAGACTTTGTACTACCATCAAGCCGCTGATATTGGAATCCTTTGATAGACAAATATTCTGCCAGTATGTCCAGCATCCTAACCATCTGCATTCAAAAGATGATTGACAGAACTTACTCAGCTAGTTGAAAGCACAGGTGAACATCATCATGACTAAGGGTGAGCCTCAAAACATGCCTTCTATAACAGTTCCTACAACTAAGAGTAGTAACATAAATGCTCTCTACATATATTTTAAACCATCTCTCATAGGGAAAAGGAGTTACGAACCTGAGAAAATATCAACACTCGATGCTTCGTTTCATGCAATCTGTCCAGCAGCTTGTCAAGTATAACAAGCTTACCACTGCTAAGTATAATTCTTTCCAATTTTGTGCTGCCAAAATAATTTGCATCCCCACCATAACCATGGTCCGCACTTTCAAATAAAAAGGGGTGATTGCAACATTTCTTCAACTCCACCACAATATTTAAAAGTGAAACCTACAAAGTTCACAACATAAGCAAAATGAAGAGTAGTTCTTTATGTGCTATCAAGAAAATAATCTGTACCGTAGATAATTATTTTAGTATGCATAGGTCACAAAAGATACTATTGGAACGTATAAGTAGAACGCAATGGAGATCACGTAACTTCTTTTCCTACTTCTGCCGTACTTGGCATGAAAATTCATGTTGTGGAGAAATCCCACACTGCCACTCATTCAAATCAAAATCAAGATCTCTAGTTTGGGAAGATTAAATTAAATCTACGTTGTAATGCTATTATTTATTTCAACTTACAAAAGGAACGAAAACAGATTTGAAGTTTGGACACCACATCAACCACTACCCGAAAATAAAAGCTCTCCACTTATTTACACATTATGCAAGTAAAACTACGCTCATCTTAAAATGATGGCAGGCAAAGTAAGTAGTCAAAATCTTTAAAGAAATATTAAGAAAATACAGCGAGGGAAGTGACGGTATCCATATGAAGGAATAGAAGATTAAGGGTCCTCTGACAACCTGATTCCCACGAACACCTTTATTCAAGTCCTGAAAATTCCTTTCCAAGATCCATTTGTAATACCTACCAAATAAACATGGAAAATGATTGAATTAAGAAAACTAGGTGCTGCTAACAATTTAAAGGTAAGTATACATTAAGTCAATGGGCAATACTGTTTCTGTAGTGGTGACATCTCAACCCTAAGAATTCGTTCAATCTTTGGAGGAAGTGACTTCTCCACATCTTTTATGACCCTCCTGAGAATGTGAGGCCTCAATTCCTTGTGAAGATTCGCAAGCTACAATACAATATAACATTCCCTTAAAATAGAACGTCCGTGCAAAGCTCACCAGACTATAACAAAATTGCATGCGGAGAGAAAAGACGAAAACGACCAGGATAATAACATTTCTAAGGATACCTCCATTTCATTAAATGAACTAAGATTCTTATAATTCTGGACAAAATCATCCTTGCTCTTGAACTTATCAGGATCAAGAAAGTGGAGTAAGGCCCTGCCAAGTTCATGAACAAATAGACATATTAGCCAACTGAGACATATATGACCTCACAAAAGCTTTTATAAAATGATGGGAATCGTTTCTTTCATTTTTTCTTTTTCTTTCTTTTTGAGGTAAAGAATGGAGATTCATCCCTTCTTTCTTTTTTTCTTTTTCTTTTTTCTTTTTGAGGTAAAGAATGGAGATTCTATTTTAACCAGTATACAACAGGTAGGAATAAGATGTTCTAAGATATACAAGAAAAGAATTGAATGCAGTTCTTACTGAAATAAACAAAAAGAGACTAGTTGGAGGTTATTCTTGATAGAAGGAGAGTACAATTAAGTAATCAATTTTAAAGTAAACAAACAAAATAGAAGATTGCATGCAGTATTATACCAAAAGAAAAGGAAAGGGTCTGGATGGAGATTACTGGATAAGCGAAAAAAGAAGTAGATTGAGTAGCTACTCGTGACAGAAGGAGAATACAATTCAATTTTAAAACAAATAGTCAAAAACAAAAGGTTTTGCCTCAAAAATGCTCATAAAGAGTGTCTTAATTAATAGAAGGAGCATACAAATACACCCTGCAGCTAGTGAGACAGCTAGGCACTAAAGAATTTAAGAGAATGAATTTGGAGATACTTGAAGCAGAAACAATTGAACATTCTTCGAGAATGGAACTTGAGAAACTCTGATGAGCAATTCCATTTATGATGTCAAACACATCCATTGCATAGATCGAGGCAACACCATAATCATTACTAAGAAGTTACATGGCCTGCATTCTCTTCTCTCTTTTTCATTGCCAGGGAAGTGAAACTTTTTAGTCAATGCCCTGAATTCAACGATGTACTATGCTTAAAAGATGAAGAATTGTGGTTGGTATAATGGTAAGAGCATAGCCCGTGATGTGTGGGCCAGATACACGTCATGGATTCAAGTATTCAACCCTACTGCATACAAAAGCCTGGTATTTAAGTGGAGAAGGGTAGAGGGCCCACTATCCACCGAGTTTTGAGCTGTGCACCCCTCGCCCAGGATGATATCAGTTACCTTAAAAAAAATGAAGAACTGTATCTAAATTCTAGTGTCAATAGGTAGTAGAGAGCAAGTCATGATCAGTTCAAGGGAGAGCATCTAAGTTCTGCTGGCTCGATGAGTATTAGATGCATAGTTCCTGAAACAATCTAGGTAATACATAAACTCACATCTCAACCTGGTCTCTTCCAGACCATTCTTTCCAAGTCACATGATGATCCTACATTCTTCTGTTAGCTAGGCACATTCCTTCTACCTCTTTGCTTTCTGCTTATTGCAAACTGATCAAATAATAACAATCAAAAAGCAACAGTAAAGACATTCATAAAGATACAGATGACCAACTGTGATCCTTTTTTATTTAATAGGTATTGATCAAATGGTTTCCTATTCAGAGGCAAATAAACTCTTGCAAGATAAACAACCTCTAGACATAATCTCAGTCGCAAGAAAAGACAGACATTACTTTACATTTGTAACTTCTTTTTAATAAGTGATTACAGCTTTTATAAATTTGTGCACTAAGCCAGTGCAATAGGCATAATTACAGGTTGTGCAATCCCTCTATTGTGTCTAACATTCCATATACATCTAGTACAATAACTAGATTGCACCAAAAAGCTACCAAAGAAAGACATCTCTGTTTAAGGCTGTGCATGTTACTCTTTTTGCCTTCAAAGATTATATAGTTTGTTTCGAGCCAGATAGCCCACCAAATGACCTGAGGTATGGTGTTCCAAGTTTCAGAGATTTCTTCCTAAGCCCCTCTCGATTCCAGCCATGCAAAAGCTCAGTCATGGAATTAGGCATGGTCCAACTTATGCCTAGAATTACAAAAAACATGTTCCCTAGCTTGTGATATCTGCTTAAGACTTTTTATTACCATTCCAAACAGATTAACTAGAAGATACTACTCATAAACAAAGTTATATTCCACACACAATGAATTAATCAGTAGGACATCAAAGTAAAACCAAATATAGAAATACAATAAAAGAAGAGAAAGCTCCTACCATAGTTCTTCAACGCTGTTCTGCAATGGAGTACCAGTAATAAGCAACTTGTTTTTCGTGTTGAACTCCTAAAGATGCAAAATAAACACAAAAAAAAGAGAGCAAATATATGAGTGCTCAGAAATGCCAGCGACATATACATGCTTGATAGAAATTCAGCAGGAGAAGTCATCATACCAGAAGTGTTGTATAAAGAGAAGCCTCACTGTTCTTTAACCTGTGCGCTTCATCAACCATAAGGTAGTTCCACCTTATCTTTGAAAGCACAGCCTTGTCCTTCAATAGTACCTCATAAGTAGTAAGCAGTGCATCAAATTTGGTAGTCCTGCCAACTTTATTATCATTGTAGAATTCGTATTGTTGACAGACCTGCAGAGATCACAGGCAAATAAAATAGCATGTAAAAAATATCTAGACAAGCAACAACAGAAAGTCATATCTATTCAACTTAATTAAGAAGTAATTGAGTATAAGAAGCACGGTCAGGAGAACCAAATAAGAAAGAGGATTCTCCCACATTGCAGCATATAGAGAGTTGAGAAGAAGTCAAGAGCACCAAAATTCTCCCACATTGCAGCATATAAAGAGATGAGAAAAAGTCAAAAGCACTATCTGTTTACAAAAGAGTACAATCAAGATATCCAATAATAGCTTTTGGAGAGAGATATGGAGCAATTCACAGCTAATAAGGGTTATGCAAAATATACTCAACCACCAGCCTAATATGATGATTCAAGGAAAGCAACTCAATGATTGCATTCCAACACTTCCCTCAAAAATCTTTTACTAGAAATGCAATCCTCAAGTAACATCTGAAGCCATTAAGTTGGCTCACCTGCTTGCTTCCCCATTCAACTAAATTTGGTATTTTGCTTCAGAGTAGAACAACAAGAATTCTGGTCTAGCAATGAACTTGTTTTTACAGCATAGCAGCATTCCAAGGGAAACATGATAAGAACTGACCAAACAAGAATTCATAAAGCAATGTGTATCAACTACGATTCTTAGCAACAAAACCAATAGTGATCAAATATGTCATACTATCAACAAATGACCATATTCTGAATACATATACTAAAATTAATGAGTGGAACTGGACCTAATAGTTTTAGCTTTCTACTTCTGCATCTTGTACAAGAGTCTATTTTCTAAATGAGAAATATAAATAGCAGTATAGTCAGTCAGTCGGGTATTATTGGAGTTTTACTATAAGTTGAAACTATGAAATTAACATATTTTTTAATTAATTCAGGTCTAAACAACCCAATATTCATGAGCACACTGCACGGTGTTCTCAAATGGTTCCGCTTGGATCGTGTGAGTGTTTTTTTTGGGGGGGGGTACAGCTCCTGAAGTGCTAAAACCAGTGTTTGCTTACAAAGAAAAAAGAATGTACAGAGAGCTAATTGAAAAAGAATAAATACCCTTCTGTATTTATAAACATCACACCCAACAAAAAAAGACCGCAACATGCAACAGCATATCAAGTAAATTAAGAATGTACAGACAAGTAAAATAATAATGAAGACACTAGAAGTAAAATCACACACAATTGTGCTTGAATATCATCATACAACATTCTTGGAAAAAGAATACAGATAGCATTTCCCTAGAGTCATTAAAGTTAACAACTGAGTAACTAGATAATTACCAAATCAAACGAAATACAGTATGAACAGTGAACACTGTATAATCCAGACTTACCTCACGACTTGCACGTGCTCCGACATAGACAATAACGTTCAGATCAGGCAACCATTTCCTAAATTCTTTTGCCCAATTGGCGAGAGTTGATAATGGGACAACAACAAGAAATGGTCCATGAATTTGCTGAGCATTCTGCAGGGACAAAAAAACAATACCGTTTACCAAAACTGAAATAGCAATACTTTGCAGAGCAGAAAACAAAGAGAAGTCCTTGCCTGAAGAAAACCGAGCATTGAAACTGACTGAACAGTTTTGCCGAGGCCCATTTCATCAGCTAATATAACATTAGTATCATTCCTCCAACTGTGCTGTGAGAAGACATATCAGAAAGCAAAAACTAGTGGGAAGAAAACATATTTAACCATAATGCAGAGCCAACTGCATTACCTATTAACCAGAAAATTTAAGCCTTCAAGCTGATAATCTCGAAGTTTCCCACCCTTTAACCATTCAGGCTGCTCTTCAAGCTTCCTCAAACTACCTAATAAGGTATCAGTTTTAAATTGACAATGACATCAACATTCAACAGATAGTAAGAAGGAACACAAAGAACAATATTGTAAAGAAGACAGATGAGATGGGTGAAGCCTGTTTCTAATTTGCCTTTAAGAATTTATCTGAGGCTAGAGACAACACAGAAAGAGATGTGAACATTTGGAATGACAAGTTGAAATTGGAGTGGGCAGATGTTAATAACAGAATAAGAGGAGGAGATTAGTTGGAAAGATAAGAAGGTAAAACCTCTGCTCTTTTTGCGCTGGAAATCCACTGATTTCCCTTGTACCATAATGGCAGCTTCACGAGCCTGCAAATTGCATAACAATTTAAAACTTTGAAGAAGAAGATAATCTCACCATGACCAAAAACAAACTAGATCAAATATATTGAAAAAGATAACAAAGTAACCATAAAAATAAATGACCATAAAATGGAAGATATAACAAGAAGGCACGAATTGATTGTCTCGAAAAGGAAAATGAATATGAGTAACAACTTTTAGTTAATTATAAGAAAATGCAATGGAAGAACAATAGTGTGGAGGTACCATACAATCAGGGTAGGATGCAAAAGAAATTCTATTCCTACACCACAATCTTGATCATATCAATGAAACAAGATCCCGATATCAGCCCTCAGAAGGTCAAGATTCAATGATTCAAAAGTAATTTAGTAAACAAACCTTCTTGACCTTAAAAGCGTAAAGAAAATAAACCTTTTGCCAAACTCAACCCCAAACTTCAGCTATGAGATGAGAATTGCCCATAACCATAAGGAATAATGGTCCCATTCCCTCAATCGGTGAGGCACAGTCAATAA
Organism: Solanum pinnatisectum; assembly: GCA_035578085.1. NCBI lineage: Eukaryota > Viridiplantae > Streptophyta > Magnoliopsida > Solanales > Solanaceae > Solanum > Solanum pinnatisectum. Next base: position 697,839 of record CM069087.1, read on the forward strand.
TTCCCCCTCATGGGCTGGAAAGTATGACATGGACCCAACACTGGGTAACCAAAAACAGGGATGGGTTTGATTCAAATACTGTGATAAGAAAATGAACCTTGAGCCCGATCCAAAATGACTACAACTTCAACAAATGTGGGACGCTTTAACACACAAATCCCCTCGGCCCTCTCGTACCCCCAAGATAGCATGGAGGTCCAACAATGGAAAACACAAAAACAAGAACGGTTATGTCTCTGATGCAATGAAAATAAATGGTAAGCTCATGAAGTAAGAATTTCCCAAGACTTCATATGTAGGAGACAACAGCCCATTCACTTAACCAATATGGGATACTCCAACAAAGACAATCTTACTGGTCACGTATCGGAATACAAAAGTATTGTGCATGTTATCAGGAGAAGACCAATGTTTCCTATGTGATATTTTCTATAAATAAAATTGGTGGCATGCTGATTTCATTCATCAGATAAATGAAACAAGCAATTACTGTGTGTTCAAGTTTCTCAAACGCTTCTCCAGAAACAATTACTATCCAAATACGTTCACTCATTAATTTCACACTATAAACGCAATATATATGATCATATACATTAATTATATCTATACATACAGCATTACTTAAGGAAATGAAAGAATTAATCAGTAACGCTACAGCATAGGAGGTGGATCCAAGAGGGATATGACATAACCATAAAGCTTATGCAACCAAATTGCTACCTTGTACTCATCGATGGCATCTTGACCAAAAGCAATATCAACATCCTTCTCCCTGAGATAACATGAAGGAGACCCGCTAAGAACTCAAGCTTCAATTGCAATTTATACAGCCAAAAATACAACATTATTTGTTCAGCAGATAAAACAAATAACAAACAATCCAAGGCAGGAAGAGGCGAGAAAAGACAGAAGTACGTGCAGTTAACCAACCATTCTTCTCCAAGTAAACCACAAGAAACATTGTCTATGTAAAAACAACAGGCAGGATCAAAAGAACAAATAGAATGATACAAGCGCATAAACAATCTGCATACCAAGTTGCTTCAGCATAAGATAGCCCATTCCATTTAACTAAATATTCTGGCACCACGTTACCATAACCATCTTTGCTGATTCTGTCTGCAATAACTCTTTCAACCTAAGTATGCGTCAACCAAAACGAGCATTAAGAGCTGTGTGAACTGCAATGAGGTGACAGAGGTCTCTAAGAACAACAAACCTGACTGTTCAGTTTGATGATATCCAAGTCCATTTCCTTGCTCACATCATTTACCTCGATCTAATGGACAACAGAAAAAAGGGGCCATAAGAGAGGAGGCTGTAAATAATTTGAAAAATAAAGCATGCAGTTAACTATAAAATGTATCGCTTTGACACAAACCAAATTATTTTTTTTCTTTTTAATTGGGGACATCTACACAGTTAAATGGCAAGAATCTCCTTCAACAGACTTTGAAGCTTAAAACTGCAAGAGAAAAATGTCCCCGCACCCGAAAAAAAAAAGGAACAGAAAAATCATGGCTCCATGAGTAAATCAGTGACTCCTCTTTCTCATATATCAGAAATTTCAAATGTTCTCACAAGCCAGCTCCTCATTTCATGTCAGCTAAAAAGCTGTGAAGACGTGAACCATGCAAAAGTCATTTATAAATCAAATTTGAGTCTATCTAAATTGTCTTTAAAATATTTCCACTAAACAACCACAAGCACATGTGAGAAACTAAAATAGCCCATGCAAGTCAAGTCCTTTCTACTGGACTAAGAAATATATATCTCAAAGATTCTTGAGAAATGGTGCATAAAACTCACCTCCTCGCGGGATACAGTCTTCCTATACTTCACATCCTCCATGACCCTTTTAGTGTAATTCAAAACCTTCTTAAACCCACTAAGCTGCTCAAGCATGGAAAAAATCAAGATAAAACTGAAATTAATCACTTCAACATATAGCTATCGTAACAGAATATGTAGCCAATCATACGAAAGAGTAGCAACATGAATTTGTTACTTCAATGCAGATTTGAAAAGGCATACATTTTGTAGCTCAACAAATGACTTCCATTGACAATGCAAATGAGACTGGCCTTTCCATTTTATTAAAAACTCCATCTCATTCCAATCTGGTTCAGAGTCATACAAATGACTCAACAACATAGGATCAGCTGATTTGTGATTCCTTGCAGCTTCTTCAGCCATGCCCTTTGGCTGATGCCACAAAACTTTCTCAATCGAGTCACAATCTTCCTCTTCAAGTTCTTCCTGTTGCATGAAATAATTGTTACACACTATCAATCAGGGCTAGAAAAGATAGCAAGGACATGAAAAGACTTGCTGATGTGAGATAATAAGCAAACATATCAAAATCCAGATTCACAAAGCATTAGCAATTTCACCAGGAACTTTTGTTTTTTAAAATGCAATTTCACCAGGCACATGCAATTTGTATGAAGGGCAAATGGCTCATGCATTGTCCAGTGAAAACGGTCAATGATATAGATGCACATAAAGAAACTACGGTAAGAAGGTAAAGAAATTAAGATTCAAGCTATAAAATACATCCACCAGAAAAAGTTCAAACAACAGAGGTGATAGATTTTGTTTTGGGCTGTCCCTGCATACTTTTGATGTAATTAGGTAGGAGCACATTATTGGCGTACTCCTTTTGTTTATAATACCAGTTAACTGTTTCAAAAAAAAAAAAAAAGTTCAAACAACAGATGCACAGAAAAATGTAGTATGCATGGAACCCGTGATAACACCTTTTGGCCCTTCTTTTGCTTGCTCTCATCAATTTCTTCACTTTCTTCACTCTCTGCATATGAAACTTTCCGAACCGACCGACGACTCGAAGTTCGGATTTCACTATTCCTGCCAGATACACTAGCAGCAGAAGATCTACCACTATTTTTAAGGCGGAGATTTGCAACTCTTCTAGGTTTATTTCCAAAATCCTCATCACTCTCGTTTTCAGAATCATGTTCTGATGATTCTTCCTCTTCATATGATGTTCTACCCCTTTTCTGTCGAGCAGATGTAGCAAGAGACCTAACTACTCTGGTAGATTTTACACTATGCCCACCCCTATTCTTTTGCTTGCCTTGAGATTTTCTGCAATATTCTTCATCTTCATCAGAGATGCCCACCTCATCATCGTCACTGTTGACCTCATCAGACTCTCCACCTTCCCAGTCATCATCCTTGTCCTGTGACAGCAAAGCAAATATCAAGGTCACTTGACGAGTACAATTATATTTAGAATTGTTTGATGCAAATTTACCAATAAAAGAAAAACGAGAACAAAATCACGACATCACTCAAATCCCAACTCACTGCAATGACAAGAAACTGAACAAATGAAAAGGAGAAGCGATTATTTCAGTACCAGCTGAGCTTAGAGAACATTAAGTCTTTTTTTTTAATCAGTTGCTTAGAGAACAAAACATCCCAATATTCAGTTCATTCCACCACATACAAAGAACCAAAATTGTTGAAATTTCCAGCGCATCCTTGAGGTACTTTTAATAAATAAAATCAACACTTACCAAAAATCAAAAGAACTAAAAGCTTTTGAATATCTCGGTCAAGAGTTTGCTTAAATGAAAGTGGTTACTGGGTAATTCATTTTAACAAATAACAAGTATGAATTTTATTGAAGTGATTAGCAAGTATTCAAGTACTTTTTTTTGTTTACCAACCAAAATTCTATGATTACAATCCAAGGATCTTTTTAATTTTTTATGGGTACAATCCAAGTATTATTAACCATTCATCCTACTTGATAACCTAAGGAGACCCAAATACTAATAACTTTTCTCAAAATATCACCCAAGAATCAAGATGTCATTTAAAAAATAGTACTAACTCTTTTACTGATCACAACGGTGTGTTAAGCTTACAAAAGGAGCAAGTCCAGCCATCCACCATTGTTTCGACAAACTTCGGATTTAAAGAATGGGACAATTTGAGTAACATGGCGGAACATATATCTACTTTCTCCTTTCTGTTTTATTTTTCTTCATAATTCAACTTCCACCCCCTTCCAAAATTTATTTTTGTATGTGCTGCGCGCCGTAGGTCTAAACTATGCATGAACCTTATTAGCTACAAATTGAACACAGCTAGGGTCTTTCATAGATCGAGATAGAGCACGTTTAATTAGTGGTAGTAGTTCCCTAGATGTGAAAAAAATTGGTTCTGAAATAAAAGAACCTAGAAACCCCAAGCTGATGTAAAACGAGCATGGGAGTCCAACCTGATGCAAATGGTATGTTCTAAAATTGTTCTTCCTGGAGATAACTTTATAGTACTTTACAAACTAGTGCACAACTATAGGAACCCATTTGGCCAAAAGAGCTTTTAATTTAACAAATTATGGGTGGTGTTTGGAACATAAAAGAGGCGTGGAAAGCATAAATTTAGAATCTGCTCTGAGGCCTATTGAAAAGGGACAAGAATAGGGAGCAATATATAAATGTGGCATACAAATCAATAGGAATGAAAAGCTGCATAAAGCATCAAATATGCAAGAAAAGCTCCACAAAGGACCACAGAAAGAAGTCGCATCAAGTTTCTTCAAAAATATTATTGGTGGTTTCAATACAGCCCACATAAGTGACAATAAATTGTTACATATAACCCTACTCTGCAAAGAATTGGAAGATAGTCCTACTTGCCATTTCCGTACTTTTCCAAGAAAAAGTACCAGGATTTATTATCAAACAAAATTTACCTAAAATACCAGTGGACTCGCTATCTTGACTTTTCAAATGATACTAACCAACTTACACCAGATATAAATAACGAGAATGCAGGATTCAGTGATCGAGCTGGATGAAAGTAATAATAACTAGAAAATTTAGCCAAGGGTGTGGTCTAGTAATCAATGAAGTGGATGAAAATTATGGGAGATCGCACATTCAAATCTTAGTAGAGACAAAAGACTGTTAGGTGATTTGTTTCCATCTGACTAAAAACCTTGGTGGATGGAATCACCAGTACTTGTGTTGGTGCTAGTGTTGGTGAGATGTAGCAGGTACAAGGTGGAGTAGTCAAGGTGTGCTAGATGACTCAGACACAAATCTTAATATAAAAAGGCCAAATACATAGATAACCCATTAAAGCTGACATGAATTGCCAGTCAGACACCCAAGGGTTGCCAATGACCAAGTAAGCACTTCTACTTGACATGTGTTCTAGTGGGCATTTGAACCGAACAGACCTAATGCATGAGATGGAATCACAAATGATGTGTCCAATAGACAAATCAGTGAATGACACGTATATTCTTTTTTTAAAAAATAATTGTAACTTAGTTTGTAATTTAAAAAATAAATGGAAAAACACGTCCCCTCTCCTCCCCTAATCTTCTCCTTCTAAATCGGGAAAAGAGACTTCCCCTCCCCACTCTATTTCTCCGCCCAATCAAATAAACCTCCCTGCATCTTTAGACTTCTGCTTTCTGCAGGCATTTTTCAATTGCAAATATCATTAGATATGGCTTCTTTGTTCTATCCCTGTCTCTTGCTTCGTTCCTTGACCTAAAGACCTTTTACATGTTCCTTCATGATGTATTATGTCCATCATCTCTTTTAGGTAATTGATGGGTCCGGTAATGGAGTTTTTTTATGTTTATGTGTTACGTTGGGAAGAAAAATAGCATAGCGGATCCCATTGATGAACGATCACCGGAAATGATTCGCCGGAATCTCCATATTTTCCGGTGAGAAATAGCAAGCCAGAATATTTCTTGTTTCCAACATTGATCTTCATTTTTTATCCTTTCCTCTTTTGAAAGGGGTCGGACCATTGTGGCAGTGAGTGGAGTTTGATGGTGTTTGTGAGTGTGTTTCGTAAAGGAGGTAAGGGTCAGTCATGTAAGGGAGAGAGAAAAGAGAACCGTTTTGGGTTTTGGAAAAATGACTCACTCTCAAAAATTTAGGTACCATGCCATGACAGTCATGGGTATTCACATAATACACTATAGCAGAGGGTTTAACTGTACACAGGCTAGATAAGGTGCTTAATTGACAGTTTGTGCAACTTTAAGGGGTTATATATCTATGTTGGCCTAAAAAAAGTAGAAAAGTTCAAATTTAACATTAAGGAAGCCACCAATTCTGATCTTATTCTTCTCGAGTACAGTTAAAGTCATACAAGCATAAATGATCATTGGAAAAAGAAAAAGATAAAACATGAGATACTGTTTTCTGCTCATTTTGAGTCAAAAAGATCTGCTATAACATACAAGCTCACCCTATCAAAATGAGCAGGGTTGCTTTTGCTGCCTATCATGTAGCTTAATTTTCATCTAAAACCCTCTCAAATCTTTAGTACCTCCATCTCCATTTTAGAGTCAAGATTTAGACCACATATAACTCGTCGCCATTTTATCATTAAATTTCATCCCATCAATATATCAAACATTATTATGACTATAATACTATATACAGGGATTTTCAAGTATTATATTTCAAAATAGGTGACATAACATGAATTATAAGGACCAAAATTTCCTACTGCAAATATTATAAAAGTGGACTGTGGGCATGCTAAAAGGTATGTCAAATGTTGGGAAGGCAAATACTATAGAAAAGGTAACAACATTCATCACATAGCATGAAGTACCAGTAAGCAATAACAAGGCCACGCAAGCCAAATAGTATATGACCAACACTACGCATAAGAGCACACCTTAATGCCCTTTCCACGGCCTGTGCTACCATAGTCAGGATCATCTGGATCATCTTCTGCAAGAAGTAGGAAAACAATTAATAAAAAGGTTACGGTGAAGTCAACAATGAATCCGATCACAAATTTATTCTAATAACTTCTTGACGACTAGCAAGAAAAGAGAAGAGGTTGATAAGATCTATCTATTAAATGGGTGGTTATTTAGTTTTTTCTATTCTCCTACTTTATATTCCTACAATCCTTTATTTTTCCCCGTGCTCGACGAGTCCCACCACAGAAGAGGAAACAATTGAAAATCACAATAACTTTTCCCATCATGTTCTAGCTAGAAATTCATCATACATATGTATATTAAAAAAGAAGGAATTTACCATCCTCACTGTCGTCGTCCTCGTAATCAGCATACTCGTTATCATCCTGATCTTTTGAAGCTTTTGCTTTCCGACTTGCATACTTGCTGGCAGAAACAGGCCTCGACTGCGGCTTTGAACTATAACCACTTGAAGGGTTTGCAGCTCTGTAATGTAACGAGTCACTCTGATCATCACCATCTTGTTCATAATATTCATCAGATAACATCTCATCAGCGGGAACACTTCGACTCTTCCCCATTTCTTTCTGCCTTCCTTCATCTTCCGACTCCAACTGATCTTCCCTACCATCAGATACCTCATCAGATTCCTCCTCATTCTTATACTCTGATCCACTCTTTGACTCCTCACCAGAACCAGACCTACCTGAGGGGCCTATCGGTTGACAATCCTTCCAAAACCCAGAACCCCATTTCCCAGACACATTAACTCCTCTTCCAGGAGGCACCTGATCCTCTCCTGCTGTTTCCACTTCTACACCACCTTCATCTTGTAACTGACCATTATCATCATTTTCACTCAAACTACCTTCCACTTCCTCGTTTCCTACATCCTGGTGTATTCCCTGCATACTTTGTTCCCCTTGGCTTTTGTCATCCAACATTACCGTTTCATTCGAGTAATTCCTATAAAAAGCCATACTGTGTCTTCACATTAAAATTTCAGTTGCTCTTATCTTCCCAAAAAGGTAATTGCTTTCAAATGTATTAATGCCAGTTCTCTTCCCTCCAAAAACCTCTGAAGCACAAGGAAAATTCAAAACTAATCAATAACCAGAGCATTTCTCAACAAAAATGAAGTAACATTGCTAACAGAATATACTCAAAACAAACTAAAGTTCATTTCATGAACATCACAAACTATTTTAACAAAATTTGAAATTGCTCTGTATGATGCAGCAACCATGTTCTGTGAATTCAAATTCAGATACCCAATTGCTTAAACTCAGCAAAAAAAAATGATCCAGAAAATCACACAAGTCAATGAAAACACAAAACACAGTGTCCGACACTGAAAACAATGGATCGGTCACTACCCACTGAAGACCAAACAAAATCAATACAAAAACCATCTTTCTAACCCTAAACCAACCCAAAAAAACTAAATCTACGACCCCAAAACCCTAATTCCTCTCCAATCCATCAACCAAACCAACACTCCACAAAAAATCCGATGCTTATAGCATAAATTGATTTTAAAAAAAACATAACTCAGTACATCGCAAACCAATAAAAACACAATCTACGCAACGTCTTTAGGCAAAAACAAAGTAATCGGACTCTCACCGGAAACTTACTTCACCGGAGAACCACAACCCACCTCCGGCGGCGCAAAAAAAAAAGCAGAAGGTGTATAATACGACGACGTTTGTTTATTGAAACTTTTTTTTAATTTGTTAAAGCGATTATTGCTTATTGGAGGCTAAGTTCAGGATAAAAATGGATTAAAATCGAAATGATGAAGAAGATGAAGCAGGTGAATCGGATTTACCGGTGTGGTTTTTGATGAATTTCCAGTTTTTTTAGAGAGAGAATGTGGGTGTTGTAGAGAGAGAAAGAGAGAGAGAAAAAGCGAAAATAATTTCCCAAGAGAAAAAAATATGAGAAGTAATTTTTTTTTATTCTCTTTTTTTTCCCCTTTTATCTTTGTTTTTTGATTTGTATTTGTAAGATAAATACATATATTTCTAATTTTCTATATATTAAAAATATTAGAATTTATATATAGAGAGAAAGTGGCATGTGGGAAAAAGAAAAAAAAGTTTTCATATGATGTTGTATGCGCATTAGAGTTTGACTAATCTTAATTCATATTTGTGTAAAATATGGCTCCATTTCGAGGGTAGCGCCCTACTAAGGAATATCAATACCTATGGCTTGCGGATTCGCACCGGATTGGGCATCATTTGTGGCAATAACGCTCCTGCTGAGGATTTTTTCGTACCTATGGCTCGTAGATTTACGCTGAGTAGGACCTCATTCGAGAGGTAATGCTCCCTACTAAGCTTTTTTTTCATACCCATGGGTTGCATATTTGCATCGAATATGGACCCATTCTTGGGGTTATGCTCTCTAATGAGAATTTTGTCATACCTATGTCACGCAGATTCTCATCGAGTAGGGCTCAATTCAGGGGGTAGTGCTCCTACTAACGATCTCTCTACACCTCTAACTCGAATATGAAACATTTGATTAAAAAATGAGCAACTTCATCCACCGCACCACATCTTTTTAATGGTGTGGAATAGAATTTGATTTTGACAAATGTCAAATTTCAATACCTATCAATGTAAAGTATAAGTGTTTAAGCATGTAGTGCAATGTTTTTTTTTTAATAATTAGGCTCCAATTAGGTTATATGTGTTTTTGTTATTTTCGTTGAATGTATGTCTTACACGTGTAAAAGAAAAGTGTATTGATATAATTTGTTCTTCATCTTATTACATTGACAAGTTTTTTTATGTACTTATTAGATGAACAAGGAAGGTCTGGTTGGATGATATACAAACGTTATTAATAGTTTATTTGAATGTCTGCTTTGTGTTATAATATGTCATAATTTGTTTTAATATATAAAGAGAAATTTGATATTGGCAAATATCGAGTTTTAATACCTAACCATGTAAATTAAGTACAACTCTTTAATCATGTAGTGCAATACTTTTTTTAACGTTTAAGCATATAGTGCAATATTTTTTTCTATAATAGATGTGCCCCAATCAGATTACACGCATCTTCGTTACTTTCACCAAATGTATGTCTCCCACGTATGAAAGAAAATTGTTTATCATTAGAAATATTATATGATATTAAATAAAACGCACAAACTTTTCGTTTCTTTTCTTTGATCACATTGATAGAGTTTTTTTATGTACTTAATAGACGAGAAAGATTTGTTGATTGAATAATATTCAAAATGAACAGTTTTTTTTTTTTGATTTGGACGGTTGATTTATATATTATTCCAAAATAAGCGTATTTTATTGTTTATTGAATATAGAGAGGAAAAATTGATATTGACGAAGGCCAAGTTTTAATACCTGCCAAGATAAATTAAGTTCAAGCATTTAAACATATAGTGCAATTGAATAGTTGTATACCTATATTTTGATAAGATTACACACATGTTTATAATATCCATCAAACGTATGTCTCTCATGTATGAAAGAAAACTATTTATCATTAACATATGATATTAAGGTAGACTTCTTAAATACAAAAACCATATGCTAATTAAGTTCCAATATATACCAATGTAAAGTACAAATATTTAAGCATGTAGTGCAATGTCTTTCTTCTATACCACTTGTGCTCGAATCAGATTATGCACATTTTTATTATTTCGTCGAATGCACGTCTACCAAGTGTGAAAAAGAATTGTTTGACAATATAAATATTATAAGATATTAATGATTTACGTAAGCTTTTCTTTTCCATCGTACTGACAAAATATTTTTACATTCTTATTATTACTTAGATTAGAAAGATCTAACCAGACAATATACAAAAACGCATGTAACCACTTGTTTGAATAATTATGTTATAAATAGTTACATGATATGTCGTATTATATATATTAAATTATTTTAAAAAAATATAATATGAAATAAAACTATTCGTTTTTCAATATTTTGTAAAATCATGTATTTGATAAATTTTCTGTTTACATTATTTCTGACGTATGACATTCAATGCGAATTAAATTGTGATCTCATGATCATTAAACTATTTAACTAGAGACATATAATGTTAATTTGTTATATTCACAACATTTTTTTACTATTCTATGTAAAATAAAAAATCAAATTGAATAATTTCTCATTTGCCAATTGCCATATCAAGGTACAAACATTACTCCATGTAGTACAATACTCACATGGCATATTTTATCTAGCAAATGGAAATATAATTACTATTTGCACCATAAGGTTGAGGGTGTTTTTGTTTTGTTTCCTCTTTATGTGTGTCAATAGTAAAGAGAATGATAGATATATGTGATATGAATGGCTAATTTGAGACACTCATTTAACAAACTTCACTTTCCCAATTATGGCATTATACTATAGTTTTGTTCAAAAAGATAAAAATAAAATTTCAATTTTATTTTGTGTTTTTTCTTACTGCTTGATGTAGTACTAGTACTAGTAATAGATAATAGTAGACTACATTAATAAACCTCTCAAAATTAATTTTATTTCGACATTCGAATTACAATTTGTTTCGAATGAACATCTGGATCGATGATGAATTGTTTCTATTAAACACTTTTAACTCAAGTTTTAATTATTTTTTTATGCCTGTTCTCAAATAGTGTTGGTTTTGGGTCATCCAAACATCTGTCAATTTTAGTGTTGATTTTGGGATCTACCGCAATGAACACATCTTACTAAATGCTAAATAAGTTTTTAATATGCAGTTCTAGTTCTTTCGTAGGAGAAAAATTAAGAGCGTTAGACGAAGAACCCCTCCCCTAATTTACATTATAACGAGACAGTCAACAGATTTACTCAAATAATTAAATACTTGTCACAATCAGAAAGAAGATGACGACTCCCAATATGTTCCTATGCAAAAGTTTGTTCCCCCTCTTAATTATAGAATTCGTGATTGATTCATGGATCTTATGAAACAAAGGTAACTTCTTAATCGTGTTGCATTATTTTGCGGACTTCTCCTCCTCCAATGCTAGAGCAATTTGAGAAGAACGATTAAGATCATATTTTAAACTTTCTATATTTTGCTATAGACGATGCCTATAAAGTATATAGTTGTTAAACATGTCAACTGGGTTACCAATTAGGCCCAATCCCATAAAAGGGCCAGACCCATTCAGTAACAAAAACCAGACAGGCCCAATTTAATTGAAGAAATCTCAAATTGGGGTGGCCATTTAGACATTTGATGATTAAGGCCTATGCCTAGTAGAACAATGTTGGCAAATTTGTGTGGGATTACCTTAGGATAATTGAAAATATCATCCCGATGGACAGAGTTACTGGATACATAGCATGTAACGAAACAATAGTCTGACTCATGTATGTAAGGACACCCAAAAAGGTCATTTTATTTGAAAGAACAAAGTCTACAAAAAGAAGCATTGCGATAATACCTTTCAACTCAATCTCATCTACTCTGAAACTGAAAAAGAAGGTGACATGTTCATTTTGTCACATAAGGAAATGGATATCCAATGACTAAATCACCATTTAGAATATTAATTACTAAAGATGAATATTGTGTGTACACATCAAAAAAGAACTTAATAAGCCAAAAAAATAAAGGTAACTTTTTGAATTTCGATGACTGAAACAGGTGAAAAATACGCAACTTGCCAAATCAACGAAAATTGTCAAAATGACACATTTGGAGCCTACTACATGTGTTTAAACAGTACAAGTCTCAACTAAGAAATGGTGTCAACTTTAGGTGTTTGTCGATGGATTCAACCAACGTACAAAATACAAACACAACAAGAAAATATGACTTCATACAAGAAACTTTAAGAGAACATCTTTATTGATCCATATCAAAATGGAAATCTAAAAACTAGAGAGAAACTTATCACATGAGATCAAAAAAGATGACAAAATGTCTCAAACATGTCAATAGCAGTTTCACTAACTGGAGTTCTACACATTATGTTACAACAACAAAAGGAAGAGATAAATCTAAAACATTACAATGAAAACTAAGTTTAGTCTCACTTCCTACATCGCCAAGACGACACTGAGAAAAGTGCTCGATCCTGCCAGCATATCACCACGCAACCATTCTCTTCTTTGATCTTGTATCCTTCACAACTGTAACTCTGCAACAGCCTTCTTGCCTGCAACATAGCATAATAACTCAAAGGCACATTCCCAAAACCAGATGTGTCGAATCTTTGGAACCACTTTTCGAGCTTTTCATGCCTCTCCTTTCGTTCATTCCCTTCACATGCTATAATGTTTCTTATCTCCTCACCTAATAACATCTTTTCCACCTTTAATCTCTCTAATGATGTTCTTGGCAGTGTCGATTCAAGACAATCAAATAATGCAGCATAAAAATGTAACGACTCGGATAGCCTCTCCATAAGTGTTGTCCCATTATGGTTAGAATCTTGTTCTGTTACCACCATGACTTTTGGTGATAAACCCCACAAAGCATTGAGGAAACTATCCATCTTTGTTGAACCAGTTGAACATAGCGGGGATGAAGAAGCGGTGTCATTGCTTGGACTGCAACCATTAGCCACATCTTTTTCAAGAAATTCCCCTAAAGTATTTCGGTTGACTAGTGCCCTGTGCAAGTTAACACCATTTGAATGCTTAAAAGGCAAGGGGGACTTCTTTTCATAATCATGGGCTAGAAGGGTGTGCAATTGCATAACTGAACTAATCGCAAGAGCCTCCCCCGTTTTCACGCGAAGTTTCTCAACATCAAGATTTTCCAATCTGCTAACTACTTGATTGAACTGAAAAGGGATATCCAGTTTATCTGCTTCTTGAGTAAGCACGTGTGCCATTTGATCTAACACCTCTTTTTGCTGATGAACCCCAGTAATGCGCAAATGGGGCGGTCCTTCAGGACGCGCGCTCAAGTCCTGAAGCAACGCACGCCATTGCAGGGGTTCAGCAGCATTAAGATCCACAATGTGAACCATCTTTTCACCTTCCATAGCTTCAATTATAGCTTGATTTGTGACCACAAACGCCACCTTCAAGAACGGAAAGATCTCAAAAAACATCTTCCGAACAAGAATTTCTTCTGAGACAACCGATAACTTAGTCGAACGCAACGCCTTATGAAGACCAGGCCAACTCCTGAGAATCCTATCAGCTAAAGCCTCAGTAAAATATGAAGCAATCCTTTGCATAGTATCTCCACTAGGAGATGCAAGTTGGGAAATATGGTCAAGTGCTATATTAGCATTCTCAAGGCAACCAGAAGCAACATGATTAGCACAAGCAAGCAAAAGATGTATCAAATACAACCCTCTTTCTTCAGATTTCAGCTCCTTAAGCCACTGATTTGATGAACCAAAGCTAGGTGATACAGACATCATTGGAAATACTTGAATAGGTGATGATGAGGTCACAGATGAAAAACCATCATCTTGTAACATTGTCACAAAACTGAATCACAACAAGGAGTTATTGGTTTCCCCAACAACAAAAAAAAAACTCACATACCTCAAAGTGGTTGAATGGAAAAAAAAACAAGAGGGACTTGTTCGGATTGTAAACACCCCTCACCTCGACCCTAAGGTTGTGAGTTCTAGTCAAGGGAAGTAAAAGGGTGGGAGCTCCTACAGAGAAGTAAAAAAAAGGAATCTTGAATCAAGACACAGAATTTCCTAATAAACCAAATCAAGATAACACCAGGAAGTTCTTACAGAGGTATTAAACTGGATGTTACAGTAAAAACAGGTGAAACAAAAAAAAAGAATCTGAACCAACATCTATTTCAATCCAAATTTCAAAAACTCAGCAGAAAAACAGAAACTTGAATTGGTAAAAATGAAATCTTGGCTCAGTAGTAGACAATCACCAAACAGAGAACATAGTAAATACAGAACAAAAGTGACAAATTTAGGAAGTTTTCACAAAGTATGTAGAAGAGCTAATAGGTGAAAAAAGACACACAGGGTGACAGAGAGCATATTCGACTGTATACAATACTAAAAACAGGTGAAACAAGGAAAAGAATCAAAACCAACAACCATTTCAGTCCAAATTTCAAAAACTAAGCAGAAAAACAGAAACTTGAATTGATAAAAATGAAATCGGCAAGAACTCACCAAACAGAGGAAGAACCAAAAGTTCCTTTCATTGTTTACTCAAACCATCAAAACCCCACAAAAAAAAGACCAAAACAAATCCTCACAACACTCACTTTCTTTACTGAGAAATCAAGATTCTTGCTTTTTTTTCAAGTTGCTGTTAAAGAAGGAAAAAGAGAGGAAAATGAATGAGGAATTGGGATTTCTGGGGTTAAATTAAAGAGAGAAAGAGGTGGGGGATATGTGTTGTTGTGTCAGGTTTTGAAAGAGTTTCTTCATGGCTACGTTTGTCGAAAATGGCGTGGGAGTAGTTTTTGTCCTTACTGTTTTTGCACTTGTCTTTTTGCATTTCTGAAGAACATGGAATTTGTGAGAAAATGAGCTACCTTTTTTGGCTCTTTGTGTTTAGCTTTTATTAGTTTTTCCAAAATTTCTATCAAGTCTCAACAACCCTCCACCCCACCCCACTCATAACTTTCCGATAACGAATTTATCTAAATTCAATATTTTGTTAATCATAGGAATATCATGCAATAAATTCCTCGCTGATTTTACTTCATTTTTTTCATGCTAAGTTAGTTTTTGAGTAATTCGTTAATGTATAGATTTTTTATATGATTATGTTTTGTATAAAGTTGAATTCTATAGGCCTATTAGTTATAGACATTTTCACCTTAACTTAACTACTATCTATTTTTATCGCGATTTTCATTTTTTATCATAATAAACTAATGCAGTTTGAGATAATCGTTGAGCATGATCTTTTTCTTTTTATAAAGAAGAAAACCTAGTTAAATTGTTTAATTCGAAATTCTTTTTTCTACACAGAGAAAACGTAACTTTAATCCTTAAAAGAGGGGAAAAGATAAGTTTATTTGTTGCATAGCGATTACCTTTAATTATTATATAACAATGTGTTCAAAGAAGAGCTTAATCAAATCTTTTAATCAAGACATCTTGAATTCATATTTTAGGTACAAAGAAGTATTAATAAGTAGCTTATGAATTATAAATTTAAATAAATCAAGTTCTAATACAATATCAAATATCAAACAAAAAATAAATAAAATACACTATTAAAAACCCAACCCCCCCCCCCCCCCCATCTCTCCACCACTTTTTTTCTTCACCTCAAAGAGAAATTTGTGGAACAACTTTTTGGTTGCATGTTTAATTTGTCATGACATAAGATGTATAGGGAATCAAAGGGTGGCTAAAAAAAACTATAAATATTCTTAAAAAACTAGTTTGAGTCCAAACATGCCCTAACAAAAACAAGGAAAAATACCATCATTTCCTTTTGTTTCTTAGTGGATAATAGTGGGAATGGCAAGTAATGTTTTGTTTGTTTGTGTAATATAGCCAAAATACTTTTCAAATTGATATTTATCTTCTTTTGTCCTATTAATAACAAGACAAAGAGGCAAAGGAGTTAAAGAAAAAGCCAAATGTAGACTCCACCATTTATGGTTTTGTCATCCACTTGTTGAACTTTTAGCCATAAAAAAATGAATTGAAAATTTGGATGGTTTTTCAAATCTATGGGAAAAGTGGAGGCAAACTAAGCACTTTTTCTAGGGGCGGAGTTGGTACGTTTGATCGAATTCAAAAATTTTAGTTTAAATTTTGTATTTATCTTAAATTATTCATCAATATTACATAAAATTATTTAGTTTAGAACTCAATAACATATTTTTTTTTAGAATTTAAACTTATAAAGTTTAAATTTTGACTTTGAGTCCGACTATTTTTCTAGTGTTGAAAGAATAGCCACGTTTACATGTTAAAGATGCCACCTAAATTAATTAAGTTTGGTTTGGGTTTGAATTTAGTTATGGGCTTTTGGGCCCACTACGTACACTCTTTCAATTCCTAGGACTGCTGTTATTTGCCTATATGGGCTATTTACATGAGGCCTATTAACTTTTAGAAAAGAAATGGGTGGATTATAAGTTCTAGGTATGAATTTTCGGAAACTTAGTAATTTTTGCTCATATTCTGTATAAGTATTAAAAAATGTATAAAAATTTAATCGTAACTTTAATTATTATCGTAAATTAATTTGAAACTATTGAAGAAATTCATGAACTTTAAATATCAAACATGTCCATGCACTTCACCTTAATTAGATGTGTTTATAACCATAGAAAGGATTATGGGCTCAAATACAGATATCAAAGGGAGAGAGGCGAGTGAGATAGGAGGGAGACAAGCGAGAGAGTCATTGTATTCTAAATACATGCAAATCACAATAAATACATGTATTTAGGATATCAAATACATTATGAAATACAATTACATAGAGAAAGAGGCAAGCGAGAGAATTGGTGTGTCCTGGATAAATGCAAATCCACTTTTATACAGTATATTTGGGCCAAAATCTGACACAATGATAATTTTGAAAAATTCACAGGAAGACACATAATTAGACTCTAAACTAGTGAGATTTGTGTTGTATCACATGAAATTAATTGAGGTGAGCATAAATTGACCCAAACATCATTATTATTAGGGATGTGTACTGATCTATTCGGTTTGATTTTGAAGTTTATCGGTTCGTAGATATGCTAAACTGTTAAATTACCATTTAGATATTGGCTTATCAGTTATCGATTATTGATTATTATCGGTTTAACCGTTAAGATTTGACACAAAAAATCCATTAAAAATTACTTAAAAACAAGGTGACAAACCAAATGAATCATGCATATGAATATCAAACATTACCGTTGAGAATTGATAATCCGATAATTAAAAAAATCAAACTGTTATCGAAAACGCTAAACCAATAACCTATTACTAGGGGTGTTCGTGGTTTGATTTGGATCGGTTATTGGTTAAAACTAAAATCAAACCAATCTAGTCGGTTTTTTAAATTTCTAAAACCAAATCAAACCAAACGAAAAAAATAACCGTCGATTTGGTTATTGATGGTTTGGTTCAGTTTTTCTTGATTTTTTCAGTTTGAAAGTAATAAAATTTTTAGGACATACGTATCTTGAATTCTTGATAGACACAAACACCTAGTACATGAATAATCCACTGAAAAACTATTGTTTGTTCAGTTAAGCAATTAAACAATACTAAAGTTATCATTACACGAACAAAGTGATTCAATTAAGAGAAAGTGTAACTATCTTATAAAATGTATGGTAGGTAAAAATTAAAGTAATGAATTTTGATGGATTTGGACTTATGATTGTAATAGATGAGCTAAATTTTTCGTGTTGGATTTGAGAAAATTGTAAAGTTAAAGACTTAAGTTACTTAAAATTATAAAATATTTATATTTTATTTATGAATAATATATAAATAATTATAAAATTTATATATCTAATTTATCGGTTTAGTTATTTTTGCAGTTATTTTTTAGTAAAATCAAAACCAAACCAAATAGTATTGATTTTTCAAAATGTAAAACCAAACCTAACCAAATCAAATCAAATATCGTTTTTTTAATCAGTTTGGTTCGGATTGCGGTTCGGTTTGGTTTTTTAACCATAACTATAAACAACCCTACCTATTATCAATAAATCAACAATTTTTTTCGATTTGAGTTATCAATTTCGATTTGAATTTGTATCGTTAAAAGTACTATCTTTTGTGCTTTATGTAGTTGTACTTTGTAGACCAAAATACCCTTTCGATATTAAAGAAGTACATATCTACCCCTCTTATCAGTCTTCAACCTCAATTTCTAGGGTTTTACAAGGGTTCTTCTTCCACACACAGGAACATATTCTCCGGCCACCATGTCTCCAATTTCCGGCCGTCAAGCGCCGTCGGAGATGACGGCGGAAGGAATAGCAGCCTCAGGTCTAACATCGGAAAAACTAAGCTTACCAACCCTACAATCAAAGATGAAATGCGATCCAGAAGGATACGAAGCTGAACTAACATTAGTATACAATCAATTCAAGTCGTCCATGGATCTCTTTGAACAACAAGCAGCACTAAATTTCACTTCCCTCAGCGGTGTATCAACTGACCCGACTGTTTCTAAGGACTTAGGTGACCGCGCTATGTTTTTATCACATGTAACTCCGTTTTATCCTAAAAAGCTTGTTAATTTCCCTAAAGAGTTAGCTCAGTTGCTTCGTTCTTCGGCTCGGACTTTGCCTTCTGGACTACGTGTTCATGTTACTCAAGCTTTGATTTTACTCGTTAATCGAAAGGTATTGCTCCTCAATTTGATGTTTTTTCTATTGAATTGAATATAAAGTACGAATGCATCTGTTTTGTTTTATATGTGATGCTGTTAGATTGAGCTCGTTGTTTAATTTTGACTTGTCTAGTAAATTTTAAAGCAGTTGCTCCTCAATTTGATATATCTTGCAATAACCTGTGCATCAAGCACCCAATTGTGTGAGCTTAGTGCTCAATGAAGTGAGTTGAGAACCCTGAGCTCTCAAGGTCCAAATCCCATCTGAGGCAAAAAATAGTTTGTGATTTCTTTCTATTTGTCCAAGCTTGGTGGACGGAGTTGCTTGATAGTTGTGTTGGTGGTAGGTAGCAGGTATCCCGTGGATAGTTGACCATGATTATTTAAAATATTGCAATAATTTGTGTATCACATAGTAATGGAAAGTTCACTTGATATGTGTGTTAGCCATGATGGAATAATTGAATACCTTGTAATCAGATGGTCAAGGAACTAAAGTAGACAAACATTGGTGAAATATTACCCAAAAAATTAAACAAGGACGGACCTAATGTAGATCAACATTGATGACATATTACCCGACAAATTAAACAAGGAACTAATGAAAATCAGCATTAATGTTATGTTTTATTTCAGATTGTTGACATTGGGGAGACACTTGCATTGTTCATGGAGCTCCAAACTCTGGGGGATAGGGTTTTGAGAGTATTGGCTTTCTCTCATATTATCCATAGTATTAGACGTATGAATCAGAAGCACAAGAATGATACGAAAAATCGGGCACTTCAGAATATTTTGTTTGCTTTGCTACAGGTTTGGTTCTACCTTTTTTTTGTAATGCCTTGTGAATTTCTTTTTGGTTGAAGGTTAAAATTCTGTTTATTTGTGGCTACTAAAATGTGATAGCAAGAGGATGAAGCAAAAGCAAAAAGATCACTGATCACACTTTGTGAGCTTCATCGAAGAAGGGTGTGGTTTGATGATAGAACAGCAAATGCTATATGCTCGGCATGCTTTCATTCATCATCGAGGTAGGCTTTGTTGCTAATAGTTGCTCACTGCATTCACCCCTTTGCAACTAAAACTTTTTGTACTTGTTCAAATTCTCAGGATTATGATTGCCTCTTTATCCTTTCTTCTTGATTATGAGAAAATTGAAGATGACTCGGATAGTGATATGGCAGATAGTGAAGATGAGCAGACAGCCAATCAGCCTCAGGTTTTGCTAAATAAAGAGGCTATTTATAAGGTTGGTTCTCATATTAAATCCTCTATGGGCATTCCTTATATAATACACATCTGTGGAGCAATAATGCCTGCACTAGTGATTACAGTGAATGGTTTATAATTCTAATGTGTGTCATTCATTAAATGGTTTTTGATCCATGTGAGCATATTTGTTTCACTCTTTATTTTCTTAGTTCAATGTGATTATTGATCTTATTTGGCATGCGTATAGAATAACAGGTCTGTTCAAGATGTAGTGCACTCCAATTTTAGGCTGGAAAACATGCAGATGAGTGTTTGCACTTTGATTTGATCCTTCTGTGTTGGAGTGGAATAATGAGTTCCCATATTCTGATCTTTGAATATTAGAACAACTTACTTCTGGTGTCTCTATCTTTCAATACTTAACTTTGTTCAAACTCTCAAGAGAGTAATGAAAGTTTGTCCTCCGTGGAGGTAAATATTCATCAAATCTGTTGTACTTACGACTACTTGCACGTCTAGGCAAATAATAAGGGTACATCGTCCAGCAAAAAGAAAAAGCAAGCAAAGTTGCAGCGTGCCGTCCGCAGCATGAAGAAGCAGCAGCGCTTGCAATCTGAAAATAACAACACTAGTTATTATTCCCCATTAAACCACTTAAAGGATGCTCAGGTTTTTTTAGTTCTTAGTACTCCATGATTCAGTCTTTGTGATTTGGAATCTTTGGAAACGATACCTATAGTATATATTTTCGTGCAGGGATTTGCTGAAAAGCTTTTCTCACGTCTTCAGACTTGCAATGAGAGGTTTGAGGTAGATTACCTCTCTTTACTTCCTGTTGTTTTGCATTGGTGAAACTGGAATGGACTTTCCAGTGTAGTATTTACTTTGGGAGCCATCACTTAAAATTACATATTTGTTCATTTCTTGTCCCCTTCCAGGTTAAAATGATGTTGATGAAAGTAATTGCCCGAACAGTTGGGCTCCATCACTTGATTTTGTTGAACTTCTATCCTTACCTTCAGAGATATGTTCAGGTATCTAATTATGAAATTTCCTTTGGCATTATAGTTGATATTTCTTTTGGTAGTGTACTTTCACATTCATACTTAAGGTTGGTGTGTGGGTGTTCTTATAATTGCAGCCCCATCAGCGTGATGTGACAAATTTGCTTGCTGCAGCGGTTCAGGCATGTCATGATATGGTACGGTGTTTTTGTTCTGCAATTTCTTTTTTTTTCTTTTGTTAAACTTGCTAGTCTTCTCCTTCTCAGATGATATCTTATTTTGACAGGTGCCTCCTGATGCTGTTGAACCATTATTTAAACAAGTAGTCAATCAGTTTGTGCATGACCGTTCAAGGCCTGAGGTATCCAATATGACATTCATATCTCATTAGGATCATATATGTTGTACACAAATAATATTCATTCTATATCTGTATTTTACATTTGCAGGCTATATCTGTCGGACTTAATGTAATCCGAGAAATATGCTTACGCATGCCTTTGGTATGTACAATGTTTCTCCAAGTATTTGTCATTTGTTAATTACTAGTTAATTATTATATACTGTTTTACGTGTTCATATAATCACAACTTTTGTTATTTCATCTTTTTTGTTTTAGTTGATGACAGAAGATTTGCTACAAGACCTTGTGTTGTATAGAAAATTGAATGATAAGGCAGTTTCTGCATCGGCTCGATCGCTTCTTACTTTGTTCAGAGAGGTATAAAGAATTTCCCTCTTTCCCTCTCTCCCTCTCTCCTTAAATATGCATGCTAAGAATCAGTGAAATTTTATTTGATTCAACAACCGCAAAAATTGCTTGCAGGTTTGCCCTTCACTTCTAGTTAAGAAGGACAGAGGGCGCCCTACTAACCCAAAAGCAAGGCCTAAGGCATTTGGTGAGGTTAGTGTTGCCAGCAGCGTTCCTGGCATTGAGTTGCTGGATCAGGAGGACAGTGATGATGATGTAGAGGAGGGGTCTGTTGGCTTGTCTGACCATGATGATCAAAGTGATGATGATGTTAACCCAGGCGAAGAGGATGCCAATTGTGAAAAAGATGGAGATGATGCTTCTGACAACGAGTCTGGTGATGATCATGAAATTGATGATGAATGTGATAGTGATGAAGATAACAAATCGCTAGCTGCTGAAGAATTTTCAGAAGATGATGATGCAATTGATAGTGCATCAGCTACTGAAGATGATGAGAGTGATGGTGAAGAAGAGGGTATTGATGGCGATATAATGCAGGATAATAATAGCTGGGCTTCTGAAGAGGATGATGTGGACGAAAAGGTCTCTAAAGGAACAAAAAGGAAAATATCTGATATTGATGTAAATGCTGCTAGTAATAGCCTTCGTGCTTTAAAGAAATTAGCAGGGGCGAACATGGAACCTAACTCCCTGAATATGGAGGATGGTATTTTATCTAATGAGGACTTCAAAAGAATCAAAGAACTCAAGGTATGCAGATTCTGAAGAAACTGAAGCCCACTTGCAATGAATACAACATTTATGTTCTTTGACTTTACAACTTCTTGTGTCCTGAGCCTCCCCCTACAAACGTGTATATCGTTTTTTCTGTAACATTTCTCTGATTTTGCTCATCAGGCGAAAAACGACGCGAGAACAGTTTTAGCACAACATGGATTTAAGCTTCCTAGCTCAGACCAAATTAGTACAAAAAGAGTTGATGCTGCTAAACTTGAGGTTAGGTGCCTTGCACTTTCACAGCATTATTCTTCTGCAGTCACTATTGTATTTGGAATCACGAGTTGGTTCAGAAGAAAATACTTTCCTCACTATCAACGAGGGAGAAAAAAAAAGCAAAATGCTTCCCCCATGTTAAGCTGATCACTGGACATAGTTTTGTCCCCTTTTGTTTGATTTACTGTAGGAGTGAGTGTTTTATTTCTTGTTAATTGCAATCTTCTGCCCTAACAAGATGCATCTTATGTTATTATTTCTACTCTTTAGGCTAACATACGAAAGAAGCTTAGCAAGGAAGAGAGACTGGCGATTATTCGGGCTGGTAGAGAGGATAGAGGGAGATACCAAGCTAAAACTGCTCTGAAAAAGAAGAAGGTACTTTATTGTTTGCACATGATTTCATTGCATTAGCTTAGCATTGCATATTTCTAAATTTCTCTTTATTACTCAGCCTTTTCTTACTATTGGCCAAGTTCCGAGCTACTTACCTATTTCCTTTCTCTCTAAGAATGGGGAACTCAGCATTTAACAAGGATATCCCGAAGCACACTTTGCATCTACTTCCTTTATGCATTATAAATGTTATAAGATCTCTAGAATTTAAAGAAATCTTAACTTTCTTTCCACAAGCTATTGTTTTGGAAGATTTTGAAAGCCTCACTTCTCCCTGTTTTTCCGTACCAGTCACACAGAACTTCATCTCTTTCCCTTCCTACCCTGTTCTCTTTCTCATTCAAATTTCCTTCTCTTGCTTTCACATCTCACATAACCTTGGCACTTGCTTGAACTAAGTTCCTCATTTCGCGCAGAAAACATGTGGATCTTTAGTTGCCCTTCTAATGAAATGCACTTGTGATTTCGATGATGTGATAACATCTGCGTTTCAATTTTGCAGACGGGTGGTTCAAGCAATCAGCAAAAAGAGCACCAAAAACGCATGCCATTAGCAGCAAAGAGATCCAAGGTTGCAAAATCTAAAATTGAGAAAAAGAGAAAGCAGGCGCGCGCTGGCAAACAATTTCGAGGGAGAAAAGCTTGGAAGTAAAGTGAAGACTAGCTTTCGTCTTCCCAATTTTGTCAAAAGTAAAAATCAGAGAAACAGAAAATGTGTATTTTTTTCTTCATATTGGATCATGCAATTTTGATTGTGTTTTTTGTCCTAATTTATTGTAGAACAATAATGTCAAGAGAGTAAATTTTAATTCGAAAAGCAGAGCGATTCTTTCTCTTCATATCCGTTTACGTTCTTAAATTTACTATAAACCTGCTTGCAGAGTGCACTATAGAGTTCAATTTACGATATTATGAAAACACATAAAGAGGTTGTAACACGATTACCATAAAAGCAAGAAAATATCTCGATCATACATAAGCAAATACTAACCAACTAATTTTGGGAATACCAAACTTTTTGTATAAAAGAATCCTATCAAGCAAATACTACCCAACTACTTTTGGGAATACCAAACTAATCAAGCAAATACTAACCAACTAATTTTGGGAATACCAAACTTTCTGTATAAAAGAATCCTATCAAGCAAATACTAACCAACTAATTTTGGGAATACCAAACTTTCTGTATAAACGAATCCTATCTGAATGGCACCAGATTGAGGCCATAATCCAAATGGTCCTTTGGATGTCCTAAGGACATAAGCACGAGGTTCCAAATGTATGCAGCAGAGTAGCACATCTCCATCCGAACACCTATATTTTGGTACGACTGGTGAACAAAGACAGGTAACTTGTATATTAAATACTTCAGTCCAAGATTCTTTGATGCCATACTCTTTTTCATAACCCAAATCTTAAAATAGTATTCTGTATGCGATTTATGATGATAATAAGCACAAAACATTTCTCCCAATGATGAAACACCCTGTTTGTTACTTCTGCCAGAATAGTACATTTGCTCTGGCAATGGTATCTCTCCATACATCTCATCTGAAATACTAAATGAAATCACCAAAAATTTACCCGCCAAAAAAAGTCCAATCCAATGACATGCCCCATGCACAAATACCAAAGAGTTGGTATGTGTTAAGATAGGGTGAATGGCGGTAAGATGTTTATCCGTTACTTTCCAAGAACCACTTTTCAACCTGAGAATTTCACTTCGTGATTTCTCATCAATCTTAAGGATCTTATAGTCATCGCTAGTTGAGTCATATCCCAATCCCCATGGGCCATGGTGGAAATTCTGGACGGGGAAGTACTATTGATTCTCTCGTGGAAGGGTTCCATAGCAAAAGTATCTGTTGCTTGTAATCACAAACATGATAATCAAAAACCTCAATAAACACTAAGCTATCTAACAACAATATAATTTGCAAAACCATGGTTTGTAGTTAGACGGACAATCGAGTTTTTGTACTTCCTCAACCCGCTGAACTGACGATAAAGAAGAACAATATAAGGAATACTCTTTCTCACGACCGTACCACTGGCTAATAAGAATTTTTTGAGAATTTCGGTTATACTCTAGATGCTTCTTAGTAAAGTAAGGTTCGGAAATCAATTTCATCCAATGCTTTGAAACACACTTGAATCGTAGAAGAGCCTAATAAGAATTTCCATAATTATTTCTTCTTGCAAGTGAATTCCTATCGTGTCATCAACATCCATCTTATTTGCTTCCTAATAATCAACAAGAATATAGCAGCCAAAGGTATACGATGATTTCAAGCTAGGGTTAATTTTTATATATATATATATATATATATATATATATATATATATATATATATATATATATATATATATATATATATATATATATATATATCTTGGAGTTGAGAAAAAAAAGACATAAAACGTATTTGGGGAATGCGATTTATGTGTAAGTTTCAATCTCTTCTTATTTGTTGTTGAAATTACTTTATTACTCCTTATGTTTAATTTTATTTGTCCACTATTTTTAAATTATACTTCCTCTGTCCCATTTTGTATGTCACCTTTTTACTTTGCACTTGCATTAAGAAATGATGTAACTTTACCCTTCTACCCTTATTTAATGTTTTCTTAAGTCAACTTTATAATAAATGATGAATACATTTTCAAGATTAATTAACTACTCTATTAAGGGTATAATAGGCAAAATATGGTAATTTATACATAAATTTTATAAAATGACAAATATTATGGTCCAGCTATTTATAGAAAGGGATAACATATAAAATGAGATATATGGAGTATATATTTATTTCATTTATTACTTTTATATTATCAAGAAAAGATAATTATTTTATTTTTTAAAAATTCGTCATGTCGTTGAAAACTTGAAAAAACCCTTCTTAGATTCCTAAATAGAAAGAGCTGAGAATGAAAGGCATAAAATGCATTCATCGAATGCGATTTATGAGTAAAATTCTGTGTCTTTCTTATTTATTGTTGAAATTACTATATTACCCCTTCCGTTTAATTTTATTTGTCAACTATTTTAAAAATATATTTATTTATTTCATTATTACTTCTATTATATCAAGAAAAGATAAATATTTTATCTTTTAAAAAAAGTCATGTCGTTGAAAACTTGAAAACCCCTTCTTAGATACCAAATAGAAATATATGAGAATGAAAGACATAAAACGCATTCATTGAATGCAATTTATGAGTAAAATCCGGTGTCTTCTTATTTATTGTTGAAATTACTATATTACCCCTTCCGTTTAAATTACTATATTACCCCTTCCGTTTAATTTTATCTTTCCATTATTTTTAAAATATATTTATTTATTTCATTTATTACTTCTATAATATTAATAAAAGATAAATATTTTATCTTTTAAAAAATGTCATGTCGTTGAAAACTTGAAAACCCTTCTCAGATACCTAGATAGAAAGAGTTGAGAATGAAAAGCATAAAACACATTCATTGAATGCGATTTATGAGTAAAATTTTGTGTCTTTCTTATTTATTATTGAAATTACTATATTACCCCTTCTGTTTAGTTTTATTTGTCTACTATTTTTAATATATATTTATTTATTTCATTTATTACTTTTATAATATCAAGAAAAGATAAATATTTTATCTTTTAAAAAAACGTCATGTCGTTGAAAACTTGAAAAACCCTTCTCAGATACCAAAATAGAAAGAGTTGAAAAAGAAAGGCATAAAACGCATTCATTATGCGATTTATGAGTAAAATTCTGTGTCTTCTTATTTATTATTGAAATTACTTTATTACTCCTTCCATTTAATTTTATTTGTCCACTATTTTTAAAATATATATTTATTTATTTCATTTATTACTTTTGTAATATCAAGAAAAGATAAATATTTATCTTTAAAAAAAAAAATCATGTCGTTGAAAACTTGAAAAATCCTTCTCAAATACCAAAATAGAAAGAGCTGAGAATGAAAGGCATAAAACACATTCAGTGAATGCGATTCATGAGTAAAATTCTGTGTCTTCTTATTTATTGTTGAAATTACCATATTACCCTTTCCGTTTAATTTTATTTGTCCACTATTTTAAAAATATATTTATTTATTTCATTTATTACTTATAAATATTTTATCTTTTAAAATAACGTCATGTCGTTGAAAACTTAAAAAACTTTCTCAAATACAAAAATAGAAAAAACTGAGAATGAAAGGCATAAAACGCATTCAGTGAATACGATTTATGAGTAAAATTATGCGTCTTCGTATTTATTGTTGAAATTACTATATTACCCCTTTCGTTTAATTTTATTTGTCCACTATTTTAAAAATATATTTATTTATTTTATTTATTACTTTTATAATATCAAGATAAATATTTTATCTTTTAAAAAAACATTATGTCATTGGAAACTTGAAAAACTCTTCTCAGATAGCAAAATAGAAAGAGCTGAGAATGAAAGAAATAAAACGCATTCAGTGAATGCTAATTATGAGTAAAATTCCACGTCTTCTTATTTATTGTTGAAATTATTATATATTACTCAATTGAAAATCACTATTTAGTACACGGAACAAGATAAGATAACGATAAATTCATACCATTAACTAATTACTGCCTCATTCATAAGGTGAAATAAATTAGTCCAAAAATTATAATCTCGAGATACGAGAATAAAATATCTAAACTTGGATAGGATGATGAATAAAATCTCACATTAGGAAAAAAAAGATTCACAAGACACTTTTTGGTTTCACTCTATGTGTGTTGAGGGGCCGCATAATACTTTCCCTTTTTGACTATCTTATTTTCGTAGTTTTTGATAGGCGTTTAAAATAATTTTATTTTCATTGTTTTTGATGAATTTAGTAACTCAATTGATTGACTATCTTGTTTTTGGTTTTAATGGGCAATTTGAATTTTGACTATCTTATTTTCGTTTTTGATAAGCGTTTGAAAGAATTTAATAACTCAATTGATCGACTATCTTGTTTTCATTTTTAATGGGCAATTTGAAGGAAATATTTGAATAGCTTAATTGATTATTTATTTTTTGTTTTTAATAGGCAATTAAAGAAAATATCTTAGTAACTAAGACGTATGCATCGTCTCCTTATGACATGTCCAATTTTTATCTTCCATAAGTTGAAGACTTGTTAAGTTCTATCTCATCACCTTGTTATAAGATTGAGTTATGTTGAAGGTCCATTTAACACGATATCAAAGTTGGATCTTTATTCACGCATTTTTATTCCAATGTCAAGAACTTGGATCGAATCGGTATATTAATACCAATTTCATTTGAAGTACTCTCTTTTTGAGAGTGCTCATTCAATATTAAGCCTTGAAGATGACTTGAACTCCCACACTCTTTCGCACGAGATTTTGAGTCTTGCTTGTCTACCATTTCACCGTCAAAACATCTTGAAAGTGAATCATCCAATATCAAATGTATTTGGATGAGGAGGGAGAGATGAATGAAGAATTGAAGAGCCCGACACCGGAGATAGAAAGATAATTTGGTCAATTCTCTGCTCTTGAGCTATTTTAAAGTTGAGTTAGACTCAACATCCATTTAACGTGTTATCACAATCAAGCCCCTAATATTGAGCTCCCGAGTAGACTATTCACGCATCCCATACTTAATAAATGAGTAATACACACACACACACACACACACACACACATATATATATATATATATATATATATATATAAATATATATATTACTTTGCGCATTGTAGCAAATGAGCTATTGCAATGTGTGTCACTTGAGTTGCATAAGTGATCCCTGGACAAGATTGTCTTCCAGAGCCAAACGGAATGAACTCATATTGTTAATCTTAGCACGAACAATTCATTCTGCAATGTCTATTTGCAATCTAACATCACTATAAGTTCTAAATTTTTGAGTAGAAACAATCTGAAGGGAGCAATTCCGCAATGTTTTGACAACATGAGTGGTCATCTTGAGATTCTTCATATGTAGCACAACAATCTTTCTGATAATAATTATTAAAATCATTTTACAAGATTACATAGTACATGACTCGGAATACACGTGCGTAGTACATGACTCAGATAACACGTGCCACACACACGTGTCGAGGAGCTAGTATGTAAAGAAGAGAAAGTTCTAAAATGAGAAACCCTAAGCATTCAAATCAAAGTAATAGAGAAGAGGAGGCTCTAAAAATGACACAAAAGACAAATCGTTTCAAAGGTATTTGTTTCTTTCTGTTGAATCTCTATGTATTTTCTGCTTGTTTGTATTTGTGTGTGTGTGTTGTCCCTTGTAACGGCCATATCTAAGTTAGCTTTAGCGTACCTCAACTATTCCACTGAATACCTACTATCTCCTAACTTAAACTCTTCCTAGGGGGGCGGGGGAGGAGCTATAGTACTAGTTAAGACTTTTGCAAAATTCATTAATTTTGGCAAAAATTCTATATTCTGTTTTAAGAAATTAATTTAATATGTATTTCGGAACCCAACAAATTACCTTTTCTAGAATTCAGAACCCATAAATTAAACTCAAGATTCTAGATCCGCCTTTATGTAATACGCACAATTTTTAATTGCAGGGAAGAGAGTTGTGATGCATTCAGAGGAAATGACTAAGATGGATGTTGATGGCACTACGGGAATTCACTTTGGAGAAGATATAATTACGGAAATCCTCAGCAGGTTACCTGTCAAGTCTCTTTTTCGATTCAAATGTGTTATAAGGTCTTGAATGGCATTGATCTCCGAACCTTCCTTTGTGATGAAGCATCACAATCATTCCAAGAATAACCAAAATTCCCAAAAAAATTGTCTTCTTATCGAAAAACTTTCCTCCTTCTACCAATATGATCCTTCTTTGGCATTAGCTTCTTTATCGTCAGTTCAACTGGTTGAGGACGTACAACAAGTTGATTGGCCTTGTACCGTTAACGTAAAGAGTTGCAAAATATATTGCTGTTATGATGGCTTGGCTCTTATGGGGGTTAGTAAATATAATTATTTTCTTAACATGAGACTTTGGCTATGGAACCCCTCCACAAGAGAATCAATAGTACTTCCTCGTACAAGATTTTCAGATGGATTAGATTTTACTTGTGGATTGGGATATGATTCAACTAGTAATGACTATAAAATCTTTAAGATTAATGGTGACAGATCATGCAATGAGATTCTCGCGCTGAAAAGTGGTTCCTGGAGAAAAATTGATAAACATCATGCTGGCATTCATCCCGTCTGGCGGTTTACTATGGACTCTCCGGCATTTCTACATGATGCATTTCATTGGGTTTGTTCACTGAAGAAGTCTGTGGTTTCATTTAATATTTCAAATGAGGTGTACGCAGAATTACCGATGCCAGATGTAAGGTTGGTGATTTCCGATAGTAATTTCATCATCTATGGCATTTCGGTATTGGGAGGAATGCTTTGTGTTTATTCTACTTATGCTCATAAGGACAAGTACAATTTTAACCTTTGGGTAATGAAAGACTACAATGTCGAGGAATCTTGGAATAAATTGTTTAACATACCAAGTACCGATCTTAATCTAATCTCCCTGAAATACTGGTTTTCAGATGGTGAAGTGTTACTCCTTGGCATACATTTGGTACATAAGCATTCTGTTTTTAAGACATCCAAAGAAGCATCTGGTTTTTGGCCTCAATCTAATTCGCAGCGATTTGTGAACGGATTCGTCTATACAGAAAGCTTGATCTCACCAAAATCACTTGCTTAGTATTTACTTATGTACTATGAAGACATTACAACCTCTTTTTCATTGCAATGTCATAAATTAAACTTTCACAGTTATTTAGCCTTAAATTTCCCAACCATTACTGTTATATAAAGATAGAACTATCTACGATCCGTTAGGATCATATGTTAGAATGTCAAACAGGGTGATTTACAGAGTTGTAACGAGTGAAATTTTGTTATTTCAGGGAACTAACCGTGTGTTGGATATATCTTGTTCACTACTGTAACAAAAAATGATTGTATGAATTATCTATCTATGCACCTTGACTATTCCGTTGAATATCTATGATCACCTAGCTTAAAACTTTCTCTAAAACTGTTTGATGCTAAACATGGGGTCTGGCAAATTCTCATTTCTGCTCTTTCTTTGTTTCTGTCTGCTTTCTTTTTCTTCATCTATACCTCATCCTTGCCGCAAAAATCAAAGCTCCGCTCTTCTAAAATTCCAGAAAATGCTTACTGTAGATACCTCATTAGTTTGGTGTAGTTACTCTTATCCACACACGAGTTCATGGAACATGAGCAGAGATTGCTGCTCATGGGATGGAGTTGCGATGACATGACTGGCCATGTCACTGAACTTGACCTCAGCCTATTCAGGGACGAGAGCTTGAACTTGTCAAAATTTTGACCATTTACACCACTATTGTTCGTTCAAGTAACAGATTTGAATGACATATTTGTTGGTGTTTTTTTAAAAATGGGGCAGCACAAAAATTGAAAATATCTCTCAATGGATTGAAATGACTTTCAATAGCTTTCAATGATTTTATTAAGCATTGAGCGGCTTTAAATAACCAACATAAAAATATAATCGGCATAATTTGAAATTTAAAACAACCTAAAATATCCAATAATTCAAACAACCTAACTAAAATTCAAAATTTAAATTCATCTTAAACTAATTAACTTATTTTGCTAAAAACTACTGTAGTAACTAAAAGCAAACTTCAACACTCCTCCTTTGATTTAGATACTGCAATTTAAAAAAGTTGCTCCTCCTCGATTTTTGCTTCTACAACTTGTGCTTGAAGATTGTTCTTCAGCTTGCATACTTTTGTAACGTGACCGGCTTGTTTGCAATTTCCACATATTGCATCAGGTCTCCACCAATTTTTTTTTTCCAATTGTGTTTTTCTTTTGCAGTATTTGCAAAGAGGATAATTACCTTTTTCTTTTTTTGTTTTGTGCATAAAAGGCACCATCAATAACATTATCTTGCCTGATGGCTCTTCTCTGCACTTGTGCTTGAAGAGCACTTATTAGTTCTTCAACAAAAATAGTAGAGAGATCTTTAGACTCTTCCAGAGATGAGGTTTTAGATTCGAATCTCTCTGGAATTGTCACAAGAATTTTTTCTATTATTCTGTCATCTTTGAAATCCTCGCCAAGCAACCTGATTTTATTAACAATAAAAGAAATCTTGTGAGAATACTTAACAATAGTTTCATCCTCTTGCATCCTAAGAGATTCAAAATCTCTTTTCAAATTCAAAATTTGCATTTGCCTGACTCGGTCACTTCCTTGATATTCTTTTTTTAATTTTTCCCAAGCTTCTTTTGCCATCTCACAAGCAATGTTTTTAGAAAAAATCAAATCCGCAACTGAATTTTGAATTACAGTTTTGGCTTTGAATTTTTTGATTTTTTCATCCGAATGAGATTTAATTTGAGCAAGGGTAGGATTTGCAGGGAGAGGTTGTAAGGGTACATCTTCCATTACAACTTCCCACATATCATAAGCTTCAAGATATGATTTCATTTTCACTTACCGAAACAGATAGTTTTCACCAGTGAAAATTTTTGAGGCATTCAAAGAGAGACTGCTGCTTGCCATTATTTTGGTTAAAAAATTATTTAGAAAAGCCTGAGCGTTGAAAAAAGCACCGGTTGAAAAGGTAGCCTTGATGGGTTAAAATGGGTTGCCCTGATGGGTTAAAATGGTAGCCCTTACGGGTTAAAAATGTATGGTAGTTCTTTGGAAGATTTCATAGATCCCTTAAGATTAATGAAGCTCTTAATACCACTATTGGTGTTTTTTTAAAAATGGGGTAGCACAAAAATTGAAAATATCTCTCAATGAATTGAAATGACTTTCAATAGCTTTCAATGATTTTATTAAGCATTGAGCAGCTTTAAATAGCCAACATAAAAATATAATTTGCATAATTTGAAATTTAAAACAACCTAAAATATCTCAATAATTCAAACAACCTAACTAAAATTCAAAATTCAAATTCATCTTAAACTAATTAACTTATTTTGCTAAAAACTACTACAGTAACTAAAAGCAAACTTCAACAGTATTCCAAGTATCATGGTAGAACTCATTGTGCTTCGGGTGCCGAATTTGTCTCATAATGAATTGCAAGGTAATATACCATCATCACTTGGAAGTTTATGTGTGGTCGAATCATTGGACCTTTCATCCAACCATCTTTCAGCAGAGATACCACAACAACTGGCTTCTCTAACGTCTCTTGAATTCTTAAATCTCTCCCACAATCATCTCGATGGATGCATCTGTCAAGGACCTCAATTCGCTACATTAAAGAAATATTCATATGAAGGCAATAATGGATTAAGTGAATTTATGCATTGCCAAAATTCATCATTGCATATGTTGGAGGAATATCAGGGGCCATACAATTTTATGAGCTTAAGTTCGCTCGAACATCATTATTATTAAAAAAAAGGTCTAAAACCCGTTGACATACTAATGACAAGGTGATATATAGAGTTGAAACGAGTTATGTTGACACTCAATTTTGGCCTAACATTTTCAAAATTTCGTAACTTTTATGTTTTATTTATTTAATAGTTTAAAATACATTTTTTTTATAATTTTGAATAAGTTTATCGATAATTATCCTTATTTGTCAAATTTAGGAGTTTTATTTTTATTTTTTATTAGTTATTTTTAATTACATTATTTTTTGTCACAACCAGTTGACTACGTTCAAATATTTATTCATTTCGATTAAATCATCAGTTCTGATAAATTGCATTTTTTACATGTCATTAGTTACATTCATTATACTTTTTAATAATCATTTTATTTGTTACATTTGTCAATATTAATTTTGATATTTTGCACAATCTAGAAATTCAATCGAATATGGATAAGATTTCATGCACAGATATTTTTAAAGGCTGGTGATTTTGATGCACGATTTTAAAAGAATGATATTGTACTATAGATAATTTTGTATTTCCTATATAAACAATGGCTTATTCATTAGGTCAAAGGTGGTGAATTTTTGTTAGGAGGTAAGAATTTTCTAAATGGCAAAAATCCTAATTTTTTTTTTTACCTCTCTCAGTCTCCTCCCTTAGCCTCCACCACCTCAAACCCCACCAGATCCCCCACCTCCCTCTTCTTCATTTTTCCGGCGAAACCTCGCCAGAATACAACCAGAGAACCAGCCAGCAAACAACTTGAAACAACCTCCATTTATCACCCTTTTTCCGGCCAAACAGATCTCATCTCCTTCACTGTTTCAGCCACCAAATCAGTAGCGAACCACCACCTTCTCCAGCCACCAACAGCCACCGAGCAGCAGCTGAAACAACACCAAACAGCAGCTAAAACAACACTAAACCCACCCGAAACCAACACTAACCACAGCAAAAAGGCTCCAGCAACCACTTCCATTCCCTCCGTTTCCATCTCAGAAACCAACCCCAAAATAAACGACAAGCAACAGACCATCCAAAACCCCTATTCATTTTTCTCCTTTTTCCGGCAGCAGCTCCGGTGAGGAGCTCAAAGCTCCAATGAGCCGGAGCTAAACGAACCAGTCCCTTCCCCTCTCCCCTTTCACAATTTTTTCTTCCATTTTGCAGGTTGCCAGCAGCTCGGAGCTATCACCCCAACACCATCCATTACCAGCGAACAACAACGAAACCCAGAACCAGACTTACCCGACCACTGCGAGCTTCAAGCTCCGCGAACAACCAGCAAAACGCCGACCTCCGTAGCTCCGGCAAACAAGTAATTCTCTATATTTTATTTTTATCGTAACTATTTTGCTTCGTTCATTGTTTTTCCATATCTGGCCGGAGTATGATAAAGTTTGTCTTCTCCGATTAGTTGTGTTGATATTATACCGTGTTATTTTGCTTTGATTGTTTATTTCACAGCTTTTGTTTTGATTCTTACAGTGGCTATGTGTTGATTTTTTTTTACTTAAATTAAATGTTTAATGGTTAAAGAATTGTTTTTCAATTGTGATTTCATTGTCAACTTATGGATCTTTTATTAGGATAGTTACTATTTCATTATTTTATATTGTTAATTCTTTATGACCTTATTCATTTATTGACATTGAGTTATTTGTTTTAGTATTAGTTTTGCCTTTATTATGATAATTTTATTGATTGTTCATTTGTTCCTTATACTTATCTTATTTTGGATTGTTGTTTATTGTATTAATTTAATAATTTAAATTATATTTGTTAGATTTTGTTGGATTTAAGGTTGTTATTAACAATAGTGTTGCCTTTGGTAAATTTTATACTTTTTATGTTACTGTTGCTTTTGTTAATGTAAAGGTAATATTGTCATTTATTGTTATTTTTAATTGATATTGAATAGAATTTATTTGTGAAATTGGCTAATGAGAAAACCTCTCCGTCGGTTTTGGAGGCCTCCTCATTTTAAAAGACGGAAATTTAGTTTAAGTTCATGTCTGTTACAAGTTAAAATTGGCCGATGAAGAAATTATCGTCGATTTCCAAGGTATCCTATGTTAATAAGACGGGTTTTTATTTTTAAGTCATATTTGATTTATTTATTTTTATTCATATATATATAGTATTAACACTTTTACTAAGTGTCGTTACAAGTACCCCGAAGTCGCTTCTCGTCGAAGCCATTCGAATAAAGTACGAATATTATATTCATTATTATGTATATTGTTGACGATAGGCAAATATTAGGTCGTTTCTCGTATCACTTGTTTACTTTATTACTTGTGTATATTGCATGTTTGTTATATTTGAATACTATTTTTACCTCCCCCTCAATTAAAAAAAAATGAATTCAGTCGGGATCCACAATTATGGATTTCGAAGGATGCCTAACAACTTTCCTCCGATATAACTTGAACCCCTTACCTAGAATCTCGATTTCGTAGATCACTTAATGGTTTTCCTAGTTTTTTTCCTAAAATTAGGTGGCGATTCCTTTAAAACTCATTTTTTCTTAAAATTCTTTTAAAATTGATTTAATTGTTCATTTTTTGAGTCACCATGACGTTTCGCCCTATTTGAATAAAATAGGGATGTAAACAAGTTAGATGTTTTTTTCTTTTTGTTTTTCAGTAATCACCTCTTATTTGTTTTACTGTCATAAATTCAACTTTCTGATGCAATATAGTTGAAAGTAGTACCTATTATTTTGAAAGTACATAAATTCTGCTTATATGGGTGCAACTGAAGTATTTATGTACAATTACACTTCATGATTCATAAATGTACACAACAACCTCATGACCCACTGCAATAGATTACGAAGTACCTTCACTTCAAATTGAATGAGTTGTAGCTTTCAGTTGCAAGACGCGTGACTTTTCTCTAATGACGACTGACTTTTCTATTACATAACAAATAAGGTGACTTTCTAAGATAA
Source organism: Solanum pinnatisectum (assembly GCA_035578085.1). NCBI lineage: Eukaryota > Viridiplantae > Streptophyta > Magnoliopsida > Solanales > Solanaceae > Solanum > Solanum pinnatisectum. The sequence continues at coordinate 734,535 of CM069087.1, forward strand.
TTATCAATAATTGAGTGACAATATGAGAAATCAACTCTTGATGTCAGCTATATGAAATCTCAGTAGTCATATAGCTTTACCTAAAGTCATCTCGATCTAGTACAAAGTATATTAGAGATAATAATGTAGTCTAGAATTATAGTTCTATGACATAATTGTAGGATTGGTCCCCACTAATTTAAAGATGAGATTGAGAACCAAACATGTCCGCATCATGGCTGATAACACAACAAAACTATTTGGCCAGTTTGTTAAGTCCATAGCTGAATTACATATGTAACCCGTGGATAAAAATAAAAAGCAAAAAGACAAGAACAGAACAACCAAAATTTGAATTGAGAATGAGAACACTTTCTCTGATAAATATGAACAGACAAAGAAGTGTGAATAAGAGAGACAGAAGCCGAATTGGCAACATTTGGTGGCAGTCAAACATGTTTCTCTTTGATCTTTAATATTATGCACTATATAAAATCCTACGAACTCTCTACAATTAGTTCATTGAAACGCAAAATATGATGATGGTTACCAAAATATCCTCTCTACTTCAGTTTTTCACTCTTTTATATCTCTTTACAGTTACTTTTGCTTCCACTGAGGAAACAACTGCCCTCTTTAAATGGAAAGCGACTTTCAAGATTAAAAATAATTCCTTATTGGCATCATGGACACCAAGTTCTGATGCATGCAGTGATTGGTATGGAGTTACATGCATTAATGGTAGGGTAAACACGTTGAATATTACAAATGCTAGTATCATGGGTACACTCTATGCTTTTCCGTTTTCATCCCTCCCTTTTCTTGAGTATCTTAATCTTAGCAGGAACAATTTATTTGGCACCATCCCACCTGAGATTGGTTATCTAACTAATCTCGTCTTTCTTGACTTGCATATCAATCACATTTCAGGCTCAATCCCACCACAAATCGGCTCATTAGTCAAACTTCAGATCATCCGCTTATTTGACAATCATTTAACTGGTCCTATTCCAGAAACAATAGGTTATCTAAGGTCTCTTACTAAGCTATCTTTGGGTATTAACTCTCTTACTGGTTCTATTCCCGCTTCATTGGGAAACTTGACCAACTTGTCTTTTTTGTTTCTTCATGTTAATCACCTTTCTGGATCCATTCCTGAAGAAATAGGTTTCCTAAGGTCTCTTACTCGTCTAGATTTGAGGAATAACTTTCTTATTGGTTCTATTCCTACTTCCCTTGGCAACTTGAAGAATTTGCAAGTTCTGCTTCTCAATGACAACAATCTGATCGAGGAAATTCCTCCATCTATTTGCAATTTGACATCACTGGCAATCCTGTATTTGTCGAGAAACAACTTGAAAGGAAATATTCTGCAATGCTTAGGTAGTATCAGTACCCTCCAGTTTGTGATGATGTCACATAATAATCTCAGTGGAGAACTCCCTTTGTCTATTTGCAATCTAACATCACTACAAGTTCTAAATTTGGGTAGAAACAATCTGAAGGGAGCAATTCCGCAATGTTTTGGCAACATGAGTGTTCATCTTGAGATTCTTGATATGCAGCACAACAATCTTTCTGGTACTTTTCAAAGCACTTTTAGCATTGGAAGAGCACTCAGAAGCTTCAATTTGCATGGCAATAAGCTAGAGGGGAAAATTCCACGATCCTTGGAAAATTGTCAACGATTGGAAGTTCTTGATTTAGGAGCTAATCTCCTCAATGACACATTCCCGATGTGGTTGGGGACTCTGCCAGAGCTGCAAGTGTTAAGTTTGAGATCCAACAAATTGCATGGACCCATCAGAACTTCAAGGTTCATGAAGAACTTGTTTCCTAAGCTTCAAATCATAGACCTCGCTAGCAATGCATTTACTGCTGAGTTACCTGCAAATCTTTTTCAAAATTGCGAAGCCATGAAGAGAGTTGACCAAACTGTGGAGGATTCAAGTAATAAAGAAGGCGGTTATTACCAAGACTCCGTAACTGTTGTAACAAAGGGACTGGAGCTTGAAGTTCATTCAATCTTGTCTTTGTACATCACTATTGATTTTTCAAATAACAGATTTGAAGGACGCATTCCAAGTATTATGGGAGATCTTACTGCACTTCGCGTGTTGAATTTATCTCATAATGGATTGCAAGGTCATATACCGCCATCACTCGGAAATTTATCTTCAGTTGAATCATTGGACCTATCAGCTAATCATCTCGAAGGAAAGATACCTAAACAACTTACATCTCTTACATTTCTTGAATTCTTGAATCTCTCTCACAATCAGCTCCAAGGATGCATCCCAACAGGACGCCAATTTGATACATTCGAGAAGAACTCGTATGAAGGTAATGATAAGTTACGTGGATTTCCTAGTTTGGAAGGTTGTGGAAACAGCAGGTTTCCCAAGACAAACAACACGACACATGAGCTGGAACAAGAAAGTGATTCTACATTTCTGAGTGAACTCAACTGGAAAGTGGTTCTTATGGGATATGTGTGTGGACTTATTATTGGATTCTTTATAGCATATTTAATGCTTTCGGCTCGAAATCCCAATTGGCTTTCTAGGATTGCTGAAGAACTAGAATACAGAATCCTTATGAGAAGGCGAAAGAAGCAGCGAGGTTGTCAAAGGCACTACAGAAGATGAAATTGTTGAGTCTAGCTATAAGAGTTAAATATTATATCAGCAACTGATCGAACGCGCAACCTCTTCAAATTGAATGAGTTGCAGCTTTCATTTGCAAGACTCGTGCATTGGCCCGAGAAACAATAAAAGTTCCGTTTGTTGCTACAACAAATGTCTTTAATGATTCTCAATTTACCACACATTTGAAGTTTTGATTTCATCTCCTCGATTTGGTTTTAGTTCAAACTTAAAAAGAGGCTTAAGTAATGCCCAGAAACAGAATCAGTGACCAAAATGATTTGTATTTTTTGCCAGAGCAGGATGACCTATGTTCGAAAGAATAACATAAATGTGTTCTCATATCTGCAAGAAACAATATATAGATACCACCAAGTTTGCATAATGTATAATGTTTGAGCATTCTGGTTACTAACTGCTTTCTAACTAACTTTCCCTCCCAATTGATTCAACTAACTCAGCTTAACAATAACTGCTTCTAATGACTTAGCCAAATAGATGCAACTCTGCTACCAAAAAAATAAATATTAAATTCAAAATTATAGTATTTACTCAAATTTATTTTAATAAGTATTATAATCATTATACAAGATTACATAGTACATGACTCGGAATACACATGCAACACACGTGTATAGTACATGACTCGGATTACATGTGCCACACACACGTGTTGAGGAGCTAGTATATAAATAAGAGAAAGCTCTAAAATGAGAAACCCTACGCATTCAAATCAAAGAAATAGAGAAGAGGAGGCTCTAAAATTGACATTAAAGGATAAATCGTTTCAAAGGTATGTGTTTCTTTCTGTTTAATCTCTCTGTATTTTCTGCTTGTTTGTATTTGTGTACGTGTGTTGTCCCTTATAACGGCGGGTATCTAAGTTAGCTTTGGCGTGCCTCAACTATTCCTCTGTATACCTACTATCTCCTAACTTAAACTCTTCCTAGGGGGGCAGAGGCGGAGCCATAGTACTAGTTAAAACTTTTTCAAAATTCATTAATTTTTGCAAAAATTTTGTATCTGTTTTAAGAAATCGATTTAATATGTATAATAATTTTTGGAGCCCAACAAGTTACCTATTCTAGAATACAGTACCCGTAAACTCAAAATTCTAGATCCACCTTTATGTAAACAACAATTTTTAATTGCAGGGAAGAGAGTTGTGAAGCATTCAGAGGAAATGACTAAGATGGATGTTGATGGCGCTATGGGAATTCACTTTGACAAAGAAATAATTACCGAAATCCTCAGCAGGTTACTTGTCCGGTCTATTTTCGATTCAAATGTGTTTTAAAGTCTTGGATGGAATTGATCTCTGAACCTTACTTTATGATGAAACATCTCAACCATGCCAAGAATAACTGAAATTCCCAAAAAAATTGTCTTCTTAACGAAGAACTTTCCTCCTTCCAATATGATCCTTGTTTGGCATTAGCTTCTTTATCGTCAGTTCAACTGGTTGAGGACGTACAAGTAGATTGGCCTTGTACCGGTAACGTAAGGAGTTGCAAATTATATTGCTGTTATGATGGCTTGGCTCTTATGGAGATTAGTGAATATAAACATCTTCGTAACATCAAACTTTGGCTATGGAACCCCTCCACAAGAGAATCAATGGTACTTCCTTGTACAAGATTTTCACATAGATCAAATTTTACTTGCGGATTGGGATATGATTCAACTAGTAATGACTATAAAATCTTTAAGATAAATGGTGACAGATCACGCAATGAAATTCTCGCGCTGAAAAGTGGTTCCTGGAGAAAAATTGATAAACATCCTGCTGGCATTTATCCCGTCTGGCGGTCTATGGACTCTCCAGCATTTCTACATGATGCATTTCATTGGGTTTGCTCACTGAAGAAGTCTGTGGTTTCATTTAATATTTCAAATGAGATGTACGCAGAATTACCGATGCCAGATGTAAGGTTGGTGATTTCCGACAGTAATTTCATCATCTATGGCATTTAGGTATTGGGAGGAATGCTTTGTGTTTATTCTACTCATGCTCATAAGAACAAGTACAATTTTAACCTTTGGGTAATGAAAGACTACGGTGTCGAGGAATCTTGGAATAAATTGTTTAACCTACAAAGTACCAATCTTTATCCAATCTCCCCGAAATACTGTTTTTCAGATGGTGAAGTGTTACTCCGTTGCGAACATTTGGTACATAAACGTTTTGTTTTTAAGACATCCAAACAATCATTTGATTCATGGCCTCAATCTGACTCGGAGCGACTTGTGAACGGCATCGTCTATACAGAAAGCTTGATCTCACCAAAATCACTTGCTTAGTATTTACTTGTGTACTATGAAGACATTACAACCTCTTTTTCATTGCTGTCATAAATTAAACTTTTACAGCTATTGTAGCTCTTCATTGCCTGTATTGGAAGAGTGGCAGAGACCATTATACAATTTTACATGCTTAAATTTCCCGACCATTACTGTTATTGAAAGAAAGAACTGTCTACGATCCGCTAGGATCGTATATCAGAATGTCAAACAGGGTGAATTACAGAGCTGTAACGAGTGAAATTTTGTTATTTCAGGGAACTAATCGTGATTGTATGAAAATCTATCTAAGCACCTCGACTATTGCGTTGAATATCTATGATCACCTAGCTTAAACTTTCTCTAAAACTCTTTGATGCTAAACATGGGGTGTAATTACTCTTATCCAAAAACGACTTCATGGAACAAGAGTAGAGATTGTTGCTCATGGGATGGAGTCGTATGCGATGAGATGACTGGCCATGTTATTGAACTTGACCTCGTCTGCAGCCTTCTCCTTGGGACCATTGATATTCCAATAGCAACCTATTTAGACTCTCTCATCTCCAAAGTTTTAAAATCTCTGTCACGATCCAAAAGCCGAGGTCAATAACTCCTTGAGATTTTGAAAACTCGCCTCACACTCATCAGTCCACAAAAATACCACAAGTCTTTTGAGTCAGCTTAGTCAATGGAGCTGCGATATGGAAGAGAAGCTCTCAACAAACCTACGGTAATAACCCGATGAAACTCCAAATCTCGGTAGGGGAAATAGGTCTCATCCAATCGCAACCTTGGCTGGATCAACCATAATACCTTCCTCGGTCACCACAGACTCAAGCCAAAACTCGCACTTGGAAAATTTTGCACACAACTTCAAAACTCGCACTTGGAAAATTTTGCACACAACTCCTCCTTTCTCAATCTTCGAAAGACGGTCTTCAAATGTCGAACATGAGCTTAAGCTGACTCGAACATATTGAAATAATGGCTAAGATCCGTTGACATCCTAATGACAAGGTGATATATAGAGTTGCAACGAGTTAGATATTTTTATTTATTTATTTATTTATAAATAATGTACATCATATTAATAGTAGGAAAATAAAAAAGAAAAAGAGGTAATAATGTATCATATAAAAAATAGGAAAATAAAAAGAGAAAAGAAAATAACGTACCATATCATATCAAAATTAGGAAAATAAAAAAAAAGCAATAACGTATCATATTAATAAAAGGAAAATAATAATAATAATAAAAAAGTAATACCGTATCAAACCAAAATTAGGAAAATAAAAAAAAGTAATATCGTATCACACAAAAAGTAGGAAAGGAAAAAAAAAATCTTTAAAAGGAGAACGCAAGCATTCAAAAAATAAGGCAGCTCTAAAGATGGCACAAAAGTCAAATATTTTCAAAGGTATCTCTCTTTTTTTTTCTTTCTAGATATTTGAATTCGGCTTATTTCAATTTCATTATACTTGAAATTTTCTTAGTGAAAATCGCGTCTTCACCACAAATTTGAATTGCAGGTGAGAGAGTTGTGAAGTTTTCAAAGAAAACAAAGAAGATGGATGCTGACTATTCACCTAACTTAAAACCCTGTCTATCAAGATTTAGATAGATGGATCAATGGGCGGAGCTTCCTAGATCATGAAAAATTACACTTTTATATAAATTTTTTTTTATGTATATATATGTGTAGATGCTAAATTGCTTTGGTTTTTTTTTTTTTTAATGTTTAGTTCTTTATATTTTGCACTGCTTAGCTGAGGGCTAACGAAATTTTTTGAATTGTAGGAGTGAGAGTTGTGAAGCATCCAAGGATAATGGGAGTTCACTTGCAAGAAGAAATAATTATGGACATCCTCATCAAGTTACATGTGCGGTCTCTTCTTAGATTCAAATGTGTCTCATTGCTTTGGATGGCATTGATATCCGATCCTTACTTTACTATTAAGCATTTCAATTATGGGAAGAATAGTCAACATTCCCCCAAAACTCTTGTTCTTAATGGTGAGTTTTCCTCGCATTCTTCTTCTTTATCAACAGCTTTGTTATCGTCGATTCAATTGGTTGAAAATGTACAAAAACTTGATTGGCCTTGTAATCGTAGACCATTGAGTTTCAGAATGTATTGTTGTTATGATGGCTTGGCTCTTATCAAGGTTTGTGATTATCCTTGTTATGAACGCCACATACTTTTACTATGGAACCCCTCTACGAGAGAATCAGTAGTACTTCCTTGTCCAGAATTTTCAGTGATAAGTGATTATGTTTGCGGATTGGGATATGACTCAGTTAGTGGTGACTATAAGATTCTTAAGATTGATCAAAGAGCTCGTTCTGAAATGCTCACACTAAAAAGTGGTTTGTGGAGAAAAATTGATAAACGTCCTATTGGTGTTTACCCCGTGTGGTGTGATATGGAGGATTCTTTGGCATTTGTACATGGAGCATTTCATTGGCTTGATTCGTCACTAAATAATTCTTTGATTTCATTTAGTATTTCAAATGAGGTGTACAGAGAGATACCGTGGCAAGAGGGAATGTCCTTGGTTTTCAATAGGCATTACATAAAATATGGCCTTTCTGTATTGGAAGGATTACTTTGTGTTTATTCTACTCATATTCATCGCAGGATATACACATTCAAGTTATCAGTAATGAAAGACTACGGAATCAAGGAATCTTGGATTCTACTGTTTGCTATACAAGGTACTGATCTTCATTCAATCATACCAAAATACAAGTTTTCAGACGGTGAAGTGTTACTCCGTTGCAGACACGTGGAACGTAAAGGTGTTGTATTGAAGACATCCAAAGAATCATCTGGCTTATGGCCTCAATATGATTCAGAATGTATGCAGAACGGATTTGTTTTTACAGAAAGCTTGATCCCTCCAAAGTTATTACTTACTTAGTGTTTACTTCTATAGGATCAAGATACTTTTTTCTTCTGCTTTGAGGAATCATATTTCAACCTCTTATTCATTTAATGTGCTTTTCTGAGGAATCATACTTATGTTCTTTCTGTTGAATCTCTGTGTATTTTCTGCTTGTTTGTCTTTTTGTTTGTGTGAGTGTACTTTTTTCCCTTGATCACGGTATCTGAGTTAGCTTTGACGTACCTTGACTATTCCGCTCAATGTTGGGAGGAATGCTTTGTGCTTATTCTCATCACAAGTCTTATACAGAGGACATTTTTAAGTTTCGGGTGATGAAATACTATGGTATCAAAGAATTTTGGACGGAATTGTTTAATGTACAAGGTACCGTGTTTTTTTCCAGTCATACTGAACTGTAGTCTTTTTGTTTTTTGTTTTGATTACAAAGCATATGGATGGAACATGAATACATATCCTCGTTGTGTAACAAATGGTGCATATGCTAGACCGTGGATATATATATGTACCACTTTTTTAATGAGGAATGTATCTGCTCTAAGTTGCAAAGTTAACGGGGCTATAATTGCCCCTTCTCCCTCTTGTATATTTAACACAAGACTTGCAACAATACCAGTTAAAAATTAGTGCCATTTTTCATATAATTCACATTACTTATAATAACATCTAATTTAAAACTTGATCATGACAATCCTTGTATTCTACCAAGATAAAATGGTTCAGATAAAACACAATGGTTAACACCAAAACCAAAAGAGGTACAGAGTGAATACTGCATTCTTCACCATGTAAACGAAGGGAGTACATATGTAGGATATGCATTGTTTTTTCAAGGCAAGAGTATGTACAGCAGTATCATCATCCTCGACTTACCCGAATTTGCCAAGTCCAAGTTCAGCAGCATGCATTCCGCCTGTGATAAATGCTGATGCAATTCCAGCTGCATCTGCGCCTTTGATAACACGGTGAAGGGAGTCCCCTATAGCAACACAATCGGAGCATCCACAACAGAAGCCATTTCCATAGCTGACTTGTATATTATCTTGTCAGGTTTACCCATCCATTACAATTCTCAAGCCAATGTAGTTGAATACATAGTCCCCTAAAGTTGTCACGTCTTTTCATTTAGACACCTCAACCAAGACTGTCATGACTCGCGTATAAGACTTCTCCTTAGTTATTATTTGGAGCAAGGTCTAGAGTATAATGACCAAGCCTTCCAGTACGATACAGATTAAGCAACTTAGCAGCCACTTTACGAACATAATCATCCGAATCAGGAGGTAAATTAAAAGCATCGCGAAGAACAACAAACTCTGCTTTGATGAGCCGTGACATAATTTCCTCATCGCGTAGATTGCCATTGAAAGATGAAACTGCTTCGAAGAGCGTTCTTCGAACTTTGTTCACAATGAAATCCTGTATGAATAATCAGAGATGTCATATCTAACAAGGAGTTGATACAAGTCAAAGCTAAAAACTTGACAATTTCAAGTTCCATTGCTTAATAGTTGTTGATCGACATGAATGTGATGATTACAGGATCTACCGAGGTTCCACTTATTCAACATTCAAATTATCAAATTTTGTAACCATATGTTGCTATATACATAGGCACATTGTCGAAAACTAGATCATTCCTGAAGCTATGTCGCTCAGACCCTCAAAATATGTCGTCAGATCCTCCAAAAAATCATACCTTTTGGAGGATCAGACACGTAGATATTTTTGAAGAGTCTGAGCAACATAGCCCTGAAGTAGTCTCATTTGTCAAAGGACTGTTTTCTTTCTCTCTGCTAGAGATTGTAAACATAAATTGAAGGCTATTGACAAAAGATAAAATGCATACCCACTCCGAACACTATTGGTAACATGGGAATTTCGGAAATCATACCTTTTTCCGGATATATATAAGGCGGGGAACCACAATGAACATGTTATTTTAAACTAACTGGTTTTGCCTGACAAGTAATTCAACTGGTTTCGGGGAAACAAAAGTCTATTGTAAAGGCGCAATAACAATGATTGTTGAGCTTTTTATTCGAAATGCAGGACATAAAGCAAATTCAACTCGAGCTTGACATACAGTTGGTACTTAGTACGCAATGGAGCTTGTGATTTGCATATAGCGAAGAGGAAAGAAAGACGTTATAATACATTTCCTGTCAAACTGCTTACCTGTGTGTGATCTGTTAAATATTGTCTCTTCTGTCTTCTCTCTAACTCAGAACAATCATCAGCGCCTGATAATGACAAGTTGGCCCATTTCTTATATTCATCACTCAAGTTAAAGATGGATAGAAAATATTCCGCAAGATCCACTTCCCCGACCAAGCAATCTCTGATAGCACCTGCATTTAGAATAAAGGAACATAGAATATCTATCAGTTGGTAGCTCACTTCCGCATTTTCCACTTTCTCACTTGTCATGGTACTTTCTCTTTGTGTACAGTGTTTTCCCAATTAATGTCTATCATTCCTTCTTTTTTTCCTTCAGTTAACAAGAGGAGCAGGAGCTGTGTGAGAATTGCAATTTGTGACTATGTTCTGATGAAAATACAAAAAAGTTGGCGGAAGATAATGTTCTGGAAATTGTACCTGTTAAAGCTAGATTGGAGCACACCTCTGCATCGAGAATCTCAGCCGGGAAAACACCAGGGCTGTCTAACACATAAATACTAGGATGGCTTGCGATCTGATTTTGTAAAAGTAGTTTCATCAAAATATGACTACACAAAAACAAAAATCAAATAGAAAACAGGAAAGCTATAACCCCGTAAGCTGAAAAACAAGCCCAGGTACTAAGCGAAAAATCCCAAACCTTCTAGTTCACAACTTGCCTGGTTGAAAGAAAAAAAAACTGTGTTTCTACATACAAGAAATAAATACCTTCAAGCCACTAATATTTTTTGTCTCTCCTGGATGAGGACTCACTATGGCATGCTTTAGTCTTCCTTTCTCTACAAAACAAAGAATGTTTCAGGATGTTTGAGTTAGATAAGTTCTATACTCTAGAGAGAGTCTTTTAAAAACATGAGAAAACAGCTACAAGAACTTAGCAACTAATAATTTATACTAAAAGTTGATGTACCTGCTGCACTGATCCTTCCAATTTGATGCAATGAGTTGGCAAGGGCAGACTTCCCAACATTAGGAATGCCGACAAGCATTAATGTAATTGTCTGATCCCCATGACCAATCTTTGGTAATTCTTGAACTCTGGCTCGCAGAAAGTTCAGTAACTGCAAGTCTGCAACATGTCAAGATTTATATCTGATGCAAATGAGCATCACATGTGAAATAAAAGGTCTTCGGATTAACTAGTGATGAACATCAAGACCTACACCTTTTTCATTAGTAGAATATCAATGTCAACTCTACAATATTAGTCAGATTGATAAACATACTCAAATGGACCCAAGGTTTTTTGGGTGCACCATCAACCGAAAGGCCTTATGAACTCAATGCAAGCTAGAGAACTTGGTGTGATAATTTATGAAGGGGGGCCTTGGAGTTGTCTCCGTGTGATCTATATGTCACGAGTTCAATCCGTCGAAGCAGCCAGTAACCCTTCATTAGGGTAGATTGTCTACATCACAACCCTTGAGGTCCGGGCCCTTCCCCGGACCCCACATGAACGCGGGATGCTTTGTGCACCGTGCTTCCCTTAATGAAACATAGCATCACTGGGGTATAGTACTTCCTTAAACTTGGCCTGTTAGAGCATTGACCTCATATGTTAACATTAAAGTTCAACTCTATGCAGGCATAAGTCCCCCTCTATGTACCTTTTGATCTATGTGTAATATATGTTGAGAACAACAATTTACTAACATGACATCAAACCAACAAGTGTTGCTACATTAGAACAATTTGCAAATTAGAACATGATCAACTGCAGAAAACTTTCAGATGATTACCTCTCTGATGTTATCCTTATTATGGGAATTGACTCCAAAAACAAGACACTTTTGTTCCTCAAAGTATTTCAGCCATTCCTGCAGGAAACAAATGTAAGTATCTGTACATGTAAACAGAAGCAACCAAAAATGATATATGACAAAATCTGCAATAATTTGGGACTGGAAGTAATGCCTAACAACAAAAAGCTATCATGTATGCTGCTCATTATCATATAAAGGTGTGGCTAGAGAAGGGGGTATAGAGGAATCAGCTAGATGAATAATTGTCAAGAGAAGCAGCAGCCAGCTCACTAAGAAAGTGAAGAGCAACACATCACCTTTAATTGAATGTGATTTGCTAAATCTGTCTTGTTCAGAATTATAATGTGCCTCGAGGAAGGCGAATGATGCTTAATTAGCTCACATGCTGATGATAAAGGAATCTGAGAAAAGCCAAAGGGGAAAAATAAGAATAAATAATTAGAGGATAGATATACAAGCATATCCTCGTAAACAAAGGAACTGGAACATGATTGAACATATATCGAATTATAACTGAGTCCTTAACGAAATACTTGCCATGAATGCCATTGACAATTTTGCCAAGTTTTCAATTTTATACATGATGGTGGTGTTTGAGGCCTTCATAAGGTAGGGGTAAGGTTTGCGTACACACTATACACCACCCTTCCCAGACCCCACTTGTGAGATTACACTGGGTTGTTATTGTTGTGGTGAACTGGTGGTGGTGTTTGAGCCAACTTGCATAATCTTCTACTAAATACACCAAGAAGTCAGCTAAAATCCACAAGCACAGGTGTCGAGTAATCCAATCCATCAAGGATGGAATAGATGGGTTCACCACGAGTGTTGTAGCTGGGGTTCAAGCCTTGAGCCTTCAGGTTTCTACTAATATGCCTGAACTACTCGGACAACCTTTAGGAACTTGACAATTATATCAATATATCAAGCAATGATGTTACTTGTCCTTTTTTATCTCTTTATGCTCATTCTATATACACTTGTGTATTTTTTTTCTTATGTTTGTTTTGATACTTCAAATCAACATAGCAAAAGGCCTTGGATGATAACAAATAGCTGGTAAAAGCAAATTATCTACCAAAAGAGGCCAAAAGTAATGGTCTATCACAGAACTGGTGCATACTTCTTGATCTGCTAAACTCCAACCCACAAAACGCACTACACAAAGCCGAACTTCCCAATTTTCCATAATTGATATGTACAGATCATGCAGGATGGATTCATACGAGGTCAACACTTGTTGACAAGAGGACACATGTCTAAGAGAATAAATAACTTATTCACAAACATAATATATTATTCAAAGACCACATCATAAAACAAAACGTTTTACGGAGTAATACTAGCAAGCTTGTTCTGACGTTTAATCAAACATATAACGGGCAACAATTTAAATGAAAAGATCCATGAAGGATAGGTTTATACATACCCGAGCATCTCTGACTTCAAGGAGAATATCAACCAATGGGATCCGTTCGGTTATGGCACGAGATGCTGCAGCCATGTGAGGTGTGTACCACCATGTTGAGCCTTTGTTCCTTGCGACTTCCATAATTGCATTACCTATCTTTTGAACTAAACTGCCCTTTAATGTCATTCCTGAGCAAAAGAATAAATAAGCTGGGTCGGTGCATAGATGGATTAGCATTTTCCCCAAAATCCCAAGTCGAAGATAAGTATTTTTCTTTCCTTAAATCATTAGACATACATGCAAATCAATTACCCACTTTCATTTAAGCTCATTTCATTTGACGACTTAACCACTCATTAGCAATAATTCAAAAATATACTCTCCCCAACATATGTACCAGCAGTGGAGGATAACTACCAGCGTTATGCTTAGTATAATGATCACGAGTTAATAACTAATTTATACCCTTTTCTAGAACACACACTTAGGCTCAAGTAGGAGAAAAACTTGGAAAGTTTTATATACTCCTGAACCTTAATAATCCTTTATGTTAGCAAAAGTGGGTCAGTTTTGATCCAAGACGGCAAGACTAAGTGAGAATTACCACTCCTAATGAAAAAGACTGATCCTTGAAATGCCTAAAAAGCAAGAAAAGATAAATCTTTTCCAGAAGCTGTACACCGAGAAAACTGCCCTATGTGTCAACCAAACAAAAAACAATTTCTTTTCAATAACCATGATGTCCAAACCCGCTTTCGCACACCTTGACTAGTTCTACGGGATACCTACCACCTCCCACTAGCAACAAGTACCAGGTACAAGGTAACTCTATCCACCAAGCTAGAGCACATGAAAACAATCACCTAGTATTTGTCTATGCTCAGAATAGAACCCGAGACCTCGTGTGCTCAATTCTCTTCGTTAACCACTAGGCCTCACCCGAACACCACAAATTGGGAAGGAGGAATTGTTTGGTGGGGAGCTCCATTATCAGTATTAACTCTAAACTCACATAAAGTGGATAAAAATGAGTTTTTTTTTTTCAAATACAATAAGAAATCAACCAAAAGATGCTAACTTTAAATGCTAAAGCAAGTTCACAAGCTCAAAGAAACACATAAAAGGGTATAAAGATTCGATTTTTACCTATTTGGGGATGAAATTCCAACAATAGAAGTAATCCCTTATTCTTGAAAGACAGGGTTTGTTGCCGCTGCTAGGTAGTCTTCTTCAACCCTTTTTGCTTACTAATGGGGCTAAGAGGACCAAGAAGGCCGGCCAGTCAGCACTCAGTACTCAGCACAGCAAGTATTTTCCTGGGAAGTATGCCGTGAAGAGGAAGGGCTGTTGGTATTTGGGGCTGCAAAGTGAAAGCAGGTGTGTTTGGGGCTGTTGGTATGTGAGGCTGCAAATAGGTGTTTTTTCGACTATTAACTCGTAAATATATAACCTAAAGTCATATATTCATATGAATGAGTCTTCTTTAGTTTCCTTTACACCTAATGTTCCACCATGTTCGAATTTCCCGTATAGCTTCTTCTCCTCTTCTAATCTTCACAAAATCTCTACAAACTCTCACTGAATCATCACAATCCTCTCCCAAAAACCCAAAAAATCTCCTCAATTTCTGCTCCACAACCAAATCCCTTCTTCAAACCCAACAAGCTCACGCTTTCTCCATCATCAATGGCTTTCTTCCGTTCAGCATTTCCATCTCCGCAGCTCTCATCCTCCGTTACGCCGCTTTTTCATCAGACCCAAGAATCGTACGGATAATGTTCAACCAAAGTCTCCCTTTTTCCCGTTCGGCGTTTCTATACAACACCCTTATTCGAGCTCAGACGATTTTGGGTGTTGTGGGTGTTCTTGAGGTTTATAATGGGATGTTGAGAAGTGGGGTTGTGCCAGATGATCATACTTTTCCTTTTGTGATTAAGCTTTGTACTGATTTTGGTGAGGTTCGAAAAGGGTTGGAGGTTCATGGGTTGTTGATGAAATTGGGTTTTGATTATGATGTGTTTGTGAATAATACATTGATGTTGTTTTATGGGAGTTTTGGTGATTTGGTGAGTGCAGGGAAGGTATTTGATGAAATGTCTGAAAGGGATTTGGTTTCGTGGAACAGTATGATTCGGGTTTTTTCGGATAATAGATGTTATTTTGAAGGTATCGGGATGTTTAGGGAGATGGTTATGTGGTCTGAGTTTAAGCCGAATGTGGTAAGTGTTGTGAGTGTATTGCCTATTTGTGCAGTGCTGGAAGATGGGATAATGGTTGGTGAGATTCATTGTTATGTGATTAAAGTGGGTTTGGATTGTCAAGTGGCAATCGGGAATGCATTCGTTGATGCATATGGGAAGTGCTTGAATGTTGAGTCGTCAAGACAAGTTTTTGATGAGATGGTTGAAAGGAATGAGGTTTCTTGGAATACAATGATTGGTACCTTTGCTCATAATGGGTTTAATAACCATGCATTGGAAAGTTTTAGGTTTATGATTGATGGAGGTTGGAATGTAAATTCGACTACAGTTTCAAGTTTGTTACCTGTCTTGGTTGAACTTGGAAAGTTTAACAAGGGAAGAGAAGTTCATGGTTTTTGTCTAAGAACAGGTTTAGAGTGTGATGTATTTGTTGCCAACACCTTGATTGATATGTATGCAAAATCAGAGTGTTCAGCTGAAGCATCTGCCGTGTTCCACAAAATGTGTTCGAGAAATGTTGTGTCGTGGAATACAATGGTTGCAAATTTTGCTCAAAATAGGCTAGAGTTAGAGGCTATAGGACTTGTCAGGGAAATGCAATCTAGTGGTGAACCTGCAACATCTATTACACTGACAAATGTTCTTCCTGCATGTGCACGAATTGGTTGTCTTCGTTCAGGAAAGGAGATACATGCCAGGTCAATAAGGAATGGGTCTGTCATTGATCTCTTCGTCTCAAATGCTATAACCGATATGTATGCAAAGTGTGGTTGTCTAAATCTGGCACAAAATGTGTTTGACATGTCTCTTAGAGATGAAGTATCTTATAATATACTCATTGTTGGTTATTCACAGACAAGTCATTGCTCAAAGTCTCTTGTACTGTTCTCTGAAATGGTGCCGACTGGGATGAAGCACGATACTGTTTCCTTTGTTGGAGTTCTCTCAGCTTGTGCAACTATTTCTGCGATTAAACAAGGAAAGGAAATCCATGCATTTGCAGTGCGAAGATTGTTTCATGAACATCTGTTTGTCTCAAATTCTTTCTTGGATTTGTATACCAAATGTGGACGGATTGATCTTTCTCAAAAGGTTTTTGATAGGATTGAGAACAGGGATGTAGCATCATGGAATACTATGATTTTAGGGTATGGGATGCTTGGTGATTTACATACTGCAATTGATATGTTTGAAGCCACACGAGAATATGGTGTTGAACATGATTCCGTTTCCTATATTGCAGTTCTATCAGCATGTAGTCATGGGGGATTAGTTGATAAGGGAAAGAAATACTTTAATGACATGCTTGCTCGTAACATTGAACCATCACAGATGCACTACGCTTGCATGGTTGATCTTCTTGGTCGTTCTGGGCTAATGGATGAGGCCATTAATCTTATCACTGGTCTACCGTTTAAACCAGATTCCAATGTTTGGGCTGCGCTCCTTGGAGCATGCCGTCTCAATGGAAATGTGGACTTGGGTTCTTGGGCAGCTGAGCACTTATTTAAACTGCAGCCGCATCATCCTGGATACTATGCTCTTCTCTCAAATATGTACGCTGAAGCAGGCCGGTGGGGTGAAGCTGATAGTATAAGAGAGTTGATGAAGCTGAGGGGAGTGAAGAAAAACCCTGGATGTAGTTGGGTTCAAATTCAAGACAAGGTGCATGCTTTTATTGTTGGACACAGACTGGAAGGATTGGATGGAACACTGGTGAAGAGGACTTGAAACCCCCACACTCTTTAACACGAGATTTTGAGTTTTGCTTGTCCACCATTTCACCGTCAAGACATCTTGAAAGTGAATCATCCAATATCGAATGTATCTGGATGTGGGAGGAGGGATTAATTAGATGTGGATGGAGAGATGAATGAAGAATTGAAGAACCCAACAACATCGGAGACGGATAGCAATTATTTGCTCTTGAGCTATTTTAAAGTTGAGTTAGACCTAACATCCATTTAACTGTTATCACTATCAAGCCCCTAATGTTGAGGTCCTGAGTAGACTATTCACGCATCCAATATTTAAAAACAGATAAATGGTGATGAACAATTTAGCCCCGAATAGATTAATTTTCACACACACATTATTTGAGCATAAAAAAGATAATAAATAAAATCTCACACGTAAAAAATAAATAAAATTTTAAATCTCATATATCACTTAAACATTAATCCTCACAAACAAAAGAAAAAAAAAAATTTACATTTCTCTCTTAATAGTTTTTCACTCTAACTGAAGGGAACAAACAATAAGAAGCCCCAGCGTCCCACATCGGCTGATGTTCAATCTACCTTGGGTCTTCATCGTAAATCTCTCATGTGCATCTCTTTTTGACATGTCCAATTTTTATCCTCGATAAGTTGAATACTTGTCCAAGTCCTATCTATTACCTCTTCTCAATAAGACTTGACAAGTGATATTTTACTACCACTTTTTGCTTGCTAATTGGAATAGGAGATTTGATACTCAAATTATTTCTTTCATATATACAATATACATCCACAAAGTACATACATAACAAAAATAAAAAAAGTGATCATTTTACATCTTAGAACTTATAGAGCACAGAAGGAAAGCGAGGAGTAATCATCACTTCTATAGGATTTACTTTGCGCATTGTCATGCCTAGCCCTTCTTTCATATCCAACGGCTCGTTCGATGGTGTACTAAAATCAAAACCTTGTAGTAAATGAGCTATTGCAAGGTGTGTCACTTGAGTTGCATAAGTGATCCCTGGACAAGATCGTCTTCCAGAGCCAAACGGGATGAACTCATACTGTTGGCCACGAACATCACATCCTGCTTGACTAGTCAAGAATCTCTCGGGATCAAATGTATCAGGATTCGACCAAATCTTAGGATCTCGCTGCAGTTTCATAGTATTGACCCACAATCTTGTACCTTTGGGAATGTGGTATCCTTGTACAATGCAATCCTCTATTGATTCATGAGGTACTAACAAAGGTGCTGGCGGATATAATCGCAGCGTTTCTTTAACGACAGCTTGGAAGTATACCAAATTCTTGATATCACTCTCTTCTACCCATCTGTTTCTGCCAACTTTTGTGTCTAGCTCTTCTTGGACTTTCTTCATGACATCCCTATGGTTTAACAATGTAGCCATTACCCAATTTAAGTGAATAGCAGTCGTGTCCGAAGCATCCAACACCATACTCTGTGGTAGAAAGAACCGTTTAAGAAAAACAAGACAAGAAAGGCAAACAAAAGAACAATCTTCTTAAACAAAGTACTCCTAATAGACAGCTCCTAGTCACACCATTATATATCCATTATGTTGAGATCATGCTAAATGGTTGCACAATTCAATTCAGAACACAAAGTCTCTCCATATCAGACTTGACATAAAGAGCTGACGGTTGTTGTAACTAAGCTGATAGGTGCACGTGACTGACACCCAATGACTTAACTGTGCATCGAGCAAACCAGCTGAACAACTACCCATTTTTGATGATGCTCAGACTCTTCAACAATGATGCCTCACTCATATCGGATCCTCCAAAGTTATCCGACACTTACCGAACGATATTTTTTGAAGAGTCCGAGCAACATAGCCCATGATCATGAACATATACACACAAGCATCTCATAAACATTCATAACTTTCTTAGTGTGTATATTCACTATCAATACATAGAAAATAAATTCATAAACTTTAAGTCAATTTCATGAAAAGCAATGATCTTCCGAACCACAAATCTATCGAAAACAACCTCTCTACCTCAAAGGTAGGGATAAGATCCGCTTATATCCTACCCTCCCCAGACCCCACTTGGGGAACTACACTAGGTATTTTGTTGTCTATGTTGCTCGAACTCTCCAATAATGTTGCCACACCCGTGTCAAATCCTTCAAAAATGTATTTCTTTTGAAGGATCCGACAGGCACCTATGACATTTTTGACGAGTCCGAGCAACATATCAAGAAAACAATGTATATATAGCATCAAGAGACAGTACTCACCAGAGCAGTAGCTTTAACGGTGGTTTCTCTACTATAACCATCTGCAAAATCTTCATTGCTCATCATAGAAAGCATAACATCAATGAAATCTTGTTCATTTCCATCAACAACATCAACTCTTTCTTTCTTCTTCAAATGTTCATCCAACCAATTTTGTAAAACACAATCAATATCTTTAAAAGTCCTTTTCATAAACTTAACATGACCTTGAAAATCAATCCATTTGAATAAAGCAATGGGAAATGCATCCCATAACACAAATTCCATTGAAATATACATAAAATCCTTCAAAGCTTTCTTAAATCTCTCAGCTTCTTCTTCATTTCCCCCCTTTTCAACCCTTCCATAGCTTTTTCCAGCTATCATTTTCACTATCAAGCTCAAAGTTAACTTTTCTATCCAATTAGTAACATTAACTTTCACCGGAAAATCAACATTTTCTCCGGCGACTGAAATTAAAGAGTAAAGCTCATTGATACTTGTTTGAATTTCAGAAACCCTAACAAATTTCAATTTTTCCAACCTGCTACTCGAGAGAACTTCCTGAAGAACAATTTTTCGAATTTTCCTCCAATAAGGACCATAATTAGCTAGAAAAAGCATAGCGTTGTTATACCCGATGTACTCACCGGCTAAAGACGCCGGCCGGGCGGCGAAGGCTTTATCGTTGGTGCTCATGCAATCCTTAACGGCGTCGTAACTGCTGACAACAAGTATACATGGTAGACCTAGCCGGAAAGTGAAAACAGGACCGTATTTGTCAGCTAGAGTTGCTAGTTTTCGAGATAACGGGATGTCGTCGGCGCCAGAAAATTGGAGGAGATGACCGATCACCGGCCAGCCACCGGAGATCTCCGGCGGTAATGGGTTTTGAGGTTTTAAAATTTTCCATATGAAAATTGAGGAAAAAATAAAAGCTATAAGTAGTAAAATTGCATTAAAATGAGAAAAAATATAATCTTCCATTTTCTTTAAATTATTTTCAACCAAAATATTGAAGTCTTTGATGTGTTTATAGGCACTAAAATGATTTATAATATGGTTAGAATATGCTTTATTCCTTAGTCGGCCTATTCATGAAAAATAAATTAGTTGAACCGATAAATTTATCAAACTGTAGACATAAGGTAATACAAATTTGTCGAACTATAATTAAGATAAGTTCATTACATATGAAAGTTGGAGATACAAGAAATCATTGAATTCACCTTAAAGAATAAAAAATTTCATGAACAGAACTTACTTGACGTAAATTAAATTAATTGAATTAATGAAATTAAAATAGCAAAATAGTTAAGAAAAATGTGCATATGAAAGTCAAGTCATAAATAAGTACAAAGACAAAGAGATAACATGGCAATTTAATTAACTATAGGATATTAGTACTCCAAGATGGAGACAAAGGCATCATAATCATCCTTACTTAGATTGGGATAATGACGATTAAGAAATGATAACGGTCTAATTAAGTTGATGACTCTATTGAATTTAAAAGCAATGCTTGTTTGGATGGGTGTTACCTATTGTTACTTTGGATGTAATAATGCTTACGAAATTGAGTTATGTTCAAGATCTATTTAATATGATAATAGAGTTAGACTTTCGATGTTGGCCTTGAACAATTTATTCACGCATCTTTGTTGCAGTTTGAATACTGACTCGATCCGAACTCTCTCATTCTCAATTTATGCCTTAAAGAGGATTAGAACCTCTACACTCTTTAGAATGAGATTTCGAGTCTCACGTATCTACCATTTCACCACCAAGACATCTTGAAAGTGAATCATTCAGTATCGGTCTATCAGATGTGTCTGAATGTGGGAGGGAGATGGATGGATGACTCAGATAATCTTCTCCTCTTGTGCTAGTTTTTACGATTGAGTTAGACTCAATGTTCATTTGATATGATATCAGACTCAAAACCCTAACGCATCCACTACTTAGTAGTATTCACGCATTTGAATATAGATTTAATTGAAATTTTAAAATAAAGGAGTACTCACAAACCTCCATAAAATTATATATATTTCTTCAAATGTTGTATTATGGCAAGTTTGAAGGTAGCACCCCCAGTTTCACTCTTTCAACTTTCGATCACATCATCACGTTTGCTATTGAAGACTCTATTCCTACTATCCAAATTCAATTTTCTATTTTTATGAGTATTAAAGACGAATAAACTTTTATCATTCTATTAAGTCACATTGATGAATGACAACAAATAGGTATCATATCTATAAACTTTTATCATTAAGTTGCATTGATGAATGACAACAAATTTAGTTTTCGATCTATCTTTATCTCTTTATCGTAAAGCTATTATACCTCCTTTTTTTTTATTTTTCACCCGATGTCTAGAGCCCACACTGGAGCTCCAACTAAATTCAGATCGCGCTCTGCAGGCCCATTCAAAGGTGGCACTCCCAACAGGATTTTCTCCATATTCAGGGCTCGAACCCGAGACCTCTGGTTAAGGGTAAAATATTTCCACCAATGCGCCACAACCTATATTGGTTTTTATACCTCCTTACCAAGCCATACATGCATCTCTTTTTTACATGCCAGTTCTTATCTTTGATAAGTTGATTACTTGTCTCTATCTAGTCACATCTTCTCAGTAATTCTTCTAGCTCATATCTTGTAAATACTTTTTCATACCTCTTTCAACCTCTCACACCTCCTCGTTGAATCGTCAATATGAAGTTTGGAGTACTTTTTAAACTAAATGGGGGAAGATTAGCAAAGATTAACAAACTATATCTCTTTGTGAACAAAATCCAAAAGTAAGGGACAAGAACACAATTTTTTAATTTAATTTTTAGTCCTTCAAATCCATAGTAAATAACAAATGAACCTACATATTTTCCAAAACTATAACTACTCCATTCAACAAGCACAAAGAATTTGCACAGCGAGTCAATATGCTTAAGCTCCATCGTGCTTTCAAATTTGCCGGCACCGGTAATCACCACTTTCCCTGCAAATTCTTCCGTTCAACTCCATTTCTACACCAAGAAGAACTCAGTTCAATCAACAATGAAAACCCCACAAATTGTCCATCCCAAAATCTTGAAGAACAGCTCCGGCAGCTTCGGATTCTAATTCAACAACGTCGTATGGAAAATGCAAAAGGAATTTTGGGTACCCTTATTCATACAAGTTCAGTTTCTCAACTTTACTCTCTCTTTTCACCTTCCCCTGCAAAACCCCTTTTCTCAGATTTGCTATTTTCACTGTATTTAGAATCGAAACTCATTAACCAAGCTGAAGAGCTTTATTCATTGATAAGGGAAGATAAAAAGTTTCCATCTTTATCAGCTTTCAATGTGTTTCTTGAATCTTTGAATAGTTTAAGGAAGTATAAAAAGACCCTTGAAGTTTTTTCTGATGTAATGAAGTGGGGTATAAGGGTTGATAAGACTAGTTATGGAAAAGCTATACTGTCGGCTGTGAAGTTAGGGGATATGGGTAAGGCTTTGGAGCTTTTGGATTGTATGAGAAGTGGTAAGGTGGGTATGGATAAGTTTGTGTATAATGTAGTGATGGGTGGGTTGTGTAAAGAGAAGAGAGTTGTGGAAGCACGGAAACTGTTTGATGAAATGCTTGAGAGAAGAGTGGTGCGGGGTATGGTGACGTATAATATTCTTATGGATGGTTATTGTAAGATGGGGAAGGTAGAGGAGGCTTTTGAGTTGAGGGAAAAGATGAAGAATGATAATGTGGAGCCTAATATTGTGACGTTTAATACGCTGCTTAGTGGACTTTGTAAGTCGGGGAAGATGGAGGAAGCTAATTGCGTAGTGGAGGAAATGAAGGGTTATGGATTTGTACCTGATGGGTTTACTTTTAGTATACTTTTCGATGGGCTTTCGCGATGTGATGATGTTAATTCCTCGTTAGCGTTGTATAAAGAAGTTGTTAAGACAGGGGTGAAGTTGAATGAGTATACGAGTAGTGTTTTGTTGAATGGATTGTGCAAAAAAGGGAAGACGGATAAGGCTGCAGAGATTTTGAAGAAGATGATGGGAAATGGGCTTACTCCTACAGATGTGTTGTTTAATACCATTTTGAGTGGCTATTGCAAAGAGGGCAATATGGAGAAGGCTTATTTAACTATTGACGAAATGGAGATTTCTGGGGTGAAGCCGAGTTGTGTCACATTTAATACTCTGATCACGAAATTCTGCGAATTGGGTATGATGGAAGAGGCAAACGAGTGGTTAAGGAAAATGCTTGAGAAGTCAGTTTCCCCTAATGTGCAGACGTATAACATCTTAATTGACGGATATGGGCGCAAGCGGGAATTCGTGAGGTGTTTTGAGATTCTTGAGGAGATGGAAAATAACGGATTGAATCCTAATGTAATTACCTATGGTTCTCTAATCAATTCTTTGTGCAAGGATGGTAGGCTTCTTGAAGCTGATGTAGTCCTAAGTGATATGATCAGTAGAGGGGTTAAACCAAATGCGCAGGTCTATAATATGCTTATAGATGGACATTGTATGAGAGGAAGGATGACTGATGCTTTTAGATGTTTGGAGAAGATGCTACAAAGTGATGCGGAAACAACACTCGTTACATACAATACTCTATTAAATGGGCTTTGCAAAAAGGGTAAGATCAAAGAAGCTGAGGAGTTGGTCGTGGATATTCAACTCAAAGGTTTCATTCCAGATGTTATCACATATAATTCTTTAATCTCTGGGTATTCAGATGCAGGGGACACCGAAAAGTGTTATGAAATGTATGAGAAGATGAAAACCTCTGGCATAAAACCTACAATCAACACAATTCATCCTCTAATTAGAGTGTCCAAAAAGGGAAAGAATGGACTGGTGTCAATTGACAAAATAGTTGAAGAAATGTCCCAGATGGATCTTTCTCCTGACCGAGTTGTATATAACGAGCTCATCCATTGCTATGCTCTACATGGAGAATTTCAAAAGTCACTTGCTATGCACAGAGAGATGGTGGAACGAGGAATTCCTTCTGACAAAAGGACGTACAATAGCTTGATTATGGTGCATTTGAAAGAGGGAAAATGTCAAGAAGCCAAGAATCTTGTTGATCAGATGAAGGCTAACAGTATCGTTCCGAATGATGAAACTTATAATATTTTGGTTGAAGGGCATTGCAAACTTAAAGATTTTTCCGGTGCATACATTTGGTACAGAGAGATGGTTGACAACGGTCTTATCCCAGCAGCCAATATTTGTTCCGAGTTATTATATGGCCTTCGAGAGGAAGGAAGATTGGAAGAGACACAGATTATATGTTCAGAAATGAGTTCTGAAGGAATTGAAGAGTGCAACACAAATAAGGATATTTCTGCTGTTGCGAAAGCGTAGGACAGAGAAGACATTGCACTCCAGCTCTTTAGTTTAAAACTTTGGCAGCAAATGAAAAGCTTGTAATATATTCAAGAATCAGTATTATTCTTGTTAATTTATTTCCTTATTGACATTCATTAACATACTTATTCTCTTATACAAGATGAGATGAATTTCATAGTTTCATAAGTTATTCCTTTAGTGATTTTTAGTTTGAGGTCTCAGTAGTTAGTGAGTAAATTTTGTTGTGATTGGAATTGGATTTTTCAAGTGAGTTGGTCAAGTCAATCATGGTGTGTCAAGTGACCTAGGTATGAAAATAAACTTGGTTCATCCTATTGAGTATTGATGATGCTAATATTGCATATATACTTGGAACTTGAACATGGTAAGTTATATTCTAATGTCTCATTATATGTGACACTTTTCGCTTTTTGAAAGTCAAGTTGACTAATCTTTGAAGTTAAATTGATTAGATCAACCAAATATGTGTGACACTCTTGGTTTCTCGAGAGTTACGTTGACTAATCTTTGAAGATGAATTTGATTAGATCAACTGAATGTATGTGGCACTCTTTGTTTCTCAAGAGTCAACATGACTAATCCTTAAAGCTGAATTAAATTAGATCAACTCAATATATGTGCAATTTTCACTTTTCGAGAGTCAAGTAGACTAATCTTTGAATCTAAATTTGACTAGATTAACTCGATATTTTTTAATTTTTTTTTAATATTTAAAAATTATATAAAAAGTACTATAAGTTGCAACTATTCTCATATTAAAACAAAAGGTGACATATAAAGTAGTTCATTTGGAGAACTTAAGTGACATCTTTAAATAATGTGAATCACTAGAGTTAATTATATGGTCAACCTACATGTTTATGTTGGAGTTTGAATCACCCTAAAAATAAATAGAAGCATGAGATTCAACTATTTAAACTAGTAATAATCTCAACAAAAAAAAAAATTCTATAGTAATATATTACTCCCTCTGTCTCAATTTATGTGACTTACTTTCCTTTTTAGTCAGTCTAAAAAAGAATGACACATTTCTATATTAAGTAACAATTTAACTATAAAATGTCTATTTTACCCTTAATAAAATGATTTACAGCCACACAAATTTCTATCATTCATTTTGGACCACAAGTTTTAAAAGTCTTCCTTTCTTTCTTAAACTCCGTACCGAGTCAAACTACCTCACATAAAATGAGATGGAGGGAGTAGTAATATTAAACAAGCAAGATCCCCCTTCAAATTCGATTCAATTGATGAATCTACTCATGTATTTTTACATTTTCTAGTTTCAACAAATTACTTAGGCCCCGTTCATCTTTAGCGCGATGCACAAGTCTCTATCTAATTATGCATTCCGAAATGATTATTGATTAACCATTATCGTATGAGAAAAAATAAAAAATAACAAGCAAATTATTAAAAATTAAATTTTTGGAAAAGAAATAAACTCACTATTGAATAATAATGAAAAGAAAGAAGGTAAGGAGACATAATTGATCAATTATGTGGTATGACAAGTTTTAATTTTGTCAAATACTGACAACTTTTTCTTAATTTTAAAAAGGCAAATGATTATGGTTCTTAGGTGTCCCTAAATATAGGAAAAGGACAAGCTTATGTAGGGTGGAAAATCATGAAAGAGCCACGAAAATTGTGCTTTAGTGTTAGTACTCCAAAGTGGGATCTGTATAATCACATTTTTCATTCTATCCCATCTACTCTGTAATTGTTTATATGTATATTCTCACTTTCTACCGACTCCTTTCTCTTTCTTCTCCACTTTATTGATCTTTTGTGTCTACAGTTAATTTAAACAAAGAATCACGAATTTACTCCACTGTCAGCAGGAGCTGTTATTTGGGTTAGTTTCTATATGGGTTCTTGTTGTTTTTGAGTTTTGTATGTGGGTTTTGGTGCATTTAGCTTAGGGTTGAAGAAAGAATCAAGATTTCATTTTTAATGCTCTTTCTCATGTATTTCTTGAGCTGTATGTAGATACATGTGTATATGTAGATAGTTTTTTTATTTTTTATGGTTTTGTGTTTTAGGTGGATTTTGTATGCATTTAGCTTGAGCTTTGATTTGACTTGGGTTGACCTATATATAACTTATTGGGTTAGTTTCTATATGGGTTCTTGTTGTTTCGGTATGTTGGGTTTGGTGCATTTTACCTTAAAGCTCTAATCTTGATGTGGGTTGAAGAAAGAATCAAGATATCATTTTTATTGCTCTTTCTCATGTATTTCAAAGGAGCTGTATGTAGGTACATGTGTATGTGTAGATGGATTTTTATGGTTGTGTGTGTTTTAGGTGGATTTTGTATGCATTTAGCTTGAGCTTTGATTTTGACTTGGGTTGACCTATATATTACTTATTGAGTTAGTTTCTATATGGGATCTTGTTGTTTTGTGTTTTGGTGCATTTAGCTTAAATTTTTAAGATGTGGTTGAAGAAAGCATCAAGATTTCATTTTTATTGCCCTGTCTCATGTGTTTCTTGAGCTATATGTAGATACATGTATATATATGTACTTGGGTTTTTATGTTTGTGTGTGTTTTAGGTAGATTTTTTATGCATTTAGCTTGAGCTTTAATTTTGACTTGGGTTGACCTATATAGAGTTCAGGTGGTGGTGAAGTTTTCTGTTAATTCAGTTGAAAAAGGAAGCTTTTTGATGGGGGCAGAATTTGGTTTCTTTGCAGAAAAAGCTCGTGTTTTGGAATTTATTACGTGGATTTTCAGTTCGCTCAGCTTTGATATGATAATAAAGGTACTTTCTTGTGCTGATTCTGCTTATGCTATTAGTTTGATTTCTGATGGAGCGCAGTAAAATGTACATTATGCATATGGTGTTGTCGAAAAAAGATTGGCCTGAGTAGATTGAAATGGATATAGACGATTTATATAGCCGACTCCAACTAGTTTATGTTCAAGGGAATTGTTAATGAATGACAATTTATTCTTTGAAACTTGATGATTTCTGTCTTTTTCTGATGTCAATAACAAATATACCTTTCAAGAAGAAAAACGCACTTGAATTGACAATTTGGTTCAATGCAGCCAAATGCAGATCTTGAAGCCGTATAAAGTGTAATTTGTCGGGTTGTGCTACAAACTCCAAGCTACTATATCTTTAAAGACTTTAAATCTGTTGGATAGTGTGATGGGCTGTGAAAGTTCTAAACTTGCCTCGTGTTGCTGGACTGGAGAGAGTGGCCCCATTCACGAGGCTCAGAATCCTGGTATGTATATCTTTTATTGAAATATGTTCTATATCACCATCCTCCTGCAGTGTTTAATAATTATTATTTTATTTGTTTTCATGCTTCTCATAGATGAGGAAAAAAATGAAGTCAGTGATTCACCTGCATTCTGCGAGTTTACATTTGAGCAGCTCAGGATTGCTACATCTGCATTTGCTGTAGAGAATATAGTTTCTGAACATGGTGAAAAAGCTCCAAATGTTGTTTATAAAGGAAAGCTAGAGAACCAGAGGCCGGTTGCTGTTAAACGCTTCAACAGATCTGCATGGCCTGATTCCCGGCAATTTTTAGTAAGTGCTTGTCTGTTAATTCCTTGGTATATTTCAACTCTATGGAAAAGACGTCCCCATATCCATCTACTAAAATGATATGATTTCCTTTTTCTTTTCTTATATTAAATGTTGTCGATGATATTCGCGACAAGAACAGAAAATTTAAAATAAAAAAGTAATGAGAATAATTGGAGATCTTATTGAGTATTTGGCTGGCATCATTCCAGTTTAGAAACTTTTTAGTTACTCCTTATATTTTGTACCTGATGCATCAACAACAAAATGGAAACAGAGAAATGAATTCATGCCTAAGATTTTCACTGCTTCTGTAGTGGTCGAATTCTTTTGAATGCATTTTGTAGCTTTTAGTTAACTTGTGATTTACCTGCTGACAAATACTTAACTCCTCAATAGATTGTGGTAAAGCAATAGATTCGGACTTGATTTTCTCTGTTCATATGGAAACTTCAGGAAGAAGCAAGGGCTGTTGGTCAACTCCGCAACAATAGGTTAGCAAATCTTCTTGGCTGTTGTTGTGAGGGTGATGAGAGGTTGCTAGTTGCAGAATTCATGCCCAAAGAGACGCTTGCAAAACATCTTTTTCACTGTAAGTGCATTCACATTGATTCTTTTGTTTCCCACCACTGGACTGGTTTCACTCCATGGTGGGCCTAGAGTGAAACTAATTCGGATTTAGTTTGCTTGCGAGTTGCTAGATACTGGTTGTTTAATTGTTTTTATTTTCTTCACTTTCTCTATTTATTCCCCACATTGGTTGGGGGGGGGGGTGGATAGATGGTCTCCTTATATGGACTTGGGCAATCCTCCGCTCATGAGCTAGCTTTTGGGGTTGAGTTAGGCCCAAGTGTCTTATCTTTACAAATATAAATGTTGAATACTAGAATTGCGGAACTAATTTTGTTGTAGGGATTTTTGGCTAAACTGATAAATAGAAGCTGGATGAGACTACAGTTTGATCTGTTAAATTCTAATTTCCAACAAGAAAGCAAGA
The DNA here is from genome assembly GCA_035578085.1 of Solanum pinnatisectum. NCBI lineage: Eukaryota > Viridiplantae > Streptophyta > Magnoliopsida > Solanales > Solanaceae > Solanum > Solanum pinnatisectum. The sequence goes on from CM069087.1 coordinate 763,788, forward strand.
GCAGATCCAAATCTGCGATCTTCTTCTGATAATCCCCAAACAGAACCTTGGGTTCATGCACTGTTCCATTTTAGAGAATGATTTCCCAAACAAAGCCTAGGTTTCTAAATCTGTTCTCAGATATATTTGCTTATCAGAAATGAGATTGTAAGTGTTTGCTAGCAAGTCCATACACAAAGTTCATTATACAGAGTCTACATTATACTGACCATCAGCTTACTTTACCTAGAGAGCAACTATGGGAAAGCGGAAAATGGGATTGGATCCCTATTTGATTCAACTGCTTTAAGGAAGACTGAAAAATCATGAATTTACTCGGAAAGATAACATATTTCTTCGATAGTGATTCATAGAATTCAGTACTTATTTGTGAGAACTTAACTCAGGGGACACACAACCAATGAAGTGGGCAATGCGGTTAAGGGTGGCGTTGTATATTGCACAGGCTCTTGAATATTGTACAGGCAAAGGACGTGCTCTTTATCATGATCTTAATGCTTATAGAATATTATTTGGAGAAGTAAGTAGATAGTTACATCTTCAGTCTTTGCATTGGTATAGTTAAATTTTGCAGTTCAAGTACTTAAATGCCTTTAATGGTCTCCTCCGTCTATGTCACAGGATGGTGATCCCCGACTCTCTTGCTTTGGTTTGATGAAGAACAGCCGAGATGGAAAAAGTTACAGCACAAACTTGGCATTTACTCCTCCTGAATATTTGAGGACAGGTAAGCACTATCCTAATAAACAAACACGACCATCTTAAGGCACTTTCTAATATTACAATATTAAAGGGGAATGCTTTCTATGAGCTACTCTGACTTAATAAAAAGAAAGGAGCCACTTTGACTATTATAGCATTGGTGTAGCCTTGTAGGATTTTGTTGCAACCCATTCAATGTGTAGACTTCATTGAATTCATGGTGTTAACTACATTTATATTTCTTGTATTATTGAAATTGTTTTAGTTCACTCAGTTCTTTTGAATTTTTTCGCAGGTAGAATCACCCCAGAGAGTGTGATATTTAGCTTTGGGACACTTTTGCTTGACCTTCTCAGTGGAAAGCACATCCCTCCTAGCCATGTATGGTTTTCCTGATAAATTTATTTCCTTTCTTAGTTAAATGCTCCTTACAACCATATAGCTCACACTTTATTGTGACTAGAAGACATGACTATGAGTGTCCTACATTCTTTCTAGTTTCTCTTCGATATCTTTTTGTGGCTACATAAATAGAGTATCAATTCTTTTCGATCCAACTCAAGTTTTGAGTTTGAAGGTATCATATACTACGTACTTAATGACAACTGTGATCGCAAGGCGCCATTTGCACTTTGGGTGAGCTCTACATGATCCTACTTATCACCAAAAAAATATGACAATACCTAGTTCTGGCTCAAGCATTCCTACTTCTTGGCTTTTGGGACAGTATAAATAGTTTGACATTGCCTTCGACACTTGGCTTGTCCCGTTTAGTACAGACAACAACAGCAATACATTGCAAAGAGAAACAGGACATGCTGTCACTTTTTGGGCTCTCTGTGTATGTTCTTACAAGAAAAAATATCCAATCGCTGTCTAAAAGACTTGCATCTAATTCTTTGTTCTTATTTCCTAGTACTGCTCTCCTCTTCTTCAGTAATCTATCTTTTTGAACTTAGTACTGATGCTTAGAATTTTACTGGAACAATAAGAATCATTGTTCAGAGAGTAAGTGGAATCATATTTTTAGTTGTTCCGTCTTTGTGCAAACAAAAGATGAGGACTTCAAGGAGTTAAACATGAATCAACAAAAAGCTTGGTGAAATTGTTGAAATCGGACATCAAATTTAAACAAGGGCTAGGGTGGCTTCCATTTTCAACTAAGATGCTTGCTGAATATTGAAAGTATTATGGTTATGAAAGTACCGACATTCATGAGTCAACACAATTCTTCCCAGTGCTCTTATTCCTTCTAATATGTATCTTCTTTATGTCAGGCACTGGATCTGATAAAAGACCGGAATCTTGAGATGCTAACTGATTCGTGCTTGGAAGGTCAATTTTCTACTGATGACGGAACTGAATTGGTACGGATTGCTTCAAGATGTCTCCAATATGAGCCTCGTGAGCGGCCAAATCTGAAGTCATTAATTTCTGCATTATATCCTCTTCAAAGAGAAACTGAGGTTTGTGCTTTTCTTATATGGTCTAATATCAATTATTAGCTACAAGATTTTTATGGATCTGAGATTTCTATACATAATGTTTGCCTGAGCTGAATTTAAATGGAGAAACATGATCAATGGGAATTCATATAGCTGACCCAAATTTGTCTCACTGAGGCGTTTAGACATTTTTGAGCTAAATTTTGGTGATCAGTAATAATCAGTTTCCTTGAAGCATTAGTTAGTTAGTATCTCTATAAATGGAATTTCTAAATGACAGACAAAATGGGTCATCATTAATGAAACTGATCGAATAAAAAAATCTGTAAGAAAGAAGAAGGATATGGAGGTGCTTGCAAGGATTTTGTTTCATTTTTTATTAGATAAATAATTTCTCTAATGATGGATTGGTCTCATGTCAGCAGTCTATCAAAATGTTGAGCTTCTGCAAGAGAATATGATTCTCTGCGAAGGCCATCCAATCTTTTATGCAAAATAAACCCTATGGTTGCACCAAAAAACTAGGAAAGAGAGACTATTCCCTAAATGTACATAGGCATTCGTTATCCCTATGAAAGCTCACCTATTTCAGAAGGATTTTGTTACTAGCAGCAATAGTTGGTTTTCCTTGATGTATGGTTCCCAGGCATTTCTCTTCCAGTAATCTTTGTCTCTAAACACTTTTGTGATACAATAGTTACCCAAAACTAGTGAAAGCAAGAATTGGAATATGGTGAGAAGCATCTAGGTTTTATTTTTTTCCATTAACTTGATTTTTCTTTTTCGATCGGCTGATAGTACTACCATGACAGCATATCCAGTGTAATTACACAAGTGGGGTCTGGAAAGGGTAGTGTGTACGCATACCTTACCCCTACCTTAGGAGGTATACAGGCTGTTTCCGATAGACCATCCGCACAAAGGAAATGCCATAATTAATAGGTTTCTCTTTTTGTGGTATACCACTTGTATACGGCCATGTTGACTCCGTTATTGTCAATAAAATACTTTACCTGACTAGAAAAAAGAAAATGCCATAAATAATCTATTACATGACAGAATTTTGCTGGTTTGAAGTTTTAGTAATTTGTTTTTCAGGTTCCCTCTCAGGTATTAATGGGTATATCATCTGATGGCGAAACTATGCCTCTATCTCCACTTGGTGAAGCTTGTCTGAAAACAGACTTGACTGCTATCCATGAGATTTTAGAAGCTCTTGGGTACAAAGATGATGGGGGAGCAGCTACTGAGGTTTGTCTGTCAATGAATATTCTTTCTGGTCTTGTATATGCATGTTTTTGAACTTCTATAACCTGTTCCATGTTACACTTTTTGTCTGGTTCTGCGTCATGCATGTGATCATGTGTTTCAACTTATTGCTCATTTGTATAGTAATCATATCCAGTTTATGTCTTTGAAAGCCAATTTTATAAGCATCTCATGATAATCAACCCCTTTTTTTCTTTCTTGCAGCTTTCGTTTCAGATGTGGACAGATCAGATGCTGGAAACGTTGAACTCAAAGAAAAAGGGTGATGTTGCTTTCAAGAACAAAGATTTTAGTGCTGCCATTGAATGCTATACACAGGTTAGAAATCCACCGTCCTCTTCTAAACCGACATGTATTTTCATAAACTATCTGGCTTCCCCCTTTCTGAAGGGAAGCCTTGGCGTAACTGGTAATCTGTCATGCATGTTTATGCTACACACTACCGTGCATTGATTTATTCTATTTTTGAACTATTTCTGTATTTATTACTTTGCTTGCTCTTGCAGTTTATTGATGTTGGAACCATGGCCTCACCAACTGTGTTCGTTCGTCGTAGTCTGTCTTATCTCATGAGTGATATGCCACAAGAAGCTCTCAATGATACAGTACAAGCACAAGTGATATCTCCTGTTTGGCATATTGCATCATATCTGCAAGCTGCTTCTCTTTTCACATTGGGAAGGGAAAACGAGGCACAAATCGCACTTAGAGAGGCTGCCATACTCGAAGAAGAGAAAAACGCATCTTCTTGAAAGTGGCAACTGGAGCTCCTGTAAGTATCATCATTACTTTTTAGTTCGAATCCTCGTTTACTTGGCACATAAATCACATAAGTTCCTTCTTTTTTCCAGCAGAAATGTATTCAATGGTTAGTAAATTGTGTCAATAGAGAATTCTTTTGCAACATAATTGGATGAAGTTGCTTTGTATCTACAAGTTAGTCCTTGTTAATTTCGTGCCATGGGGTTGTCCATCATTCCCGAGTTTTAAAGGTTGCGGTTTTCCCAAAAGGTTGGCTCCATATAGATTTCTCGGTCATCGAAAAAAACAATACCATAGGTTCCTAAAGATACAAGACCTATGGAAAAAGTGTGAAGAGAGACTAGCATGCTGTAATTTTTGTACAGTACTATATGGTTTTATTATTGTGGGAATAATTTTACAGAGCTTATTTTTAAGTATTGGCAACTTATGTAACTTGCAAATTATTGTTTGTACTTCCTTTATGACCAAAAAAATAAAATAAATTATTGTTTGTACTGATGTATCCTTTCTCAAAATTCTTGCTTGTAGTATCATGTATATTTTATCACCAAAATATACATGCTACAATCTAATTATTTCACTGCGACGAGATTTGTTAATTGCATAATTTTTCCTTCCGATAGGCTGATCTTTAATTGTTGTCATTAGCAATCGAACTTATATATAGCAAGTTATAACTTTTAGAGGAACTTTCATATATAGTCACTCAAAAATAGACTAATTACTCTTCATAACTATAGTTTGATAATTACAATTCGTAGCTACATGTTATAGGGAGGAGAGAGGTGAGCGAGATTGGGAGAGAGAGAGGAGAGAGGCAAGCGAGAGAGGGCAAAGAGTGGGAGAGAGGTGAATTGTATATGTATATCGATTAGATAATTGTATATTATACATATGTATTTGTATATATGGCAAGGGAGGAGAGAGGTGAGCGAGAGAGGGCAGAGAGTGGGAGAGAGGTGAATTGTATATGTATATCAGTTAAATAATTGTATATTATACATATGCATTTGTATATATGGCAAGTGAGATTGGGAGAGGGAGCAGAGAGGCGAGAGAGAGGGCAGAGAGTGGGAGAGAGGTGAATTGTATATGTATATCAGTTAGATAATTATATATTATACACTAATAAACTTGTCCGCGCTTTGTGCAGTTATAAAAGATTAGTACACATAATTTTATCAATATTATTCCTTCTATTTCATATAAAATGAATCTTTAGATATTTTTTAATTGTTTAAAATAATTAAATTGTTCAACGTTCAAGATAAATGTTTGAAATTTTTTCTATATTTGTCCTTCCCTTGAGGTTTTACATTTTTCCAAACTTTTTTGAATAATGACTATCTTTACTTTTAAGAAAAAATTGGGAATAATCAAAAGGGAAATAGTGAAAAATATAGTCTAATTTATGTCCTTAAATATTTTTCTTAATATAAAAGGAAGATGTATTTACAAAATCATTGCTATAACCTTTATTGTTGAAAACTAAAAGAATAAATTTATGAATTTTTTGTATAATCTTCTGAATTCTTGTTGACATTCACTTTCACAAGCCGATATATAGGACTACAATATGAAATATCAAATAATGTATAGTGACTATTAATTATTTTACGGATTATAATAATAAAAAGTTATTGGAGTAATGAAAATAAAGACCATTAATGTTTACATTAAAAAAAAATCTATAAAACAACTAATATACTCACATGTTTATCGATATATTGTCTTCATGTTATCAATATTTGCTACAAACTAATCATTGTTTACATATTTCTGATAATAAATTTAGACACTCTTAAATGAGATCAAAGAGTGAGATGTACGTTTATATAAAATAATTAAAATATTTATATTTATCGATCTAATTTTTTTTTCCTCGCGACTTAAATGCTAATTTCTATATCAAGACTTATATTATGTCATTAGAATATGACATTTGAAAATATAGCAGCAACAACAACCAAATTAAAACTATAACAATTATATTGTTATTTTCAAATAGTGAATGTCCATCAACGTATACACTTCATTTTGCCTAATTTTGAGAAATGAAATTAAATACCTCGTAATTCTTGCAAGTGTTTCAAATTCTTGATTCACTTTCAAATATCTTAATAAAATATATGAAGTATTCTTAAGGTTAAATTCACAACAAATTATGGAAAGAAAGAATAAGAAAGACTACAAATACACCTTCTTTGGCTTCCTTGAAAAAAATTAGCACATCAATCTCCTCCATTCCTGTCACAAGAAAATCCAAACTCTTGCAACTCAATAGAAATGAAGTGTAGATTTTATTTTTATTTTTAAGAAAAACGTGTAAATGAGTTTGACAGAAAATACGAAATTACAAAAATATGAGAATTTTTTATATATATATATATATATATATAGAAGGAAGAAAAGGTAAAAATGTTTGTAACCAATTTGAAATTATAATGTTTATTTAGTAAATTCAGTTAATAAAAAATAAATTCCATTGAGATCTAGCAAAATTTAATAATTATTTTATTTTTTAATAAATAAAAAATATATGAGAGAAGGTAAAAGAAGGGTTTCAGTAAAATTAATTAATAATATCAATGATAAAATAAAAAAATACTTTCATTTTTTTATAAATTTTTTATGGCAATAAATTAAATGAGATTGATTGATAGAAAAATTAACATGAAGAAGAATAGTTTGTGGTAATAAGGAGGAGAGATACATATGATATTTTATTTTAGGAAAATTGTAAAAATAGAAGGTATAATAATAAATTATGATGTTTTAGAAGGAGGATAGATAAATAAATTCTTTTGTTTTAGAAAACTATAAAAATAGAAGTGTCACATTAAGAATTTAAGGAAAAGTAATAAATTATAGTATCGATGAAGAAAGAGGAAAAGTAATAGATTATAGTAACATTGAGGAGATATAAATAAGATATTTTAAATTATTATATTATTATTTTATTTGCAGATTTTATATATTTAAAAAATAATAAAAATTTGATTGAAATAATAAATGATAATCCTGGTAAAAGAGAAGAGTCACATTATTATTTTATTCAACATATAACATATCAAAGAATTATTTGAATTTTTATGTTCATTCACATGAATAGGTTATCACATTAGAATCACTAAAAATAAAAATAACATAGTCAAGAACAATAACAATAAAAAAGAACAAAAATATAAATAAATGAATGAACATTAGACAAAAAATTACGAAAAGTTAAAAGTGAGAATGCTAATACCTAATCTTTCTTTTATCCTAAATCCTTTTAAATGGAAAAATCCTTTTCAAACTCATTGTCAACAGACAATAATAACTTTTTGATGGTGAAAATAAAATTATATATTATGTGAGAAATCAAAATTATAATATCAAATACAAGTTGAAAAGAAATTTTTATCCTACCTCATTTTTTATTGCTTTAACCGAAAAGTTGATTGCCTTGAGTCTTGACACATTCAACAAACTAATGGAAGTAGAATAAATGCAAAGAAAAATCACGTCAGAAGATATAAAATATGAAGAATCGATTTTTTTTTTTAAAAAAAAAAACCATCAAAAAATTAAAATGATAGAACCAAGACAATAGAAGCACATAAAGACAATAATTTTCAGATCTAAATCTTGATTAGCAAAAATAAATTCAAATAATGACACTATAAAAAATAATTAAGAAAATAATTTCACATTATCGCTATAAGTTCAATAACAATCCAACAACAAATTGATAATAATGAAAAATAAAGAATGTCTACTATGCTCCGAATTTCAAGAAAACTTACATTATAGAGAAGTCTCCTTCAATGGGGGATTGTAACACATGTATATGAATATTATGTGAATTTATGGAATATGAGAAGAAAGGGAAAAGTTTTGTAACTGATTTGAAATTATGGTGTTTAATTAGTAAAAATAAATATGATATAGAATTATGAGAATTTATGATTTAAGATGTGCATTATGGAGTTTTTAATATAACACATGAATTAGAAAATATGAAAAATCACAAAAATAAGATATGATTTAGAATTATGAGAATTAAAGATCTAAGATATATATTTTGGAGTTTTTAATATAGCACATAAATTTTAAAAAAAATGAAAAGTCACACAAAAATGAAAAAAAAAGATAAAATGAGTTTTTTTTTAATCATAAAAAGGTGACATATCACTTTGTCTATATCTAACTTCAATATATATAGAGATATAGATATAGATTTATGTTTATTAATATTTTAATTAAATATTTTTGTGAATATTTTAAATCAAATAAAGAGGAGAAGACAACAAACAAATCCTTTTTGGAACAAAAAAAGGGGTAAAAGAAAAGTTTTAACCAAAAAAAAAAAAGGAAAGTTATTGGGAAGACATTAACACTCTGTTTGAATCATTATTACCCATTATTTCATAATGTATTATATTATATTGTACTCTATTGTACTGTACTACTATATGATAGATATAATGTTTGGCTAGACTGTATTGTTTGTTATTGTTTAATAATATTTTTATTGTTTGGTTTGACTGTATCGTACTGTATTGTAATTTATAAATTTACCAAAATATCCTTAATTATTTTAGGGTATGAGGTTTGACTATAATTAAATAATATAGGGTAAAGGGTAAAAAAGTATTATGAAATATTATGTCAGGATATAATTGGAAAAAGAAATTAAGTAATAATGGGAACACACCAAATCAGTTGTTCCATAAAATGAGGGTTTTCATTGTTACGTAACAATGAAATTTAACAATACAATACAATACATTTTAAGTAACAATCAAAACAAGCATTGTAGATATGGTAATAATACAATACAATACAATGAGTAACAATGATCTAAATAGAGTGTAATAGTGGAGTAATAGTGAGGAGAGAGAAAGTGTAAGTGTAGCTATTTTTCTAAATTAAATGAGAAAAATATTAAAAAATTTGCGAAAAAAGATAAATTAAGATCCTGGCCAAAGAAACTGCCAGCAGTTTCACATTCAGCTTTATATAGATATGTATTTGTATATTCTAGAGAATTATACATATACAAATGTGACTAATTATACAAACTCGAAGTCAATTCACGTAATTAATGTATAATATTAGTCGCGAGTGATAATTATAGTAAACTATAGCTATGATGAGTAATTAAGTAGTATAAGTTTATTTAACCGCATAAATTTTCCTAACTTTTATATATTATGATGCGAAAATATAAATATATATCTCATGCTTAGGGGCCAACGTGTTAATGACCCGATTCAGAAAGGAGATCAACCCATACACTACACGGGCCAATCCGGGTCGGAACCCGTTATTTCCAGGCCCATTAACATATCAATTCCCCTTTTGCTCAAGCGACTCTAAACATACCAATAAAAGACTTTTCAACCCCTGAGCAGCAAAAATTGAAAACCTCGCCGGCGGGCCACTGATTTTAGCTCCGGCGTTGTCAACAGTCACCGATAAAACGCTCCATTAGCAGTTATATATACATATATTTATATATAGCAGATACAGAGAGAAGAAGAATGGTGTATATCACTTCCTGGGATGATTTCGTTGAGAGATCCGTACAGTTATTTCGCGCCGATCCCGAGAAAGTAAGTGTTGTTCGACTCCGATGAGTTCATCATTTATGTTTTCGTATAAATTCTTGTATTGATGGTATTTTTTTTTGTTTGTAGACTCGCTATGTGATGAAATACAGACATTCTGATGGTAAATTGGTTCTCAAGGTCACTGATGATAAAGAGGTAACTTTTTTTTATGTTTCGTGTGATTTTTAGCTACAGTTTTGTGATTTTATTAGTAGATTGTGCATACATGGATGCTAAATTGAGTTTCGATTGTTTTTGTTACTGCTATGTCTATGTCTGCATTACCATTTAGTGCAAGTGCTTGGGTTTATTTTATTGTTGTTATCTCTTGAATCCTGCTGGTGTGTGCGGAAAAGGTACAATCATGCACGAGATTGGTATTACAGTGATGTTCACGGGTTCTATAAAGAAGTAATGATAAGCTTCTCTTAAGTTTTGATGATCGAAATCAACATGTTTGATATTTGGGATGTAATTGATGCAATTGAAGCTTGTGTATACATGGGTTGCTGAATTGAATTTTGATTATTTCTATATTTTTTGGTTGAGTTTAGTTATTGTCTTTTCTATCTCTGCATTACAATTTAGTGCAAATGTTTGGGTTCCTTTTGTTGTTGTTCTCTGTTGAATACTACTGGTGTGTCTTGTGTGTGATAAAACTCCAATCCGACACAAGTTAAGTTTTGATGATCGAAATCAACTTGTTTTGTATTTGTGGGATGGAATCGATGCAATTGAGGATGCTATTTGTCATATTGAGACATATGATGTAATAACAATTAGATCAAGCATACATGTGTTCGTTTTGTGGCTACAATAAAATCATTGAGGGAAGATGTTCATATCTTGGGGAGGCTCTGATATACATTTTGGTTGCATAAATTTGATGTGGCTCAAATTGACATGTTTTTAAAGGTCATATTGTATCAAGAGAGTGATAAAATATTACCACTATTATTTTTGTATAATATGGGTCTAAGATGTGCTTTAATGACGCAATGTTGTAAGTAAATACTCATATAGCGGACCCTAACTTGCTAGGGACTGAGGCGTAGTTGTTCTTGTTTTATGTGGAAGCAGGATATCTTTAAACCTGGTTGGCTGAGGTGTTTGGTCTATCTTGTAGTAGTTTTTTAGTGTGCTGTTAGGCTTTATAGAGATGAGTGTTTTGCCATTCCATAGTGGAAGTTAACATTCTTTAGGGGGAGAGGGTAGATATCCAAGTCATGCACTCATGCTTGATGGCATATCGTAGTGTTATTTTTTTTCTTATGTGTGAAGTAACGAGTAATGGATTTCTTGTTTTGTGTCTGTTAATATTTCATATGCACTATTTTCTTTTTCTCCTTACCACATGTCACACTCATAACGTCATGTTCATTTTCTTAATTGCTATTTTTCTTGTGGTCTATAAGTTGTTAGAATTCCTACAACTGTAATATTGATAAGGTAGAACTCTAAAGAGATTCAACGTCGGGGAAGAGTTAAAGTGAGAATCAGATGAGAACACTGCTTAGCTGGGAAGTACATGGAAAGAGTTGATTAAGAGGAAAGCAGGTTATGTTTGATGTTAAAGGAAGTCTTTTCTTTCCTTTATGACCCAGGATTGTGGAACCAACTAGTTTAACACCTAAAGAAGACACGGCTTTTGTGCAATGATACCAACAATTATACAGCATCTCGAGAAAAGCTTTTATGGTCTAAAAAGTGGAGTCATCTGCAATCCTTGGACCTGAGCGAGCCAAAACATTATAGTAACCCAGATAATATTTTTTGTTGTTTCTCAAATGGATAGTATCATTGACAGACCACATTCTGCTATAGTTGCAATAACAAATATTTCTCTTTCTACTTTTTAAAGCTTATATCATGTACATGCTTTTGTTTGGATGTTCTTGAAGTTGATTCTTCTGGTGAAAAGGCAAAGAGGGTGAAAGATGTAGTAGTAAAATAAAATGTTTAACTTTTTAAGGTGGGGAGAAAGGAAGGGGGAAGTGTGGAGTCGAAGGGTAGAGACAGACAGACAAGGAGATCTGTTTTATCAGATGACCTGTGTATCATCTTTTGCCTTTTTAAGATTACTAGGGGATGGCTTTTAAGCTTATTTTTTGTGAAGCTTCCTAGGATAGGTTGCATAAATGACTTAAGCCAATTTTTGTAGTTGTCTAATCACAAATTTAGAATTGACCAGATATTTTGCTGGAATCTCTTCTAGGTTTCATTTATCTCCCTAAACTTCAGTAGAGGGCACATTTAAGATCCTTGATGCTGTACCTACCATGCTTTTCCTTTCTCTCTCATATTCTTTTATGGTTCAGCACCCCCTATGAGTTTTTTAATATCCGAGAAATCCCGTAGTTTCCATCTTTGAAACTTGATAGATAATGAGTCTGCCCTTTTACCAGACTTGGTCCACAACAGGATTCAAACTTGTGACATGCTATCCCTTATTGTGCTACCTTTGCCATTTGTCAAAGCGCTGAGGCCTCTCCATTGTCCTTTTTCCCTCAACATATTTTTATTTTTCTCTTATTACCTAGCTTGTGGTGAACCTTATTTCTTTTGGTTCTCTTATGTTTGAACATTAGAACATACCTCAGCTCTTTTGCAGCTTACTTGGGTGACTGGACATTCTGTCAGAAACTTTGATGATACCCAAATTTAAAAGTTATTAGTACCTCTCATGGAAAAGTAATGGAGAATAGTCCTAAAATAATTGTGTTCTATTTTGGTTTGAAATGTTTGAGTTGGCTTGTGTAATTCTGATGGTAAGCCTGTCATTGAACGGAGAAAATATGATCACCTTCCACTTCCTTCGTGCTGAAACTAGAAAGAGTCAATTAGTAGGTGCCTGTTCCTATTCCTACCTTTCAGCCCCCTTCCCCCAAAACCCAACCCAACCCAACCCAAAAAAGGGTAGGGAATAATAGCAGCATCGCTGATAGGTATGTGATAAAGTGTGGAAATAGGTGGCGTGTATTGCCGTACGCCCTTTTCCCTGCGGAGCATGGTGATGTAATTATCTTTCTTATAAACAGATCTTCAAGCAATGTCTATTATGTGGAGTGTGTGTGTTTGCGTGTTCTCAGGTTAAATAAAGGACAACATGATGATTTATCGTGTGTTTTTTGTATTAGATATTATATCAGTGATATACATACATGTTATCTCAAGTGAGTTTCACTCTTCTTTTTTCTCCTCTTGTCCTTAACTTAGACTACTCACACTACTTGCATAGTATAATTTTCAAATGAAGAGGCGTCAGTTGAACCCTCCCTTCGCTACCTTTAGCTCTGCAGACATTGTTATTTCTTCATGGTGTTGAATAAAGTTGTTATTCAGTCTTTGCATCAAATATTTGGGTTCCTTTTGTTGTTCTCGCGTGAATGAAAAGAGGGACATTTGCTGCTCCTCTATGTAATGTTTCCCTTGTATGCATTTGGTAGCTCATAATTGTGGACTTCTGTAACTTTTTCATGTAATAGTTCCTTTTTAAACATTTGGTATGTAATGTATCCAGTATCCCATGCTTGATGGCAGCATGTCAGAGAATTTTCCATATTGGTTGCCTGTTCTAATGGTTTGTATTTTGAATTCATTGCTAGTGTATCAAGTTTAAGACTGACCAAGCCCAAGATGCCAAGAAGATGGAGAAACTTAACAACATTTTTTTCACCTTGATGTCTCGTGGTCCAGACGGTATTACTTTTTCAAACTTTCTTCACATGGTACCTTGTTTGTTTGATATAAGTAACATCCAATGACAATCTGATCTCTACTAATTACTCACATGTACCTTGTTAGACATGCTTCTATCTTTGGGTGTATTGATTCCTAAGACGTTTTATTCGATACTTACATAGTTGCATCTCCCCGATGCTCCTGTCATTGTAATGCTCTGCAATTTCTTTTCCTTGCAGCTGATATATCTGAAGTGGGTGGCAAAGAACAAATGGAGGCACAAGCACCTAAGAAAGGAAGAGGAAGGAAACAATAATTCTTCGATGAGTTTGTTGCTGCAACTCTCTTACTGCTGTGAAGATAATTTTTGAAACCTGCAAGGAATTTTTCTCTTCAACTTCTTTTTGTATTATTAGTGGAACACATCTTTTTGCTTTTTGAAGATAGTCCTTTTAATTTGCAAGCTCTGGTATCTTAGCTTATTTATCTTTGCAGAGCTAAACTTGAGGATAAACTAACTAGACTAGACAAATGTTATCCAAGTAGTGTTTTTGTGTCCCATAATGATTAAGACTGATGAAAAAAAAATGTTTAAGACTGTGTACACACCACCCTCTCTAGACTCTACTTGTGGGGTTGCACGAGGTTTGTTGTTGCTGCATAATGTGTTAGGTCTCTGCTTTGGAACCTTATTAATTGGAGTTCATGCTGGAAAGTTCCACTTTGGTGTTTAACACTCTTTACTAAGAGCGATTTTATCCTCAAGATCAAACTCGAAATCTTTTATTATCGTTTCAATTTGTTTGTCCTACTTTCTTTCTTTTGTCCGTTTCAAAATAAACTTTTCTTTTCTTTTTTTAGCGACTCTTTAACTTCAACTTTTCATATAATATGTTTAAGACCACAAGATTCAGAAGATCCTTTACTTTCTCAAACTTCATACCAATTCAAAATTAGACAAACAAATTGAAATGAATTAGTTTGTGAGATTGATGTGGAGTGTAATTTCAATTAGTTTATGAGGCTGATGTGGAGTGTAGTTGCTGCGACACTTATTGGATCTATTGGTGCCATCTAAATGATAGGTAGGTAGTGGATGTGTGATGTTTAGAGTTTGTCACTCGTGCACCTATTCTCAATCGAAGAATGAGTGATCTGTTAGTCAACTTTGAAAGGGTTGTATCAAAAGTGTTAACAATTTATTGTCTTTTTATGTTTTAAAAGTTCCTTCTCTCTTTTTTTTCTGGTCATTACATTACCTTTTCAAAGTAGGGGACCTTCACTAATGATTTAACACAACCAATAAAGTGTTAATTATTCTACATAAAATATTCTAGTTATTATTACTACTGAAAAAGGACCACACATTAAAAGATTAAAAAGCTAACAAGATTCTTTTGATAAAAACCAATGGCCCAAGGCTGCGCCAACTTTAAATAACGACACAAATGAAATGAAATAAGTAGATATTTTTAGTATCTTTTTTGCAAGTCAATATTGTCACCTAAACTGAATTACACTAAAGCTACTAAGTTTGATCAATTCATATATTATATTCTAGCTTCCCACAACTACTATCATGATTATTGCGAACATGAATTCCCTATTTTGAAAGGTTATTTGACAGATCATTCGATTCAAAGTTGTATATCACTGCTATGGTATCGATATATTCACTACTTCAGTGTTGTTATCGAACATTTTAAGTTGAGCATCTATTTCTCGAATATAGTTCTACATCAATAAGAAGAATATGTATCAAGTGAGCGAATTTGAAGACTTCCATGGAATGCACTTTCGAATTTAAGACTTCCACAAAATTGAAATTAAAAAAATAAATTCAATATGCTTACGTATGCTATGATGTGAATAACTATATTAATTTGTTTCCTTCGTTGTAACTTCCAAATTAAAATTAAAAAAATCGAGTTAATTTTTCATTTCCTATTTTGTCCTTATGTGTTTTTCTGTCGTAATCACTATCATATTACAAAAAAAAAAAAAGTTATATAAGAGCTTCTTCTCAAAATTCTTATTATTAATAACTGAAAGAAAAAAAATAATCTGTTTTACGTATTTTTGTAATTGATAATTGTACAATCTCACCATGTCGGTTTGTACTCGCCGGATAATTACCGGCGAATTGTCGCCGCCGATAGCAAGGTATCATATTCCGGTAACAAAACTTCCAGCTGTCCGGTCACCGGATTATCTCTCTTCCACATCTGTTCGTCATTTCATAAGCAATACTCGCCGGTCGACCTCAATCGTTAGCAGATCAACGAGAACGAAATTTTACATAATTGCGGCAGCGGAATCGACCGGTGTATTCCGCCGCGGCGGACGCGATGGCGGAGAGAATGGGAAGTGGAGGACGAGGAGGAGGTGTGCGGTGGGAGATCAGGTTGTGGAGATTAATGAGAACCGGAAAAGTAGTAATCGGCGGGCGGAGGTGGCGGTTGCAGCGACGGCTACGGTGGTGCTAGGTGTAGGGAATCGCGTGCTTTACAAGTTGGCGTTAGTGCCTTTGAAGAACTATCCTTTCTTCTTGGCTCAACTCGCCACTTTCGGGTAATTTTCTTTTTCTTTTTCTTTTTCTTTTCCTAATGAATACTCTCTTGTTTCGTATTACTTGATCCTTGTTATTCGGTACGACGAAAATATAATTAGAACTATATTTTTACTTGACTATTAGTAACATACTTTAGAACTCTAAATTTGATTATTAGTATTATTTTACGTAGTTATTTAAAACTAATAGCTTGTTTGTACGAGGGATAAAAAATAACTAATTACGATTCATGAGATTGATTTTAGATAAGTTTATCTCATGTTTGGTATGATAAAATTATAAAATAACTTAAAGATTGTTATGCTATTTTTATTCATATTCAGGTTATGATAACAAATAACTAATTTTAAGATAATTTATTCAATCAAATAAGTCATAGTACGAGAAAAAAGTGATAAGAATTTTCTTAATTTGTGAAAATGAATAAATAAAATAAAATATCTATATCGAGAGTCTATTTCCTTTTTTGACCTTTGAGCTAGTCAAAAAAGAAATTCTAGTTATGAAATATTTTTTACTATATTTTTCAATGGATAATATTGCTTATTAATTTTTGGAAAGTAAAATGAGAATTCAAAAAATATATATTTTCAAGGGAAAAGAGGCTAAAAAAATACTTTAATTTTGGTCGAAATTATTGTTACGATATCAAATTTTAATGAGGACTTATTATTCCCTAGATTATTTAATATCGTATTTTAAACATATATATTTGCCCATACTCAATCTATGTTAATTGAGTGTGTCACACACACGTTTTAATTCATTAAATTAGTTATTTCATTCCCTTTAATAAACATATTTGAAAAAGTCAAAAAAAAAGGGGAAATCAGTCTGTTCACTGTCACTCCATCTCTTTCCCAAAACTCTCTTTCACTTCATTGCCAAAGAAGAAATCAAAGATCAAAATCGTGTTAGAAAGCAAGGAAAGAAATTAGAAGCCCTAAATAACAATAGAACAAATAAGACGTAGAAAAAAATCTGAAATTAAAGAAAATAATTTGTTCCCTACAAAGCTTACCTGGCCCTTCAATGGTGGTCTTTTGGATTTAGAAAATAATTTCCAGCGAAGGAGAAAGGGTGTAAAATGAAATAGAATTATAGGCAAAAAGAAATAGATATAGCTTAATTCCTGTATTGATACGTGGCATTTAATGATTGGCCTAAAAAAAATTATCTGGTGCCCTACGCGCCTATGCGTCGTGTTTTCACGCACTTGACTAGCTAGGCAAATATATATGTTTAAAATACGGTATTAAATAGTCTAGGAGGTAATAGGTCCTCATTAAAGTTTGGTAACGTAACAACAATTCCGACCAAAGTTGGGGTATTTTTCAGATCATTTTCCCTATTTTTAATATAACTGACCAACTTAGCGCGCCTCAACTAATTTTAAAGGTATCTAAAAAATTCTGTTGGGAGCACCACCTTCAAATAGACCTTACACCATGCGTGAATTAAATTTAATTGAGGTTTAAATGAATGCATTGAATATCGAATGAAAAAAAAAAAAACCGATTATCTCCTACTGACCCAAGCACCGAATGATGATTTGAAAATATAATTAACAATCTTATGTTATTTTTTGTTTTATTATAGATTTGAAATGTAAGTTTTTTTTTTTTTTGTTTCCTTGTTAACCCGCAAATTTTTCATGAAGGAGAATTTACCCTTCGGCAATATTTTAGGGTGACCCGAGTGGATAGTGTAAGTCAACTATCTTTTGTTATTTCTTTGGTTCTATTTTACTGTCACCTTTTTTTCTCCACGTATTTTAGAAATACATTAATTAAGAAATAATTTGACGTATTCCACATTTATTAGAGTAAAATTAGTGAACCGATTCTCTTTTTTTATTTTTAAATATAATAATAACTATTTTTAGAAAATGTGATAAGTAAAAAACAGTATGTAGGGAGTATAACATGGTCAAAGATGTTAAAATTATAATGAAAGGAAACCATAATTATAATTATAATAAAAAGATAATAGAGAAATAGAAAATATATCTAGCGGCAAGGTACATTTAATTTGTACAATTGGTATGAGAAACAATTTGTAAAATATAGTATTTTTCATGTAAATTAAGAATATATAGATTTTACATAATAAAAAAAATGAAATAAATATATTTGTTTTGAAATGGTTTTGATGTGTGTTATTCGACCTATGATCTTTTGAAAACGGTCTTTCCGCCTCCACATACACATAATCATCTCCAAACTCTATCTATGAAATTATATTAAATATATTATTGTTATTGTTAACTTATTTTTTGATGACAAGAAAAACCTGCAGTCGCTATTCTTTAGATGCCCACATGGTAAAAAATATGTTTTCTTTTTCTAAGTAATGCTCCATGTAAATCCATTTTGTAATGTGTGCCCTTAGCTGAAAGACAAAAGTTCATTTACAAAAATAAAGAAAATGGAAAGCCACGTAGAAAATTCCAAGGTCAGGTGACATGATGTCAAGGGTAATAGAGTCATATAAAGGTACTGCCTTTTTTGTCAGTGTCAGTCCTTGTCATACTTTCCATAGATGGGGGTAATAGAGTAATTCCATCTTGATAATGCATAGTATTAGTGATTCACAATGAAAGAATAAAACTTTGCATGGCCCTCTTTCAATTATCACTTCCCCTACCTAGAATGTATTCTTTTGACTACACCTTGGACCCACTGGACCATATTACCATAATTTTCTAGTCATTCTAATGATGCATCATCAATTATTGGGGGTGTAGGTAAAATATTATCGTTATGCCAAAAGTTATAGTAATTAATATTTCCTCTGTCTCAATTTATAGGATATATTTCGAATTTCGAGATTCAAATAAATCTATTTTTTATCGTAAATTTTTCCTATATCTTTTAAATATTTTGAATTATCAATTATTGAGACTTATAATACTTTTTATGTAGTTTACAAATATATAAATTTCATTTTAAAAAAATTGAAAATTTCATGAGCAAATTCTCGGTCAAACTTAAACTGTTTGACTTTCGAAAAGCGAAATGTGTCACATAAATTGGGACAGAAGGAGTAGTAAATATGGTAACTTTATTTCTTAATCAAATCCATCAAGTGCTATATTTGACTCTAACCCGAGCTATGCTCGACCCATCACTTAAGCTTCGCCATTGGTAGGATGCTGGTGTTACTCAACAATACCTCAACACAATGTGTGTGCATGTCATTCTTGGGAATCGAACCATTTATTAGGATAAAATGCTTACCATCATGTCAAAAATGAGCACAACTTTATTTATTAACCAAGTTCATCAAGAAAGCACTACGTTTGACCATTACACTGATCGGGTCGTCCCATAGGTAGAATGTTGGTGTTACCTTAACCGTAGTTAAAAATTTGCTTTGTATATTTGAGACTTATGTGTGACATATTTACATTTGTTTAATTTTCCTTTTTAAATTTAAGTCCCTGTCCCCATCATTGTTAATCTTTGTGATTGGAAATAAGAAGTGGTTCTAATTTGTGATAGTTAAAAGGGAAAAAATTAAGTATTACCCGTACAAACAAGTTTAACAGTATGCTTATTCTACATATACAATGTCACTGGGAAAAATAATGCTCCTGCAGGATGATTGTGCTCTACATTGTTTGTGATACTTGATGAATGGGGTAACTTTATTATGCAATTTATTAGGGGAGATTGAATTGTGTGCCCTGTACCTTTTTTTGCTTGGTTTCCAGATTTGGTTCAAATGATGCTTTAAATGAGATGAATCAGAAACAGCAGAACTGTTATTAATGTCACATTGGTTCTGATGAACTGACTATTATAGTTAACTTTCTAACAGCCACACAAGTTCAATTTTAAGCCAACTTTAGGTAGTATTGAAAGTGCAAGGATTTGGTCCTATCCGACCCAACCCCAGAACTTTGAACGGGTGGCTTGTTTGGACGGCAGAACAGGGATTCGTGAACTCTTTGATAGTGTGACTAAAGTAATTGTAAATATTCCTCTATCACTTAACTCACATTACTAAGACTTAGGAAGATAAAAATCATAAGTATGTATATGTTCTTTAGTTTCGCGCTGGATATGCTGAATATCTGAGTACAATGCATCAATAATAAAAATTTGTAGACACATTTGTTACTGATTGTTTATTTCCAGTTGTTTTGTTTAATGGTTGGAATAACTTAATTGCTTCTTCTGCCTCCTTTCACCCAGATATGTACTCGTATACTTCTCTATCTTATACGTACGGTATCATACTGGCAAGGTTACTGATGAAATGCTTTCCCTTCCAAAAATTCCATATGTTGCTGTTGGTCTATTAGAGGCTCTTGCTGCTGCGTCTGGCATGGCAGCTGGAGGTAATACAATGTTATGCTGAATCAAATTACTAGAATATCCAGTAGATGTTTTAAAGTATTTTCGTTACTCAAATTGGATGTCCCTTTGTCAACTATGATATTCATCAAACCATTATTTCTTCATTTGCTTTTATTACTAATTAGATGGGAGTTACCTGCAATGTTTCCTGTAATAGGTAATTAACTTCTATGGAAATAAGACATTATTTTGAAAGTAAAAAATTCAAAGCAAATATAGAGGACTTCTATTACTTTTCAGTTCGAAGTTTTTACTTTGTGTAATGTTAGCCTAGAAATCTGAAAAGGAAAGTGATATCCTTTAAAATTGAAGATGCTATGAAACACAATTATCTAAGTAGATTATGTTTAATCGAAGTGTTAATTGCAAAGGAGTACCATAAGTAATTGCAAACCTCTAAAGACATTTCATTGCTTACAAAATACAAAGATTCCTTTTGACAAGACTTAAACAAGTTGCTCTCGAAATGCCAATTTATTGACAGCTTGTATTATTTTTCATTTAGTTCATGGACCTCTCTATTTGAAATTTATTTCGGATCTTCTGTTCTTTTCATGAAATCTTGAACATGAGAATTTATATAGCTTTGCTGATTTTCGATTCTTTACTTAATCCTTTGTTATTATTCTCTTCTACAACAGCTATTCTTTCCGGGGCCACAATTCCAATACTCTCACAGGTAATAAAAATTTGAAATTTGTTTCCTTTCACTTTATTTTTGAACTTCTTAGAGCATATACTGATAATGAGCCACATGATTTTAGGTTTTTAGGAGATGTATTCATCAGTTCAACTGCCTAAATCTGTTGATATTGCATGACCAAACACTTTGAAGATAGGGAAATAAAAACCAAAAATAGGGAGCGGGTGCTAATATAGTAGTGGCTTGACTGCCTAAATATACTTGTTCTATCAATTTTACATTCCTCTCATTGAAATTGTCTATGAAGTCTATTGAACAATTTGATACTTGACATTAATGGGTTCATTTCTTAACCACTCTTATTAAATACCTGTACAAAGAAAGATTAACTGGTCATCCTAAAAACATATGATTTAGATAATGGGTAATCAAATGCTCTTAAGATGTGCAGTCATATAAGTTGATCACATAAAACATAAGGCACAAGTAGTACGCGCAGTAGAGGATAATAATGGGATGAAGTCACCTGAGATAGTTTGGTTATGTCCTTTTTGGACCTCCAAATGTACAGGCTTGTAGAATTGATACTATGATGATTGAAAGTGCTAAAGTGGATGAGGTAGACCCAATTCATATAAAAGACCTACGGACTCTTAAGTATATATTCGGACTTAGCAAAGAACAGAACAAAACAGAAGCAGAAGATCCATATATGTTTGGCAGGAATCTTTATAGTTTGTTTAGAGATTTTCATGTCAGTGTAAAATTTATAAAACTTATTGTGTTCGGAGATAGAAAAAAGACAAATGATTGAGTATTAAAATGAAATGATCCAAATGAATATTGAGGACCCCAACTAGTGTGAGATTGAGGCATAGTGCTTGTTGTTGTTTTAGGGACATGCTTGTAGGCTTACTTCGTGTAATGCTTCCTGCGACAAGTTAATTGAATCTGTTATTTAACTCGGCCATCTGCTGATCTTGCAGAGCTTTCTTGTCTGGCAACTTCTCCTGTCTTTTATTTTCCTTGGGAGAAGATATAGCCTCAATCAGTTGTTTGGGTGCTTTCTCGTGTCTGTTGGTGTTATAGTAACTGTAGCAAGGTATGTGACACATTTCTGTCTATAGCTTTTTGAGAATTACGTAACAATCAGTTTGCAAAATTTGTTCAAGTGGCTGGAAGTTTCTAACTACTGAGATTTAAAGCCTCATCGTCTATTTAGTTTGTGGTGATAGTTCTTCCTAAGTATGTCTATGCTCCTCTTGGATTTGGCCGTGCCATTGAGGCTGGTCAGGCTCATGCAATGCAGTGTCACTGAGGAATGCAATTATTCCAAAAAATAAAACAAGAGTTCTTCCTAAAGTGGTTCTAAATCTTGTTGTCATGTGAAGTCAAAAACCTTATTGATGCACATAAAATTGCTTGGAAGTCAACATTTATCTTCTCTATATTGTTTAGTGAGAAAGTATAACACAACCACCGAAAGTTCAAATGGTGAAGTGTTGCATTTGTGCTTTCTCTTTCTGCGTATGGATGATGCTCAGCTGCAGATACGTATCATTAGTGTTCCCTTTGTCAAAATTATTTGTCGTTGAACTAGAGATTTTGAGAAACCAATCAGATGTTTCTATAATTCTAAGTATCTACAGTAACCATGCCCCTAAAGTGTGCATCATCCTAGCACACTCCAAACTTTTATCTTATCCGTACTATTGTGTTTGGTTAGGTAGGACTTCCACGTTATTTATTACTCATGGATAGATGAAATACTTGAAATGATAATCTACTTCCAACAAGAGTTATCCTCTTTGGAAAATCTTGGTTTGCAATTAAGTTTGAATGAGGAACCATACTTTCAAATAGTGGTTCAATTTCCTGATCTCTTACTTAATTTGCAGTGGATCTAGTGCTGGTTCTTTGATGGAAGGTGGTGTATTTTGGAGTCTTTTGATGATAGTTTCTTTTTTGTTACAAGCTGCGGATACTGTCTTGAAGGTTCATACCTTCCCTTTTGTTTCCACTCTTCTTCTTTCAATAGGATTTTGAGGTTTTGTCATCTTCATGATTTGCAGTCTGATTTACCTAGAGGATTCATTTTCCTTGTATGCAGGAAGTAATATTCATGGATGCTGCTAAAAGGCTGAAGGTAGGCATGCTGCAGATTTTTCTATCACTCCCTCAGTTTCAATTTATTTGTCTAGTTTTGACTTGACGCAAAGTTTAAGAAAGTAAAGAAAAACTTTTGAATCTTGTGGTCTTAAACTAAAGAAATGTTGAATGTACCTAAATGCCCTTTAATCTTGTGGTTGTAAAAATGTCATGTGAAAAATTGAAATCAAAGAGTTGCTAAAAATGGAGAGAGGCATTCTTTTTAAATAGACTAAAAAGGGAAGTAAGACAAACAAATCGAAACAGAGGGAGTACATGATTTAGCTGTTAAAAGTCAGAAAACCATTATCTGAATAAGAAATTTATCTTTGTCAAAAAGTAAGAGGAAACTTGTTCTGCTACTAGAAAGAGTTGTACCTAGACTTGAACGTCTTTAGTCACCTTGCCTAGGTTCAGTTAGTCCACAAAAATGTATGTTGAATTCCTGACTTTGCTCTGTTATTTCTTGACATACTAAGATCTGATGGTCTTTTTCTTAATTTCCCATGGTATAAGCAGGGAGGTACTGTTGATCTGTTTGTTGTGAACTCATTTGGATCGGCTTACCAGGTAGGCATCTTATATTATTTATCATTCGCTATATTCTTTTCCTTACTGAAACTGGTTCGACATCTTTTGCAGGCAGTTTTTATATGCCTTCTCCTCCCATTTTTGTCGAAGTTATGGGGTGTTCCATTTACTCAACTGCCAAACTATCTTAGAGATGGTGCTGCATGCTTTTTGAACATCGGCACATTATCCAGTGGTAAGTAGTGAAATAGTTTGAGTTAGCTTCTGATGATGCACGAAAAGGAGAAGCATGAATAATGAACCTTGGACCTAACTCGATCCCAAAAGCTAGATCATGCGATTTTTTCTTATCAATTTATTACTCTTTGATTCAAAGACAGAACACTGATTGTAGTTGTTTCTTTCTCGTCTTGTTCTAGGGTGTGCTGGTGCACCTCTTCTACCGCTGCTGTTTATCATTGTCAACATGGGTTACAATATATCATTGTTGCATCTGCTTAAGATTTCCTCTGCTGTGCTATCTTGTCTCGCGTCTACAGTTTCAGGTATTTCACTGACACTAGCAGATTTAGTCTCAGCTTACTGCAGTTGAAACCTTTTCTTCTAGACGAATATCTAGGTGCTACTGACCTCAATTTCTTTTGATACTTTTCTCTGCAGTACCAATATCAGTCTTTTTATTCACATTACCATTACCATATCTTGGCGTTGCGTCCTCCCTCCCACCCGGTTTCATTTCAGGAGCCATCATCCTCGTCATAGGAATGCTTGTCTATACTTGGAGGCCATCAAGTCGCCTAAAAAATCAGGAAGTTGATTGCCACTGTTAACTTCCGTCCCTTGTCACATTTGAGGTAGACGAAGATACAACACCATTCTCCAACTTCCACAAGAAGTAAACGAGGGATCAAGACGTGCATGGTGAATTTTTTTTTTCAGTTCTAGCCTCTCAAACCGCTTTTCTGAAAATCGTTATCAATCAATGGAGGTTTGACAGGATTATTACTCAAATCCATTGCTCTTTTTAAATGCATGGAGTCTGTACCATTCATGTCCTTATAAATTTGTTCCAATGCCAGAGTTGGTTGTTGTATATCTAGAAGTACAGAACAGGGACGGAGGTAGAAGCCCAGATACGGGTGCAGCCAAACCCAGTAGTTTTTTACTCGTAAAGTGTATTTGTGTTACGAAATTCTTTGAATATATACACATAAAATTTTGAACCGGTTATTAGCACTTGGTAGTAGTTGTTCTAAAATTCAGCTTTTTGGTTGTTCTGCTGTTCTAGTAGGATTTTACTTAAAACTGTGTTTTATAGCCACATTCTAGAGGTTTTGGCAAAGTTAAATGTCAAATTGATGACAAACTGAATATGGCTATTCTTTCTGAACTATCCACAGGTGCTGTTAAGGCACTTCAAAGTTAGTTCTTTGGACATTATTCATTTTTGTTGGTTCGAGACTACAACTACATATACTCAATGTACTTTCACAAGTGAAATCGGGAGGAGTGGTGTGTAATGGTGGTGATTTTCTTCATAGACAAAGATATACAGTAAAACCTCGATAAAGTAATAATCTCGCTAAATGAATATGTTTCTCCGGTCCCGACTTGGGCCAGTTATATTAAAGTAATATTCTCACTAAATGCATTAGATAATAATTAAAAATAAAGTATTAAAGGCCCAGAAAAAATATAAAGTAATAATTATTAGAATACATCAAGAATTTATATATATTTAATCAGTCAATAATACTACACCAATAACTATTTCTTTTTAAAACATGATTCTATAGTTGATTGTTTTACCTTCCCACCAAAACCAAAATTAATCTCATCCTTAACTTTTTGAAGAGAGAACACAATTTTCGGAATATTTTGTTCGTGTTGTACCAAATAGTGTGATAATGTAGTCATTGCTTGAAATGTCTCCTTTGACGATACATGTGGGACAATTCACTAAATTCGTTTAGCTTTCGTAGATTTAAATAATAAATATGCAAAGACTACACTTTTTAGTTTCCTAGATTTAAACTTTTGAAATTCTTAATTCAGATATTTTTTTTTTCTTTCTTATGGCACATACGGCAAAATACTTTCTAAAATAATAAATATTTTATGCATTTATCGATAAACTAATAATCTCAATAAATAAATATTTTTTTCCAATTCCAAAAATATGCATTTATAGAGATTTTACTGTATGACATTCAAAATCCAAGTAAAAACAAAACATGGTCATATAGCCTTATCCCAATTTATGTGTCATGATTGAAATAAAATTTTCTTTATATTATTTTTTTAATGCACCCCACCAAACGACCCCTTACTAATCAACATATAGATTTCCAAAATCTAGGGAAGTACTAAAGTCAAAATGAAATGGAAGGAGTAGTAGATATAGTTTTCTAATCTTTCAAGAAAAAAATTGCATAAAATTGATTTCAATTTGCATTCCAAATTTCTCAAAAATCCCAAAAAATGTTGAGAATTTCTTCTTCTTCTTTGCATGTTCCATCAATTTGTGGAGCACCAGTTAATTTCATTCTCTCTTTCTGGAATCCATCTTCTCGTAAAGTATCAAACTTTACTCGCTTAGCTTTACTTCACTCGACAACCCTTTTCCCCAATTCGAGTAATTTCCAGTTTCCCACCTTCAAAAGGGTGTCAACAATGATGGGTCGTACTCATTCTTGTTCGAGAGTGGTTACAGGTATTTGTTTGATTCTATGAATAATCTCTTTTTATATTAGTTTTTGTTGTTGTTTGTAGCTGATGGATGCTCTGTTGAGGTTGAGCCCTAGTGTAACAGTAGAGTTAAAATGTAGGTCAAAATGGAGGGGGGTGGGGTAGAGTTGTTCTTTTTGATGATGTGTAGGTAGTGGCGAAGCTGAGATTTTCAGTATGAAAAAGCTAAAAGATTCAACATTTACTATATACATACCCAAAGAATGATTCTTTTTTGATAACCGTGGTATCCGAGCCAGCATACAACACCTTAACTAATTCCATGAGATAGACCAGGTAACTCTATCAATCAAGACAGTGTTTTTGTCTCTGCTGGAATTTGGACATGAGACCTTAACCCAAAGAAATGATTTTGACCTTTGTGTATACCGTGCACTTTCCGGTTGTAACTCTGCCCGTGCCTGTAGGTCATGGTTTGAGCTGTAGAAACAGCCAATTTGCAGAAATAATAAGGGAAGGTAGCACAATTTGTAGTTTACTGGTACCATAGTTTCCAGGCAATAAGTGTGAGGTCCATTCTCACTTGACCTTGTGTATATAGTGTACTTTTCCTCCCTAGCTCTGCCCATGCCTGTAGGTCATGGTTTGAGCTGTAGAAACAGCCTATTTGTAGAAATATTAGTGGAAAGCAGCACGTTTTGTAGTTTAGTGGTACCGAAGTTTCGCGCAAGCTAGCCCGGACACCACAGTTATCTCCAAAAAAAAAAAAAGTGGCTTCATCAATCATCAGAAATGTGAGTGTAGCTATTATAGGTTTTGTCTGTCTGATGTCCTCTGGATCTTGAGATTGCGTAGTGGTTGTTCCAGAATCTGAAGGGCGAAGAGAGTTCTTTTCCTTTTGCTATCATCTAATATATGCTGCTGCTAAATCTCACAATATATAACTTTCAGCTTCATATAGTGCTGGGAGTGGTCCTGGAGGCAGTTCTGGAGGCGACCGGGAGATATTGGTGCAGCATTTACTTGTCAAAGAAGACGATCAGAAGCTTCTACTGGACCTTCAGGAAAGAACTGCTGAAGGTTAGTTTTCGACTTTATTTCTTAGTAAGGAAAACCCCAGTAACATTTCCATACAAATTTAAGAAGCTGAGAACAAATGAGAACTAAATTTATAAGTTATTTAAATGTCATGATTAAATTTGAGAACTGGGTATGTTGGTATGAAACAAGTTTTCTCTTGATGCTCGTCCTTTCATTTATATTGTTGACTGAAATGCTTGTTATAATCAGGAGAGGATCTAAGTGATCTGGCCATTGAGTATTCTATGTGTCCATCAAAAGAAGATGGGGGAATGCTAGGCTGGGTGAGAAAAGGGCAAATGGTATGCTTCTTATGATTCTTTTCTTCAAAAGTATATTTCTTCTTTTTCTCCCGCTTTTGGTGACAGGAATCAAATTTTCTTGTGATTATGTTTCCAGAATGTTAATTTTCATTCTGACAGGCCTTCAGATGATAGCAAACAAAATATCATACATGTGCCTTAGATGGAGATTGGACTTTTGTTATGATTTTAAATTTCCAATTGTACATAACTACACCGTTGTCGCCTTTTGTTATTTGTATCCTAATAAGTACCTTTCTACTTTTTAGAAGTTGCATTCTTGGTCACCTGGATGCCCAGGCTTAGTTGACTTGATTTATTTGTTTTTGTATTTTCATTATTAATATTATTAGGTGCCAGAATTTGAAGAAGCTGCATTTGGTGCACCTCTGAATAAGGTTGTAAAGTGCAAAACTAAGTTTGGGTGGCATTTGTTGCAAGTTCTATCTGAGAGGTAATCAAAGAAATCCTTCTTCACTTGAACAGCTCAGGCGCCTTGTTCTTACTTGTGTTACTGCTATATGCAGGGAGGAATCTGTACTTGAACACATCCAGCCGAACGAGTTTCATGTGAGGTTGCAAGATCCCTCTTTCCTGGAAGAGGCTCAATTGATTGATGTTCGAGAACCAGAGGAAGTGTATGAGCTCGTTTCTTTCACTATTTTAGAATACTCGCTTGCAGCTTTGATATCTTTTATTTATTTATTTAGTTATTTATTTAAGTTAATGAGCATACTGGACTTTAAATAGAAAAGAGTCCGAGGGGCTTTCCAAGTAATGAATGTGGCTTCAGTTGTGAAGCTTGTCCACATGGTTCCTGTCACTCGACAAAGATGGAGAGAATAGGTCTATGACTTACGGGAAGGCAATAGCTTTTGATACTGGGCTTGACCTGTCTTTCAGCCTTCAAATATAAGGAGAAGCTAATAGAAGCTGCCCGCCAATCTTGGGGGTGCATTAAAACTAATGATGTTGTTCTTAGCAAGATTCACTTTCAAGCCAGAAACTGCCTCGAAAGCTAGTAATGTCCCTTGCAAATGTGGAATTTGTTCTTTATCTGCATCACACCTGGCTTATGAGTAATATTAGTATTAATTGTACTAACAATGACAATAACAAGTTGTGCGAGTCAATAGACTTGCCTTATTTGCTTCAAAATTAATTTCTTTCAGTGCTCCTCATTAGACATATTTGGCGACATTGGAAAGTTAGAGCATGATACTTAAACATGTGAATGCAGTGGAAGAAGGATGAGGTCACTATATTTTTCTTTAGAAGAGCAGGAATCATGGTTTCACTGTTCATTTCTGCTTTTTGTGTTGTGACAGGGCCCAGGCTTCTGTACCAGGATTTCAGGTTCTTCCTCTTCGCCAATTTGGAGTCTGGGGACCAGAAATATCTACTAAGTTTGATCCTCAGAAGGACACTTATGTATTGGTTAGTGCATGTTCTTCTTTGCAGACACTTCTTAACACTGTTTAGAAGCCGGTCTTCTGTTCTTACGCTTTGAGCTAAGAGTTTCTCCTTAAACAGAAGCGTTTAACTCAAGATTTGACTGCTTATTTTGTAAAATTCTAGCATGATAAACTATGACAACATATAGAGGGTCAGATGGGTGAATATCGGTTATTCAAAAATATGCTTCTCCTCTTCCGTCCCTCTCTTTCCTCTGTCTCTTCTCAAATAACTTCTTGTCTTCTATGCAGTGTCACCATGGCATGAGGTCACTACAAGTCGCCAAGTGGTTGCAGACACAGGTAGGATCTTTACCTTCATTTGTAGTTGTGTATAATGTCAACAGATAAACCTGTTCTACATGTAATGGAAGGTTTTTATGTTCCTATCATCCTTCTGAGATGCAAGGCATAAATTGGAACAGTTATCTCTCATACTAGTAGATGAAGATGGTCTTTTAGATCTTCACTTGTGGACTTCGAGGCATAAGTAAAGTGTGATGTGTACCAGAAGAAAGTTGGGGCTCGGGTTGAAAATTAGGTTTTCTGAAGCATCTCTCCAATTAAGTATGCAAAAAGCCTAAATACCTGTTTATATAAGAATTATTTATTTTCACAGCATATACTTATGGAAACTGCATCTTTCTAAAAGGTGCCGGTTTAAGCATCTTCCTTCTCAAAATGATGAACCTAACGCTAGCCAAGTGAACAGTCTTTTGGCAACTTGCCGTGAAGGCGAAAGCTAGTAACGAGTAGTACTTGTTTTTCCCTTTTTGAGAGGAATGTGGCTTAACGAGCTTCTCTTACACCAGCTCACACCTCAGAGAGGGGGGGGGGGGGGAGGACAGGTTATATAGGAGGAACGATAGTAGCTTCTGGTTATAGCACTTATAGATGTTGTATTTTGTTAGTGGGTGTGAAGTCCCACCTCCAGAGGCTTATACTATTCTATTCAATGTACATATTAGTTTTTACATTTGATCCGCGTTAGTGCGTTGCATGCTATGACATGTTTCATACACCAAATGATTTTAGAAGTGGTGAAACTAATTATGATAGTTTATTTCCAGTATGTCGATAGATCTTAGGTGATATTACCACTAGAACATCGATCATACTATGCTGCAATTCTGTCATTTTTCATCCTCTCATAATGAACCATTGTTGCTTCTTTACAATTTTTTTTTTTATTTGGGATTCTCAGGGATTCAGGAAAGTATTTAACGTGGCCGGAGGAATCCATGAATATGCTGTCAAAGTTGATCCATCGATCCCAACTTATTGAAGCGGGTACTCTTCGTGTCCCTGCTCTTTCCCCTGCCCCGCCTCCCGGTGACAGAGCTAAGTTTGGACAAAACCATTTTGTTTTCTATTTTTCCTACAATTTTGACTCAAACATCCTGGGAACACAATCAATGTAAATGGTTGATGTCAGGACATCTTTTATACGCTATCTCTGTATTTCCAACATGCCTCAAGCATCAAATCATACAATTTGCTACGGTTTTCACCATATTAGAGATAACACAATGCATAATTTTAAAAATTTCTCCATATTTTGAAATGTTGCTAGATGTTTATGGATTTACTGGTAGTGTTTTGTCACAATTCTGTCGTGTATGAAGTGGTGATTATGAGCTTTTGCGTTCTGTTTCAAATTGGTGTTGGCATGAATATTCCATTGGAAAGGAGACTTGGAGCAACTGCCAAGTTATCTCCGTGTAACCTATCGGCTATAGGTCACAGGTTCATACCGTGAAATAAGATGCTCGTGTCAGGATAAGTTGCCTATATTACACCTCCTTGCGTGCATCCTTCCCTAAACCCTGTGTGCAAAATGCTTTGTGCACTGGATTTCCCTTTATGATATTCCATAAAACTATAAATCATGAGAATCTCAACAAGAGAGAATTTTCATTTTCTGCGTCATTCTATTTTTAAAAGTAAATGTTAGTGTAAAAACTTTATACATCTTGAGATCTCAATTGGTAAAAGGATATTGCTCTTAGTCAGAAATCTTTCAATAACTTGATGTATGTACATAAAGACAATATCAAAAACGTTATTGATTAGAAAACAACACTTAATATCTATCTCTAGTGTTGCACAAAACGTATATACACATGTATTTATATATTATACATTATGTTATATTATATATAGATAGATACATTGAAGACCCCATTGTTTCCAATTCAAAAACAACCATTAAAAGTAACCATTAACCAAAAAAGACCCTCAAATCATAATCTATCCATCAAATTCTACAATCTTATTTTTGTTTTCATTGCATTTTTCTTCTTCTTTTTTTTCTTTTAATATTTTTAAACATATTAGTTAATATACAAGAGCATCTATAACTTTGAAACTCCCTTGAAATTTGGTCTCTCTCCCTTCAATAAAGACACAAATAACTTTACTTCTTTTTTTTTTTGTTTTTGCCAAATTCTTCTGATAGCAATAGCAACAACAATTATTCAACGAAAACGTCCCTTCGTTTCTTTGCATTTGTTGCTACTTCTGGATTTCCTTTCTTCATCATAGCTACAAACTCATCATAATTAATACGACCATCCTGCAAAAAAAAGTTTTTTTTTTTTATATACATTAATTTGTAAAAAATTGCAGAACTGTAAATCATTAAATGCATAAAGTGTGCATTTTTAGATGTTCTGTTTCACTTACATTGTCAGAATCAACTTCAGAAATGATTTCTTTTATATCCTTTGCATCATTCATACCAAATTCTATTAAAGCTTGCTCTAACTCTTCCATTGTAATATACCTGATATCAAAAAAGAAAATTATATCCTGTAATATAAAGTTGGACAAAAAATATTTATACAATCAGGTCAGTTATGACTTAAATCTTCTTTTTTTCGGCCCGTCCTCTTCCTTAAGGAATTTTGATTTTGGGGAATAAACTTACCCACTGCTATCCTTATCAAAGTATTGAAAAGCTTTGTAAAGATGTTCCTCTCTGTCCATTTTATTCATTTGCATTGTTGCTGTGATGAACTCTTCATAATCAATTGTTCCATTTCCATCAGCATCAGCCTATAATGTTTTCCAAAAAACATATACACATCAGAATAATTAGCTTAATTAGATGGAGGAAGCAAAGGTACAAGTTAATCTTCATTTTTTACTTTTTCATCTAGACAAAGTTTAATCTTAGACATCAAACACTAACTTGATTCATATCACAAAACTATTTTTCCATATTGAAATTCCTGTTATAGTAGTTGAAATTCAAGAAAAAAAAAAGTAGTGTTTTGATATTAAAAAGACTCATTTTGAAAAACTAAAAATGTTTAGAGAACTTACAGATTCCATTAATTGCTTGATTTCATAATCTGATAATTTGTTGCCTTGTTTGGCTAATCCTTGCTTTAACTCCTCAAGTGTAATTGTGCCACTATTATCAGTATCTATTCCTCTGAACATCTGCTTTAATCCTATAATTTCTTCCTCTGAGAGGCACCCTGCAATAACCTGTAAGTTTTTCCAAGTTAATATATTCATTTTTTTGATGAATTTATACTTTTCATGGTGTATGTTTTAAGTATTGTGCACTTATAATGATTAATTTTCTTGCACCATCAAGTTAAGACGTTTTAAGTATTATGCACTTACAATGAATAATTTTCTTGCACCATCAAGTTAAGTTACTTGCAAATTGTATACAATAAGTTTGACTGAAAATATACAGAAAACAACGCTCTAAAGTTTGACTGTATAACTTACCCGAAGAGCAACTTTCTTGAACTTGTTCATAGCACTGAAGTTTTTGAGCTTATTCAGAACAGCATTGTCAAGTGGTGTATCTGGTGCTTCTCCATCCTCCTTGATCCATGAATGATCTAATTCATATTATAATATATATGCACTCAATTAGTTAGAAAATTGAATATGCAAAAAATACTAATTCAATACCTATAAGTGTGTGTGTGTGTATAGAAAATACTTACTTAGGACTTGGAGTGCAGTTAACCTTTGACTGGGATCTGAATTCAACATTTTCCTAACAAGGTCCTTAGCTCCACTAGATATTGAAGGCCATGGGTCACTTGAAAAATCAACATGACCACGCAATATTGCGTTGAATATTCCATTTTCAGATTCTGAAACGCACCAACATTTTCTAATGAGTATAAGTTCTATATATTAACTGTATAGAAGACTCGGGCCTCCAATGCAAGATTAAGGTATCCTCTTAGATAAGAAGACTTAAAAACATCAATCAATAAAAGAAGGCTTGGTAACAAAAGGAAATCTCTCTTTCTTCAGTTAAGTGTGTGCATTTTAGTATTAGCTGTCTATCCTGGAATTTAATGGGGATTAGAATAGAAAGAAAGTGAAGCGGTAGTGCTACTGGGTCGATTCTATTGGTGGATATACAATCAGATAATAATTTTTTGTAATTTAATTACCTGCCCAAAAAGGAGGAACACCACAAAGAAGAATATATAACATAACCCCAATACTCCAAATATCAACTTCTGGACCATATCTCCTCTTCAACACTTCTGGTGCTATGTAATATGCACTCCCCACTATGTCTTTAAACACATCTCCTGTATCATAGAAAGAAAAAATATGCATAAAAAAGAACATAGTGTTGTTAAAAGATTCAACAAATATTCAAGATCTGCCTTAAAACAGTTTATGATGCATGATTTGGAATGTGTATATGCAGGGCTATGTTAAAAAAAATACAAGATTCTAATGTTATTTTTGATATGTTAGATATATGTAACTCATGTGTCAAAAGTTATTTGTCTTTAAACTTCATGCCGACCATTTAAACATTGTCATATGAAATGAAACAAATGGAGTAGATAGGTATTACCTTGCTTGTAGAACACAGAAAGACCAAAATCAGTAGCCTTGAGAGGTGCATCTTCATCCTTGCTAAGTAGGAGGAAATTTTCAGGTTTAAGATCTCTGTGAATGACCCCCATTGAATGACAAGTATGTACGATTTGCACAATTGTTCTTAACAATGAAGCTGCTGCTCTTTCTGTATAATGCCCTTTAGCTATAATCCTATCAAAAAGTTCACCTCCAGCACACAATTCCATGACCAAATGCACAGAATGTTTATCCTCATAAGCCCCTTTGAGTTCAACAATGTTTGGTTGTTCTGTCA
Source organism: Solanum pinnatisectum (assembly GCA_035578085.1). Lineage (NCBI taxonomy): Eukaryota > Viridiplantae > Streptophyta > Magnoliopsida > Solanales > Solanaceae > Solanum > Solanum pinnatisectum. Next base: position 798,181 of record CM069087.1, read on the forward strand.
AATGGTGCATAATTTGCACTTCCCTCCTTACATCCTCAATATCCTCTTTATTCACTAATTTCCTCTTGGCAATTGTTTTGCATGCAAATTGTTCCCCTGTTTGTTTGTGTGTGCACAAATGTGTTACACCAAATTGACCTCTTCCTAGTTCTTTACCTAGGGTGTATGTTGCCTTTATATCCTCCATTGGCCTGCCTAATACTGGCCCTATTGGGGCTGCCTTAGATGGCTTTGAAGAATGGTTTGGTGATGCATGTGGTGGAGCCTTTGATGGTGTAGTGGAACCTTGCATGTCATTGTTTCCTGCATGTAACAACACGAGATGTCATCAGACACCGTTTCATTGAAATTTTTTCAATATATTATATGTCCGGGTGCATTTCTCTGTTTTAATGCATGTATTAACAAGAAAAGAAATGCCATCACACATTGTTTCATCGATAAATTTCAATAGAATGCTTGTGCATGCATATGCATTCTATGAGCATGCACCTGTCTGCATATTTATGTTCTTATGCATGTATCAACACGAGATGTCATCAGACATGCACACACCTCTCTGTGTTTTTATGCATGTAACAAGAGATATCATTAGGCATCATTTCTCTGAATAACTTTCTATAGAATACATGTATGTACGCGATGCATATGCGTTTTCTGAGCATGTCATCACGCGTTTTATCCATGTATTAACAAGATATTTCATCAGATTTCTATTTTATTCAAAAATTTCAAACATAACATATATGTGCATATAGGTTGACATTGGTTGAAAATGATGAATTTTGAAAATCAAGATTTACATGCCTGCATGTGATTCTCCTTGTTTTGAATATGATTGTGCAATTTCTTCATTATTTTGTGCAGGATCAGTCTCTACCTTTGAGCAACAACCCCCCATATTTATATTTTTTTGGGACAAAAGGCAAAGAGTAAAAGATCCAAACTACTTTTTTTTTGTTATGTTTTTTTTGTTGGAGAAAGGAAAGGAAATGAAAGATTAGAAAGTGAATGAAGGGAAAATGGGGTGTGTCCCAGAGGGAAAGCAAGAAAGGAAAAAAAAAATGGGGGGTTTGAAGGGAGTCCAAAAAAAAACAAAAAAGAAAAAAATAATTTGTTAGAGAATTAAGAGTTTCATTATTGGTGTAGAGAGAGTTTCAACAAAACACAAAACACACAAAAAACAGAAAAGCTGAGAATTCTATGATGAAATGAGGAAGTCATTTGCTTAGAGCATTGATGCAGAGAGATTGTAGGACTAAATTAATACAACTATTTTATTTTATTTTTTTGATAATTTTTTTAAAATGTTGTTGAAAACTTGTGGAAGGAATCAAGTTTGACTCTGTTTATTTGTGGGGGATAAAATTCACATTAATTATTATTATAATTATTTTATTATTAATAATATAATAATGGTTCAAGTTAGTTGTTTATTGTTTTCACAATGGGTGATATCCTAAAGACATTTCATGTTTGGTGATATATAACACAGGTAGGAAATGGGAACATCGGATAGTTGACTTAGTCAGCTTTAAGGTGTGTTTTAATATGAAAAATAAAAATTTGAAATTGAAAATATTTTTTAAAAACAAACTTAAATTTTTTTCTTTTTGAAGGGGGTGGAGGGGTGATAGGGGGCTGAGGATAGGGCGTGGGGGTAAAAAAATAAAAAAAAAATTGAAATTAGAAATATCTTTTAAAAACAACTTTTAATATTTTTTTGGGAGGGGTGGTGGTAGGGGTGAGGGTGAGGGTGAGGGTGGGGTAAAAAAATTGAATTTAAAAACAAGCTTTAAAATTATTATTTTTTTGGGGAGGTGGGGTGGTTGGGGGGCTGGTTTGAAGATAGGGACAAAATAAATAGATTTTTTCAACAAAAAATAATTATAATTTGAAGTTGGAAGAGAGTTTTGGAAAATGTTTTCCTTAAGGTTTGAAGGGAAGTCATTTTCCTTAAATTTGAGTGAAAATGAGTTGATTTAGAAAATATTTTCCGAAAATGTTTTCCTTCCTACCAAACACACCCACAGATCAAAAATTGTTTTAATTTAACTACACGTAATTTTCCAACAAAGATGGATGGAAGTTATACAAAAAAGAAGTATTTTTTTGCTTTTTCCACATTTTTGTTTCAACCTATGACAATCAAAATAATTATAATTTAACTTTTCCCACTTCAATTTACACATCTAGTTTCCAAAAGAGTTGTAGTTAAAAATACATTTAAATTATTATTTGAGATTCATACCTCAATTATTCATTATTCTCTTTACTTAAACTATTACTCTCTTTGTATTAAAACACACTTCGATATTGAATTGGTCAAATATTTATTCTCGATCGACAGAAGGCATGTCCAACTCAACATTGAAGTGTATTTTCATAAAAAAAAAAAAGTGATAGCTGATATACAAAACTCACAAAAATATAATAATTTAGATATGTTTTTTTCCATTATTTCTTCCGACCAAAAAAATACTGAAAAACACCCAAAGGCTAGGGACAACATGGAAGGATTGTTAAAAAATAACTACCACTCCCAATGCTTAGTCATATATAGAGGATGTGGCAAGCTAAATTAAATCTCATTTTTTCATAAATAAATAAATTAATTAATAAAATAATTAGAGGAGTATATAAATATATATTTATAGAATATATTATCAGCTCCTCAAAAGCCTTTTTTTTTCACCATTTCTCTCCTGTGTCTTTTCCTCTTTGTGCTTCATGGAAAATCGAAAGGAGGTATGTTTTAGATTTAATATTTGAAAAATTAATTTTTTTTAAAAAAAAATCATTTACTTTCTCCATTAATTCTTCTTATCATCTTCAAGATAGGAAACAAAATCATTTGTGGAGATTGTTATATAATCCTTGGGTATTTATTCAATCTTTTTGAAAAAAAATAACCTCTTGTTTAGATTGTATGATCTTTTAATGGAAAATGTAAGAGAAAATAAATGTTCTAGATTGATTTTGATGTTAATGATCTTCATGAAGTAGAGCAATTTCCCTTTCTTTTTTTTTTTTCTTTTTTTTTTTTTTTTTTTTGATGAAAATTGTATTAAAAATTCATGCAATTTTCTTGATTATTTTGAAACTAATTAAAATGGAAGGAGAAAAAAAATGATTTAATGGAAAATGATATTGAAGATAGAGCAATTAATTTCCTGTTTGATTAGCTTAATGATCATGATTCATTAACTTGTTGTCAATCTTTTAATTATCATTATTATGTTTTCATGATACATTCATTTCTATGAAAATTGACGTTAGAATAGGTGCATATTTCGAGAATTACTCAATCATTTTATCTAAAAGCTTAATTTATTAAAGATGGCACTTCGTTTAATAATTTATAGAGAAATGGTCCAAGAAAAGTGCCTCAATTTGGAGCATGGGATAATAACGCTGGAGATGGAGGAAATGGTGGTTATACTGTGGAGTTCTCAAAAGCTCGTGCCAACAAACAACATCAGCCTGAAAATGGTTTAGACGCACGTCACGAGTTGAAAAACGATAAGGAATTTAAGCGTCATGAACATAAACAGGGTTTAGACGCACGTCATAAGGAAATTAAGCATCATGAACATAAACATGGTTTAGACGCACGTCAAGGTCATGGATTGAAAAACAACAATAACGAAATTCAACATCGTGAGCATAAATATGATTTAGACGCACATCACGGTCATGGGTTGAAAAACAACAATAAGGAACCTACGCATCAACAACACAAAAATGGTTTAGGCACACATCATGGGTTGGAAAATAATCAGGAGTTTCAGCATCAACCGTATAAAAATGGTTTAGGTGCACGTCACGGGTTGACAAATGATCAGGAATTTCCTGGCAATATGGTAAGAATACTTTTTTTTTGAGTTTAGACGGATATTTTTTCTTGATTTTAATCATTTGATTTTTGAAGTTTATTGATTTGACTAATTTGAAGTCACTCCGAACATACCTACTTATAAAGTGATAACACATCTCCCTATAGAAAGACTCTCAATTATATTCTCTTATCTTGAACCTGAGATGCTTTAGTTAAGGGTTGAGAGTTACTTTGAATTCAAGGTCCGTACAACAATAACATAAGAACCTCTTTGAATAACACTAGCTAAAATTGTCGAATGTACCTTGAATTCAAATCCGTACAACAATAAAAACTACGGCTTAGTCTCAAACAAGTTAGAATCGATTATATGAATCCTCATTGATCTTGTCTGAACTTATCCATTTATCATAATTTCTCTAGTAAATGCTTATTTCACTTCAAAGTATATTGCATTTATCGTCTACATTCATCGTTCAATCGTCCATTTATGTTATATATTGCATTCAAATATCAACCAAAATTTGTTGAAAATGCAGAAAAATGGATACAGGTCTGTTCCTCAATTTGGAATGTGGGATCAACAAGCAGCTGGAGGTGGTGCAGCAGCCAGTTACACAGTAGAATTTTCGAAGGCTCGTGTAAACAGGAAACAACACAAAAATAATGATCTTTTAGCAAGACCACCTAGCATCGATCACGAGCAGGAAGATCTTAGGAAGCAGCACGAGGATGCTTGCATGGTAAGACTTATTACTACTATTAGTGCATATAACTTAAATTCACGTACATAACATATGTCTTGTCATGAAATGCCATCAATAAGGATTCTAACATATATTTGAAAAAAATTCATATACACATACAGAGTCTATATTCATTATAACAAAAGAATTTGACATTAAATTCTGAATCCGTCTCTGTGTACCAAAGAAGCAACTATAGACACATATATAGTGTTAATTAACTTCCCTGTTATCTTTACTTCATGTATTATAAGTCTATTTGTAAGAAACTTTCACAAAGTGCATAATATGGCTTGTTCTGTTACATCAAATGCCACTTGCCAAAGTATATATAAGGGTAGTCTGGTGCACTAAGCTTCCACTATGTACAGGGTCTGAGGAAGAGCTGGACTATAAGGGTCTATGATAATGGATCAATAGGACCAGAATCAACAAAACATATATACATATATTTGATTTTTTTTTGGAACAAGATACATACATATACACAAAAGTTTTACTAACAATCACAAAAGAATCGATATTTAATTAATGACGTAAAATTCTGAATCCGCCTGTGTACTACGAAACATGTACTAGCCATAAACATTATTGTATTAATTCAAACTTTCTTGTCATCTTACCTTATGTTCTTTTTTTGTTGTGTGCAGAGGAAAAAGAATATGTTGACATACCTCAATTGTTGCATTAGGCCTTGATCATTTCCAAATGTCCAAGTGAAGCCTCATTTTGTAATAGTCTTGAAAGTGGCTATGTATGCAAAATTAACCACACACTTCTTGTTTTCTTGAGCAAGTGAAAAAAAAATCTCTAAATTATATAGAACTTAATATTGTATTATTATATCTGGAATCTATAGTAAAACTTTTTGAAAAAACAAAGTTCTATTTACTTGAGTTCGAACGTCTATAAAAAAAAAAACATCTCTCCCTTCAGAAGGTAGGGATAAGGTTGTGTATACGTTATCCTCTCCTGACCCCACTTGTGATATTAAAGTGGGATGTTGTTGTAGTAAAAACAAAATCTTATTACTCTGTTGTTTAATGCAGTTATACACCATATGTTATTAAATTTTTTTCTACTATTTGTTAATTATGTAACAGAAAAGCAAATCAAATGTATGTAATTGAAACTCACCTTGGTTAAACCTTTGAAGCAAATTGCTACCAAGCAAGTTGAAATCAGCTATATAAATCCTCGTTGTACCTCTATCTATAGTGTGAGGATTCATGTGAATCAACTAGTTTTATGCTCGTTACTAATCTACCCCTTCTTTATGTAAGCTTGAGACATACAATATGATCTAGCAAATCTACACGGACAAAGTTTTTGAACATATTTATTAGGTGAAAAATAATTCGACAGGGGCGACCTGAGAACACATGTCGAGATACAAATCATCAAACTAAAAAAGAAACATGACAACATGTGATCTCAAGTTGCCCCTATCGAATACTTCCACCAATATTAGATGATTCAATATTGATTGCCTCTTTAACTTTTTTTTTCTGGTTGTTTTTGATGAGATATTTATAGTAAGGTTAGTATAGATAGTATTTCAACAGTGTACTACTAGTTGGTACTTTTTTTAGGACAACATTTTGAAATTTTTCTTAGCTATAATAAAAGTACAACTTGTTGTACTCCACATAGTGTTACTTCATAGTTTGTACTACAAATAATTCCAAGTTAGAGTGTTGCAACCGTAATCACTGCATGTGGGAGCCAAGAATTTTTTTAATTTACTTTTCCTTTTCAGTGATTGATTCACATTAAATTCGTTATATTTTTAAGATCACAAGTCTAAATATTATATACTTTACCAAAAAATCTAAAAAAACGACTCTGCTGGGGATCGAACCCAGAATCTCTGGTTTCGTAGACCAGCACCTTATCCATTGGGCCACAGAGTCAATTTGTTGAGTGGTAATTGTTAATATTATACCCATTCTTTTCTCCTTTCAAAAGTGAAGAATTTAAAGATATACTAAAATGTATTTTCTTGTCATTTTCAATATTTTTGGACATACAAGTTGGTGATGTATTATATTAATGGAGGATTAGGAAGATTTATCGAATGAAGAACAAGTTGTAAATCTTAGTTCTCGAATGTGAAAACCACTTTGTGTCACATGGTGTGTGAAGTCAAACTTTAAGAAAACACTTAAATACTAGATTTAGTTCACATGACTAAAACGTATTCCAACTTTACTCTTTTGTTTATGTCCCATATTTATTGGACGAATAAGCTTTATCATATCTTGAGTAGAAGGTCTATCGGAAATAGTTTCATTACCTTCTAAGGTAGGGGTAAGGTCTACACACACACTACCCTCCTCATACCATACTTATGGAATTATAGCTTGTATGTTGTTGCTGATTAAGTTTATCATGATAAACAACCAAAGAGTAACTTCACACAAAATGTAATATGCTACACTTAGCAAGCTTGAATAGTCATGCTTTTGACAAACTTATATAAATTATAGAAAATGAAATCAAGAATCTTGATTCAGTTGTACATGCCATTGTTTTCTACCAATTTAATGGAAAAGTATCAAAACTTTTGCACTCACAAATACGAATTCATGTGCTTCAGAAGAGATAACAGAAGGGAAGAGTTGAGTTCCATATGCACACTAGTCGTGTTTATATGGCAAGTCAACCCTTGCGGGCTAAAGCAGCTGCAATTCCACCAACCAAAACTCCAACAGCAGTAGCAGCAATGCCAATGCCAATAACTCCATCTGTTTCAGACATGGCGAAATGCATAGCATTAATCAACTCTTTCTTCAAGAAACGATATACGATAAAAAAAGAAATGACACTGAGAATTCCTTTTTGCTACCTTTGGTAATTTTCTCTTCAATTGTCTTCTTGAGGGTCAAAGCCTGCCTCCAATCAGGTGCAATCTGTAGATTTACTAATTTAGGAGAAATGAAAAACCGCGATTGCCAATAAAAATAACTTGTGTAGGAATGTGAATAATGAAAGCAACAGAATTGCACGAATGCAGCTCCAAGCAATGCAATTTCACTAAACATGTGCTGAAATTAATGTCAAGGGTGAAGCAAAGGTAAAACAGAGAGATCAAACCTCCAAACAACGATCAACAAGCTGCCTGCTTCTTGGAAAGTCTCCGCTTCTATAGTAACCAACAGCCAGAAGATAAAGCTTTTCTCTCATTTGCAAGGGACTGCTACTGCCACCCAAAGAAGCTGCAAATGACAAAATAAGTAATGAACTACTAGGGAAGGAGAAGGTAAAAAAGGAGTAAACGCGAGAAGGAATATGCACTAGGGAAATGTAATAGCTCAAAGCATTCAGGAAATTCTTCATGAAACTCCCACAGTTCGGGGAAAAGAAATGTCAGGGTGAGGGAATGAATGATGCGGCATGTAGCCAAAAGGAGAAGGAAGGGAAGAAGAAAAAGTTCAATAGCTCTACTATATTGACCTTCAAGCATTGCTATCCCACGTTGTATATCTTCAGGCCTTCTTGAGTGAACAAGAGCCCAAGACAAACGCATAATGCATTCATTTTTAAGGTCATCAGATGAACCTTTTTCAGCCTCAGCAGCTTCACGTTCACAACCCTGTAGACATATTGCAACTTCAATATTCAAATACTAGTTAGACGCCAAAATGATTGCAAGAAAATTCACACTCAGTTTACATTAACATCATTGCAAATGGAACTGCAAATCATTTAGATGTTCCACGGGCAATCTCCTGATTTAAGTACTTCCAGAAAGATCCACAAAGAAAAATTCTGCAGGCTTGTACTGTTGTACATAACGTCTTAACCATTTTATAAGCGAGAAAAATTGCTGGAAAATGTATTGCTAACGGTGCTAACTCATATGGTTGGGTTTCAAATGTGCACAAAAGGAATTAAAATCTGAAAAGTAAGATCCTCAAGTCACTGCCCACTATCACGATGCAACACTTGAAATCATGTACAAACAGTTTACTTTCTACACAACGGAGCAAGGATAATTGGCTGAATATTTTGTCTAGCCTCGACTTTTAATTGACTATATCAGTCTTAAAAGACCATTAATAAGTAGTCAACTTCTAAATACCGTTTAGAAGTAGTAGTACTAAGATCCAAAAACAAAACTTCAATTGAAGAAAAGAGAATGGAAGCAAATGATCTCAATCAGTAAACAGCTTCTTATTTAGTATCGAAGTTTCAAGGATATAATTAGAACTGCAATAAAATGAAGAGAGTCCTATGTGAAATAACGTTTGCTTTCCTTTTGCTCATGTTTCTATTCCGCAAAATAGTCAAATCACCAAAGTTAATACAGAATTTAAGGATACAGAATGAAAAAGTATGTAAATTAAGTAGCATGCTCACCTTCTCCCAATAAAATAGAATATATGAGAAACTACTTGCTATTATTGGAATGAAGTGCACTGAAACATTATAAATCTAAACCAAAATTTACATAGATGACTAATATATCCAACCCCAACTAGGTTGGAGTTGAGGCATCGTTAGTTGATTGATTGTGTGGCAATAAGGGTTGAATCTTATGCCACTTCAATTTCACATTTTGTAAGTTACGGAAATTAGGATCTTTGAACCGTTTCTACATATTTTAACTCTTGCTCTTGGTCTTGGGATCTTTCACTATGAAAATCTATGTTTCCCGTCATAAATAGAAACACATCAAACAATTTAGCAAAATGACCCATAAACCTTACTTCTAAATAAGGACAGTCAGTAAATTAACTATGCTTCTAAACTAATATCAAACATTCTGGATAAAGAAAAAAATATCAAAAACCAGAACTTAACAACAAACCATAAAACTTCAATTCTAGCTAAGAACAATAACCAAATCCATTTCACTTCAATCCAAACTAATTAGCATCTAACAACTTGATTCCTTTAGCTTAAATTTTCCGTTTCAGGTGTTTCTAGACTAACAAACATATTAAATTCTATATTTCCTCTTTCATCTATCAGATTGAAAATACCACAGATTTCAACATATAATCTTTTTTAAAAAATGTACACTACGCAACCTATCACGCGAAAGATGGGGCGCCGGACCAACAAGCTATTGAGCAACTTACATTACAAGCAGTGTCCTTTTAGTATTTGTACCATTAGCAGTGACACGTGACACCCCTCGTACCAAGGTAAATCCGCCCCTACCAACACACCACCCTCCCCAGACTACACTAGTGGGATTACAATAGATATGTTCTTGTCGTTGTTACATTTAACCTGAATTACATCTCTAAGCTCAATGTACAGAATTGATTAAGAATCTTATTCAAAAATGATTCATTTTTAAAACAGATAACAAAACAAAAACAAAAAAAAGGTAGAATTTGTATATCAACAACGCTCGACGAGTTCCTATAAGCTCAATTTCAACTAATCAAAGAATCAAATACACAAATCACAAAGACATTAAGATAGAAATCTAACAGTTCTCCAGTAAACGATCAAATCTGTCAATCAAATCAAATTAAATCGCAAAAAAAAAAAACTTACAGCGATTATATCAGAGTCGCACCAAGGAATTTGATCTCCACCGGTGAAGAAATCGCCGATTGAATCGAAGAATTTTCCGATTTTCGCATCCATTTTGTTGAATTTGTTCGAAAGGAGAGGGAAATGTGGCTAAATATGTAAAGTAGAAGTGACAAAAAATAAATACTAAAATAATACAGCTTCCTAGTTAAGTTTATTTGCTTAGAAACTAAGAAATAATAAACAAAACCGTGTGCCAAAATTTTAACAAAATGATCAAAATGGTCCTTAACGTAGGAGAGTGGACTATTTTAGTCCTTCGTATATCACGCAATTGAAATAGTCCTTAGTTCAAATTTCATGAATTGTTCGTGAAATTTTAAATATCTGAACTCTAACACATTCTGTTAGAGTTTTACTTATAAAAGTTTCGAACTTTAATATTGGATATTGGAATTGTTTAGTGTTTTAATTGAGAATATTTTTATCGAGAAGTTAATTTCACTTTGAAAAACTCTTTGATATTTTCACTATGGATTTTTTCAAATTATGTGTGGTGGAAAGAGAAATGTAGGAGTATACAAGAAGAAAAAATCAAACATTTATTAATAAAATAAAGGGAAAAAGGATAAATATATCTCCGAACTATCGTAAATAGTATGTAGATACCCTCCGTCATACTTTTGGGATATTGGTGCCCTTGCCGTCCAAAAACTAGAGCATATATACCATTTATACTAACGGACATACACATGTCATAATATTATCTACCGATTCGATATTTATTAAATATCATATCAACGGATAAGATTGTGTCACGTGTCTTTATTTAGTCTTCCGTTAGAGTAAAGGACATATTTGCTCTAGTTTTTAGACGGCAGGGGCACTAATGTCCCAAAAGTATGATGGAGGGTATCTGCATACCATTTACAATAGTTCGGGGGTATATTTGTCCTTTTTCCCTAAAATAAAAGTTCAGATTATCAACCAATTAAGCTATTAAAATTCTCTCGATATCTTTATTTGTGTTCGAAGATCTACTGCTATTGATAAAATGTTGAAGGCATATTATAATGGGATAAAGGACAAATATACCTCCGAACTATCGTAAATGGTATGCACCAATGTCTCAAAAGTATGATTTACGATAGTTCAGGGGTATGTTTATCCTTTTTCCTATTATAATTGAAAGCACTTTAATTAGTAAAAAGAAAATAAAATAACCTTCAATTTAGAATTTTGCAAATAAAGAAGATATTATCGAAGGATGTGATGCAATTAACGTAACTGATCCTTCCTTAATTAGAGATTTAAAATCCTCAATATAATTTTTTTTTTTTTTCGAATTCGAACTATAGCTACATATGAATGTGTAAGAAATGTTACATGACAACCAAATAGATGGGGCTGATATTGCTTTAATTAGATGTCTCAGATTCAAGTCTTGAACATAAAAATAATCTTGATAGAAAATGTTTCCTTTTGTAATACCCTATATGATACGAATTTAGATATAATTGAACTCTAATATAGATTTCAAACCTCGGGTGAGAGAAAAAACACATACACGACATCATTCAAATATATAAAACATAGAGTTAAAAATATTAGTACTCCAACATAATAAGCAAGTTACTCTACAAGATACCCAAATCTCTTGTACTTCCCCTTTAGTTCTTGTATTCTTCCCCTCTTTAGCTCACCAAATTTCTTACCTTTTTTGCTTCCTGAAATTAGTAATCAGTGAGATGTATGTCAATTTTGAGTTATAGATGATGCTTATACACTCTCTTTCTTCTCTCTGTACATGTATTTATGCTCCAATTTTGTTCTTTGTATACAGATGCACACAAGGGCGGTTCAATCTTCGCATTATCCGCTGATTTGGGGTTCGAATTTTGAGTTAATAAGCAAAAGGGGTTAAGAAAAAACCCAGAGAAATTGACGGGAGATCATGGAAGGTATCGATTTTTTAAATTTTTATCGGTTTTTCCTTTTTTATTAGCTAGCTAGATCAATTTTGGAATCTGGGTATGTTACTTTTTGTTCTATTTAGTTTCGATTTCACGGAAAGTTACTATCTTGGGTGTTGTTTTGGAATCTGGAATTTGGGTTTTAGAGGTCTAGTTTCATCAGATTATATTGCTATTTTTTTATAATTCCGAGCCACCTTACGTGCACCGTGACTAGTTTCATGGGTTAGTAGCTGCTACTACTTCCCACCGGTACATGTATAGGATAACTCTGTCTAGAAATTACCTAGTGTTTTTGCTTCTGCTGGCAGTGGCAGTGGCGGATCCTGAAAATTTTGTATTATAGGTGCTCAATTATTTTGAGTTTGGAAATTGCTATATAGAGTGGGTGCTTAGCTAGTATATTTGGATGAATTATTAGATATTGTACACAAATAATAGTGTTTATCACAAAAAGCAACCATAACATAGGTCCGCCTAAGATCTCATGGTTCTTAATTCCATTTTATTGACCATGAGGCCACACCTTTGGGTGCTATTTTAATTTGCTACTCCCCCGTTTTTCAATTTGGTTGTCTAGTTTTGACTTGACGCAAAGTTTAAGGAAGTAAAGAAGATTTTTGAGTTTTTGGTGGTCTTATACTAAAGATATGAGAATGTATCTAAATGTCCTTTAATCTTGTGGTCTTGAACTTGAACGTGTCGTGTGGAAAGTTAAAATTAAAGAGTTGTAAGGAAAGGGAAGTAAGACAAACAAATTGAAACGGAGGGAGTATTAGTTAAGTCTGGTAGTATGGATGACTACTTTTCTGCATCGTGGTTAGTTGTGGATTCTGCTTTCCACCTTAATCAACTAGATTGGTTCCCTTTGGTTTGAATATTAGATATCTCAAATAATGCTTATGAATTTGTTCAATTTAAAGTTGGACCTGCTGGTGTTGGAACTTGAAACAATTGATTGTAATCCTTATTTCCAGCTTGCATAGTTATTGGCTTTATTAATGTATTTTATCCATAATCTAGATTCACGTGAAATACATTCTGAAGATGATAAAGGTCATGTTGGGAAACTCAAGGCAAGAATACTCAAGACGCCTGCACAAATTGAAGGTCTAGAGAAATTCTATGAGGGTAACAGATCTAACTAACTTTTTCTTGTTTTGAATAAGCTTCTATGCCGTATGTTATTTCAAATATAACTATGAGAGAGCTTGCAAAATTTCAGAGCATAAGTATCCTACAGAGTCAATGAAATTGGAGGTGGCACAGTCATTGGGATTAACAGAAAAGCAGGTTTCTGGGTGGTTTTGTCATAGGCGGTTGAAAGACAAGAGGCTATTAAGTCGGGAAACAAATGCAAAAGGAAGACAAGATCGTTCAAGTGGAGTCATTCAGGACCGTGGCAGCGGTTTTAGGCAGGACTCTTGTGGAAGTACTAAGCAAGGAGATGATAAGTATTTTGATCATCGAGAAGTTGAGAGTAGAAGATTAACTGGGCCAGAAGTATCAGCTGTGGATGTGACACGTGAAGTTGACACTAGGTATAGAGCAGAGTCTAACCTCATGGAGGACACACCTTCAGGAAGTAGCTCTTCCTTACGGGATGCACGTTTTTCACAAAATGTAGAATCATTTGATATGGCAACTTCAAGATACCTACCAGGTAATGAACCTACTGATCTCAAGTATGTGAAACCAAGGACTGGCCCATCAGGGTATCTAAAAGTGAAAGCCAAGGTAGAAAATGCTTCAATTACTGCTGTGAAGAGGCAATTGGGAAGTGTCTACCGCCAGGATGGTCCACTACTTGGTGTAGTATTTGACCTGCTTCCACGGGGTGCTTTTGAATCATCAGTGCAAACTCCTGTTGACGGTGAGTTAAAATGGTTGCTTCTCTTCCACTGTTGACCTTTTTCTGATCCAAGTCTTTTTTCATCTATTCATTTCATTGACTTTTGAGTGTGCATGCCTTTCTCTCCCAGAAGAGGCTTTGTCTCCTTAAAGCATGCTAATTCTGTTCCTATTTAGTTTGTTCTTTTTGAGAACTAATTCTGTTCCTATTTAGTTTAGCTTTTGATTTTTCGATTTTGTCGTGCTTCTATACAACTAAAACACTTCTCTCATCAAATTGCTCTGTGAAAATTTATGTACAGTTTCGTAAGGAACAAGATATTTTTGTATTTTGAACAGTTCTTATTATGTTTAAAAAATAATTATGACAATACTGTGTTTATTTTATGAGAAATGCTAATACGATCCTGATTGATTAACAAAACCAGCTCATATTGGCAATATTATTAAATTTTGATTAAGACCTAAGTTGATTCTGTTCTTTAGGTATTTTTTTTTTTTTTTTGAAACTTGGTAACTTTGTATTATAACACGATAGTACATGGGCAGTACTAAACCGTATATACAGATGAACTCCAAAACTCCACTATTCTAAATCTAAATTGAATCTAAAACATCAATTATAGAGACAGTTTTATTTGAGTATAATTGATTGCACCAAAAACATAACAACAAAATGCAGTTGAGTTTAACTTTCTGCATACTGTTCTCTATGCTCTCAAAACACCTAGAATTTCTCTCTTTCCAGGTTGCCCACCAGATTGAAGCAGGGATAATTCTCCATCTCGTTCTGTCTTTAGCTAGCACTCCTGCCTCCTCCCAACTGTCTCGTTCTGTTCTTTAGGTTTTAAAAGAACGGTAATTATGAATTTAATGAATTAGGGTCAGCTTGTCCTTAATCTGCAAGTTATGAAGTCCTTTTTTCATGTTCTCTTGATACTAAGGGGTATATTTTTGTGCTAGTCCTTTTAGGTCATCCATCTTAAGCATATGCTTGTATATCCAGAATTACGTGTTTATCTGCTTATACTTAAAATTGAGTTGGCAGAACAAAGCTGAGAACCTCGTAAGCTTTAATTTGGTCCATCTTCTTTCTTTTGAGAGGAATAAAATTGAAATTTTAATAATACTTTATCAACTTCGCTGTGCCCATTATTGTAGTTTGGTGATGTTTGAAACTTCCACATGCACAAGTACACGGTGTATAACGTTCCTGTAGTATTCAGATCAATTTTTGTTTAGATGTAAAAAAGAGTGAGGGTTCTTTGTTGCTGAATGAGTGAAGTTCTTATTGCCACGTCTGATACCACTTCTACTCAGCATTGTACTTTATATTCAAGTTTTTATGCTTGAGCATGTATCATTTTTTTTTGGTTTTTGCATCTCATTTTGGATTCTGAAAGTGTGATTTAGTGTCTAACACAGAGAGTTGCTGACTATGACTTCCATATTAATGTTTGTCAGTCCCTGAATATGCTGGAGAACCTGTTCCATATCTTACACCAGATTTCACTAAAGTCGACAAGCAATCCAATTCATGCGTAGTAAGTGGATCTTGTGCAAATTGATCTTAGTGATTTGGTAAACTTTGATTTCATAGTTCTCAACCATGAACTTACGGCATTATGTACAGTAATGCTTGATTTTGTGTCTAGTTGATAGTTAATTGAATTTAGACTAGGAATTTTTATATATTTTTTTTACTCTGGGACAACAGTTGCTGATATACTTCGGTCAGTAGGGATGGCAATGGGGTGGGGCGGTTGTGGAGCGGGTTTAGGCCTATGCCGGGGGGGGGGGGGGGTGGCATGATTGCAGGTGTGGGGCGGGTTGAAATAGATTTTTTCCAATTCTTAGTGGGGCGGGGTGGGTGCTGGTTTACAATGTAACTGTTGATGCTATTGCCTAATGTTAAGCTCTAAGATTCTACTTCACTGTGTAACTGTTGATGTTCTTTTAAAAAAATATTTTTTTTACCTTTTTGTTAAATTTGAATCTAAGCAGCAACTTATGTTAAAATTTTTAATTGTATTTCATAATTAGAATTTATAAATTGAATATTAAAAAAGAATTATAGTCGAATGTTAAAACTAAATGACAAAGTGAAAAAAAATAGTAAGAAAACTTATGCGGTGCGGGTTTATGCGGGATGGGTTAATGTGGAGCGGGATGGGGCGGGTTGAATAGTAAATTAGTCAATGCGGGGCAGTGCAGAGCGGAATAAAGTCTCCACGGATTTATGCGGGTTTACCCCGCAACCGCCCTGCCCCGCCCCGCCCCACCCCATTGCCATCCCTATCAGTCAGTTGATCTTTTAAATGAATAATGTGAAGTAAGTACTAATCATAGAACTGAGTAGCAGCAACACTACACAAAAGAATTATGTAGGGCTATTATTTTCAACTTCTTTTTCATTTAGATATTTTGCATTGGACCATGGATAGACCTTTTCTAAAAAAGATTCATGGACCATGGAGGGAGACTTGTTTTAGCGAGAGACCTTACCTATCTCAAGGATTTAAACATCTTTACATTTTTCTACTGGCTCAAATGTGAATGGGTTGAGATATAATTGTGCTTTATTTAGTGCCTCCTGCCCTACCATATCTAGATCTTACAGTCAAAGCTAAAGCACTCAAGTCAATCTGTTGATTTACCTACTCTGCTTTTGCGTTGGTCTAATAGAGGTATGGATCCATTTCCAAGACAAATTCTCATGGCTCTGATTTGGATGGTGCAAATTTCAAAAAATCAAACAAGTCTGCTCATCCTGAATATTACATTAACCAAAAGCCTGGTCAGAATTCCTCTATGCACAATGGTGATCGTTACTATCTTGAGCGGAACTCGTCGATAGAGATGCGCAAAGGTTCTGGAAGAGAAGTGGCAGTTGATGGCAGATGCAACTATAAGCTTATGGCTAAACATGATGATGCAGAAATAAAAACTAGTCCTGGCTCTAGTGGTGGTTTTCGAAGTTCCTACAGTGCAAAAGTCAATAGGGAGCAGGTGATGCCTAGGTTCACTAGCCGCAATGGCGTGAGCCTTGAGATTGCAGAGGAGGAAGATCTTGAATGCAAGCCTTCAAATTTTTTCCAGAAGGGAAGTAAGCATTGTTATTGTCCAGAGAGAGAGCTCCCCAGTAAAGTTGAAAAGGTATAATGCCATTTTTGTGCTGTGCTTCTTTGTTATCCAGCAATAAACTGATAATTTTACCTTGATTATGATATATAGGATTACATCCATGTAGACAGACCAACATTTGATGAAGATTATAATGAAGACCGCGTGAAGATACACTGGGAGAATGAAATGAGGGTAAGCTTTTTAGATCATGTTAGCATGTTACTATTTGTAATTCCTTTAGGTAAAGATATGGTCATTTGAACTCGTTGAATACAAAAAATTTTGAAGGCTGCCAAAAGAGCAAGGGATGATGAAGCTCCTAACCATCAAGAATATGTGAGGAAAGCATCAGTGACTAGAATGCCATCCCAGACAAATCATCAGATAAGGTTTGGCCATGTTTAAGATCTTGGTTTCTAATCTATAAATATGCATACTGTGCGATTGTGAATGTGCATCTATATTTGAACTTATATGGCTTCATCTTGAGATGTTTGACTGAGATGTCAAGGTTTTGGAGAATCATATTTAGGTCTTCAATGGCTTTTGCTGAAACAATTTTAAAGATAGATTTGTGATGTAAAGTACAGAAGAATGCATGGTAGAAAGTTCTGTCTCTCACAAGTGATTTATGTCTCCTGTCTTCAACTCCATTACCTTGTCTTGCGCATTCATAGAAGGTTGACTTACGACACTTCAGAACAATGTATGGTCCATCTTCTGTACGTTGTGCATAGCACAGTGTTCAACACTAATGTCGGTAGTCCTTACCGAGTATATTAAGTTCTGCTGTCTTGTATTTGTCGGTGTGATAGTAAAGGTATTAAGAACGACTTCTAACTTTTATATATGGACAGTAGTGAGACTAGTTATTACCTGAAAAGACAGGTTCCGGTAGTGTGAAAATTATTTGCAATGTCAGTTTATATAAGTTAAATCTTTAAGAATCGTCTTTACTGTTCTGTTAACAATGACACCCGCTGTGTTCGTTCTAGGTCTGCTGCAGAGATGTCATCTAGCTTTAGTGAAGATGACAAAACAGAAGAAACCAGTTCTTTTGAGGATTGAGAGATTTGCAGTTTCCAGGAGAGTTAAAGATCCAGAAGCTGTAGTGATTCTTGAATTTCTATTTGTTGATAGCAGAAGTTTCTTTGGATTTGTACAGTTCAAAACAGCTTATAATGCTCTCATCAGTATACCAGCATGTGAAATTGAAGAACTTTGGTCTTTGTCCAGTAAAAGTAGTAGTACTTTTTTTCAAATGTAGTAGCTGGATGCTGAAATTAAAAGATTTTTTTGAGTTTTATATTGACATTTGAGCTTTAGATGCAATGAGAAATTGATCGAAATAAACCTTCATCTCTTGTTGCTTGGGCTCTTCAAAAGTGTTGCTAGGTGCGTGTTGGATCCTCCAAAAGTAGTGTATTTTGGAGGATCTGATACTGGTGTGATAACAGTTTTGGAGAGTTCGAGCAACATAGGATTTTTATAAAGGGTGTCATTCGACATTGGTTCGTTGATTTTTTTCGCTCCATATACATGTAAATATATTTCTCTAAAATAATGTATATATGATAGGCTGATGTCATTTGAAAAAAGCAAATATCAGTTTAGACATGAAATAAAGTTTTAAAAACCACCATAGTTTTAAATCTAAATAAACTTGATTTTGAATAGTGACAATAGACTAACAACGCTTTGATAAAATCTTGCGTACGCTATTGGTTCTCTCTGACCTTTTGATTGCTCCTTTTGGTTCAAGCAATCAAAAGGTCAATGACTTGTACATAAAAATAGTGAAAGAAAAAAAAAATACTAAAAGTGGAAAAAGAATTTGAATAAAATAATACATCTAAGTGGTTTAGTTTGATGAGATAATGAAGCATCTCACATGATATGTTTTTGTTTAAAGCCAAACTCCATTTTATTTTTTCATGTGGATAGTTTTTGTTGAATATAATTATTGATAAGTATAATCAAAGGTGGTCAGTGGTCAATAAAATAGATTGAGAATCATGAGATTTTACATTTAAATCTCCAACAAAAAACAAAAATATTAAGTGATTTCTTCCACATCTATTCTAGCTTTGATAGACAAAGTTAACTGGTACATGATAAATATCTTCTAAAATTAATCAAGATGCGCGTAAGTTGATCTGAACACCCCAATTATCAAAAATAAAATAAAATATTGTTGATAAGTACATCACCACACACAAAGTTATGTTTAAAGAAGGGACCATGTACAATTCTCTTTTGTGGCTACTTTTTCTACAACTAGAAAAGTGCTTAAGCTTGTAGAGTTGTGGTATTGGTCATTTTCAGTATGTTGAAAAGACAAGTGCTGTTGTCAAGGGGCATTTTTTGGTCATAATATATCTTAAAAATAAAACAAAACAAATAGAAGGTGATTGAAATTTATTACTACAAATTATCAAGAATTATAATGGATGGATAAATAATTATTCATCCTTAATTAGATCTCAAATTTAAGTCTTATGTATGAAGTCATGTTTGTTCGAAAGCCCTTTACCTTTCTTATGAAATTTTTTCTAACACGAATTTTCGACGCAAATTTCAATGTAACTAGGGATAAGATATAATTTGTTTCTATGTTCAAATCACCTTAATTGATTTAATAACACATGCATTTACATACAATTGTTTTATCTCCCACTGTCTAAGTCAAAACTAATAAAATGAATACTAGGAAGTATTTTCTGTTGATAAATCAAATCAACATTAATAAGCCACTTTTATTGGTTTACTCTATTTGAGGTGAATTTTTTTTTATATATACATATATATTTGAGTACCATATCTTAATTAATAATTTAAGATAGTTTTATTTTTCTTCATTTTCTTTTCAAAACTTCCACTATAACGAATAAAAATCCACACTTTAATCAGAAACCACATAAACAAAGAGACAGAAAAAAGAAAAGAAAATAATATATTATTTGAGTTTTCTGTTAATTTATTTGATTTGACAAAAGAAAAAAAAAAGAATATATTTCCCTTTTTTTTTAAAAAATCATCAAGGATTTTAGACAACAAGAGTTAAAGCATCTAGTATTTTATTTGACCTCAAATATTGTGTGCAAGTGCATTTGTTATTGAATCAAACATGATGATTGAGCATACAACCAAATTATATTTTAGGGTCCAACAAAATTTAAATTTGTGTTGAAAATTTTTGTATTAAAGAGTAAAATACTTTCTAATAAAGATAACTTTATGTATTAGACTCAAATTTGAGAACGATAATAAATGATGAAATTTAATACTTTCTTTATTCCAAATAGTTATTACGTTTCGCTTCTCATAATTTGATAAATCTTCAATATAAGATATTATATTTCCTAATATTAATATAGAAAAGAAATATATCTTAAAACGTTTGTCAAAATTTGTGTTATCACTATTTTATTTATTTGAAAGTGTTTGATTAGACACAAAAGAAAGAAAAAAGAATTAAAGAGTAAGAAATAGTTCACATGAATAGAAAAAATGCCATTATAATTTAACAACAACAACAAAAATAACATACTCAATATAATTATATGAGCATGGTCGGAAGAGCTAACTTGGGAGGTAGAGAAATTGTTTA
Source organism: Solanum pinnatisectum (assembly GCA_035578085.1). Taxonomy (NCBI): domain Eukaryota; kingdom Viridiplantae; phylum Streptophyta; class Magnoliopsida; order Solanales; family Solanaceae; genus Solanum; species Solanum pinnatisectum. The sequence continues at coordinate 818,818 of CM069087.1, forward strand.
CCACTATATAACAACAACATCATATCCAGTATAATCACTCGATTGAAGTTTGGAGAACTAACTTGGGAAGTAGAAAAGTTATTTACCACTATATTATAATTTAATAACAACAACTCCAATGTAATCACATGAGTGAGATCGCAAAATTAACTTGGGAGGTAGAGAGGTTGTTTGCCACGATATTTAACAACAACAACATTTCCAAAGTGAAGTTAGTGGAACTAATTCGAGAGCTAGAGAAACTGTTTTTGATAGATTCTTGATGGTATAATTTAACAAGTGGAAAATACTTAATTAAATTTTTCTACATAAATCCACACTCTCTCTTTCTCTCTCTTCAGTACCTTTCCCTTCTCTCTCATCTGCAAACAACACTGTATGCCTCTGTGTATTGCTTCTTCAATTGGAAAAAATTAGATCAATTGATTCCTCAAATAGCTATAGATTCTACTCCTGATCGCTCTGCCATTCTTTCTCTCTCTAAAATCCCTTCTCTCTCAATCAGCTAAAACAGTCCAGCTTATTACACTTATTGTCACTATTAGTCCATTCATTTGTTGTTTCAGCTAATTGGGTTTCTTTCTTTATCGTTTTTCTTAGTGAAATTCACCACACCCATCAACCCATTTTCGGTTTACAAGCATTTTCTTCTGAAAAGTGAACTAAAGACACCCCAAAAGGAGCTGAATTTGTTGTTTTAGCTATATGGGTGTCATTCATTTCCGTTTTTTTTAGTGAAATTTACTATACCCATAAACCCATTTTCGGTTTACAAACTTTTTTCCTTGTGGGGTTTCCTGCATTTAATGCACTGTTACTACAAATCCCCCAAAAGGCGTCGTAATTACTGCAGTTCAGTTCTTATTAAGAAATTGGGTTCTTCACTATTTGAAGAATTGATGAATTTGGGATGATTCTTATTGGGACGATTGAGTTTTGGAGCTGAAAGAGTTGATGAGTTTGATGGATAAATGGGAGGAATTGGAGCTGAAAATGGGGTTTTTAGAGATTGGGGTTTACTGTTAGGGATAGTATTGGGGTTGTCATTTTTTGATGTTTGTTACTGGTAGAATGAATTCAGATGTCAACAGAGCTAGTGGACTAATTGAAAGGGATATTGAACAGGTACAAATATACTGTCAACTCTTGTCATTATTTTAAGCCTGTAATATTGTGAATAATAATCACTGAATTATTTGTTGAACATGCATTTCACTGGATATGTTGCTTTCCTTGAGCCGAGGGTCTATCGAAAACAAGATCTTTACCCTCCCAAGTAGTGTTGTTAAAGGAGCGTTTAGGCTCAAAATGTGTTGATTGCCTCACTTAATGTGCACTTCAGTATTGTCATCAAGGCTCAAAACATATTTTTTTTTTTTCAATTTCTCTGTTTATATATTTGTCATTCATGCTTATAATTATTGGTCTTGGACTTAATATATACTATTTGTATTTTTTCTCCCTTTGCGCCCTTTTTTTCATTAAAGCCCATACTTTATTTGCGAGCTTTGTGCTTAAAGCCCCAGCAGACCTTGAGTTTTTTTATGCCTTTTATTTTAATAACACTGCTCCCAAGCCCAAGGTACGAGCAAGGTCTGCGCACACTCTAGCCTCTCTGACATTAGACGGGGTATGTTGTTGATGCATTTCTGTCATATTGGTTATCTGTATTAAGCTGGATATGCATGTTTAAAGAAGTTATTGGATTTAGAATATTTGTTTCAGTAATGCCTTTGGTCTATGCCTTAATCCTTTGTAGAAGAAGTATGGTTGAATAGAGATCTTAGTGAATGAAGGATGTTACGTGAACAAGTATTAAGGTTGTCTCATTAGCAAGTGAACTCTTGCTAATGAAACTAGAATTTGTCTCCTTCAGATTTTGTAATTTTTTGAAAAGAAACTTTTTTTTTTAAAAAAAAGAAAGATAGCAGATTTTGTAATTTTCCAAATCTGAATTTGTTCAACACCAAACAAAAACTTTGATTTTAATAATTAGTTTACACATAAAGTTTTGGTGAAAGGAGACTTCAGTTTACACATAAAGTTTTGGTGAAAGGAGACTTCAGATTCAAAATTAGTAGAAATTCTTACTATATAGTCTATGAGATTTTTAATGTTAAAAAATGACTGTTACTAATGCACCTACTTTAAAGAGTCTGTCTTGTTGTATTTACTTCCATGTCCTAATTCAGAAGTCTTAATTGTTTGCGAGCCTTTTAATATTAGTCATTCTCTCTTTGCATATGCAGCATTTAGTTTAATGCCCCATTAGCTTCATGTTCCTTTTATTTGATTTATCTCAGGCAATAACTGCTCTAAAAAAGGGGGCATGTTTGCTGAAGTATGGAAGAAGGGGAAAGCCAAAGTTTTGTCCCTTCCGTCTGGCAAATGTAAGCTTCATTTCGTTCTTTTTTTGTTACTTTTTCTTACATTTGGCTCTTGCCTTTCTTGGCATTGAAATCTTGTTTGAGATTGTATGCATCCCAACTTTGTAATCATATTAACTGTGTGAGTGTGAGATGGGCGTCCATGTAGATCCAACTATACCACAATTGGCTGCACTTAGATTCGTTGGGTGAGACCCTCTAGACAACTAGATGTTGTTACAAGAACCCCTATCATTTATTCGGGAGATCGAGATAGAGTTCTCCATACTGAGAGTTTTAGGACGTAGAACTGTTTGCGAGGAAGCGTGTAATAGGTGGACATTGGCATCCTCTAAAGTTGGAAGTGTAGGTTCACCATGACGTTGGTATCTTAATGAAGCAAATTAGTACATTTATGCATACCTTTCTCCTTGATTTTACAGTGCTGTTGAAGTTTGTTGTGTTTTGGCCTATATTCAACTTTATGTGTGTCCATCGTGTAGATATTTCATCCTCAACGCTCGTCTCAGTTCTGATTAGTGACTGATAATATTTACTAATATGGGTATACTTATCAAAAAAGTAATAGATTTAATATCATGATTGCAATTTCTTTTTGTTACTCTGCTTCGGTTTTCGCATGCATGTATCTCAAAACTCGAATTGAAGTAGTATCCTTTAGATATGCAAATAATACTAGGAGAATGTCTATTGTGATGTTTGAAAAGTAAACATAAGGAATCGAAGTCCTTCAACCTCTGTGACAATTTGAAACTGATAAATAGTAACCCAACTGCCATACACAACAAAGAAGCACAAATAGTCACTCTGTTTCATGATAATAAGTAAGAAATTAGAGTTCACTGAAAATCGGCAGTCTGAGTTCTCTTCCAAATGCTTGCCTTAACCATTGGCACAGAGGTTCTTTGTTCATAATTACTGTTGTCATATAACCATTGTGAAGGAGTGTTTTTGACTGCTTTTAGAATACACGTGTGAACTTCATCCCAGGTATTTTGTTTTTTGTTTCCTTGTCCCAAATAGTGCCAACATTTGAGCTCATGTTTCTAACTTTCTGGGGTTTAAACCTAAACCCTTTGAGGATCACCATTTCCTTATTTTTCAGGTTGATGACTTTGCTTATAAATAAACTGTTACTGATATAAAATAGTCTTAGTGCCCGTTTGGATTGACTTATTTTAGGTGCTTTTAAGCCAAAATAGCTTTTAAGCAGTTTTGAAGTGTTTGGGTAAAGTTAAAAAGTGCTTATAAGCACTTATTTTAAAGCCAAAATAATAAAAATAAGCCAAAAGCCGTAAGTTAGAAATCCTAACTTATGGCTTTTGGCTTATAAGTCATAAGCCAAAAGCCAATCCAAACAGGCCCTTAAGCTCGGTGTATGGATATCAATTATTTCAATATACCTTTCATTATTGAGGTAGGAATTTACTACAAAAATCTCTGTGTATTGCTTCATTGTATAGCTTACTTAACTACTGTGCTCCATGGAACTTAGTTTTAATTGAAGGTAATGCTCAGAGTCTAAAGAAGAAGTTTGTCATTATGTTTCAGGATGAGTCTGCTCTGATATGGTTTTCAGGTAAAGAGGAGAAACACCTTAAGCTGAGTCATGTGTCAAGAATAATATCTGGACAGCGCACTGTAAGTTTTCTCTGCTGAAGATAGCTAATCTCCATTCTATGAACTTTTGACATCTTTTATGTGACTCTGTCTACAAATTTGTCCTTCTTTCTGTATCTCCTTCTGTTTTTCTTTTAATGGAGATGGAAGAACTTATATGGTGAAAGGTCAAATATGTGGTTAAATATATGTGTATTAGTGGCTTTCAGATGTTAACCAAAGTCGATGTCAAATGGATTTATAAGTCATCATAGTTCAGTAACTAGCTTGCATCTTAATTAGCCCATGAGCTTCTGTTTCACTGCAGTTCAAAAGCAGATTCCTAACACTCCTCGCTTTGGAAACTGTAAACTCCAATTTTCTGTCTGAGAAGCTCGAATTTGCTGACTGGTAACGGCTTATAAACAGGTCTGCTTGCTGGTTTTCAGACTTGCAGTAGACTAGAGTCATTTCTTCCCTTTGCTACACTTCTCTCGGGAAATAGAACTTGATGCTGAAATGCTTGGTCTTCTTGTGAAACACCTGATTGTTTGAGATTGCAATAGCTGCCTGGTTGTCAACAAGAATGATAGTACTTCCTTCTGTTTCAAATGTAAATCACACATGATCTTTCTAAGCCACAAGTCTTGGTTTACTGCTCCTGTTGCTGTTATAAATTCAGCTTCTGCAGTGGATTGTGCAATGATTTCCTGTTTTTAGATGACCATGAGAAGATTCCTGAACCTGGGCTGAAACAATGGCCAGAGGTACTTCTCATATCATCTGCGGATCCAGCCCAATCACTATCTGAGAATCCAAGTAACTTGAAGCTTGGACACTTCTCAAACTTTACACCATAGTCAACATTCAACAATACCTTTAATATATCTTAATATTCTTTTTGCTGCTCTTAAATGCAATTCACTTGCACAGTGCATAAAATGAGATAAGAGACTTACAACAAATATAATATCAGGCCTTGTTGCAGTGAGATACATTAAAAAGCACCCAATCAAGCTTCTATAATAACCTTCATAAACTTTGTCGACTCCATCTTCTTTATAGAGCTTCTCTTTTGCTCATCGACTTGCATTCCTCCATTTGAAATTTCTTCAAAATTTCCTTTGCTTATTTCTTCTGGCAAATGAACACTTCACTTTTGCTTTGCTTGATCTCCATTCCAAGAAAATAGGCCATAAGACCAAGATTGTCATTTCAAAAAATTACATCATTTCTTCTTTAAACTCCTCAACCAGCCTTGTATTATTTCATGTTACCAGAAGATCATCAACATAAAGCGACATAAGGATATCACTGTCTTTATGTTTTACATACAAAGTGGATTCGGATAAGCTTTTTTTTAAAGCTCAAGCTAAACAGATGATCATCTATCCTACTATACCAAGCTCTTGGCGCTTGCTTTAGACCATAAAGAGCCTTTTTTAGCAGATAGACTTTGTCTTCATCACCATGTTTCACAAATCTTGATGATTGCACGACATATATTTCCTCCTCCAGTATGCCATTTACAGAAGGCTGATTTGACATCGAGTTGGAGCACCTTCCATTCCATTTGTGCTGCTATTGCGAGTAGCAATCTGATTGTATTTAACTTTGTTCTGAAGACCCATCTCACACCAATGACTTTTCTATCTTCAGGTTTGTCGACTAACACCCAAGTTTTATTTTTCTCAATCATGGAGATCTCCTCCTCGATTGCTTTCTTTTATTTTGGGTCTGGAAGAGCTTCTACTGGTCTAGTCCCACTGTTCATTCTCCTGATTTCTTGAAGTTATATTTTTACTGATCTCTGAGAATTCATTCTCACTAAAATGAACATCTCTTGTAATTGTCATCTTTCCTGTTTGAGGATGATAGATCTTGTAAGCTTTAGAAACTCCACTATAACCCACAAGGATGCATGTTAATTGCCTTCTTGTCAAGTTTATCACGTCTAATGTGAGGAACATGAACAAAACACACAACCAAACACTTTAAGAAAACTTAGTGAAGGCTTAAACCCGTACTAAGCTTCAAATGGTGTTTTATCCTCCAAAGCTTTTGTTGGAAGTCGATTCTGCCTAAAAACTACGGTATTTGTTGCCTCTACCCAAAATATCTTAGGAAACTCCTTCTCATGCAACATACATCTGGCTATCTACATTATCCATCTATTTCTTCTTTCACTAACACCATTTTGTTCTGAGTTGATGCACAATGCCGGCCTCCTCACAGAATGAATCAAATTTTGTTGAGGTGTATTCCTTTCCATTATCAGACCTCAAAGCTTGAATCTTACAATTACTTTGATTTTCCACCAATTTCTTGAATTTCCAGAATACACCAGCAACTTCTGACTTGAATTTCAAGAAAAAAATCCAACACATTCTTGTAAAATCGTCAATGAAAAGAACATAATAGATGCTACCTTGTAGTGATGGAGTTCTTTGAGGCCCTACGACATCAGTGTGAACTAGTCGTAGCTTTTGTGAGGCTCTCCAGGTTGATTTTGGAAATGACTTTCTGTGTTGTTTACCAAATTGGCAGGCATGCCATTTAGTGGAATTTGCTTCCAGATCAGGTAGGTTCACCATCTTCAACCTTTGCATTTTGGCAAGCCCTTGATAATGATAATGCCCAAGTCTCTTATGCCATAACTCAGCGGCATTTGTTTTTGCTGAATACAACATCTGCTCTTCCTCAAATAGATCTAATGAGAAACTTTTTCCTCTCATTTTGACTTTAAACAAGTCATGTCCCGAGGAATCCTTAATCAAGTAATATTTATCTTTAAAATAAAGTTTGAAACCTTTTTCTAACAATTGACCAACACTTAACAAGTTCTGGTCTAAGTCAGGTACATAAAGAACATTTGCTATTGTTTTTGTAACCGCTTGTGTCTCAATTGCAGTAGTTCTTCTTCCTTTTTGCTGGAATGTGACCAGCATGGCCTATTCTAACCTTTGCAACTGGAGTAGGCTTCAATTCTTTGAAGAGTTCTTTATCATGATTCATGTGATTTGTGCATCCGCTATCAATCAGCCACGGCTCGCTTGAAACATTACTTGCAAAACATTATACAACAAATAGCCGATCCTCCTCTTGTTCATTAACAACTTGAGCATCTACATCCTGTTGCTGAGTTTTGTTGTTACAAATGATTGCTTCGTGCCCAAACTGATTGCACTTACTGCACTTAGTTCAGGCCTTCTCCAACACTTGAAAGGTGCGTGTCCGATCTTGTCGCAATGCTTACAAAGACGGTAGTTTCCTTTGAAGCTACCTATTTTGTTTTTGTTATTGCGTGCTGCACCTTCTCCATCTGCTGGTTGGTACGTCTTGTTCTTCTTTTTCTTATATCGTCCATCATCTTGATGCTTGGCAGGTAAGGCTCCTTCAACATCTCCTTCTTGTCTCACAACACGTCGTTGCTCTTGTGCTTGAAAGGCACTTAAGAGCTCTGTTAGTGTAATATTGGACAAGTCCTAAGTATTTTCTAAGGTTGTAATGGTCGCCTCAAATTTTTCAGGTACCGTTACAAGGATTTTCTTAACGATCCTTGAATCGTTAAAAGTGGAACCCAACAATCTGATGTTAAGAAGTCAGTCAAAGTACTCCTTTATGGTTTCACTTTTCTTTATTCTTTGCAGCTCAAACTCACGTACCAAATTCAGCACTTGCGTCCCTCGAATTCTTTCATCTCCTTCATACTCGGTCTTGAGATAATTCCATACCTCTTTTGCTGACTTCAGGGACATGATACGTCATACGAGTGAAGACAGTGAATGAAACTGCAACAAATAAACATGCCTTTGCCTTTGATTTCCTAATTTTCCTTTCCTGGTGATTTTTAATCTGCGCCATCGTGGGATTGTTTGGCAAGGGAGCAATCTCGTATTCATCTTCTACAGCCTCCCAGTGATCCAAAACTTCCAGATTTGCCTGCATTCTAACAGCCTAGATTCGATAACTTTCTCCACCAAAAGTTGGTGGTGCCATTGAAGAAAAACTTCCTTCTCCGTTCATAATATTCACGAAATCTGATTTGCGCGCGCGCACCCACAGGTCCTTCAAGAAAATAAATCTCCTGATACCAATTGAAGGTTTTAAAAGCTGTCAAGGTTAATACACAACTAAAGGAAAAACAAAGACTGCGATTGAAACAAAAAGACGAGAGAAATAACAGAATAGAAGTAGAAGGACCTCTTTTATTAATGCTTCAGGTTACATATATAAGAACCTCGAATGAAATAAAAAAATAATGCACGACCTAGCAGTTCACTAAATAACTCCTAAATAATAGGAACACATGACTAACAACTAATTGACTAAGTCTTACTTAAAGCAAAAGCAGTAAAATTAAATTTACTGCAGTTCAACTGCAGATTCCTAACAAATAGACTAAGAGTTCCTTGGAGAGAACTGTAATCCAACGTGCATCGAATTAGTGAGATCTAGCAAGATAAGCAACCTAAATGTTAAATTTGATACAGAATTTTAATCAATGTTCTTGAACTATCATGAACCATGTCATCAGCGTCCACAAATGTGTCTCAAAAGAATAGCTTCTTTATCTTCTTTTGGAAATATCATGTTAAATATATTCTTAGTTTTTTAACTGCCAAAATTAAGAGGACATAAGAGGAAGAAAAAATTGGAGGATGGTAGGGATCAAACATCTTCTGCTAGAGGAATTTTTGCTTATGTCATGGTTAATCAACAAAATGCATAATAATCTTTTTGTCTTCATTTCTCTGTCACTTCCATATGTATATCCGCATATGCTCCTCAATAAGTAAACATGGTTACACATACATACTTTTTTCCTTTGAACTGGTGAATAAATATTTATTGATACTAAAGGAAAACACTTAGATGGTTTTTGCAGATGCATAATGTGGGAACCACCTATAAGAAAATTAAACAGAAAGGCCCCCATGTGGAAGATCAATAAACTTGTAAAGGACTAATGAACTCTAGCGTGCTGTCTTCATCCTTTATGTCTTGCATGTTGCACCAAAAAATATACCAGAATTTTATGCTTGATGTCTTTTCATATGTTATATACGTCATTCTGAGGAAATATTGCTGAATTTGTATGCTTATTTTCATGTTAAAACTATGTGGTCGTATGAACACTCTCGGTTAAAGTCCATGCTATACTAGATGTTGTTGGTTTGATTTTGTTCACTTTATAGTAATTAATGATTTCTTTTGGCTTGTTCACATAGGTACATACTTTGATGATGTGAATTTGGCATCAATGTCTTTTTCTTTTTTATTTTGCCAAATTTCTATTTCTTATTAGGCATGTTTTTTCAGTCTAGTCTAACAACCTATATGAAGGGTTAGTGGTGTATCTGACTGATAAACATTGCTTTTGCTCTTTTCCAGCCAATATTTCAAAGGCATCCACGACCTGAGAAAGAGTACCAATCTTTTTCTCTCATATATAATGATAGATCACTGGATTTGGTAAGAATTTTATTAGTAATAGCTGTATCTTTTTTAGAGGGGAAGTTTTGTATGTAATTCATGCAATTCTGTCTTATTTCATTGTTATTTGAATGAATCTGGTTACAGAAACTAACACTCTCACCTTGCTCTTCAATCTTATGTTTTAGATATGCAAAGATAAAGAGGAAGCAGAGGTATGGTTTAGTGGCTTGAAGGCTATAATTTCACGTGGGCACCAGCGAAAGTGGAGAACAGATTCAAGGAGCGATGGAATTCCTTCTGGTGCCACTAGTCCCAGAACATATACGCGGAGAAGCTCTCCTCTGCATTCTCCTTTTGGTAGTGGTGATAGCCCACAGAAGGTACATTCCTTCCCTCACGCCTAAGCATGCATATGCAGCTGATACTTTATGTTTGTCAATATTGAGGTTGAAATTATATAATTTTGTTTTGCTCTAAGTTGAATGACATATATTTTTCCATCAGGATGGTGGTGAACAACTTCGCCTTCATAGTCCATATGGAAGCCCACCAAAAAATGGTGTAAATAAGGCCTTTTCTGATGTTATTTTATATGCTGTACCTCCCAAGGGCTTTTTCCCTGCAGATACTGCTAGTGCTTCAATTCATTCTTTATCTTCTGGAGGTTCAAATGACATACATGGTCAAATGAAGGCAATGGGTATGGATAATTTTAGAGTAAGCCTTTCAAGTGCTGTTAGCTCATCAAGTCAAGGGTCTGGTCATGATGATGGTGATGCATTAGGAGACGTTTTCTTGTGGGGGGAAGGGACTGGTGATGGTGTCCTGGGTGGTGGACCTCATAGGATTGACAGTTGTAATGGTGCCAAAGTAGATTCGTTGTTGCCCAAAGCTTTAGAGTCTGCAGTTGTACTGGATGTCCAAAATTTGGCTTGCAGTGGAAAACACGCAGCACTAGTAACAAAGCAGGGTGAGATGTTCTCTTGGGGTGAGGAATCAGGAGGCAGGCTTGGGCATGGTGTTGATTCTGATGTTTTGCATCCAAAGCTTATAGATTCCCTCAGCCATACAAACATTGAGCTTGTTGCTTGTGGTGAAAATCATTCCTGTGCTGTAACACTTTCTGGTGAATTGTACACATGGGGTGCTGGCGATTTTGGTCTTCTTGGGCATGGGAATGAAGTTAGTCATTGGGTCCCCAAAAGAGTAAATGGACCCTTAGAGGGCATACATGTTTCTTTTATCTCCTGTGGGCCCTGGCATACTGCTGTGGTGACCTCTGCTGGCCAATTATTTACTTTCGGGGATGGGACTTTTGGAGTTCTTGGACATGGAGATAGAAAGAGTATTTCAAAACCAAGGGAAGTGGAATCTCTGAAGGGGCTTCGAACTGTTCGAGCAGCTTGTGGGGTTTGGCATACTGCTGCAGTTGTTGAAGTCATGGTGGGGAACTCTAGTTCAAGCAATTGTTCTTCAGGGAAACTTTTTACTTGGGGAGATGGGGATAAAGGTCGACTTGGGCACGGTGACAAGGAGTCGAAACTTGTTCCTACTTGTGTTGCAGCTCTTGTTGAACCCAATTTTTGCCAGGTTACTTGTGGACATAGCTTGACAGTTGCTCTAACCACTTCAGGTCATGTATATACAATGGGAAGTCCTGTATATGGTCAATTAGGTCATCCTCAAGCTGATGGGAAGCTTCCTTGTCATGTTGAAGGAAAACTTTCAAAGAGCTTTGTGGAGGAGATAGCATGTGGTGCTTACCATGTTGCTGTATTGACTTCCCGAACTGAAGTTTACACATGGGGAAAGGGAGCAAATGGTAGATTGGGTCAAGGTAATACTGATGACAGAAATTATCCCACCTTAGTGGAAGCTTTGAAAGACAAGCAAGTCAAAAGTATTGCTTGTGGTACTAATTTTACGGCAGCTATTTGCCTTCATAAATGGGCGTCAGGAGTTGACCAATCCATGTGTTCTGGCTGCCGTCTTCCTTTTAATTTCAAAAGGAAGCGCCACAACTGTTATAACTGTGGTCTTGTCTTTTGTCATTCATGTAGCAGCAAGAAATCACTGAAGACATCAATGGCACCAAATCCCAATAAACCTTATCGTGTATGTGATAATTGTTGTAATAAATTGAAAAAGGTTATTGAAACTGATGCTTCATCTGAGGCTTCCATGAGTCGAAGAGGAAGCCTGAACCAGGGGTTAACTGATGACATAGACAAAAGTACTAAGCTGGATATAAGGTCTCGACCTCATCTTACTAGATTTTCTTCGATGGAATCCTTCAAACAAGTTGAAACCCGCTCTTCCAAACAGAAGAAAAAGTTTGAATTCAACAGCAGTCGTGTATCACCTATTCCCAGTAGTAACTCACAATTGGGAGCTCTGAATAGTTCCAAATCTTCCAATCAAGTGTTTGCCTCGTCCAAGAAGTTCTTCTCTGCTTCAGTTCCTGGTTCAAGGATTGTTTCTCGAGCAACATCACCAACATCTAGACGGGCCAGTCCACCTCGTTCTACTACACCAACTCCAACACTGGGTGGACTTACATCTCCAAGGATTGTTGTGGATGATGCTAAAAGGACAAATGGAAGTCTTAGTCAAGAGGTTGCTAAATTAAGAGCACAGGTAGGTTATTTTTCTACTATGCAGCTATCTCCTTCTGATGCAGTTTCTTCACTTCTCTACATGTTTTTATACTTGTTTCTGATATGGCTCTCAAACTTTGCAATGAGGTGCTTATTTGGCCCGTCACAAATAAAAAGTACCAAAGTGTCTCTAGTTTTATGAAAAACATTAAGCTGCATTTATCGAGTTGGTGATGGAAAACTGAGATAAGCTTGTGTATGATTTTAATGCTTGTGCCAACTTTTAATATTTCTGTGTCCAAACTCCTTGACTATCTTTATCATAGGTGGAAACTCTTACACGCAAGGCTCAACTTCAAGAGGTAGAACTGGAAAGAACTAGTAAGCAGCTGAAGGAGGCAATATCAATTGCGGGGGAGGAGACTGCCAAATGCAAAGCAGCAAAAGAAGTGATCAAGTCACTTACTTCTCAGGTAAGTTAGAGTCATTTTTACCATTAGACTTTTAAGTTGTGACAAAAGTTGTGCATGTGCAGGAAAAAAATTGTGCTTCTCATCATTTCTCAGTTTCGTTGGCTTCTCGTCCTGATATTATGTACTGTATGTCTTTATTTTTTATAGCTGAAGGAAATGGCTGAAAGGCTGCCAGTAGGTCCTGGCCGAAACATTAAATCTCCTAAATCAGTTTCCTCCGAATCCAATATTACCTCCAGTGATATACCTAATGGCTGTATTGACCAAGTTCACAGCCACCTTACTTTTCAAGAACTGGAGTCAAGTGTATCTAACAGCCAGTTGCTTTCTAATGGATCAAGCAATGCCAGCAATCGCAGTGCTGTTCACAATAGACAAGGGAATCCAGAGGCAACAACAAAAAATGGGGGCAGAACAAAAGAATGTGATTCTCGTAACGAGAATGAATGGGTTGAGCAAGATGAGCCAGGTGTATATATTACTCTTACCTCCCTACCTGGAGGCGTCAAAGATCTTAAAAGGGTTCGCTTCAGGTAAACAGCCAATGCAAATCTCCTGTTATTGTTCTTTGTGGCTACTGACTATAACCTGCCAACTTCTCTTTATCTTCTATGTGTACATTAAAGAAAATACATTTGAGCATGTGAACAAGATCCACTTCGTTGCTTTTATATCTGCAGTTATCCCAGAGTCACCAATTAAATTAATGCTGTTTGTGCTATAGACCTCTTTTTACTTGTCAAGATTGCAAAAACTTCACTACACAATAATTATACAATGAAATCATATAATCATTATTTTTGAATGGAATCAAGGCTAATGTATGTCAAAACTTGCAGTCGGAAGCGGTTTAGTGAGAAACAAGCAGAAAAATGGTGGGCGGAGAACCGTGCAAGAGTTTATGAGCTGTACAATGTACGCGTAGTCGACAAGGCAAGCATTGGCACTGCAAGTGTGGATTTAGCACATTGAGACCTGCAAATTACCATTTGTACATGAGTTTTCTTTTTTCCTTTTTGGTCCTAACTCAAGTTCATGCCCCACAGTGATTCACATCATGTTGATCATATAGGTTTAGTGTTTACAAATTTGTAGGGAGGAATCAAGGGTTGGCATAGAAGTACTAGGAATTAAATGTGTGCTTGTAAGATTTTGCTAGTTTTTTTCTTTCCCCGAGGACCAGACCAGTAGTGCCCGGTTTGAAACTCAGTGGATAATAGTCTTGCTCTTTACCACTTACATACCTGGCTTTTGTTGGTGGCTACACCCACACATCACGCGCTACACTCTTACCCTTGGACCAAAGCCTTGTGGGCTTTCTATTATTCCAATGGCTTGACGACTCTATTTGTTTTTCCCCTTCCTAATTGCTATGTGGGGGAATAGAGATGTAGTTTTAGTAGGTTGCTTGCCCTTGTTGGGAGATACTTCCTTGTAAATTTTCCGAAGTTAATGCATATTTGGATTTCAAATCCATACTCTCTATTTTCCTATTAATCTTTCTGTTCAATTTTCCCTTTTGTTTATGATTTATCGATAATACTATGATGATGGAGAATATATTGATTGAAATGTCAGTTTGATTACTAGAACAATTATATAAATTTTAATTAGTTAAATGCGTCAAGATTTATGTAAATTTCATAGAATGATGTCAGAAAGGTCCCAAATGGTAATTATCTGGATTAGTTAGAGCACACATACATTATAACCTACACTAAAACTTCTAAAAGTTGCTGCAAAAAGTATCTATTAGTGATACTACTCTAACCGCCGCTAAAACTTATCCAAGTTGTTGCAGAATTCGAATTAGCGGGGACAATAAAAGCCGCAAAAACTATTCAAATTTGATGCAAAAACTCGTAGACCATAACCACCGCTAAAAGTATTTTTATTAGTGGCAACCATAAAGTTGTTGCTGAAGTGTTTTTTAGCGGCGACTACACAAGCCGTTAAAATACTAAGAAGTAAAAGTATTATTGGCAGCTATAACCGCTGCAGAAACTTTTGATTTTTGTCACTAAAAGATCTTGGCGACTATAACCGCTGCTAAAAGGTATAAATGTTGTTGCTAAAAGTAACTTTTAGTGGCGACTCTGACCGCCGGTAGAACTAGGAATTTGTCAAAAAAGCTCTTTTGGCGGCGGCTATAACCGCCGCTAAAAAGACTAAATATCGTCGCTAAAGGTCACTTTTAGTGGCGACTTCCATCGCCGCTAAAACAAAAGGAAGTTGTCGCTAAAATTTACTTTTATTGGCGACCTTAATCGCCGCTAATTCGTCTGGAACTTGTCGCTAAAGGAAACTTTTAGTGGCTACTTTAACCGCCGCAAAAACACAGAATGTTATCGCTAAAAGTCACTTTTAGTGGCGACTTTAAATGCCGCTAGAGAATCTGAATGTTGTCGCTAAAAGTCACTTTTGGTGGCGACTCTAACCGCCGCTAAATCTTCTGAATGTTGTCGCTTAAAGTCCCTTTTAGTGGCGACTTTAAATGCCGCTAAAGCATCTGAATGTTGCCGCTAAAGATTCTTTTAGTCGCGCCTTTAAATGGCGCTAAAGAATCTGAATGTTGTCGCTAAAGTCACTTTTCGTGGCGACGCTAACCGCCGCTAAAACATCTGAATACTGTCGCTAAAGACTTTTTGTGGCTACACTATCCGCTGCCAATACGTGTAATTGTCGTTTCTAAAGACCCTTTTGTGGCGACTCTAACCGCCGCTAATATTCTTCATATTTTTGCTAAATGTAATTTTTAGTGGCGACTTTTTCGCCGCTAAAACTAGTAAATGTTGTTGCTAAAACTTCTCAAAGTTGTTGGTAAAAGTTAATATTACCGGCGACAATAACTGCGGCTAAAATGTATAAATGTTGTTGCTAAAACTTTGTATTAGCAGCGATCGCGATCGCCGCTAAATCTAGTCAAGGTTATTGCTAAAAGTTAACATTAGCGGCGACTATAACCGCGACTAAAATGTATAAATTTTGTTGCTAGACGTAAGATATTAGCGGCGTCTTAAAAAGCCGCTAGAACTTTTCACTTTTGTCGCTAAAGGTTTCTATAAGTGGCGACTAAAACCGCCGCTAAAACTTCTAAAATTGTTGCTAAAAGTCTATTTTAGAGGTGGCACTGACCGTCTCTAAGACTTCTAGTTTTTGTCGCTAAAAGTATTTAGTAGTGACGACTCTAACCGCGGTTAAAAGTTATAAAAATTGATGCTAAAAGTGCCTTTTAGTGGCCACCTTAACCGCCGCTAAAACATCTAAATTTTGTCACTAAATTATTTATTCTTGACAACCTCTACCCGTGCTAAAACATCTAAATGTTGTTGCTAATAGTCCCTATTAGTGGCGACTTCAACCTCCACTAAAACTTCTTATGGTTGTAGCCAAAAGTTCAAAGGGTGTCACTAAAAGTCCCTATTAATGGTGACTACAACCACTGGTAAAACTAATATTATTGGTCACTAAAATTTCTAATACTCATCCCTAAAAGTCCCTATTATTGGTTATAACTACCAATAATTGTTGCTAAAGTACCTAACACACAAAATAATCAAAAATCCCTTGGCACAAAGTTGAGTTGAATGTTTCCTAACCGATAGGTTTTGATATAAATTCTACTTAAATCAATTTCAAACGATCATATCTCTTAGAATATGAGGAGTTAGGTGGCCCATAACTGCTCAAATGAAAGGTCTATGAATCTTCTTTCCAACACCACTAAATTTGTGTTAAGTAGAGTTCTGAGTAAAAAGTTATGTCTGTTTCAGTGAAATTCTGTCAGGCAGTAACTGTTTCAAGGCCGAAAATATGGACAGTGGAATGTTGCACGGATAGTGGAGCTTTCTGTGAATACTTGTTGGGTTTATTTTCCCAGAAACTTGATCTATGTGTTCTAAGGTTATTTTGGTTATTTCCCAAGCTTGTTACCCTTATTCTTAGTCTTTTTTGGGTGTTTTAAAGGAGTATACACGAAAAATGGAAAAAATTGATATTTCCCATTTCGAGCCTCGTTTGAACTTTAAAATGTCAATGTTTGCTCACCCAAAATTCATGGACTATAGTATACAAAAAAAAAAAAGAAAACTTGGTATTTCCCTTTTCAGTCCTTGTTTAAACTTGAAAATGTCGATGTTTGCCCCTTAAGTTCGAACAAGACCCGGAACGGGAAATACCAATTTTTTTTATTTTTTATGTTCTATAGTCCATGAATTTTGGATAATATATGATCCGATGGGTTTTTGGCTGAAAGTTTTTGTGGGCGTCTGTGACGACCTTATTAAGGGCTTGCATTGGTCCAAAGTGACAAACGTCGGCATTTTCAAGTTCAAACGAGACCCAGAACGAGAAATATCAATTTTTTTCATTTTTTGTGTGCTATAGTCAATGAATTTTGGGTGCTATGTGATTCCGATGTTTTTTACCGAATATTTTTGTAGGTATCTGTGACGACGTTATTAATGACGTGCGTTGGTCTGAAAGGGCAAACAACGACATTTTCAAGTCCAAACAAGACTTGCAACAAAAAATACCAATTTCTCCATTTTTCAATTGTTATAGTTCATAATTTTTATGTGATATGTGATCCCGGGTTTTTAGCTGAAATTTTTTGTGGGCGACTTTGAAGATCTACTTAATGATGTGTGTTGGTTCATAGGGGAAAATTTGAAAATTTTAAGTTCAAACGAGGTCCGGAACGAGAAATACCATCTTTTTTAGTTTTTCATGATTTTGGGTGATATGTGATCCCGATGAATTTTTGGTCAAATTTTTTTGTGGTCGTCCGTGACGACCTTATTGATGGTGTGCGTTGGTCTGGAGAGAAAACGTCTGTATTTCAAGTTCAAACGAGGCTCGAAAAAGGAAATATTAATTTTTCCATTTTTCTTGTGCTATAGTCCATGAAGTTTGGGTGATATGTGATCCTGGTGGGTTTTTGGCCGAAATTTCTTATGGGCATCCGTGACGACTTTATTAATGGTGTGCATCGATGCGAAGGGTTAAAAGCCGGTATTTTCAAGTTCAAACAAGGCCCAAAATGGGAAATACAATTTTTTTAATTTTTCGTGTGATATATAGTGAATGAATTTTGGGTGATATGTAATCCCGATGGGTTTTTGACAGAAATTTTTTATAGGTCCATGACGGCCTATTTAATGACATGCATTGGTTTGTAGGGGCGAACATCGACACTTTTAAGTTCAAACGAAGTCCGAAATGGTAAATATCGATTTTTCCATTTTTTGTATGCTATAGTCCATTGATCTTTGGTGATATGTGATCCAGATAGATTTTTGGCCAAAATATTTTGTACCGTCCATGACTACCTTATTGATGGTGTACGCTGATTCGGAGGGGCAAACGTCGACATTTTCAAGTTCAAACGACGATTGGAATGGTAAATACTGAGTATTCCATTTTTCGTATGTTATAGTCCATGAATTTTGGTTGATATGTGATCCCGAAGGGTTTTTGGCAGAAATAATTTGTGGGCATCCATGACGACCTATTTAATAGTGTGTGTTGATTTTTAAGGGAAAACATCAGCATTTTCAAGTTCAAACGATGCCCGGAATATAAAATATAATTTTTTCCATTCTCATATACTATAGTCTATGAATTTCTGGTGATATGTGATCCTGGTGGGTTTTTGGCTGAAACATTGTGTGTGCATCTATGACAACTTTATTAATGGCGTGTGTTGGTCCAGAGGGGCAAATGCTTTGGAACGGAGGGGAAAATGTTTGCATTTGCAAGTTCAAACAAGGCTTGAAATAGATTTTGGATGATATGTGATCTCAATGTGTTTTTGACCAAAATTTTTTGTGGGCGTCCGTGACGACCTATTTAATGTTGTACTTTGGTTCGAAGGATCAAACGTTGGCATTTTCAGTTCGTTTACAACTTTATTTATGGCGTGTGTTGGTCATGAGGGGCAAACGTCGACATTTTCAAATTCAAACGAGGCCCGGAATGGAAAATATCATTTTTTTCATTTTTTGTGTGCTAGTCCATAAATTTTGGTTGATATGTGATCCAGTCAGGTTTTAGCCAAAATTTTTGTGGGCGTCCGTGACGACCTATTTAATGTTGTGTGTTGGTTCGGACGGGTAAACATTGGTATTTTCAAGTTCAAACGAGGGCTAGAATAAAAATATCAATTTTTCCATATATGGTATGTTATAGTTCATGGATGTTGGGTGATATGTGATTCCGATGAGTTTTTAGCTGAAATATTTTGTCGGCGTCCATGATGACCTTTTTAATGGTGTGTGTCAGAAGGGGACAACGTCGGCATTTTCAAGTTCCAACAAAGCCGGAATAGGAAATACAAATTTTTCCATTTTTCATGTTCTATAGTTCATGAATTTCGGGTGATATGTCATTCCACGGATTGTTGGCCAAAATCTTTTGTGGGCATCTGTGACGACCTTAATAATGGCATGCGTTGGTCCGGAGGGGAAAACGTCAGTATTTTCAAGTTCAAACGAGGCTTGGAACTGAAAATTCTAATTTTCTATTTTTCGTGTGCTATAGTCCACAGATTTTGGAAGATATGTGATCCTGATGGGTTTTTTGCCAAAAATTTTTATGGGCATCCGTGACGGCCTTATTAGTGGTGTTTGTTGGTCCAGAGGGGCAAACATCGGCATTTTCAAGTTCAAACGAGGTCCGAAACGGGAAATATCAATTTTTTCATTTATCGTGTGTTATAGTCCTTAGATTTTGGGTGATATGTGATCCCGACTAGTTTTTGGCCAAATATTTTTGTGGGCATTTGTGATGACCTTATTAATGACGTGCGTTGGTCTGGATGGGCAAACATCGACATTTTTAAGTTCATACAAGGCCCAGAATGGGTAATATCGATTTTTTTCCATTTTCTGTGCTATAGTCCATGAATTTTGGGTGATATGTGATCCCGATGAGTTTTTGACCGAAATTTTTTGTGGGCGTCCATGACGACCATATTAATGGATTGCGTTGGTCCGGAGGGGCAAACTCATGTATTTTGAAGTTCAAACAAGACTCGGAATGGAAAATATCATTTTTTCCATTTTTCGGGTGCTATTATGAATTTTGGGTGATATGTGGTCCTGCTGGGTTTTTGCCAAAAAATTTTGTGGGCGTCTGTGACGACCTTATTAATGGCGTGCTTTGGTCTGGAGGAGAAAACATTAGGATTTTTACATTCAAACGAGCCCTGAAGGGGAAATATCGATTTTTCCATTTTCTATGTGCATAGTCCATGAATTTTGGGTAATATGTGATCCTGACGGGTTTTTAGCCAAAATTTTTGTGGGCATCCGTGACAACCTTATTCATGGAGTGCATTGGTCTGGAGGGGAAAACGTTGGCATTTTCAAATTCAAACGAGGTCTGGAATAAGAAATACTGATTTTTCCATCTTTCGTGTTCTATAGTTAATGAATTTTGGGTGATATGTGATCTCAATGAAATTTTGGTTATAATTTTTTGTGGGTGTCCGTGACATGCGGGTACAATGAATTCTATATTCATTTTCCACAGAGAATCTGAAAAAAAAAAAAATAGAAGAGAGACCGTGAATACGAAAAAAAGAATCCATATCAGGGATGAAGAAAAGTTACCTGTCATTTTTGGGAAGAGGAAAAGTTGAGATAACTATGGAGAATTTTGAAATATACTCAGATAAAAGGGTTATTTTTAGAATTAAATTAACTTAATTTATTCTTTATGCAGGGGTACAAATATGTAAAGCAAGAAAATAAAGTTAAATACCTAAACTACCACTCTAGCAACTGTTAAGATTGAGGACAAATTTGGAACATTTTAATGAGAACTGGGTTTTTTGGTAATTCTAAGTTAAGTATAATCTTAGAATTTGGTTGTACATACAATTATTATTAGCAATATATAAATGAAATACCACAAATACCCCTAATTATAGTAAATCAGGGAGTTCAACTCTCTTTTCTAGGTACTAGTTTCTAGTTTCTGGACATATATGTTGCACGCGTGTCCCATACAATATTTTATTAATTTGTTAGGACGATTAAAATTCAATGAAAACATGCGTGTAATGAGTATTAAAATGCAACAATCTCAAATAAATGTTATGATAATAATCTTTTTTTTTTTTATATAGAAAATTAAATTAAAGAAGACTAATAGAGAAATATAAAAAAAAAAACAAAGAAGAAAAAAATAGCATACACATTCTTCTTAAGACTTTAATCATAATATTATATAAATGGAAAAAGAAATACAAAATCGGTAAATAATTTTCTAAGTTTTTGTCGACACCTTCTCTCATATCCAATCAAAATTCAAAAGTCTTCTCCATCGTGTCAAACTAAAACATGAATCAAATAGAAAAATCACTTTATTTTCGTAAAATGATATATAATCAGACTAAGGTAGATATATCATATACTTTAGATATTGATGACTTCACTACTTTAACTATAAAATGGAAAGGATTTGGATGTGAGTTACATGAAACAAAGATGAATTTATATAGATAAAAATAGAGGAATATCAAAAGACATCTTAAAGTTTTAAATTAAATATTTGAATGTTTCAAAGGGCCAAAATGGATAAAAGAGAACAACTTTAAAAATATTAAATATATGCAATGAACCTCCATTAAAATCTAGAAGAATAAACAATCCTCCTTTGAACACATGAACTCTCCATTTACTCAATGTAGCAATTGATTATCACTAATATTTAAACATGTAATTAACTAAATATTCACTAATATTTAAACATGTAGTATATATATATAAAAGTAAAGTAATATAAACCCAAGTAGAGAGAAGACCCAAAATAGTTCCTCATCTTTGGGTTAGGACTCAAAGTCATCCTTGAGTTTCACATGGAGCACTAATAGTCCCTCATGTTTGCAATATTGGTGCACTTTTGGTCCTCCCCTAAACTTTTGCCTATTTTTTAACATTAATTTTGTTCATAATTTTATGTAAGGAATGAAAATATTCACTAATATTTAAACATGTATTTTATATATATAAAAGTAAAGTAATATAAACCCAAGTAGAGAGAAGACCTAAAATGGTTCCTCATCTTTGGGTTAAGATTCAAAGTCATCCTTGAGTTTCACATGGAGCACTAATAGTCCCTCATGTTTGCAATATTGATGCACTTTTGGTCCTCCCCTAAACTTTTGCCTATTTTTTAACATTAATTTTGTTCATAATTTTATGAAAGGAATGTCCCATCGTATTTTTATATATTTAGTAGAAATAATAATTTTATGTGAGAGAAGGTGAGAAGAACACCTTATTCTGTTCAGTATAAATATTACTGCAGCTAAACTAAGAACATTTTAACATATGACATTGCAAGAAAAGAAAAATTTGTATTATTGTACGTGAAATCGTCGTGATGAACCTCTCGACTTTACCTGCAATACGATTTCTACTAAACAAAATAAGGTGTTTTTTTTCTCACAATCTCTCACATGGAGTTATTATTTCTACTAAATATATAAAATGACGATTAAACATTCTATACATAAATTATGAATAAAATCAATGTTAAAAAATAGGCAAAATTTTGAAAGAGGACCAAAAGTGTACCAATATTACAAACATGAGGGAATATTAGTGCTCCAAGTACAAATTATCTTAACTAGAATATTCTATCATACTTCTATTTATTTTTTCTCAACCTTATAGTGACAAATGATTGGAGAATTTAAAAATAAACTCCACCACAAAATACAAATGAACATATTATTTTTACTACTTTTTAGTCAATTTGGCTACTAGAGTGCAGGTGATGTGATCACTTTAATAAAAACATACGTCATTTATTAATTAATAAAAAATGTAGACTCACTCGAACTGGAAGACTAATAACGAAAAAATATTTTCACGACTTGAACTCAAGATATTTTATATTTAAAGTTCGATATGAAACTCTTAATTAAAAGGAAAAGGAATTCAAGTGGTTTAACTCAAATATTTAATTCATAATTGATTAAGAAATACTATAATTATAATTAAGATTAAATAAATAGAATTTAATTAGAATTAAATTTGGAAGTGTTCTCAGATCCTTCAACTACGGATCAGTCATCAGAATTCAAGAAAAAAAAAAGAGGTGCATTTAACGTGCAATTCGAGAATTACATTAATCCTCATTATTAAACTTTTTAAATAATTATTTATCTTATTTTTATAGTTCTCTCCTTTTTTTTTTTTTGGATAATATAATATTTTGTGTTCCTTGCTTAGTTTCAAAAAGTGAACAACATACATATATAATAGTGGTGCGGAGACAGAATTTTCACTTGAAATTTCATCGTCTACGATACATTCATTAATTTTTTTAAAGAAAATAAATTAACTTTATATATAGTGTGTGGTTTTCGGTAAAAAGAATTTGATAGATCTCTTACATCCTCGATATAATAATTTATATATTATTTGCTTTCTCATACGATGATCAATACTCATATTGTGGCTCAATTAAACCTAAATTGATGTCAGAAAAAATTCCACATTGAAGGGTAAAGCGTTTTCTAATAAAGATGACTTAATCATAACTAGAGGGACTCGAATTTGAGACCTGATCTTGATTAAGTATAAAAGAGTATTATTGTATGTGGTGAGAATAGTAGGGCTGCTCAACTTGTCTGGTTAATTTGGTGTAGTCCTCAAATAATGTATCAATGTCAATTACTCACAAAGGACATAATTTTATTCATGTATTGGATAAGAACACATTTTTCTCACCTAGCTATTATATATGGTTGTAATATATTGACTATTCAACTTTCATCAAACTATATATACTAATCATATATATTTAAAAAATTAACAAATAAACACATTTCAATTCCGGTAATCGAAAAATAATCATTGTTTTAAAGTTTTAATGACATAATAAAAAAAGGGATGATAAATGTTATTTTAACCTAAAGATTATCGTGATAAAGAAAAAAAATGTGATGCTCATAAAGTAGCTGTGTTTGTTGAGGAAAAATCATATGATATATTTGTTATAATTGCCATATATTTCAAGTTACAATCAAGAAATTGAAAATTTCATGTTACAATCAAGAAATTCTAAAATATCATGAAATTTTCAATTTTAATCCTGCCCGCAATTGATGACTTTTAAAGTAAATAAATTTAATGGAAAAATATAATATTAGTTAACAATTCTATTGCGTCTAGATCAAGAGAAAATTATAGTTGAAAATGAAACGAAATCTTGATTATCATCGTACAGCACAAGTCATAATCTAATTACTACAAGTAAGTTGTTTTTTCCTTGAATTATAATATTATTGCTCCAAGACCAAAAGAATATTATATTTGAAAATGAAATAAAATCTTGAATATTAATCTACATCACTAGTCATAATCCAATTACTACTAGCTAATTGTTTTTCTTTGAATCATAATATTGTCCTGATACGTTTTCGTCTGATCATTTTCATATATTATTATATTAGAAAAATAAATAGAGATATCCTCCTCTGAGAGGTATAGTAATCATATGGTATGTGTACACTCTATTTTTTTCCGATCTCATTTTATGAAAATTTACTGGATAAATTGTTTTTATATATTATTATAGAAAAGAAATAGAAATTAGTGATGGATAGTTTATGTCGATAAATAATAAAAACTCGTTGCTAATCCTATTTAATGATGAATTTAGCATTAACTTTCGCAGCTAATTTAATTTCTTCTTACTTACTCCCTCCATTCAATTTACTTGTCATTGTTTGACTTGACACACCCATTTAAAAAATAATTATTGCTATCGATATTTTACCTCACTACCCTACTAATTAATGTTTAGTGTATTGAATCTTGAAAAATGATATGGAGAATAGTATTTAATGCTACGAGTTAAACATAAAAAAAATTGTCTTTTCTTAATATATTAAAAATGACAAGTAAAAATAAAAATTTATTTTAGGAATAAGTGTCAAGTAAAAGTGAACGAAGGAAAGTGATTATTACCTACTATATATAATATATGATTAAATTATTTTATATAGCTCTAAAATGAAAATTACTTGTCAAATTTTCTTTCCTTACAATTTGGTACCTACTTTTTTATTTTTTTTAGAATATGTCAATAAACTAAAAATATTAAATGGCTTTCCTTGTAGATAACTTCAAATTAAATATCCTAAGATTACTTAAATAATAATACCCAAGTTTTCAATCTAGTCAACACACAAATTTGAAGAAGCAACCTCTACAACAATTAATAAAATACTTTATATATACCTCTAGCAGCCTTTAAAAAAAATAAAAATATAGCACACAAAAAAGTTCTCATTTTTCTTCAAGAAAAAAAAAATGTTACTTCCTTCATTTGATTCATTGAGAGAGAAGTTTGCTTCAATATTTGACAAGTATTTTGTGGCAAATCTTTGCAAAGTTATCCTATTTTCAGGTGTTATTCTTTACTTAGCCTCAATTTTTCTTTTTATAGATCCAAATTGTCCAACTTCACCTTATGAATATTCACCAATTTCATCAAATGACACAAATCTTAGTCATTTAATTTTTGGTCTACTTGGATCTGAAAAAGCATGGCATTATAGAAAAAATTACATTGAAACATGGTGGAAGCCAAAATTAACAAGAGGTTACTTGTTTCTTGATGTGTCACCTAATCCAAATTTGTTACCATGGTCAAAAAATTCACCCCCATATAGAGTTTCAACAAATATAACAAAATTAGTACAAGAAACTCACCACATTGCACCAATTATGGCTAGAATGGTACATGGTATCAAGGAATTAATTGATCAAGAACATGAAGGTGGTAGATGGGTGATTATGGGAGACGACGATTCGATATTTTTCTTGGAAAATCTAGTTGATGTTCTTGGAAAATATGATCATAACAAGTATTACTATTTTGGAGGTCAAAGTGAGTACATTTTATCTAATTTTTGGTACTCTTTTAATCAAGGTTTTGGGGGTGCTGGAATTATTATGAGTTTTCCATTAGCAAAAGCATTGGCTCAAGATATGGAGAGTTGTTTAAGGAGATATCCACATTTAAACTCTGCTGATCTTATTACTATGACTTGTATTGTGGATCTTGGAGGTAGCTTTGTTCCTCTCAAAGGTCTTCATCAGGTACGTTGTTCGGATTTTTCAAAAATATTATCGTATTTCTGTTAGGTTGACTAAGTAATATATATCTCTTGTTTTGTATATTTTCCCCCTTTTTATTGTTTAGTGAATATGTGGGATTTTTGTCTTTATTGGTCGAATTCTTTGAAAATATCAATGGATGTGAGTCTGGTTCTTCAGAAATGCACTACTTTGAAAAATTTGAAAGAAACATTTATTACTATGACTTGTATTGTGGATTTGGAGGTAGCTTTGTTCCTCTCAAAGGTCTTCATCGAATACGTTGTTCGGATTTTTCAAAAATATTATCGTATTCGTGTTAGGTTAACTAAGTAATATATATCTCTTATTTTTTATTTTATTTTTTTTACCTTTTCTTTTAATGTTTGGTGAAGATATGTGATTTTGTCTAAATTGATCGAATTCTTTAAAAAATATCAATAGATGTGAGTCTGGTTCTTTAGAAATGAACTACTTGAAAAACTTGAAAGAAACATTTATTACTATTGTACTTTTTATTGATAGAAAGAAACATTTATTACTATTGTACTTTTTTATTGATAGAAAGAAACATTTATTACTATTGTACTTTTTTATTTTATGATTAGTTTTACTTTGAATTTTCTCTTGTAGATCGATTTGCACGGTGATATTTCAGGATTTTTATCGTCGCATACAAAAGAGCCATTAATATCTCTTCACCATTTTGATGCTGTATCACCAATTTTCCCTTCAATGGATCGTATACAATCAACAAAGCACCTTATGAAAGCAGCAAAATTTGATAATTCTCGTATATTACAACAAACAATATGTCACCATAGGCTTAGTAATTGGACATTTTCAGTATCATGGGGATATTCAATTCATATTTATGAGAAAATTATGCCAAGAAGTCATTTAATTAAACCCATTGAAACATTTGATACTTGGAGTGGTAGACCTCAAAATCCACCATTTTACATGTTTAATACAAGGTCACATGTAAACGATTCTTGTGAAACTCCTCATATTTTTTACTTGAAATCTATTGGGGGAGCGCAGAATAAAAATGAAATTATGGCTACTTATTCGCGATCGGTGGTGCGGAAGTTGCAGGGTTGTCCGATCGGCGGCAACCATCCGGCAAATTATGTCAACAAGATTCAAGTCTACTCTCCTAGAAAAAAACGTGCAGAGGTAAATTTTATATACACTTACATATCGAGTAACATTATTTTCAAGTAGAGTCACTGAACTATAAGAAATATTATTTTATCATGTTAGATATAGAGAAAACAAAAAAAATTATTGATAAATACGTGACGTATTTCAGGATGAGTGGCAAAATTAGAATCATAAAAATTTAAGAGGTGGTAAGAACCCTTCATTCTTAACTAGATTTATGTTTCCGGTTCAAAAGCTAGGGAGTGCTTTAATTTATTTCAAGAGAAGAGCGCAAATTTAAATTAATCGGAACCATCGAGGGTGGGTTAGGGGAAAAACAGAAGAAGACAAAATTAGAGATTCTTTATTCTCTTTAATTCTCAAGTTGACTTAGTTACACAATAGTTTATTTATAATCAACTAATAATTAAATGTTTTGAGATTGCTGCAATAGAAAAATTCATTAGAGTTATTGTTATAACGAGGTGAATTCAAAATTCAAAAATTATAAAGTTATACATTAATTTTAAATTAACTTATAAAGATAAGTAAATTTTCAATCAAATATTTATAGTTGTTGCACTTTATTATGATTTGCATATTTATTTTTGAGTATATTTTTAAATGAACTTATAAAAATAAGTGAATTTTCAGTCAAATATTTATAATTATTACACTTAATTATGATTTGCATATTTATTTTTGAGTATATTTTCAAATTCACTTATAAAAAATAAGTGGATTAGTCAAATATTTATAGTTATTACACTTTATTATAATTTGCATATTTGTTTGAGTATATATTAATTTTTTCTTGCCTATTTTTTTATTTTATTTTTACAGATGGGTCGATGTGAGTGTTGTGATATCATTCACACAACTGGTTCAAACAAGGCACAAGTCAAATTGAGGGAATGCTTTACCAATGAGAAAATTGCTTAGTTAAATTATAGTTTTATTTTAATATTATTGGTTAGGATTCTTATAGTACCTACTATAAAATGCTTGCTAGTAGTACTATAATATTATGCAAATTCTAGCCAAAAAGAAATATAGAAAACATTTTTATATCTTTAATTATATTTCGGTATTCAAAACTCACTGGTTCGATTAGTTTATACTTTATTAATTGGTTGAAGATATAATTTATTATATTCCATCTTATCTGATGAACCAAACGACTATAATCTATCTGTATAATTGAAAAGGATAAGACATAGAAACACATATACTACCGTGAAACTGGTAATTACACATCTAAATTATGCGAGAATCCTATCACCCTCACCTCCAAACTTTTTTTAGTATCATTTACCCCCCTTGACAAATTAAAAACGGTAACATATTCAATATAATCTCACAAATGAGGTTTGGGAGAATAGAGTGTATTCAAACGTTACCCTACCTCGTAGAGATAAAGATACTATTTTTGATAGACCCTCGGCATACCTACTAACAAAACAAGTTAAAATATATCATGTGCATAAACGCGCGTATACTAGGTTTAGGAAAGATGATCCATTAAAGGCCATAGTTGGTGCTCAAACTTTAGAAATGAAAATTGTACCAACTCGAGCATATTAACCGCGGTTAAGTGATAAAATACACATGTCATGCATTTGTTGATTTGATATATTGAAAAAATTCTCCATGTTCCATCTCTCAAAATTTTACTTCATGTCTCACATAACAAACATTTTTTAAACCTTTGTATGTTCTATATAATCTATGGCTTTCAAAATCTCTTCACCTTTGCTTTCTTTAGGTAAGTAATAATCCATTCCAGCTTGAAAAATCTTATCTATCTCTTCCTTTTCTGTATGTGCTGTGAAAGCTATTATACGTATTCGAATTCCATATCGCGCCTCTTCTTTCCTAATGCATTTCGTTGCTTCAAATCCATCCATCTCCGGCATCTGTCACAAAACAAAACAAACAACGATGTAATTAAGTTATATATACTGACAATGTAATACTATCGATGTAGTTAACATGTTTACCTCACAATCCATTAGAATATAATCAAATGGTGGTGAAGGAGTGGATGGTCCTATATCGCGCTGTTCACTAAGGCCTTTGCAGACTTCATCTAGAGCTTCTTGACCATTTTTACATGTGTAAGTGGTTGCACCAAGCCTAGAAACCGCGGTTTTGCAAATCATAAGTAACATCCTATCATCCTCAACCACCAAGATTTTCTTTCCTGTTAAAGGTAACTTCTTACAAGAACGTCCGTTAACATCAACAGGAACATCTTGTACTAATGGATGTTGTTGAGTCTTGATTCTTGAAGTTGTTTCATCCTTTATGTCTTGTGTAAATTTGAGGACACGAAATAAACGAGAACCATGTAGTGGTTTTGTTATGACAATGTCTGTTGAAGGTAGCTTATCCTCATCTACACCTGCTTTATCGAGCCAAACAACACGAAGAGACACATTCTTAGGAAAGTCCTTTCGTAACTCAGCCATAGCACGACTCATTTCTCGAGTTAGTCCATCACTTGTGTCAATTATGATCAAGATGAATCTTAGTCCTCTGCCTCTTCTCTGAAATGATGAGATATCGATATCTGTTCCATCTAGGGCACTGAGGGGAATTTCCTTTGATTTACACGAGGACGAAGAGGAGTTGGTTATCTTCCCTTTCACCTTCTTGAGAGTTTGAGGAAACTGCTCGTGTCGATTCACAACATGTACCTTCAAGCCTAGTACATTCATCATGAATCTACGAAGAACTCGACTTCTTTCTTCCTCTTTAATGAAAAGAATGACATTGGATTTTTGATGACTAGTGATACTATTATCACTTGCTACTGAATGATAATAAGAGTCATTAGATAAATAATCTCCTCCTAATTGAGACTCTAAATCTTCTTCTTTTGCACAATTAACACTAATTGCTTGATGTTCTTGAAGTTGAGGTTGATCACATGCTATTAGGAAAATGTTGAATCTGAAGCAAGTGCCCTTTTCACCAATTTGCTTGTCGACGATACCTATTTCACCTCCCATTAAACGAACCTGAAAAATGAACGTAAATAAGGAAGAAACATGATATATGAAGTAAGAAATTCAATGAACTCTTTATGAAGCAAATCTTGAAATGTTTCTATAATGATATGATCAGATTGTCATAAAAAGCAGAACACACTGACTCTAAATTTTGAATTTGCTACTGTACGTAGACCGTAGTGTATGGTAAAAGATACTCGTACCAACGACTGAGTAATGCCGAGGCCTAAGCCAGTGCCTGCTTGTGATCCATGAACAGAAGTTGTCTGATCATTCACTTGAACATAATTCTCAAAAACTGACTTATGTTTCTCTTTCGGAATTCCTTTCCCTGTATCATCTACCTCCAATATGAACTCCACACAGTTAGGATCTTGCTGAACTCTATTCAGTACTCGCACTTCTGCAGAAGATTCATCGTTCTGTAAACGTAAACATGGCATACAACCAATATTAGAATTACTTGTATTCAGAGCAAGATTGGAACTTTCCCCAAAACCAGGTTTTCGAGCCCAAGCACGAAGAGTAATGTGTCCTTCTGATGTAAATTTATCTGCATTTTGCAACAGGTTATTCAAGATCCTTTGCAATTCTATCCTGTCTCCTTTAACACGAGAGAATCTTGCGATAGAACCATCACATGGATCTAGTAACACATCGACATTCTTCATTGCTCCATTCGGGTAATAGATGTTGACAACATGTTCTAGTAACTCTTCCATGTTGAATTCTTCTTCTTTAAGCTGCTTCTTCCCTTCTTCAATCTTGTTTTCGTCAAGAATCGAATTCAATATGTCTGAAGGAAAAAGATCATAACTTTGAAGTTACATAGCAGCTAATCGTGCAATAAAATAAGACAGATGACCTGCTATAAACATAATATGTAAAAATACTTTGCTACTATAAACGTTTTCTATAGATTCTCAGAGTATACAAGTTAAATCCGACTTAGCTAATAAAACACTAACCTAAAAGATCATTCTTGCTAGATTCCATATGATCCAAATACTTTACTATAAACGCTTCATAGTATATAAGTTAAATCCGACTGAGCTAACAAAACACTAACCTAAAAGATCATTCTTGCAAGACTCCATATGATCCAAATACTTCACCAATTCAGATTGAGGTGAAGCCTGAACGCGACACATCCAAATTAATCCACTTATTCCAGCAAGAGAAGCTCTAACATCATGATTTGCGCGAGCAGACGCAGTACTTTTATTCATACTCTTCCTCTCAGCTTGTTGAGTTGCTTCCATTTGCTTTATAAGTGCAGAACATAAATACATTTCTCTTCTTGCTGCTCTTATTGTTAGTATAACAAAAGTAACTATGGATATAGCCAAAGCAACAATCATTAAGATAATTAACATAAATCCAAATTTAATGTTCTTATGATAATCGTGTTGTAGAACATCCTGTATATTATACATCTGAAAAATTCAACCATACGAAGAATTAACCTAAATAGTCGTTACAAGACTGTTTAAACTAAAAATAGTCGATAGATGTGAGACAGTACCTTAATCTCCCCTTCCATTAATTTGACCTTGTGGACCCAAAAAGGTACCAATACAGCAGGTACCAATACTATTATGAGTAACTACATGTGACAAAATATTCAAAAATAAAAAATAAGTTAGCTAAATTATTATTATTTTTGGTTTAATATGAAATTGACTAATAAATATTTTAGCACTAGAAAACTTACCATAACCAAGCAGAAACCAACAGGCATTGGCACTTTAAATAAGCTTAGATTCATGGCTGAAAAAAAAATTTAACAGTAGTAATAATGCAACATAGATCAATATTTTTAATTTAAAAATAGTTCGGTGCACGAAACATTCTACATGATCCCGGAAAGGGGCACTATCCATAGACAGTCTAACCTGATGCAAGATTCTACGACTCAAACGTGTGAGCTATTGGAAGAACTCCAAAGGAATGGTGAGGAGGAGAAGATAAAAGAAGTATTTTTTTTTTCTTCAACTAAAAAGGAAAAAACTTAGCTCTTATTAAGACAAAGTATATATATAAGGATATTACTAGTTTTTAAAAAAGGAAAGAAATATATTACTATTACGAAAAGAATTGTAAGCAGACATGCATATATTTTCTTTCCATTTGTCTTAAAATTTAATATTTTGCTTTTTAAAATCAGAAGTAGGGAAAACAATCATCGTGGTCGTATATTTTAAAACTAGGTTCGAAATAATCTTTTGAAATATGCATCGAACAGTTTTGATCTTTTAAATTTGTCAATTATAATTTTCATGAGGTATACACGATTTTGATATAGAATTCATATTTCTTTCACCTTAATCAACCCAATATATTATTATTTTTTGCATGGACTTTATTATATCATAAATGAAATAATGTTTAAATGAATAAGTTTCTCAAATAATGCTGAAGGATTATTAATTCGCTCATGAGTCATGACACATCTTCGAACTCTTGGATATTGTACTCGAATTTCGACTTTTACAAGTGAAACTCTCTAACACTTCCTTTGTTGTTTAACCATCCGGTCTCGGAAATCCACTAGCTCGACTAATCAAGATTCACAACGGGTAAGGCTCCACCATTAAATGGAGGTAGAAAGCTAAGAGAAAACTTGGTTTGAACCGGAAAATTACAGAACGAAAAACAAATCGGAAGAACACGAAGCATTCTTCTGATAATGATGATATTGTTCTATACTCTTGAAACAAAAAGAGTTTTAGTCAGCACTAAAGGAAATCCTCAGTATGACTTTCCACAGTGTATCAAGCTTCCAGCTCCCAAAAAGAGACCAAAAATGGCAGCACTTCCCAGAGTAGTTTGTCCAATGTATCTAATTTTCATTAAGCCGGGAACCTGCAAAATATTCAGAAAGTTCATGCCGTCATGGGCTAATAATATGGCAGGAAAACTTGAATAACTATATCAAAAGTTCAACAAACTTGAGCAAATTTAAGAAGACTATAATAAGGGAACCGCAACATGAAACTTCGACAGTCAACAGATTTCACTTGCATCTCAATCGCGAAAGCAGGAGAAAGTCATTAGACATCTCGACACAAAAAAAGATCAAAGCAGAATCCTTATTTATAACCAACTTAATCCAGAAACTGATAGTAGTAAAGGCACAAACCAGAAATCGATTACAATGAAAAAGAAAAGAAAGAGCTACTGCTCTCGTAAGTACGATCCTCAACACCCTAATCAATGCTTGTCCATTACTTGATGTCTGAGTTGTCCAGGAAAACACAGGTAGCTTTTTGAACTTCATTTGTTGTTTTTAGTTTTCACTCAACAAAGAACAAATATGCAATTTTTTTCTGGAAATGATTGAATTGTTGATCTAGATTCTAGTCATCACGCAAACATGTCATGAGTGTCTAACATAAACCACAATCTGGATACCTTGGGAAACAAAGTGTTAAGATCCTACATGATATCGTTGATTGATTCAAAAATGTTTCTATTGTTTAAAAACATTAAGTTGAGGATATCCGAAGCTTGCACTGCAAGCTGGCTAACCGTCAACCATAAACTGCAGTATTATTCCACATGTATATAGCTTTGAAGGCACTTCAATGAAATCAATGATTAAAGACCAAGGCTAAACCTAGATTATTTACGAGTCCGGAACCTAAATAAGCAACAAAAAGATAAAAGTGACCAAAATAAGTCACTATTCTAATAAGTAACTAAAATAGGCTTAGTGGAAGAAAAAATTCCATTTTATGCAATATTCCAAACGTTTTCCGTTAGTCTCATAACGGGTATATTTTAATATATAACGGAACTATTTTTTACACCTTGTAAAACGGAACTATTTCTTACACTTTGTAAAGTGGAAGAAAATCTTACATTTCAAGAAAAGTTATTTTCGCAAAATTCAGAATGATGGATCTCATTTATATATATATATATATATATGCATCAAATTTTACATTTCAAAAGTTGAAATCCCGGATCATGCTTTTTGGAGAATTTGAAATTAAATTTCAAATCATAATTCCAAATTGCATATTCAATCATTAATTATAAATCATGACTTCATATCGTATGTCCAAACACAAGCTAGACACCATCAAATCTATGTTTGTACTGATGAAATAGTGTGGTGTAGATTGTTGCTCGCGAGCCGGTGGAACCCAAATGATGTTGTTTGACAGAATATTATTTTTATAATTAGTTTTAATTTACCTAAAGGAAAAATATAAATCTTTCATATTTGACTAATTCTTTGATTCTTGGAGTAAAAGATTTTGGACTCTCTTATAGATTGAGATTAGGCATTTCTTCTCACTTTACGTTATACACAATGTACAAATAAAGTAACTTTTCTTAAAGTGGAAGAAAAAGTGTAAGAAAAACTTCCACTTTATAAAGTGTAAGAAAAACTTACACTTTACAAAGTGTAAGAAATAGTTCCATTTTATAAGGTGTAAAAAATAGTTCCGTTATATATTAAAATATACACGTTATGAGACTAACGGAAAACGTTTGGAATATTGCATAAAACGGAATTTTTTCTTCCACTAAGCCTAATTTGGTTACTTACAAGAATAGTGGCCTATTTTGGTCATTTTTATCTTTTTGTGGCTTATTTAGGTTCTGGACTCATTATTTACTTGCACTACTTCTTTAGATAAGGACATTTATTTGTAGTACTCAAACCAAGAAGAGGAGAATTGACATAAAATCTAGCCAGTAAATTTAAATAATACTAAAAAAGAATGGAGAAGAGTTGAAGCTAGATTGCATTCACGGATTATTAAATTAAAAGGTGGTCGAAAAGGATGAAGAACTTACCTTGTATCTAACAGCCTCATATGTCCCATAAACAGCACCTACAAATGAACATTACGAATCAAATGCAGTTCAAATTACTGAATCTTCTTTCAGCAATGTCTGATTGAGACATTGCCATAAAAGTAATCATACTTCATTTTGACATCTTCGAGGATGAAAACTTTTGACATCATTCTAAGGCCCTGGGAAAAGGTCAGCACACTCAACTGGTGAAAGTGAAAGTATGAATTCAGTTATAAAGAACCTCCCTCAAAAAGGCATCACAAAGCCAAAATGGAAAATCTTTTCCACGTGCCTTAGTGACAAGTATTCTTACTTCTAAAAATTGAACCTACCCAAATGTTTTCTATTTTCCAACTCAGTATATGAGAGATATCTTCGGTAAACATCTTACCTTAGAAAATATATCTTCAATAAATGGCAAAGTCCCGGTCAGTAGCCTATGGAGCAAGAGGTAAGAAACTCTAAAAGGAAATTTTAAAATATACTCTAACAACCTCGATTGATCCTTCATTCGAAAAATAGAAGTGAGGGATATACTTCCTTCGCCATATTTAACTATAATTCCTCCTTCTACACCAACTACACAACCCAATTTTTTTTACTATTATTTGGGCTGCTTCTCTTTTTTAGTCCACCAAACTACACAAAGTGTGTTTGGTCTCTAAGTCTCTTTTCTTCCTTCCTAATGTGGTAACTGGTAAGGTAATTAGAATTGCCAGTTGTAACACATATATAATCCAGTTCATAAAAGATTTCTTGTCTTTTATCTACCTTATCAAAAAACAAAGTTGCTCGCCTTTAAATTACCTTTTCAACAAGAAAAGGTTGCTTGTTCTTTATTATCTTCTTAAAAGAAAATTTGCATGCCTTTTATCTGCATATGCCAATTAAGAAAAATTAGATGTTTCTTTATTATAATATAATAAAATTACTAAGCAAAGGCCCCAAGAGCTTTGATCTAGTGGTAAGGGAGTAGCACGCAAGTGTCGGTTAGGCACACGTCATGAATTCAAACTCCTCCACAGATAAAAGCCTAGTATTTAAGTAGAAAAGGGTAGAGGAACGGGTCCAATACTCATCAAGTTTCAAACTATGAGCTACTGACCCTCGGGGATTTCTCAGATATCCAAAAAATATAAAATTACTATGCAGAATTTTTAATTAAGTCTACTTAAAGTGCTGCAGAACAGTTTTATGCAGAAAGAAAGCTTTAACCTGTTCACACATTACCTGCTAATATTCAACTAGTGTTATCAAAGGCGCGCTTAAGCCCTAAAGCGAGGCTCAAAACATGTTGAGCGCTTCGCCTCGCTTTATGTGCACTTCAGCGTCGTCATCAAGGTTCTAAGGCAAACTTTTCCTTGCCAATGAGCCTCTTATGAAGAAGTGACACTAAACAATTGATATTTCACTTTATCATAATTTTTTTTTCAATTTCTTTGGTCATATATTTGTCATTCATGTTTATAACTATTAGTCTTGGACTAAACATATATATTAGTATTTTTTTCTCCCTTTGCACCTTTTTTCATTAAAGCCAACGCTTTATTTGCGCTTTGCGCTTAAAGCCCCACAGACCTTAGAGCCTTCTTGCGCTTTTAGCCTTTGATAACACTGTATTCAACCCAAACAATCAACTACACCTCAATCCTAAACTAGTGGGTTAGCTATATGAATCCATTATACCATTCTTCTCTAGTCCAACCCATTCCATTCCACTAATGGAAACTAATAGCTAATGTTTCTGTACTCTAGCTCTGTCACCCTTCATTAACTATGGATACGATCTTTCCAGTGTGAAGGCCCTACCCTAAGGTTTATAAAATAAGGGTTCCCTTCTGCCATTTCCTATCAGTATCATTGATAAACCCACAAAATCACCATCTAATTGATGTAATGTCATCAATCAATTCCCAAATAGTCCATCCATTATGCCTCAATCCCAAATTAGTCAGGGTCTTTAATGGAAATTTTCTATTTCAATTCCACTTTACTCGGACCCAGTTAGACCATGACTATTTCTAGTCCTCCTTTCAACATACACCGCTTTCCTCTTCTATCACACTTGAAATCAACTATACAAAGCTCAATAAGTAGAGTTAGCAATAACTATCAAACAAGTTCATAAAATCTAGAACACAATTGAGCAATGACATCAACTACTCCTCAGTTCCAAACAGGCTGGTGTTGGCTATATGAACCCTCATTGACTATATTACTCAAACAAACAAGCTCATAAAATGTAGAACACAATTGAGCAATGACATCAACTACTCCTCAGTCCCAAACAGGATGGAGTTGGCTATATGAACCCTCATTGACTATATTACTCGATCAAACAAGCTCATAAAATCGAGAACACAATTGATATGACATCAACAACTACTCCTCAGAAACAAGTCGGGGTCTGCTATATGAATCCTCAACGCTATATTACTCCATCTAAATAGTCATTTCTCAAGCCAATTACAGCAACAGTATCGATTAAGGGCGAAAAAAAAAAGCAAAAATGAGAAAAATGGTTAGTAGAGTTTAAGAAGAAAAGTTTGAAGGAATTTACCAACAGCGCCACCAATTGCACCACCGACGGCCACCCCCGCCGTCACACGCGCCAAGCAGCTATCTCTCGCCATTTCTCGCTCTCTCTCTCCTCTTTCTCTCTCTTCAATGGGGGAATTTGAGTTCGTTGTTCAGTGAAAAAGAGTGACAAATGGTTTATATAGTTTCCCTTTGAGGGCCTGTAGAGAAAGTGACGCAACAAATCCCTCCCTCATGTTCTAGGTATGTTCATAAGAGTCCCTCAAATATATTTTCAAACACTCGCACCCCTCACTTTCAACTCTAAGGGCTCGTTTGGTTGGAAACAAATTATTTCGAAATTAGTAATTATATCTCACCACATTACAATCACAGGATAACTAGCCCTAAGGGCTCATTTGGTTGGAAACAAGTTATTCTGAAATTAGTTATATTTCACCCTCAACATAAGATAAAAATAACATTATAATCACGGAATAACTAATCTCAAGATAAGTTATACCATGATTTTATACTACAAATAATCTCGGGATTAGTTTTCACTTACCCTGCTACCAAACGAGCCCTAAGATTGTGAGTTTGAATCGCTCTTACGAGGGGGTAAGAAAAAAAATTAAGCCATCCGTGATCCACTCAAGCTTTCACCTCTTGTAGTAATAAAAGGTTTGACATAAATTCCGACCTTGTTCTGTTATATAGCATAAAAGAGATAATTACAAACAAAAGGGGCACATTAAACCAGAACCTCCAAGGAAAACAAGAAATTGATTACACAATTTTTCCAAACATCTACTAGCATCAAAGAAATTGATTTAACAAACTAATTTGTAGTTTGTATACAGAATAACTTAACAGAATTAAAGAAGAAAAAGTACAACAATCAAAAAGCAAAATTGGCCTTTTAAGGCTCTGTAAGATTCATAGCTGTGATAACAGAGTATTGTGTGTTCACATTTCTTGTTCTTGCCATAATCACCAATCTCCCCAAAAAAAATAATTTATTGCAGCTTCTTGTATGTGTGTGTGTGAGAAGAGGCGGCAAATTATTATGACATAGTTTGCGCATTTCTGGCACTCTCTTTAACCATTGTCTTAACAAACAGTTCTCCAGCTCGGTAGGAGGATCGAACCTGGAGAAGAAAAAACTCTGTTAAATCACAAAGCTTACACAATTGGAGCAGTCAAAGAGAAGATTGCAAGCTTCACAGATGACATGATTAAGAACGAAATAAGTCCGATTCTCCTGTTTCAGAAGAGTTGGCTGTAATTCACTAGTACCATTCATGATCTAGTTAGAATTTCCACATTGAAAAACTAAAATCAAACTTCAAAAGCAGGCATTTCTTATTGAAAGGAGATTGATATTAGTGTAAGGTCTTACCAAGGGACCACTGGCAACATAACGGAAGCCAATAGACTCCCCATAGTCCTTCCAAAAAGCAAATTTTTCAGGGGTAACATATTCTTTGACGGTAAGATGTAATGGGGTTGGCTGCATAAATGAAAGATAACTTTGTTAGTCTAAGTTGCTAGGAGCCTCAGAGAGGAGATACGACGAAAAGAGATACAGCATCAGTGGATCACAAACTTCAAACAGCAAAACAGATTAAATGAAGTCTTCTGAGAACACAGAAGTGCCAAGACAGCAGAAACCAGTACGCCATTTCATAAGTAGTTAGTTACATAAGATTTGAACCAGTAAAGCCACTTTTTATCTAGAGGTTGAATCCCGGGTATCATATTGCTCACCTGTAAATACTGGCCCAGCGTCAAAATATCAACATCTATGGCCCTTAGATCAGCCATGGCTTCCTTCAGCTCATCATCAGTTTCACCAAGTCCCAACATTATAGAAGTTTTTGTTATCATCCCTTTCTTATCGAGTTTTGCATGTTTAAGCACAGATAGACTTTGTTCATACCTGCATCATCCAATGTGAAATCATTTAGCACCACATACTAGTAATTGTTATCATTATTCCTATTCTAGGGACAAGTATCACACAAGTTTATTATGATGTGCAAGCAATTCATGAATTCATACAAATTGTGAATCAGTTTGTTCCCGACACAGGAAATTATGCTTAGCGCTCTAGAATTTATCATTTTCCCTTTTATTTGAAAATAAGGACTACCATTCTTTCACATTCAATCGCATTCATCCGTTAGAACTGGCTTGACTTACTGCAAAACCCAGCTTTCTGCATCAGTTTTGCATTTCCATTATGTTCATCCTTCAGACTAAAAGATGATTGTTCAATTTACATTGTATTCAGTTTATATGCCATATTTGCTTTTTACACTTAGAACTGATATGAACCAGATATCAGTTGACATTCCCTATTAATGTATATCTAGGTTAAGTCATTGTTAACTCTAGTGGAAAATAAACAGAGTCAATTGTAACTATGAACCAACTCAATTTGAGAGAGAGAGAGAGAGAGAGAGAGCAGAACTTGTAATGTTGCCCAGAAGTGATTCCATTAGTTATGAGTGGATCGTCTTCTTCTTTTATCAGGAACAACATTGGAAGAGGTAAGCTGATGCCTGATAGTCAATTTTCCTCATTAAGCCACTGAGGTCCTTTTTTACTTTGGCATGCTTGGGAATATAGCACAGTGTTTGATGAAGAGAGAGCAAGTCCAAAAGAGGGAGACTTTCATTAGTTTGATGCTTTAATTGCTGTCAGATAACTTGGTAAAGTAACAATTTCAATTGAGTCTTGCTTGGAGATGAAGTACCAGCCATTCTAGAAGTTCTAATTCACAAAACTTCATGCTTCCTAAACCTTGAGCTACCTGTCCTCATGAAAATAGCCACTCAGCGGCCTGACAGTAACTAATATACCCTCTTAACTCTAAAAGTTCATAGAAACTGAGGGAGCTTAAACTTCTCTTTGGGTACAAAGCATCCACCAACCCCTGACACCCACTTCCACACCAATTTCTTCTCCCGCTCCACTGTAACTCCTTGTAGTATGAATTTAGATAGCACAATGCATTATCATGAACCTAGACCCGCTTCACACATCTAAATGGATTCTTTTAAATTTCATCTTCATATTTTGTCTGTTTGTTATTAGATTCATTTAAACTTAATATTCTCAGTTAACATTTTCTTCTATGTAATTGCAAAGATTTATCTCCCTTGGTACGAGTATTGCGTATGCCTATAAATGTTGTTAGGTGCTTCTTCAAAAGTATAACCAGAACCATGGGAAAAGAGCTGTTCTTTATGTTTGAGAACCAGACGTGCAGATTTGGCACTTCTGTGATTCTGCCATTTGTGTTTAAACAGATCAATTTGAATACTTGGAGGCCTATTAGTGCTCCACCATATATTTAAGAGATGATTTAGAGTTAATGCCCAAAAGTAAGGACTATTTTGGGTTTTTCCTCGCCTACACCAATAAAGCTTCGAGTCCAAACTTAAAAATCCATATCTAATACTAAAACTTCAATTGAGCAGATAGCACCCTCCCTCCCTGTGCCTTAAACAATAAACAGACCTCCTCCCAGTCCTCAAAGTAATTAATGAAGGAGGAATATGCTATCCTCCATCAGTAGGAGTACTCAAAATTTGATAGGAAGCATACAAATACATTTTGACCATAACCGTTCAAAATTTACAATATGACCATAAGATGACCTTACTATAAGGGGATAGTTAGAATTGCCAAAAATACCAAAATGTCGAGCTCAAGTTTCATCCATAAGTTATCACTTAGCAGAGGAAAACCCAATATCTTAATGATTAAAAAAAAAAAAAAAAGCAACACCAACTGTAATATTCTTGCATGTACTCTTCCTTAATAAATGGTCGGTAAATCATCAAGTTTGGGACAACAATGGTATAGATCATTATTTCAGTTCAGAGTACACACATCAAGTCTCTAACATCTGGCAAAACGAACTGGCTGTATAGAAAAGCTATAAATGACAAACTCATAAAGAAAAGCTATAAATTACAAACTCATCAAGAAAAGCTGTAAATGACAAAAAATAGGAGTATTCACAGCACCAAATTGAGAAGAAGAAAGAGTTTTCCAGAACTTACCCTGCTCTAGGATCTCTAACAATACGTTGAAGTCGTTTCACAGTTTCGACGTTGTGTGCAAAAACGTCTAATCCAGAGTGAACTAGAGTAGACACAGCACTTAGATCACCACGGAAATCAGAAGTTAAACACTCGACCATGATATCAGGCTTGAGCAACTGAGAAAATCATATAGGCACAAACCCAGTTAGTTGCACTTGATCCAATCATGTACCATATGTTTGAATAACACAATATACACTGGGTTTACTAATTAAAATCAGCTCCGGACCTTCATGGCTTTGACTGTTTCAGCAAAGTGACCACTCCCTCCATCAGGTATATCATCACGATCAACACTAGTTAAGACAATGTAATCCACACTGCAGAAGAAAATCAAGGAACTCTTTTTCATAACTTGTACACGAAATTCACCATAAAAACATAAGCTACTTCGGGGTATTGTGATAGCAATAAAAAAAGCTTCAACTTTGTAAAAGCACAAGCAGGAACGTACGGTACATATCAATTTAATCAGGGCTTATTTCCATCGGACACCCTAAATGAAGTTGTTTCATATGGTACTCCATTCCTATAAGCAATATTCTACAACGATTACACAAATTCAAGCACAATGCAGATGAGTTTTGCTAGTGACTACAAAATACTAATCGTTAACAATCAATCAACTACACATCAATCCCAATAGTCAGGAAAGGCTGGGTCATCCTCTACAACTGTTCCGCTCTATAGGAGCGGATTTCATTCCAATTCTCAAAAGCTCATACTGATCCCTACCTCAATAAGTGAAAAGCTCTAGTCAAATTAGAAATACTCTTGGCAAACACGCTCTATTTTGGGCCCATTTCATTCTAATACTACACCATTATCAATTCAAAAGAAAGAAAAAAGCTCCTAGCAACATGTTATATACAGAGAGAAAAATTACCCCCAACTGGCAATAGCTTTAGCAGTGTTAACAGGTTCCATAGGATCAGGAGGAGCAGGATTTCTACTAGTCTTAACAGCACAAAATCTACACCCACGCGTACAAGTATCTCCAAGAAGCATAATTGTAGCTGTAGCAATACCATCTCCACCACCATTCCAACACTCTCCAATATTAGGACACTGAGCTTCTTCACAAACAGTGTTAAGTTTAAGCCCAGATAGCGTTTCCTTCACCTCTTCATATTTCTCCCCTTGTGGTGCTTTTTGCCTCAACCAACCCGGTTTCTTCACCGACGGATCTCTCCCTGTGTACGGCCCCATTCCGCCAGGATACACCGACCCATTTGAGGGTGGCGATTTGGGTTCCAGTTCCAATGATTCGCATCTAATGGGTCGGCCTAAAATTCTTCCTTTTGATGAAAAAACTTGAGAATTGGGAGAAAAAGGGGTGGATTTGTTAAGGGGTTTATGAAGAGGAAAGTATACAGAAGAAGATGAAGAGCAAGACATTGGAGAAATGGGAAACTTTTCAGGAATTAGAGGAATTCGAATTGACCTGAGAAATGTTGAATGAAGAACATTGAAAGAAGCTTTTGGCTATGGCGGATTAAATTTTGGGATTCGCCATTGTAGACTCCGCCTGAGTTGGTTAGGTTAGCTATATTGCTAAACTTCCTATTCATGAAAGTGGTTACTAAATTTTTTATTTTATTTTACAAAAAAAAATTACTAAGTAATAAAATACTTTTGTCCGAGTCGAGGAGAATTCCTGATTTGAAGATTATGAATTCATATAAGGATATCACATTATTATATGACAAGAAAGGAGTTCATCCCCAAACAAAAATAACAAATTTAATGTAATTTTACAAGTTGAGTTCAAAAAGAATAGAGTGTACACAAATTATCTTATCCTTGTTTTGAGAGGTAAGA
Organism: Solanum pinnatisectum; assembly: GCA_035578085.1. Classification (NCBI taxonomy): domain Eukaryota; kingdom Viridiplantae; phylum Streptophyta; class Magnoliopsida; order Solanales; family Solanaceae; genus Solanum; species Solanum pinnatisectum. The sequence continues at coordinate 861,865 of CM069087.1, forward strand.
GACAAATATTGTTTCGATAAATCCTCGTCTCACAGAAATATGCATAGCTATAAGTATTTTAATACATATATGATTAAAGTAGAAATTATTGAATTCCCATGAACTTGTATGCAACATGACGAATATGCCCCTGTGTTTGAATGATCAAAAGCCGCGGACGGTAAATTAATTGAAAACATTCTAATTGAGTTCAAATTTTGTTTGCTCTAATTTTGAGGAGATATTCAATATTGGTGTAGGAAGGTCAATCGAGCGAAATTCTTTTTCATTTTGTTATTGCGTCTTTGAAGTGAAATTGTATTGCATATTAGTTAGAAAAATTAATACAATATTTGATTTATAGTTTTACACACTTTTACGATTTATATAAAATTTAACATTGAAAGTCAAAACTATTATTATATACTAGCTAATATCGATGGAACTCATATTCGAATTTTATTAATCTTATATAGCGGCAATAATTAAATATCAATCATAATTAGAAGGTTACATTTTATTTTTGCGGATAATATACACACCAAGCATTTCTTTTATATATTTGCGTCTTTTATTATACCTCCTTATATATAACATCGATCGATATTAATTGAGAAACTTAAATTTGAAATACCACAATATAATTAAGAAAAATTAGCTTTATATTTCTTTTTGAAAACAATTAACCATAGAATTTGTACAATAATATAATAGTACTACTAGTAAACATCGATGAGTAATATAGTTCTATAATTTGACTAAGCAATTTTCTCATTGGTAAAGCATTCCCTCAATTTGATCTTTGCCTTGTTTGAACCTGTTTTGTGAATAATATCACAACATTCACATCGATCTATCTGAAAAAAATAGGCAAAAAAAAAAACATATTAATATTTATTTTTAATTTAACAATTATAATAAAAAAGAAACATACAAATTATGGTGAATTATAAATAGTTAAATGTAATTAATATGTCAGTATTAGTCACATACTGCAGAATTCGATTAGTTTAAATTTACGTCAAGAAGCACCCCTAGAAATTAAAAATTCCCTTTTTTTCTATAAAATATGACACTATTTTCACTCCAATCACAAAATATACTAAAGTACATATATGTGTATATATATAAAAGGCAAAAGTAAAAATAAAAGAAAAAAAACTAATTACCTCTATACGTTTTGTTTTAGGAGAGTAGACTTGAATCTTGTTGACATAATTTGCCGGATGGTTGCCGTCGATAGGACAATCCGGCAACCACCGCATCATCGATCGGAAATACGTTGTCTGAATTTCATTTTTATTCCATATTTCTCTAACAGATTTCAAGAAAAATATATGAGGAGTTTCACAAGAATCTTTCCCAGACGACCTCATATTAAATATGTAATGTGGAGGTTTAGGAGTTTTAATCCAAGTTCTAAATGTTTGAATAGGTATAATTAAATGACTCCTTGGCAAATTTTCTCATAAATATGAATTGAATATCCCCATGATACTGAATGTCCAATTGCTAGGCCAGTGGTCTAGATTGAACAAACTTTGCTGGTTTCATAAAGTGTTCTATTGATTGTGTACGATCCATTGAAGGAAAAATGGGAGTTATAGCATCAAAATGGTGAAGTGACATTAATGGTGCTTTTGGATACGATGATAATAACCCTAAAATGTCACCGCGCATATCAATTTACAAGCGAAAAATAGTGTATTATAAGTCAAACTAACATAAAATTGTGGTATCTACTATCAACGTCTATAACTTAAATCTTTATTTAATTAGTGTAAACATAGAAATGCATAATGATAGAGATATATATTGGTACTCAACTCAATACGAATACAATAATATTTTTAAAAAGCTCAAACAACGTACCTAATAAAGACCTCGAGGAGAAAAGCTAACTCCAAGATCCACAATACAAGCCATAGTAATATGTTGAGCAGATTTTAAAAATGGATATCTCCTTAAACAACTCTCAATATCTTTAGCCAATGCTTTTGCCAATGGAAAACTCATAATAAATCCAGCACCACCATAACCTTGATTAAAAGAGTTTCAAAAATTTGATAAAATACGCTCACTTGCAACTCCAAAATAGTAATACTTGTTATGATCATATTTTGCAAGAACATCAACTAGATTTTCCAAGAAAAATATTGAATCGTCGTCCCCCATAATCAACCATCTAACACCTTCATGTTCTTGTTCAAAAATTTCCATGATACCATGTACCATTCTAGCTTGAATTGGTGCAACATGTTGAGTTTCTTGCACTAATTTGGTTATATTTGTTGAAACTTTATAAGGGGGTGAATTTTTGGACCATGGTAATAAACTTGCACTAGGGGATACATCAAGTAACAAATACCCTCTTGTCACTTTTGGCCTTCATCATGATTCAATGTAATTTTTCCTATGGTGCCATGTTTTTTCACAGCCAATTAGGCCAAAAACTAAATGGCTAAGATTTGTTTCATTTTTGTTGTCTTTGTTGAATTGTGAATGAAGACTTCAATTCAAATGAAGAAAAATGCAAATTTTTGTGATAATATATAGTTTTTTTTAATATAAAGATGAAAGCTTAGGATATGTATGATTTTTTTAAGGATATGTCTGTTGACTAGGGTGAGACTTTAGAAGGGAAAACATTTAATATTTGAAATATAATGGCATATGTTTAGAAAGGTAGCTATAAAAAGAAAAATAATAAGGACAAACAATTTCATTCCTTTTAGAGGTAAATAGAATAATTTAAACATATGATGCATTAAGAATGGAAGAAATTAAGAGATAATTTATTATTTTGTTCCTGATTTATTTTAATTATAGACATTTTTTATTTAAACCATTTTATTTATTATATTCAAAAAAGGTGATATAGTAAAGTGGTCATTTTCTTTATTACTTTTTAAAAGGTGTCTAAGTTAATACTGAACAAGTAAAAATGAACGGACTGAATTTTATGTTGGAATTTTTCTTTTTTAAGTTTTAATTTATGTTTTTTTTCCAATTTTGGAAAGAGATATTCATATGTCTAGGAAGGTCAATGGAGTAAAATTCCTTTTTGGTTTTTAATTTTAATTTTTTTAATTATGTGTTTGATAGTTATATTGAGACGTCAACTAATTAAATTTATGTTGAGTTATTAATTATCTTTTGTAACTTCATCTAGGTCATCTATAATAATAACATGCATTGTGATTAGAACGAAAAGATAAAAATACAAAAGTAAATTTGCTAATGAAATTTTCACTCATAAAAAACCTGAAATTCGTTCTTAATTATGTACTAACGAATTAAGGTAATTATATATGTTGATAAATGCAGAAACTACATGATTGATGAAAGTCGATTCAAAAATAATTTTGGCCCAATATATATTTTGATGTGTCTTTTATGCACCACTTTTGATATGTTACACATGTGTTTAAGATCTATTGTCTCACGTCATATGCAATGTCAATCTGAACTAATCGAGCGATTGAATTTCAAATACCAAAATACTTTGCATATACCCTTTGGTAGTAAACATCTCTGAGTAATATATATAATTTATAATTTGACTAAGCAATTTTCTCATTAGTAAAGCATTCCCTCAATTTAATCTTTGCCTTGTTTGAACCACTTGTGTGAATAATATCACAGCATTCACATCGATCCATCTGAAAGGAAAGACAAAAAAATCAAATTATTATTGAATTTTAATAATTATATATAGTCAAAAAAAAATATGCAAATTATGGTGAATGGTACATAATTAAATGTAGAACATATAAGGAAATTGTATTAATTGTATTATAATTAAGTTTAAATCCAAACCTTTAGATGCGGATTTTTGGAAATTCAATAACTTATGTGCAAACTTTACTCATGTATGAAATAGTAATTTTCTATCTTTAGTTTATAGTGGTAAAATTCAATGTCTATATGTGAAAATTGTACTACGATATTGATATATATTAAATTATATGTATATGTGTATAGATATATAAAAGAAAAAGAACTAATCACCTCAGTACGTTTTGCTCTAGGAGAGTAAACTTGAATCTTGTTGACATAATTTGTTGGACGATCGCCGTCGATCGAACAATTACTTGGTAGCCCTTGCGCCTCCGATCGAAAATACGTTGTCCAAATTTCATTTTTGTTTTTCATCTTCCCAATAGTTTTGAAGAAAAATACATGAGGAGTTTCACAAGAATCATTTGTACACGGCCTTGTATTAAACATATAATATGGAGGACTCTTAGGTTTCTTAATCCAAGTTTTAAATGTTTGAATAGGTTTAATTAAATGACTCCTTGGCATAATTTTTTCATAAATATGAACTGAATATCCCCATGATACTGAAAATGTCCAATTACTAAGCCTATGGTGACATATAATTTGTTGTAACAAACGAGATTGATCGAATTTTGCTGCTTTCATAATTGCTGCTTTCATAAAGTGTCTTAGTGATTTTGCACGATCCATTAAAGGGAAAATTGGTGCTATAGAATCAATATGGTGAAGTGACAATAATGGTGTTTTTGAATGCGACGATAATAATCCTGAAATATCACCACGCATATCGAGCTGCAAGAGAAAATTTGAGTATTATAAGTCAAACGAACAATTATAAAAAGAAATGCATGTTAACAATATATGTTTCTTTCTATCAATAAAAGTATTTCTTAGTAGAAATTATATGTTACAAACAATATACATGTTATTTGTAAATGCTATTCCATAATAGAAAGCACTTGTCCAAAAAAGGAAAATAATAATGAATACTAGAGTAAAATATCTACATAATCATGTTACTTATTAAATAATTACAAATAAGTTTTTTTTTCTTATAAGAATTATGAACAAATTAGTAACCTCAAAAATAACATGCTATATCGTCAATGTGTATAAGCATAGAAAATTCATTTTATTTGGTGAAGACCTGAAATTTTATCTCAGTATGTGTCGAATCTTTCAAAATTAGTACAATTTTTAGAAAATTCAACTCACACCTATCAGCATTTTTGAAGAATTCAAGCAAAACAAAAGGAATAACACATCTTCACCAAACAAATGAAAACGGGGGAGATATATTGATTGACTTTCGATACGAATACAACAACATTTTTGGAAAGATCGAGCAACTTACATGACGAAGACCTTTAAGAGGGGTAAAACCAACTCCTAGATCTACAATAGAAACCATAGTAATAAGATCAGCAGAATTTAAAAATGGATATCTCCTCAAACAACTCTCAATATCTTGAGCCAATGCTTTTCCCAATGGAAACTCATAATAAATCCAGCACCACCAAAACCTTGATCAAAAGAGAACCAAAAATTTGACAAAATATACTCACTTTGATCCCCAAAATAGTAGTACTTATTATGATCATATTTTGCAAGAACATCAACAATATCTTCCACGAAAAACATCGAATATTCATCGTCCCCCATAACCACCCATCTAACACCTTCATGTTCTTGTTCCAAATCTTCCATGATACCATGTACCATTCTAGCTTGAATTGGTGCAACATGTTGTGTTTCTTGTACTAATTTGCTTATATTTTTTGAAACTTTATAAGGGGGTGAATTTTTTGACCATGGTAACAAAGTTGCATTAGGGGCCACATCAAGAAACAAGTACCCTTTTGTCACATTTGGCCTCCACCATGATTCAATATAATTTTTCCTATAATGCCATGCTTTTTGAGAACCAAGTAGGCCAAAAGTAAATGACTAAGATTTGTGGGGTTTGATGAAATTGGTGGATTTATATTATTAGAAGATTCTAATAACTCATAAGGTGATGAACAATTTGGATCTTTGAAAAGAAAAATTGAGGCTAAGTGAAGAAATAAACCTAAAAAAGGGCCAATTTTGCAAAGGGAAGCCACAAGATACTTGCAAATAAAGATACAAATGAAAATTGTGACATTTTTTAAGAACTCAACTCAAATGAATCAAAATGATAACTTTTTATGTGATAGTTTTATTTAGAATATAAATAGTGAGGTATATATAAATTATTATTTTATTTATAGTAAGTTACTTCTCAAGTTGACTAGAGTGACCCTTTAGAAGGAAAGATATTTGATATTTTGAAATCTAGGTACAAAAGCCATTCTAGGAAAAATAATAAGGGATAACAATCAATATTCATTAGGTAGGTAAAATAATTTTAAACATATAATACATTAATTAAAAAAGATTTTTTGATAATTACAAGACATACAAGTTGTAGATTGTTTATATAGTAGGTAATGAGTAGGAAGGAATATTCACTGTGGTTAGACTTGCAAAAATAATCAATATAATTAGTTATAAAATTTATCGTTAATTAGCTCGTAGATAAAAAGAGTTTTTAATAATATAATTTATCGCTAATCTATTTTGAGGTCGATCAATTAGTATCCGTGCCCAAATTTCATTTGTACTAAAAATTACTTCATTTTCAATGCTTGAACCTAAATCTCTTTAAAAGGGAGAGATGATGCAAATTTTCTTAGTTGTTATGGTAATTAAAAATATAAAAACTATTAAGAATCCTTATTCAAATTATCAATTCCTAATGCCTTTCTTATTATTATTTTTCTTTGTTTCTTCTTGGCATATTTTAATTTGTGTGGGACCAAAAAAATCATTATTCAATGGTAGGAAAAGAGGAAAAAAAAATTAGCTTTGGTTATATTAATGAAATCAGATATTTGTTTTTCTTTTAATTGGTCAACTTTAAGTGATTTTCCTTTTTAAACTTAAGCTTTAAATATTATATGACTATCCTTAGAATTAGATTATCTATAATTAATTTTCTTTAAAAATATTTAATGTAATATTGGACCAACATAAAGAAAAATAGTAGACTAAGAAGGGAAAAACAATAAATAACTAGCCATCTTTTTTATCCACAATTAAATATTTTTGACTTTTTAAAACCCATATCTTGACTAAATATATATATGATATAAGTCCATTGACTAGAGAGAATTTTACATTGAATAATTAAGTACTAGAGGTAACTTGAAATTTTAGATACAATTTTCATTTACTAATTTATTTTTGATATTTTATGTTAAATTAACACAAGTTTTCTAAATTTTTCTAATCAATCATCCAGAATTATACATACATCTACCTATTGAGAAACGAATCTAAGTTCATAAAAAATGACGAGGCATGTTTGTTTTTGCTTGGTTCTGGTAAGTTTTCTAATACAAATTTTATTATTTAGATACAAAATTTGTTTGTCGCTAATTTTTCTGACTAGTATTTTGCTTGAATATTTATTTATCAAATGCAGTCATTGACAATGCTATTGGTACCTGCTGTATTGATACCACTTTGGGTCAAGAAAGTCAAAAGTATTGAAAGTGAGATTAAGGTACTGTCTCACATCTGGTTTTTTTTTTTTTTTTTTTTTATGCTGTCAATTCATAGAATTTAAATTCAATTTATTTCACATACATATAGATGCATATTTTTACATGTTGTTTCAGAGATAATTGATGTATCAATACATAATTGTGCTTGTCTGAGTCCCACACACCTCAAATTTACTTTAATTGACATAGACATTGAAAAATTTAATACTTGATTCCAATTAATTTGTGATTTGAGACATAATTATTAGTAATGGTAAAAATAATTTGCTATCTTATTAACACTCATACATTGGAACTTATTTGACCTATAATGACAATAAAATTTGGAAATATTGGTTTTTATATTTTGTAGAATTACACTAAGGTATAATAAAGAGAAGAGTATATACTTGTAAGGATTTTTTACATTATCACTAGATTTTAACCTATTGTATTAGATATGCTCGATGCAAGTACTGAGACTGAACTAATGTCTTGCTTTGAAAACTATTATCTAGATAGCAACGCCATTCTATTTTAATCAAAAATACTATCCCGTCAAAAATACCTAATCATCCTTGCTTATGAGTGAATATTTTAGCCTCTTCCCTATGGTTACAAACATACGATTCATTAGGTATAATAAAGAGAAGAGTATATACTTGTAAGGAATTTTTATATTATCACTAGATTTTAACCTATTGTATTAGATATGCTCAATGCACGTACTTGAAAATGAACAGATAATGTCCTGCTTTGAAAACTATTGTCTAGATAGCAACACTATTTCATTTTAACCAAAAATATTACCCCATCAAAGATACCTAATCATCCTTACTTATGAGTGAATATTTTAGTCTTTTCCCATATTGTTACAAACATACTGTTCATTAGAGTATAATAAAGAGAAGAGTATATACTTGTAAGGAATTTTTACATTATCACTAGATTTTAACCTATTGTATTAGATATGATCGATGCACATATAGTTGAAAATGAACTAATGTCCTGCTTTGAAAACTACTGTCTAGATAGCAACACCATTCCATTTTAACCAAAAATACTACCCCCTTAAAGATACCTAATCATCCTTACTTATGAGTGAATATTTTAACCTTTTTCCCTATTGTTACAAACATACAATTCATTAGGGTATAATAAAGAGAAGAGTATATACTTGTAAGGAATTTTTACATTATCACTAGATTTTAACTTATTGTATTAGATATGCTCGATGCACATACTTGAAAATGAACTTGTGTCCTGCTTTGAAAACTATTGTCTAGATAGCAACACTATTTCATTTTAACCAAAAGTACTACCCGTCAAAAATACCTAATATATCATCCTTACTTATGAGTGAATGTTTTAGCCTTTTCCCCTATTGTTACAAACATACGATTCATGGGGAGATAAACAAAATAGAGCAAACCTAGTACTTGTGTTTCATGATTACCCTTTGAAGAAAAGATAAAATTGACATTATATATATAACATATTTAAATAGATCTATAGTAGTTGACATACTAGCTATCTCACATCATAGAAAAAAAAACTACATCAAAACTCACTAGTCAGTCTATCAGGAAGGTCTATTAAAAGGGACAAACTAGTTAGTCAATTAGGTAGGAGTCTTTCAAGTCTTAAAAATTGGGTAGAAGTGACAAATAGTACTCCTATTAATTAGGTTAAAAAATATTTTCTCAATAGTCCCAAACTTTTAACTTTTACACTTTAGTCCAACAACTGTCGTAGTTGTGGGGACAACTTCTTTAGTCGTCCGACAACTTCAGTAGTTTTCCAAACAACTACGAAAGATGTTAGTAGTTTAGTCCTTCTATTAATATTAAAAATAAAAAAGTAGAGAAAAAGTAAAGGAAGCCCACTTGTCCCTTTTTTTCAATTGAAAACCTATAAGACACTTTTAGCTCATTTTTCTAAGTAGTGGTGTTTCATGATTACCCTTTCAAGAAACGATAAAATTGACATTATATATCTAACATATTTAAATAGATCTATAGCTAGTTAACATACTAGCTATCTCACATCATAGAAAGAAAGAAAAACTACTTCAAAACTCACTAGTCAGTCTATCACTTTAAGGCAACAAATCTCTAGCTAGAATAATAAGTTGCATAAAAACTATGCTCTAAACTACACATATATGAATATATGATATCTCCATGTGTTGTTCCCATGTTGTGGCTTGGATAATAGGTCTCCGCAACCATAATAGGATTCTACTCCACAACTACCTCGAAAAGGAACATTCCATGAATAGATGATTTCGGGGGAATACTAAGTGTACTCGTTGTTCAAGAATCTTTTAGGTGACCTGATAACGTACAATCAATGTGATTTCATTTTCAGGTATATGTATCAAACCAAGAAGAAAAAGCTCTGCTAAGCGAGTTGCACAAAGCCACTGAATTTGGCTTCATATTAGCTATAGCACTGATGGTTTTTTTGGCAATCTCCGTAGTAACTTATGTTAGGCTAGCCATAAGACGTGAAAAAAGAGAGATGTCTTTGTCTACTGAACTTGTCAATGAAGCAGCTCGACAACTGAATGAACGAACAATCCATGAGTTACCAGAGCTGGATGTTTACCATCAAGAACAGAACGAAGAAACAATCCATGAGCTGGTGGATGTTTACCACCCGAGACAGAAGGATGTTTCAGTTGATGTTATCGAATTACATTCTACTGAGAACTTACCTTTAAAAGGAAAGAAAATCCTCCTGATTGAGGACGATTCAACGTCAGTTACAATTTCCCAAAGAGTGATTTCTTCACTTGGTGCAGTTACTTACATATGTAGAAATACAAGAGAATCTGTTAATTATGTTAGCAAAATCCTCAGTGAACAACGCGATGTAGGGCCATCCACTACTTCACCACCATTTGATTTTATTCTGATAGATTGTGAGGTAACATCACTACACTTTTGACCTCGTTAAACATGTTAGTATTACATTGTCAGTATATATAACTTACAATAATATCGTTTTTTTTTTTTTTTTTTGTTGTGTGACAGAAGCTAAGAACAGGTGTATTCGCAGCAACAGTATGTATTAGGAAGGATTTGTCACATTATGGATTCAGAATCCCTATTATGGCGTTGACAGTTCATTCAAATATGGAAGTTATAGCTAAGATACAAGATGCAGAAATGGACTATTACTTACCAAAACCTCTGAAGCCTGATCTGCTATTGGAAGCCATTGACTATATGGAGTATAGGAAGCTTTTTAGGAGATTATAAAAAGTTTCTATTTCATCGAGTAGTTATGTGAGACATAGAAAGTAAAATTTCTCAGAAAACTCTTGTTGAGGTTCGCGAGAAATGGTCCTTGAGTGTCTGTTCTCATAGATTCTCTGTTCTTTCTGAAGTTATGTGTGTTGAGACATTTTTGTGATGTGTTCTATACCTTTGATATGTTTTGATGTTACTTGATGCTTTTGTGGAGCAACGGTAAAGTTGACTTCTTGTGATATACAGGTTGTGGGCTTCCTACATTACATCCCTTTGGGGTTTGGGCCTTCGACAGACACAGGATGCTTTGTGCACCGTGCAGCCCTTCTTCTTCTATTTTTTGGCTTAATGCATCATCAACATGTGATAAAAGCTCTCTCAAGATTAATTATTTTTATTGTTTTCAAAGCTGCCAGTAGGAATTCATTTATAAGAAGGAGAATGACAAATAAATGGAATTTTATGGCTCATGTTTCATATGTATAATCTTGACGGAGATAGCTTACACACACTTCGACTTTTCTACTAGGTACTTGCTACTTTTTACATGCCAACATATTGTGTAGGGGTGCAGCAACAGTAGCTAAAAGGTGATTAGTTAAACACCTTTTGCCAAAACATTATATATATTGTGTATGTATGATATTACGTACGTTTTATGCCATAGACATAAAATCTTAAACATCCTTATTGAAATTCATGTCTTCAGCCTACTGATGTAACAAAAATAATATTTTTAGAGAAACACTCAAATAGAAAGGAGTGGAGAAATAGAAGCATATTTTTATATTATTACTATTTTTTTATATTATATCGAATGAATAAATTACAATACACACTAGTCTTTTCATGTGCTTTCAATTGAACTTGTCGGCCAAACGTTCGAATATATGAATTTCAAATATAGTACATAATGACAGTTAATTGCATTATTACGCTATTCATTATTTAGTTAATAATTTTGTTACGTTTTTGTACAATTAGCCAATAAATTTGGTGTATATGCTAGTTAAATCATTAAATACGACTCTCAATTTTCTACACATTGGGTAATAAAGAAAGCTTTAATGTGTATCATTTAAATATTGAATAAGGTGAAATTTACCCCATATATATATATATATATATATACACACACACTGTGTGTGAGAGAGATTTGACGAAGAATATGATAAGTTTAAACTGTTGGAAGCTAAAAGTGAAGAAAATAAACACACGACATAAAATATTGAACTTATAACTAAAAGTTGATAGAATTTGTAAAGGTTCATATGTAGATAAAAGGTCTTTCCAACTAAGTTAAGTTATGATTACTCATGTTAATAGAAAATTGTTTTTTTTTTTTTTTTTTTTTTGATAAAAGAACAAAAATGATATTCAACTTTTGACCTCAGGCTCTTCCCGCTTTTAGTAATATATGATTGGCAACTACATCAGAAGTGAGTTCCGGAACAAAAATATAAAGGGGGTATGACTTCATAAATGGTTGATACTGTTCTTGAGAAAATACGCCAATGGATCACTTTGCCCCTTTTTGCGTCCCTTGAGGTGCAAGTATCCTGTGGAATTAGTCGAGGTCACAGTTCATCATGGTCTTGTGGTTGCTCCCTATTCATCATCTCTAGTTTATTTTGTAGTTCCTATCACATATATTTCATCATAAGTAGACAATCTCATAGGAGTAAAGTATTTATTACAAGGATTGGGGGACAATATAGAGGTTCAGAAGAGCACCTTCAGTTTTTCTTCCAGACAGAGTGCTGGTGTAGACAAAAATGCTAAATATCTGCCATAACAAACTACCAAGTCAGATTAAAGTGTACAAGAATCCACTAAACACATAAAGCATGCAAAATTCTGTGTGTAAGGTAAATGCTTACTCGCAGCGGCTCGGTTCATCTATATCAGTTACCTCATTTTTCAAACCACACCTTAATTTTACCTGTACAAATTAAAAACAATTTAGAGAGCAAAAGAGGAATATAAGAAGAATGCTGCAGATACAAAGACAATCACATTAGTCATTATCCTCACCTTTAAACTTCTATTTGGCCCATTCCAGCAATGGTCGCCGTTTGTAAATTGCATAGTTCTGTAGGAATCCTCAAATTTATCCCAGTTCCTTTGATGACACATGGGAGAAAGGAAAAAAAAAGTATAATGAGTTCTGAACTTACAACATTCAGGCAGAAAAATTTTACATGTCAAACCTAGAACTATGTGAACCGTTCTAGTCCGTAGCCCCCCACCCTTATTCACTTAAACACCAGGCTATTGTCCGTAGTAAGATTTGAACCCGTTCACATGCACCTAACCTACACATCAACAAGCACGTGTTGCACTCTTACCACTAGACCAAAACCCCCTACCCTCATCCAAAGTTTGAACTTGTGACGTGCAACTAATCTAACACATCATGCATTGTGCTCTTACCACAAGACCAATGTCATAGAAATTGTGTTTCACTAGACCAGCTTTATGTATAAGCTGTCTCTTACATTACCTAATCAAATTGCAGAAACTCTATGATAGGTCTGCCATGAATATCTTTAACTTAAGAGAGGAAAACAAAGTGCAGAAACTCTGAATAGTAGAAGTATATTTGCAGTACAAGTCATGCATGCCAACTACTTCAGATAAAATCAACTACAATTTACTGTGCAGAAGGACTCAGATAATGCAGATGCTTAAGATGTTAAAGAACCTACCCCAAACGAGTTGTGCTGTAGCCCTCAACTTGGGTAGCTTCTTTGAAAGGGCAGATCTTGTATGTGTACCTGAAGTAAAATCATTTGTTAGTGTCTGCTAAAGAATTATAACTTAGTACATATATTCCTAAAAAGTAAAACGTTAACCAAAACTTAGGTTAACAAAACAATGGAAGATTTATCACTTGTTCTCCTTGCTCTCGAAACATTGACCATGGAATGAATAGAATTCCTTCTCCGGTCCTGCAACAGAACTAGTGGTTCAGCAATAAACATTGCAAAATCACTCACCTTCTTAGAGAAGGTAAGTCATAGAAGAATGCTAATAAACACAAACACGTGAATTTCTATACCAAAATCATGTTTCAACTTTTGCTTCAAGCTAGATAGCCTTGATTCGATTTTTGTCAACTTAGCACTTGCGTCATCGTACTCTTTGCGTATGCGGTCAGCATCTATGGGAGCAAAAACAAAACAGCATCCATCATTTTCCTTCTCAATAGAAATAAAGAGCAGAAAATTGGATGAAACCTCAGTTACTACCAGAAATGTTCACTGGAGTTTGGAACAAATTGACAGACCGAAAAATTCTCTTTACAGTTTGTTGTATCTTCTCCGTCCAGGAAGGACTAGTTGTGGTGGTAGTATCTGGATAATTAAAATACATATTAAAATACTACTAGCTGTATGCATCAAATGCAATAGAATTACTTTCCTGCATACCTGCAAAATCAGAATCATCATCAGACTCGGACTTATATGAAGAACTTGAATCATGGTCCTCTCCAACAGAATCTTCAACGTGGTCCTCATTGTCATCATCGTCATACTTGTGTTCATCATCGTCATACTTGTGTTCATCATCATCATCATACTTTCGGTCATCAACATCAGAATCATATCCATGATACTCCTCTTCATGGGTATCAGATGGCACCTCATCATGGTTATCATGGTTGCTATCTGTACCAGCCCCAACTGGCTCAGTTTCCTGTTCACTCTTTTTTCCTAACCAACGAGAACCAATAACACGTCCTAACTCCTCCTTTGACAGTGACTCAACATTTTCAGCAGCATCTTTCTCCTAAAAACATAAAAATGAGTCGCAAGAGTAAGGTTGTTAACATCATTGAACAAAATCTGCAACCATTATCCGCATGCCACCTTAGTAGTAGACAAGGCAGCAATACATGCGCAGTGAAATTAGGTCCTTCCTAACACTAGATTTGGTACAAGCAATTACTCCAAAGCTAGGAAAATCAAATTATACAATCCTACTCCTGCGCCCCTCAATCCCAAATCTACTACTTAGTCAGGCCCTAAACTACTTCCAGTGCTATGTGTCCAGTAGTGACGAGTTCCGTAAGTTTTTAGCCCTTTGCACACATGAAGTACCAACATATAACCACAATCAAGCATGATAGGAAAAAGGATCTCATATTCTCGTATAACCACTATACCCCCTACACCCACACCCACCTCACCCACACCCGGGCAGGTTTCCACTTTTTGTGCCCTGTTTCAAAGTAATGTGCCTTAGGATAGTACTAAAACCTGTCTCTGTGTAGTAGATATATAGTGGCTTGATCATCTGTCAACTGTGTATTAGAGTGCATTTTCAGTTATTTCAATGATGAAATGTGGTTATTACATTCATTTCTCTAATAATTGAACTTCAACTTTCCAGTTCCGAGTTATGCTCAAAGAAGGTCAAGTTACACATTTCAATTCTTTATGAGCATAAGATCTTCAATGCAAGTGGAAAGATATTTAGCTCAGTCAGAGTATCATGAGGAGGTTAAAAACAGTATCCTTAGGAACCTTGCCTGAAGTAAAATTACTAGTGTACTTCTATAGGTTTTGTACGTTTAAAAAGAAAGATCTTGAGACCCAAGTTCCATCCAAGGGAAAGTTCTAGCCTCCCAACAAAAAGTAGAAACCTGCTGGGGGGTTGAAGTGGTTATACAAGTTCTTTTTCCTGCTCATGCTTTCACAAACTGCTAAAAGTTTGTTTATGGTAGTACATCTTGCTATAGTAATGGTAAAAGTACTGTTTTGCAACTAAGTGCACTGTCCTCCCTGAGATAAGAATTTGAAAGATCTGACATGATAGATCTATTATTCCAACTTGACCGACACCAGCCATACTTCAGAATGCAGCCGCTTTGTGTATCTCTGGGAAATGGTATCTATCTATTCCATGTGATGGTACAAATGAAACAAGCATAAAAAGAAAAGAGAACAGACCTCATTTCCATTTCCTCATTTTTTATGCATGTAATTCCTAACTCAGAGAATCAAAAGATTTTTTGCATGTAAGCAAGTTGTTTAGGAATCCACACTAAAAGAATGGCCTCCATGCTAGACAAATTTGGAAAGGCAGAATTCCTTATAAAGTCTCATGTTTCATATGGCTGCTAGCTAAGGAAGCAGCTTTGACACAGGATAATGTTATGAAAAGGGGGATAACCTTATGTTCTAGGTGTTTTCTTTGTGGAGAAACATCAGAAACTGTTAATCATCTTTTTCTACACTGCAAATTTACTCAACAGCTATGGAGGGTATTCTTGAGTCTCAAAGGCTTATCCTGGGCTATGCCTAGGAGAATTACTGAAGCCCTAAAAAGTTGGGAGGAGGCAGGAGTGCTAGCTAAAGACAGAACGAGATGGAGAATTATCCCTGCTTCAATCTGGTGGGCAATCTGGAAAGAGAGAAATTCTAGGTGTTTTGAGAGCATAGAGAACAGTATGCAGAAAGTTAAACTCAACTGCATTTTGTTGTTATGTTTTTGGTGCAATCAATTATACTCAAATGAAACTGTCTCTATAATTGATGCTTTAGATTCAATTTAGATTTAGAATAGTGGAGTTTTGGAGTTCATCTGTATATAAGGCTTAGTACTGCCCATGTACTATTGTGTTATAATACAAAGTTACCAAGTTTCAAAAAAAAAAGAATGGCCTCCATGCTGTGGCACCACGATTTCATTCAAACACCACCTTTTCCTAGTGCTTCACCACATATTGGATATTAGCATATTAAATTACACTACTTTAATTATAGCTCATTACTTTATTGACAAAAAGAATACACTGTTTCTGGAGAAACTTATCAGGAGCAAGGATTTCATATTAGATTAAAAGAAATTAGGACAAACCAATTGAAATAATTACGTAGCTCACAACATAGCCAAAAAGAGTGAAGATAGATATAGAGCAAGAGTGGTAGCTTTAAATCAATAGTTGTACCTCATTTCTGCTACTAACATCAGCTTTATTGTTGTTGGTGGACGACTCCTCTTTTATTTCAGGATGCTATACAAAATGAGATTCTGGTTAATCATGATAAACCAAATACCCTTTACAGTATCATATGGGAAGGAACTTGAGCTTCTCAAAGACAATAAACCTGAGAAGAATCCTCGGGCACCTGCTCTACCTCATCAACTGGAAACTCATCCTTCGCGGAATGGTCACCATGCTGTTCTTCATCCGCAGCTTTGTCATGGCCTTCTACCACATCCTGATATAAATATATTACATAACTACTAGATTAAGCAGCAAAAATGCATAAAGGAGACTTATTATTTTTGACCCAAATAAAAAACATACAAGAGACTTTACAGCACTAACTTGTAGATAATATATAATGTTGGAATACGAACATTTAAAGTCAGTTTATTTTCTAATAGACCATATTTTCTATTATGCTCAAGGGCATTATTATCTCCAGAAGGGTGCACAATTATATTCTCTTGGGAAGTGAAAATTTGTATTTCTAAACAAAAGCAGTACTCCTCCTGCAGCTAAATTCGCACATCTCACAATGTATTACAGAATTTTATCAACAAAAACAACATACCTAGTGTAATCCAATAAGTGGGGGTCTAGGGAAAATTTTATCAATTTTCCTAATCCTTTTTTAAGCCTGGGGAAAATTTGTAACCCTCCTACTAATAAGCATTTCTGTGGAAGAATCAAGTAAGACCGTAAGGGTACCAAGTTTTATACCATGAAAAATCATTACTTTCTAGAATCGTAAAGAGCTTTTGATATATTGGACATCTACAAAGTCCAAAAACAATGGTCAATTTAGCGTGCGACATAGATGTGGAGAATCAAATGCCCAAAAACATGTGAAGGGAAAAAATGAGTCAGCAGACCAGAACTCTTTCCCCAAGTTCCACTATCTACTTCTATAAGATATTCTGATATCCTTGCCTACTATAGTGTGTGCTTAACATCATCTATGAGGTAACAGCCATAAAGATAAAAATAATTAACCTTTACGGGAGGAGAGTCTTCCAGGAGGCCAATCTTATCGTGGATGTCACTCTTCACAGCTTCTTCATGAACTTCAGTTTTCTCCTCAACTTTGCTTGCCTCAAGCTTAGCATCATCAGCTTCTTTTCGATCCTTCTCTTCCTTTTCTCTCTTTAACCGTTCTTCCTCCTCAACCTTCTCTATTTGTTCTTTTTTGTCTAGACCAAGAAAAGTGAAAACTTATAAGAAATTATTAGAAGCAAATTGTTGGAACCTTGCTAGAAGAGAAACAGATATTAGTGCGTGAAAATCTCATATATTACACAAACGTTGGACTTTTCACACGCCACTTGTAGAAAATGAACAACAAGAAAAGTGACAAGGATAACAATAACTAGTCTAGAAGGTTGCTCTACTTGGCATAGGTGAAAATACCTTATTGAACATAATAATAGCCTTCTAGTTTCTACAAGGACTCAGATCAGGTAACTTTTAGGTATCTACTCAGAATATTCCCAATAAATTAACAAGTAATGTATAACAAACAGTTTAAATCTTTTCTAAATTGTTCTCTATGGTCAAAATCAATCACAATACAATCTGAGTTTTATGAAGTGGAGTAGCCTTGTGGAGAGGTACTATATATACCAGAGCAAGTTCTTGGAAACAAATGGAGACGACCTATTGGGTTATGCATTTCCGCCACATTTAGTATCTCTTCCCATCAAACGGAACCAGTTGTTAATTATACAGGGAGCAGAGAGCGTGAATTGTATAGGACCTCATATTCAGGAGCATTGCAAGATTGCGGGATGGTATAATATCTTCCAGACTTGCTTGAGCTCTTATTCAGGGAAAAGATCTCAATGACAGGCAGAGACTATTGAAAGAGGCTGGAAAGAGAAATGGTGTCTTCACAGTAAGATCGTCCTACTAGAGAGTTTGAGAAAGGGAGACAATGACGTTCCTTATACTTTCTGTGGATTCATGAAGCACCAGAGAAGGAATGTTTATTTGCTAGGCTGGCAGTACAACAACAACAAACCCATTATAGTCCCACAAGTGTTAGGCTGGCAGTAGAGAGGCAATACTTTTAGCATGGATTCCTAAAAAACTTGTTGAACACAAACAAAAAAATGATTCTACAAGTTAGGAGTGCCAAGCATAAAAAAGAGGAAATGTAGGAAATGAGGTTCATTCTCTTTCCTTCTTATGCTTGTTTCATTTGTACCATGACATAGAAAATATTGACATCAGAACTCAGAAGGAACCATGTTGCAAGAGGTATGCAAAGCGACCCCATTCTGGAGTACTTGTTTTGTTGATAAATTAGGGATGATAATCCTCTCATGTACAATCTTACTTGAGGAGAAAAGAACTTACCCTGAAGCTGCTCAACCCTCCCTTTAAGTATCTTCTGCTCATTTTTCAGCTTAGAGACTTCAGTTTCCTCTTTTGCTATTGCAAGTTTAGCTTCTTCAATCTCCTTCTTCCTTATAGTTATACCTTCCTGAAATGTTGCAACTTTTTTCTTCAATTTATCTCTAGCTACTCTGCCGACCTCCCAACATGTATTTGGGCACTTAACTTTACCATCATGCTCATCACTCCCATCGCAACAATCTGCTCATTTGTGCCATTAAGATAGTTACTAGTTTAGAAAAGTAAGCCAACAATATTAAGAAACATAAAATATACATCAATATGATTTTATCGACAGGAGAAGACTGTCAAGGATAGTCCAAAGGCAATGAAAATCATTCTACAATGGCTATTTATCTGAGAAGTAATATCCTTTTTTTAAAAAACTTCATCTAAGAAGTACTATCCTATACTAACAATGAATTCTTCAAGAACTGAAACTTTATGAAACTTAGCTTGTCCTGGATTTGAATGATACGTGTTTTGCAAAAGATTTTTGTTCTTTTCTTTTCTTTTTTGATAACCAGCTTTTTAAAAAAAAAAAAAGCACTTTCGTATTAATGTCATTCAATATCTTTTTAGTTACTGTTAGAATGCACTATTTCATACCGCAAATGCCATCATTCACCCTAGATGAGTATATGAAGAGAGGAGCATGCCCTGCATTTTTGCAATAAAACTTCCCACTGGGACATGCCGAAGTTCCTGCAAACCAATCACCAAGGACAAACAACTTTCAAACACATGCACATATTATATTTATATACAGAAAAGGAAGGCAAAAATGTTTGATCCAAAATGAAACTCTTAACATCCTTTTGCCTACATTGCACTGCAAATAAATCTTAATTTTTTGGAAGACTAGTTATTAGTATTTGAAAGAAAGGAATCCAATAGAGCGTAATGTATATAGAGAATTCATATAGTCAAATCCAACTATGGTTTTGCGGACCTAAAATCAATGAAAATGTCCATTTTTAGATAAGGTGGTTCATACAATTCGGTTGGATTTCAGAGCATGTAGAGATCCTACTTTCTAGTGATTCAAGTCTCAGCACTACCATGAACAAAATATTTTTACATGTTTGGACTAATAAAAAACCCGGCTCCCGCATGCAGCGGCAGAGGTAGAAGCCCAGCTACAAGTTTAAAACCAGCCATTAGCACTTGAAGTAGTTGTTCTAAAATCACAATCCATAAAGTTGAAATTCTGGCTCCATCTCTGCCCACATTATGGGAGCTTTACAAAGCTAAACTAAATAAATTGAAGTGTCTCTCTAGTGGTTACACAATTCAATATTTGAAAATGACACATAGTTCAATGATTGCAATGCACCAACAACAACATACTCAGTATAATTGTAGGTCTAGGGAAGGTAAAGTGTACGCAAACCTTACCTCCACCTCCCAGAAATGCACCATAAATGCATAGTTTTGCAAAACTCAATCGAGCAAGTAAGAAAATAGAGGACAGTAGAGAAAATACACACAGACCTGGCTCATCAGACCCATCTGGACAGTCACAAAAATCATCATTGAGCTGAGCCTTGGTGAATTTCCTCGACCCATCTTTACAATTTATAGCACCAGATGATAAACCCTTGTAATAATTCTCATCTGCAATCAATTAAATGTTTAAAAAATCACAAATGGGTCATCTGCTCTTCCATCAAAACACCATAATTAACAATCATTTCTACAGAAAATTTCAAAATCACGAAATGGGTCATCTTCACTTCCATCAAAATAAACAAAATCATCATCGTTTCCACCAAAAAAAAAAAAAACGAAATCACAAAATGGGTCATCAGCAATCCCGTTAAACACCAATATCCATCAATATTCTTAACAAAAAAATTGAAATACAGAAATGGGTGTTCAACAAATGAATACGAACCTTCCGGGGCAATTCCGAGGTTGACTATGGAAGGAAGAGATACAGATCTATCGATTGAAGATATGCAGAAGATACAAGAGAGTAAAAACACGAATTGAAATCGTAATTCCATTTTTTTTCACCCAAATTCGCAACTGCAAAACTAAATCTAAATGAGCATCAGTTTTCAATACACAGCAAAAATTGTATGTATCGAACGAGATTTGCAGTGGCTAACTGATTGTATAGTGAGAAGAGTATGAAGCTTTGCAATCAAAAGTATTTCCTAGAGTTGGTAATGGAGCTCGGCAGCCATTGGTGGAGTACTTTAACGACGGCGTTTTAACACTCTTCTCACTATTTTTATTTTTTTCTAATTTTACGAGCAATGTCAAGGGTTTGTGCCATTAACGTAACCACTAATTCTTATATTAGGGTAGATTGTCTCTATTCATTTTCAAAATTATCAATTTGAAAAATTTTATGTGTACTAATCGATCCTTTCATTGAAGGGTTTCTATAAAGATGACTGTATATCGTTACATATCGTAATAGTATGTTTTTGTTGTTTGTTGACTATCACCTCCCACGATTTTAATTATTACAAACCTCATATACAATAATTATGCTCATCAATTAGAATGAATTGAAGGAAGAATCATGTGAAGTGAAAATCTTATGTACAATTATGTAAAGTGAAATAAAAATGACTTATTTGTTATTTATTTCACTTACTATCACCCAAAAAATTAAACTTCACGTTATATAGTGAATTCAAACTACAATTAAATTATAAATTTAAAATTACGACTTATATACTCGATATTATTAATTAAAGGTGATTATTATAAACCAGCATGATTCATAAAATATTCTTTTAGCCAGGACAGAAGAAGAACAATAGAAATATAAGGAAATAATTTTTCTACTTATTATTACGTATTTAAGTAATTTCATTTTTTTAATTGTGGAGTTGAAGGAAAATTTTTATTTATAATCTTACAAATTTTTAGTCTTATTTCAAGTTTTCTCGATTTATCTATAGATCTTTCTTTTCTATATATTTTTGTATATTGAAAATAAGAAGCAATATCCATATCTATAATCCTAATAAAAGAACAAATTAAACTACACTAGAAAGCCTGAACTAATAAATCTTAATTAAATAAATATAAGAAATTAAAAATCCTAAACAACTTAGAATTCTTCTTGAATCCTTTTTTTTTTAAACCTATAATATAAATTATAATTGAAATCATAAAAGGAATAGGACATAATTAATTTTCTTTCTTCCCAATCCTTGTTAGCATCGGATTTATCACATAATTGTTTATTAATGTAAATATATGGTTCTTTGTTATAAATATTACTTCTTATTTACCTCAATAATTAATTGCTCTCTTTCTTCTTCACAAATTAATTTAGAAAATAATTATCGATCATGGCAACTTATACTTTTGAACACAGACATAGACGATATTTAGAAGATGTAATTGAAAGTCAGGTATTACTAATCTCTAATTAATTACCTCAATTTTCCAATTAGGTTTTCAACGTTTAATTAAAATTTTATAGAATTTTTTGGGTTAAATTTTATTACTTATAATAACTAAAAAATTTCGTCATTATGATTGTTTATCGTGTTATTGTTGTTTTAAGATGTTTTTATTGAATGTTTAAGTATGGAGAATGTTCGTTCATGTATCAGAATTTTGACTATCTTGTTGTTTGTTGTGTCTTTATATTGTTGCTATTATTTTAAGCTCTAGTGTAACGATTTTCTTGAATGTTAAATATACAAAATTATAATGTATCATAATTGATGTTAGCTCTTCGTGTATTGTTTCGTTATTGTTATTATCTCTTTTAGTCAGTGGTGGAGCCACCTTACTACCAGGGTTTAATTATTCGAACTGTAATGTCAAAAGGGCTGCAATTCAATCTTCAAGTGGGAGAATGTAATATCAAAAAGGGCTGCTCCTTTTTGAAAAAAAAGGAATAGCAACTTTGAAATTGAATTGCAACTTTCTACAAATGGCAGAAAATTTTGTTTTCAATTTCCTATAAATAGAGGACCTCTTGCTCTCATTTATATGATCATATAGAAATTCAATTCAAAAAGAGTAAGAACACAAAGAGAGTTATATACCAAGATAAATATTATAGTCTTGAGTGTCCTCTTTAGTGAGTTGTTCCTTTTACGAGACAGAAGTATTTATTGTTGTTTTCTCCTTGTATTTGAGAGCAGTGTACTCCCATATTATCATAGTGAAATCCTTCTACCCTGTGGTTTTTCCCCTCTATCTGTTTGAGGGGTTTCCACGTAAAATTCTCGTGTCCAATTATTTTTATTATTATTATCATATCAAACTTTAGTTGTGGTGCTTCCTCCCCAAACACGAACCCCATTTAGCGGAAAATTATATAATTTATACATGGTTTAAATAACTTTTTAGGTATATATAATAGATGTCGAACCCCCTTCGGCTACTTCGTGTGTCTATTTTTTCAGATTTTGAACCCCCTAATTGAAAATACTGGCTCCGCCACTGCTTTTAGTCTAACTATATCTTGACACGTTCATGTGATAGCATCATAATCTAAATCATTTTTTTTATTTCTTAATTATTGTTATTGATGATTATGATTATATCTATTAAATACTAATAAGTTTTCTTCTCTTTTTTTTATATGTAGGGTTTCTATTTGACAAACAATTATGGAAAGGGAAACACCTTGTGGAATAGTAAAAATTGATGAAAAATCTGTAATATTTGAAAAAGCAAAAAAAGCTGCTGTTTTTGCAGTTTATAAATACAATGAAAAAAATGGAACATTCATCAAAATTAGGAATATTGAAAATTATAAATCTTAATTTTGAACCTGCTGCTGGTGCAATTTATTATATGACTCTGTCAGTTTTGGAAATAAGTTCTGGAAATATTTTTCATTATCAAGCTAAAATATGGGAAAAAATCAACACTAGTTACAAAGTTGATATTTTTCAACTTCCTCCTTATGTGCCAAGAATCTCAGGTAATTAATAAATATTTCATCTTTTTTAAATATTTTTTTTGATTTCATATCGCTTCATTATATGTTGTTTTTGTTATTATCTATTGTCTCTTGTACATCCATTACGTCTTTTTCTAGATTGTTTTTGTCTTGAGCCTAACATCTATCGGAAACCGTCTGTCTACCTCACCTTTTAGGTAGTCTGGTACCCAATTTGGGTTCCGACTAATCTGAATTTACATCTTGGATAAAGTGTTCTCTATTAATTAGCATAGACAAATTTAAAATTTCTTGAACATGGATGCACCACTTAAAAAAAAACGTAACCTATAGATTCGCTCCTATTACTAAGTCAATTATATTCCATATCCATAGTTCGAATCGAGAGTTTTGATTATTTTCTTGAATTTTCTTTTATCTTACCATTATTAGTTTTTTCTATGTGCAGAATATCAGAATTTCTCTATTTAAGGTTAATAATTTGCAAGATTGGATGGATGAGAATTATCTATATTACAAGTGTTGCTGCAGATATAAAAGGGTAATTTTTTTTAAAAAAATATATATTATTTTCAAACTTGTAAGTATAATAATTATCTTATTTCTTAAATAATTAAAAAAATATTTTTTTTATTTTTTGCAGCTTGTTTATGTGGTGGTGATTAGAGATGAAGAAAATGGTTTTATTAATTTCAATAAAAAAATCAGCAGCAATGGAATTTTTAGAGAGCAAAAATGGAAAACAAATGCCAAATTCCAACCAAATTTATTCATTGGAGATTTGAGAAAAAATTGAAGGATTTTGAGGATTTTTTTTTTTAAAATAGTGTATTATGCTTTTTATTAAAGGATTATATATATATATATATATATATATATATATATATTAATCATTTATTTGTTTAATTAATGTAATATTTACACTTGGTTTATTAATATGGTATTTAGATGGCTTTTAATTTCTTGAATTGTTTCCAATAATATCATGGTCTTTATTATTGATTGATTTGAAATTATAATAATCATATGGTATAGAAAAGTAAATTCAAGATTAAATTTTGTTGTAATTATTATGAGTCTCGAATTGTGCACCAATATACACACATATACGTATCAATTTGAATAGAAGGGGAATTGAAATACTAAATTTGCATGAGAAAGTTTTACAATGTTTTATTTTTTTTCATTTTTTTTCACATTAATTAAAACCATAGCATAATAAGTACAAGAAATGATTAAATAGACAAAACACTTGCCCTTCTAAGTTGCATTGCGGCAGATTCTAGCGGTAGGATTTGAGACACAAACTTGAAAGTACTTCTTCTTGGCCTCCGGTGAGCCGCGCTTCGGCTCATCGTCTGCCATGGCGGCCCCCGCCACAGAACATGCAGCAGTCGCCGCCATGGCAAAAAACAACTCCCTACGACCACCACCGTTGTTGTTGATCTCCTTCTTGTTGCTCATTACAACATTTTCTCCCTCAGATACGTTAGAGATTGCTTTCACCATAACAACCCTAACACCACGGGTCGCGGCAGGAGCTTTGGTCAGGGCCGCGACCGAGCCGCCGGCCAAGGATGTTGTCATTGTCATGGAAGCCATTTGCTCAATATACTACTAGTTGATTTTTTGAGCAAAGAAGAATGGTTTGGTTTGTGTTAAAAATAAATGTTATGTAGGTAATGGAACAAAAAAATGAAATAGTGAATTGCCATTGGTAATGTCTTATCCATTTTCTTATCTAAACAAAGGGTTGATAGCCAATGAACTTTTGCCACGTGGAAAGCTCAATCTTGATCTTGAAAAAATATTTGTGGTCAATTATGCCCCATGTTGTAAGTACCAATTTTTTTTGGCTCTTCATCTAATGTTGGGGGTGGGGTGAGAAAATATTCATCGGTTGCTAATATTAAAATTTATCCATTGATTTTGTCTATTGAAGAGTAAAAATTGTCAACAAAAATCTCATTTTAAAAAAAAAATCAGTTTATTCAGTTGATTTTGCCTATTGAAGAGTTTATTCCTGATCTCGGATATAGCAGGAAATCTGCGGATACATAGTTTACGGATATATCCGAGAGAGGATATGAATGTATTAAAGAGAGGATAGGGATATATCTGAGTGAGGATTTTTGTAATTTTTAAAAATGATAGAAAATTTTAGAAAATACGATATCTTAAATTATGTATTTATGTATTCTTTTATAAAAGAATGTAAAACCTCATTAAACTTAGAAATTCTGACTCCGTCTTTGCCTTGTGGGCTCAAAAGGGCCTGTTCGGACATTTGGTCCATTTCCCTTTCCAAAGCAGTAGGCACATTAGCCCATTAACGATTCCGCAACACCGATTTAGCTTACGATCTAATAGAGAGTCGACAAGAAATTTCATTTTTAATTGGCCATTTTGATCTTTATTTTTACATTTATCAATTGTGAATTAAAGACTTTGTCACACATATACTTATAAATAAACGTGACTTACAACTAACAATTCTCACACACAAATTACGAGTTCAAAAATGATTTACTATCTTATTTGTCTAAATTTAAAGTTCGATACATTTTGATGGTATATAACATATTTACTTAATCAAAATTACTCATTATTAAGTAGTTACATATAAATCTCTTTACCAAAGTTAATTAATTATTTAAAACAAAATTATGTCCTACTTAATTATAAAAAATATTTATACCGTCAATATATATATAAAATAAATCCTTTTATCAAACTATATCTTAATTTATTATCCTTATTTTTGGTTAATTGCAAGACAGAATCGGAGACCTTTATAACTATCTTATAATATAGGAAAACTTTCAAAACTAACTTTGGCAAGTAAATAAATTAATACAACATTTCTTGCCAAAGAGGAAAAAAATATATATTAACTGTAAAAATAAAAAATAAAAAATAAAAGAGGAAAATTCAGAACTTGAAAAATACCCAAAGAAAATTTTGAATATTTGACTCTAATTTACTCAAAAAGATTAATGATATTAATGTACTTCAATTTTTTTTGTGGGGAATATCTTGTTCTTACCAAATTTGGAGAATAGTTTTCCAAAATTTTTTGACTTAATTATGGTTATAATATTTATTAATGTAATATAATCTTGATCATTAAAAATTTAAATAGTTTACATATCTCTCATCTAAATGTGTAGTTGACGAAATTGAGAGAAAATGTAACGAGGGGAGCCAAATCCATACTCCACCTATATATAGTCTCACATGCACAACACCCCAACACACACAATTCAACATTGTTCTTATTTGTCACATTATTCCCGAGCCCTGGACCCTGAACCCTGATCGTTCTCTAGCTATGGACGAGGCTTTGTTTTTCGTGGGCGGGTTCGGGTTGTTGTTTTTATTTGTGGTTATTATCAAATGGATATTTACGCCACCTACTTATTATTGTTCTTATTGCTTCTTTTGCTAAAATGCCAAAACCTAATAATGGTGGTGGTGATAAGTAATTTTTTAAAATTTCTTTAGTAATCACTTTAATTTTGAGATGATTAATAGCAAAACTAGAGTTTTTTTTTTTTTTTTTTAAAGTTTGGATTTAGTTAATTAATTTTAATCTGCATGCGTGTTAGACTATGGTATTGGTGTTGGAATATTTCTCTTAGTTTTTTCAATGAAATAAAATTTGTTTTAATTTTTGGTATTTAGTTTATGCACTTGTTGTTATGTTTATATACTATATTATTTGTTTATAATGTGGATGATTGTTTTATCGAAAAAATGTTTATTCTCTTTTTATTCAATTTATGTGATATAATTTATTTTTCGATCGAGAGTCAAACCTTTAATTTTGACCATATATTTTGACATGGTTGAGAACTTGAGATGAAAAATGTTGAAACTACTTAAAATTAAAGTATTGTCGTCTAAGTCACAATAATAACAATTCAAAATAATTAAAAAACATTAAAAAAAATTGTGATCAAAGAACGACTTGGTTGTATCTTAAAATCTGAAAGATACCACATAAATTGATAAAAATGAAAGTAGCATTTAACATGTGAATCTTAATAATATTTCTCTATAACAATGAAAATTTTCATTGGAATGTGAACAAAAAATATCCTTATGTACAATGTTATTATAGAAAAATTTGACAAATTTTTATTGTTGTTATTGTAAGTGGAAAGGTTCCATTGCGATTGAACTCTGTTAATTATCAATATTGTAATTTAACATGTAAATAGATTACAAGGTGATGTGCAGTTTCTTGAAAACAGAGTTTTGTTTTTCAACTCGTGACCAGATTTCCTCTCTATTGTTACTATTTGTATCATTATTTATTACTTAATAAGTAATGATTGAGCCACATATGCTAAAGAGGTTATTAAAAATGTGTACAACGTAAAGTAACTTTAATTTAAATCACGGATTTATCATAAGAAATACGTTGAAGATATACAAATTATTAATCTGAATTACAAGAAAATCTCAATGGATATGTATAGCTATAGCATCTAAAATGCAACACAAAAATGTTTCATTAGAAATTAAGATACCATAACAATTGGTACCTTATGTTAAAGTTTCAACATAAGGTAACATCACTCGTATCCTTAATGAAATGTAGTCTCATTTCCAGCTTCAAAAAAAGTTGACTATGACAATTGATTTATTTATGTCTCTAGTCAATTGATTAATTTGGTCATCACCGTAATAAATAGTTAGGGGATAATTCAAGTAAAAAACTCGCATATTTGATAGTTTAAGTATGAAATTTAAAAAAAATAAAATAGTTTAGAAGAAAATTACATGATTAAGCAAACATATATTAGTTAATTTGTCATCATAGCTATAATTTTATTTAATTATCACTCGCGACCAACATTTAGTGATAATTATGTGGGTTGAGATTTCGAGTTTATATAATTTCCACGTTTGAATAATTTGTATAATATAGTTTGTATAACTTTTGTATAATATAATTTGTATTTAAAGTTCATATGTTCGTGTTTGAACCACTAATAGCAATTAGCAATAAAACAGTAGAGAAATACAGTAGAAAGCTCCTACAAAACCAATAATATGAGATAAAAGAAGTTGTTAATTCTTGATTTACATGTGATGAAGTTACAAAAAAAATAAAATTATTTCACTAAAGTGTGCAAGTAATTAATGTCATATTTACTAGAGTGTATGCATGTGATGAAGTTACAAAGGAATAAAATTATTTCACCAATTGTGCAAGTAATGTCATATAATATTCTATTTTTAAAAAACTGTGAAAAAATTGTGGGACTCTTTTATCATTCCATCTTTACATAAAATGTCAATTATATATTATATTTATTGGGAATTTTCTCAAATAGCCACTATAATAAATTAAATTATACTTCATAGCTATAGTTTGCATATTAAACGTTATGGACATGATCGATGATCAACGCGGTCTGCCACACGCGGCCCTATTAGCGGTGGTGTTGGTGATGTCTGTGATGATCGGAGAAGCAATCACCAAATATATATCACAACTTCTTACCCCAGTTGAATTACTCGTCTTGTCTATAGTTTTACTTTTCATAGTTCAGTTTCTTTCATTTGGTCGTGGTCGTGGTCGTGGTGATGAAGAAGATTAACGTAGCGAGTAGTTAATGCACTTCTTGTTATGTTTATTTATAGGGAAAATTGTATAATTAGGAAACTATTAATTCAAATTAAATGCTATAACCACAGTTTCATTTAATTGTAGTCCGTAAAAAACACTTGTCATTTGCCTTTCTCCCCAAAGAATCTGCCTCGCCTCTCTCACTTTATACAAACACAAATGTATAAATTGTGTTTGTGTTTGTATAAAGCGAACGAAAATTATATATACAAATACAAATGCAAATACATATATTTTCGTCCTATACTTATAATTATACAAATACAGATCTTCCCCTACCAGTTCTCTTTCGCCTTTCTCTCTTTCTCGCTTTATACAAAGACAAATTATACAAATTACAATGTATAATTTTCGTTGTATAAAGCGAGAGAGAAATATTTGATATACAAGTGTTTTATTTCGATTCAATTGTATACAAATTCAAATTTTATGTAGATATACAAACACAATCATTGATACATATACATAGTAGTTACATATATACAATTATCTAACCGATATACATATACAATCGCTGCGCTTTTATACAAATGAATGTTTGCCTGTGATTTATACAAATCTGATGCTCCATAGCAAACATAAAATTTGCGATGGAGCACAATTATACAAACTATAGCTATAGCATACAAATATGATTTTTATGTTTGCTAAACCTAAAATTTACTCTTATTTATATTGTTTGATTATGTGGATGTGTTTATTTACTACTCCTAGTAATCATATTGCCCATTACAGAGGCGGATTTAGCATATAACATAGTATTTGTAATATTTGAATGTGAATTAAGTTATTATTACTATTATATGTTAACATGAGAAACTCATTTACTTTAAATTTTGAATCCTCTTTTTGGTCCGGATAATGGTGTTTTTTACTTCTTTTTAATTAGTCCAATATTTTATTTAGCCATATAATATTTTGCTTAATATAGCATATCGAACCATCATGACGATAGATAGTCGATTTAGTGAATTGGGCCCATATGTACATAATATTAAGGAAAAATCCAGAAAGCACCCCTTTTAGTTTACTTATTACCATGATCCCCTATAAGTTTTACAAATCTCCAAAATCCCTCATTTTCGCGCATCAGATTAGTGTATCATGTATAAAATGTACATCAGATTAGTGTATCATGTATAAAATATAATGTATCTTACTTAACAATTAATGTATCTCGCGCATCAAATTAATGTATCAGCGCTTATATTTTTGTATGTTTGAGGAATTTCTGTAATTATAAACTTTTAAGAGATAGATTGTAATTTTGCCTTAAAAGTACGTGATTTCTGTAATTTGCCCTTTAATTGTGTAAAATGTCACTAATATACATGTAATCGATCGATATACGTAGCGAAATAGACACTACTCATGTTGGTTGGACTCTTTCAAAATGTCACTAACAGACGTAACAAAATGGTCACTACTCATGTTCCTAGGACTCTTCCAAAATGTCACTAATGCATGTTGAATTCTCTAAAAGTAGGATTCGAACCAATAGAGCAGTTTTTAAGTCAAAATGGACTCAAGCCAGTCTGATGTATATTCATAGGCAACAAATGTTACAGCACCAGCAGGTGCTGCTTTAACAATTGATGGGACAATGCCTTTATATAGTCCAGCCCAACCTTCCTCTAGCAAGATCCGGCAGAGGCCATCGTACATATTTTTATAAGCACGAGCCTCGAGTCGAGCCCCGTATCTTGGATGCCTCTGTAGTCCTTCAATCTGTAAGGAGATATGGTAGTAGTCCATTAGCTGGTCTGAAATAACAGTTTCGAATGTGATTGAATATCAGAAGCTCACACAATATGCAATAATTATTTTTTATGATCGAGAAATTTGTCTGGAGCCAACCAACCCTATGGAAATCGGAAATGTGGGCCCACCCTCTACCCTTCTTCACTTAAATACTAGACTTAGTTCGAACTTGTGACTTGAGACACAAGGTCAATTGAACCCCGAGGTCCAATATGCAATAAGTTTGCATCTATTCATTTGTTTTCTTGATGCTTATAATGATGTGAAATAATAAAAAAAGGGCAGCCTGGTGCACTAAGCTCTCGATGCGCGAGCGTGGGTCCGTCTATTATACGGAGCCTTACCCTGCGTTTCTGCAAGAGGCATTTTCCACAGCTCGAATCCGTGACCTCCTGATTACATAGGAACAACTTTACCGGTTACGTAAAGGCTCCCCTTTAGTGATGATAAGTGGTAATCTTGAAGAAATATTTGGGTTGAGAGAAGCATACACAATGGGAACAAGAAATAAGTAGCTAACACGAGAAACCACATTTACTCTCAAAATCCATGACGATAACAGGAGTGCTAAATTTCAGAATTCGATAGTTACAGACAAACAAACAGACTA
Source organism: Solanum pinnatisectum (assembly GCA_035578085.1). Taxonomy (NCBI): domain Eukaryota; kingdom Viridiplantae; phylum Streptophyta; class Magnoliopsida; order Solanales; family Solanaceae; genus Solanum; species Solanum pinnatisectum. The sequence continues at coordinate 893,748 of CM069087.1, forward strand.
ATAATAGCCTCCATTCTATGGTCAAGTCCCTAAATGTCTTATATCTCATTTAGTAATTTTTAACCTGATGATTATACTGAGGCACGAGATAAATGAAGAAGGAAATCTACCTGGAACCTCTTTTTAACCACGTCAAGAGGATGGCAGACAGCTTTAGCACATGTTCCAGAACCTAAACCACAGATGAACAGCTGAAAGCTTGAAATAAACTCATCACCTTGGCTTGAGTTAGAAGATCTAAGACGATTCCAGGCCTACAAAAAAGTAGGCCAAATTGTGTAAACTGACATAACTGTGCAAACAACTGTTAGAATAAACTTTAACATCATGTAAACTTGCAACAACAACAAGAAACAACAGGAAGTAGCAAGTGATCAAAGAACAAGAAACTACGCGAATAATCAATTCTAATACTATCTACCCACCAATCCTTCCCGCAGGGGATTGAGACAACCCTCAACTACCTTCTACCCTGATGCACGACCTCCATATCCTCATGTCTAAGGTCATGTCCTTGATAAGCTTAATTTGTGCCATGTCCTATATAATCACCTCTCCTCAGAACTTCTTCGGGGCCTGCCTCTACCTCTCGTTGAACCCCACCCATGGACTGAGGTGTAGTTATTAATGGATGGATATTCCAGTCTCAGATGCAGTAATGACTGCTACAGACTGAGTGGATTCCCTTCAAATCAAAAGCAAGTGGAAGAAAGGGATAACCAATTTAAAATCTGGAAATTCTTGGGTAGACTTTATCTTGCATGTTACCATAATGATTGGCAAGTTAAACAAGTAACCCTCTAAGAGAGTCCCATTCACACAGGTACTACATTATCCCAATGGCCCAAACAATCACAACCTCGTATCAAACATGCCAAGACCAAAACAAAAAGAGCATCATAATGAAAATAATTCGGAGGGACTAAAAGGTTTACCTTCATCCAGCGTTTGAATGTATCATAAGTTCCAAACTGCAAACCAGCATATGGAGCAATCTCAACTAGTGTTGGTGTCAATCCAGCATAGAGTCCTGGAACACCCCGAGCTCTGAATATGTCAACAAATGCAGACCTCATGTTTCGATAAACCTGAACATTGGCATAACAATCAATCTCATGAAATCTTCATCAATAGACATTTAGAAATAGTATATACTATGTCCCTTAAAACATAGGTGTCAGCGCTTCATTTGGCCTTTGGTTCACAAAGAACTATTGACCGAATTTGCGAACCTTCTACAAGGCAATGCGGACATGACGAAAATAAGGAAAAAGGTATAATTCTTACCTTAAGTGTTGAATTGGAAAGGTAACTCATTTTGAGAAAATTGAAAAAAAAAAATACATTTTGCAGCTTTAAGTCAAATTGATACTTCAAACACTGTGTAACAGTGGTAATATTTTTTACTCGAATTTTAACTTATAGAATTGATGAAATATGCTTCTACACTTATCAATGTTTGTTTACAAAGTACTTGCTGTATCCCCTATCTTTGAAATAGTAATGTCTCTTGATTTGTTATATTGCTTATCATGTTTCACCACGTTTATATGATCTCTTACTTGAGGAAGGGTGACTAAACTATCCTAAACTATCTCAACACCAAAGGACAAAGAGTGGAGACCCAGACACGACCTATCTACAAGTATAATTTGTCAACTTTTCCAACTTTTAATAAGAAAAACAGAACATGATTAAACAAAAAGGCTTTGGTTAATCAACTTTCATGATCAAATTGCAGAAAATACAGGTTACATATGTGGGGGTCACAGAAAATCTTGGAACCTACAAAAGACGTGCCAACTACCTTTGGCTCCCCTTGGGAGGCTAAAATGGTTCTCAGGAGATCAAATGGATATGAACCAACTGTAGCTGCACATCCTGCTAATGCTCCGCTGATATAAGAAAGATAAGGGCTCAAATTGATGTGGTCTTCTGCATCATACAAAACAGTCAAACTATCAAATGCTAAGGCTTGCTAATGGTTTGCACAAAACGCTCTGTGAAGAGCGTTGTCTTAACATCGAAATAACTACATCAGATTTCAGGAAGATCATTGATGAGATGTAACACCTAAAAAAAAATTATTTTTAACACCACAAAAGGTGCAGAAATTTGTAGATCTCACGAGAAGGGAAATGCTTCAAATCACAATGAATAAAACACAGTCAGGGACATCAGACATGTTAAGCATAGCTTTCAACATCTAGGCAGGGATGATCTTCAAAGCCGAGGGTCTATCGGAAACAGCCTCTCTACCCCACAAAGAAGGGGTAAGGTCGGCTTACATCCCTCCCAAGACCTCACGCGTGGGATTTAACTGGGTATATTGCTATTATTTCCAGGCAGGGATGAATAATATTGATGTAACAAGAAAATCAGTGTAGAAATCGTATAACAAAGTGCAGAACCTTTACAAAGATATGGTTATCTACAATTGACACCTAGCCATCTATGCTACTAAAGATCTCACCTGTGCATCAAAAGTTAATGAAAGCAGTAGAAAGTGATCTCAGCCATAGAAAGTAATTTTCTACCCCCTTCAAATGCTATCCTATTTGTCTTCTTCTATATCAGGGACGAGTATTCTGACAAACCTGTCTTTGAAGAACCAGCAGCAAAAGTTTTCAACTGCTGCAACACTGTGAATTGTATGGCAGTATATGGCATAACCATCAACAAAGCTGGAACATTACCCCTCCAGAAGCCCTGTGCAAGAATGGATATGTGCAACCAAAATGAATTTACCAGAACTAGCATCAAGTTTGACAGACATCAACTGCTAAAATAATTAACTACAAACTACTTCCTTCTTCCCCCCCCCCCAAACACCTTCCCCCCTGGTGGGCCAACACACACTACTAGATGAAGAACATAGGAATTAGCACTTGGAAGAACCCATGTTAGACTTTTACTGTTCCAAGGCCTACACTGGTTACTGCGTTAGAAAAGACATCACCATTTACTTTTTGCTTTTGTGTGAATCGAGTGTTTATATAAGCAGATTACTTTTTCAAATGTTTGTGTAGTCAGACTTGTTAGTACTAGAATAAGTCGGGAAGAACAAAGCCACAAGCTTGACCTTAAAATTAACCAACAAATACTATCAACCATGTCTCCACAATTCCTATAACAAAACAAAAGTTGAGATCAGAAGAGAGCTGAAATGAACACATCTCATATTTATGAGAACAAAGTTTCAACAAAAAGTCATATAGCACGGTGTTTATTCTATTAAGACTAAACTTTATAGGCAATGGAGAAAAAAATAGAATCAGCACGGACATATCTAACCATATGCAATGCAGGAAATATTTTGTTTCGAGCAGTTAGTTAATCAATAATTTACTGCACTCAGCAATCCATTTATGTGCAGGGCATAAGATGCTGCCTCAAATGCAAGCCTCGAGTATCTTTGCAAGATTTCCAAAATTCTCATGACAAAAATAACAAATACCTTTAAGCCTTCTTCCCTGAGAATATCCTTAGTAGCTTGCAGCATCCCAGTGTACTTAGAAGTTCCATGCACAACTCTCCGAGGCGAGGCCCACTGATTAGTGGGTTCCAGTTGGACCTGAAACATTGGTAAATAAGAAAACATTTTGCTCTTGATGTACAATCAAGCAAGAGATGGAGGAGCGAATAAAATAATGCACAGAGAGAGAGAATATTTTCCCAGCTTCGAAAACTTTTCTTTTGAGTCGAGGGTCTATGCTGAAACAACCTCCCTACCCAATAAAGGTAGGGGTAATGTCTGCGTACATCCTACCCTCCCTAGATCCCACTTGTGGGACTATACTGGGTATGCTGTTGTTGTAAAGAGAGAGATAGAGTGTATGTTTTGAGAAAGCACAAAAGAAAAAGAAATGACATTCTTTTTATAGGCTCGAGATCATCATCTAAAGCCAGGTTCAGTAACTAGGCTAACAACAAAATCCAGCATCATTACATTTAAATGAAAGAATGTATAAGTCTATCGTAATTGATATAATATAAAGAAGAACCAATTGAACATACCTACTAATTTTGCTTTTATTAATTTAATATAAAGAAGAACCAATTGAACATAATTTTTACAAACTAACTGATGTCTTATATGGCTTTTATTTCAAAGTTTTGTTCCTCTCAAGTTTTTTAGATTATTTAGACACGCTGGATTGTGTTGAGCATTTTCTAGCACCATGGACGCAAGAATGAAGGAACCAGAATCGGGATGCTAAAGCTAAGAAAAGGTTAGGCAATTTCAGGCATACTTTTTAAAATAGGTTGATTACATAAGCTTGGCCAAACATGCTACTATACTACAATGTGGAAGTTCAACTACATGCCCGTGAGCCACAGTTTTTGAGATTGACTAAAGAAATACAAAAAGCTTCCTTAGTTGTGAAAATTGATGTTGTACTATACGCATTTAATGTCACTGCATTAGCCCCAACGGCCAAGTTCATGAACCCAAACTGCAAAAGTGAAAGCAGCACTAAATATATACAGAATATACACCTGAAATCTGATCTTGATTACATCGAGAGGCGAGGTTACAGTCCTCGATATACCACCAGAAACTGCCCCCGCTGTGGCATCTATTAATGCCCTTTTAAGCTGCCCTGTCTCCTCCATCTCTACGATAGACTAAACAACCTGCAATCACATTACAAAGAAAAACACCACCCATGTTAAAAATCCTTAAACTAGCCCAAGTGAAATCGAAAAGCCACCATATCCAAAGTCAAGCTTACATATTGAGGTGCATTTTCTGTAATTATTTTTTAAAATATGTACATACATATATAATGAACTCACTACTAAACAACTAGATAAACACATTGGACTTAGCTAAAAGATATAAAAATCAACTACAACAACAGCATATTCACTGAAATCCCACAAGTGGAGTTTGTGAAAGGTAACGTGTACGCAACCTTACCCCTACCTAGTGGAGTAGAGAGGTTGTTCCCGAAAGACCCTTGCTATATAAATTCAACTAATCCGTCTGTTTCAACTTGTTTGTCTTATTTTTTTTAGTCCATTTGAAAAGGAATGTCACTTTCCCTTCTTTTTTTTTTTGATGAACATGGTGTCCAACTCTCGACTAATTCCACAGGATACCTCCCACTTCCCACCAGCAACATGTACCAGGTAACTCTGTCCTACTAAGTCTAGAACAAATAGAAAGAATCGCCGAGTACTTTTTCGTCTCTGGGATTTGGACCTGAGACATCATGACTTTCAACTACTTCATTTACAAGTAGTAGATCACACCCACTTTCCTTTTTTCGGCAACTTTTTAATTCTAATTTTCTACCTACGTGTTTAAGACTAAAGAACATTTTCATGCATTTTATGCATCTTTAATTTAACCTCACACGATTCAAAAGCTTTTTACTTCCTTACTGTATCAAATCAAAACCAGACAAACAAACAAATTGAAACGAAAGGAGTACCAATTAACAATGCTTCAATCCCAAAATATTTGAGGTCCATTATCTATCTAATTACTACTTATAATCAGCTAAAACCAGTTATATGAATACAATTTGAGCTAACAATCAGCAATACCAAAGGCAAAAACACAAATTTTATTAAAATTCTAATAAAATGAAACATCAAAAGATAGAATTTAGTTAAATGGGTCGATAACTAACTGAAGAAAAAATGAATACCTGATACTAGAAAAATTGGTGAGGAAGAAAGGGTTCAGCTTCCATTGATGAAAATTATCAGAGCTAAAAGAAGTTCAAAAAAATTATATCAATTATTTATAAAACCTCAAAATATGAGGAATATGGGCGAATTAAAGAGTGTTTTTTTTTTTTTGCTGCTCAAAATATGAACAAAGGCAACAATAGAAAATTCTTGAAATAGGGAAAAGAGAGGAAAATAAAAATGGTAAGTAGCTTTTTTGGTTAATATGGAAAGAAAAAATATTATTTTTTCTAGATTTGGGACTAATTAAGGTATAATAACAAGATAAGTGGAAAAAATTGGCTAATTTTGCTCCTTTTTGGACCCTATATGTAGTGGGAAAAAAACTTTCTTATTTATATTTTATTATTCGATAAGTAAAAAAATATTATTTTAAAAATATTTATACGTAAAGTAAAATCAATTGAATTATTTGGATAATTTACTTATTTTGTGGAAATTGAAAATATATAATATTTTATTGATTAAATTGAATTTGAAATTCAAAATTCCGAAAAAAGTAAATAATTATATTAAGTGCATATTTTAAATTTATATGGAGCACTAATTATCCATTGGAGTAATTTTGTAATAGAGTATTTGAAAGAGTCAAAATATTACTAACAAGAATATAGTAGAATACTAGAATGGTTTCGACGCTTTGGCTTAAATGGAAAATATTATATTGGAATTGTCACCTCCAAGAATGGATCATGTAATATGTGAATTAAATTTAAGGTGAACTAGTTTTACTACTCTTTAAATTAAGGGTCTATCGAAAAACCTCTTTATCTTTTCAGATAGAAGTAACGATTGTGTAGACACTATATTTGCCAAATTTCACTTATAGGATTGCACTAAATATATTGTTGTTGTAGATTTGAGATGAAACAGTCTTAATACAAATACTTTATCATATGTCTATGTTCAATCGAAACACGTCATGATTCGAGTGTCTAAATAAATTTGCCAACAAGTTTAAAAAATAATATAAGGACCTATTTGGTTGGAAACAAATCATTCAAATTAACTATCCCGAGATTAGTTATTCTAGGATAGTTATTTCATCCTCAATGTGAGATAAAAATAACATTACAATCTTAGAATAAGTTATTTTACAATATTATTTGAACCAAACATGAGATAGACTCATGCTACACGATTAATTATTCCTTATCTCTCATACCGAACGATGCAGGTATATATATCACCTAATTGAAAGGGGTTTTAGGAGGGTTTATCTTCCCATGTTTACCCGCCGTCTAACGACTCAAAATTTCTGTTCATTTCACCATGCACACCAACTGTTTGATACAATTACTAAACCAGCTCTTATCTCCATTCACCATTCCATGCTCAATTATATACAGCAAAACTGCAAAATTGAAGCTCTTAAGCTCTTCAAGAATCAGCTCCAAATGGGTATATCAGAAATTGATGAAGTTGTTGTAGCTTTAGCTCTAAAGGGTTGTCGAGAAGATGTAAATCTTGGAACTCAAGTTCATAGCTTGGCGATTAGGAGTGGGTTCATTGAGCATGTAACTGTTCCAAATTCATTGATGAGTATGTATAGTAAAACTGGAAAGTTTAATAATGCTATGTGTGTGTTTGATGGGTTGAAGTTCCCAGATAGAGTTTCTTATAACACCCTGCTTTCGGGGTTCGAAAATGGTAAAGAGGCATTGGTTTTTGTTCATTGGATGCATTCCGTTGGGGTTGTTTTCGATGCTGTAAGTTATACTACTGCTATTAGTCATTGTACGGATGAAGAGGAGTTTCGTGTTGGTAGTCAGTTGCATTCTCTTGTGATGAGGTTTGGAGTTGATAACGATGTTTTCGTTGGAAATGCACTTGTTACTATGTATTCAAAGTGGGGTTATATAGTGGAGGCTGAAAGAGTGTTTCTTGAAATGTTGTGTAAAGATTTGGTTTCGTGGAATGCATTGCTCTCGGGGTATGCACAGGAAGGGAGCTATTCAGGGGAAGCTGCCTCGGGGTTTAGGGAAATGATGAGGGAAGGGGTGAAACCTGATCATGTTTCGTTTACTAGTGCTGTATCTGCTTGTGGACAGGAGAAATGTTTGGAGCTTGCGAAGCAGATACATGGTTTGGTTATTAAAATGGCGTATGGTACTCATGTTTCGGTGTGTAATGTTTTGATATCATTGTATTATAAGTGTGATGTGACTGAAGATGCGAACAAGGTTTTCCTAAGTATGAATGAACGTAACGTTGTGTCTTGGACAACAATGCTTTCCATGAATGATGAAAATGTTGTATCTATTTTCAATGGGATGCGGGGAGATGGGGTTTACCCCAATCACGTTACGTTTGTTGGATTAGTTCATTCTATAACTGTCAAGAATTCGTTGACAGAAGGCAAAATGGTTCACGGATTTTGTTTAAAGACAAATTTCTTCTCTGAACTGAACGTTGCTAATAGCTTCGTTACCATGTATGCTAAGTTTGAATTAATGGAAGACGTGTTAAAGGTTTTTGAAGAGCTCGACCAGAGAGATCTCATATCATGGAACGCTTTGATTTCTGGATATGCTCAAAATGGAATGTCTCGAGAAGCTTTACAAACATTCTTGTCAGCGTCAATGGAGTTACCACCAAATGAATACACGTTTGGCAGTGTCTTGAGCGCAATTGCCTCATCTGAGTGTATTTCATTAAAGCATGGCCAGCGATGCCATGCTTGTTTGATAAAGCAGGGATTCAACAGTAATCCAATTGTTTCAGGTGCTCTCCTTGACATGTATGCAAAACGTGGGAGTATCTCTGAATCTCAAGGAGTTTTCGATGAGGTCTCAGACAGGAGTCAAGTTTCATGGACTGCTATTATTTCTGCTCATTCGAGACATGGTGATTATGAATCAGTAATGGCCTTGTTTGAGGAGATGAAGAAGAAAGACGTGAGTCCTGACTCAATAACGTTTCTTTCTATACTAACAGCATGTGGTCGAAAAGGAATAGTTGATACGGGAATAGATATCTTCAATTCCATGGTTAGAGATTATTCCATCGAACCATCTTCAGAGCACTATGCTTGTATGGTGGATATGTTTGGTCGGGCAGGGAGGCTAAAAGAAGCTGAATTTTTCCTGGCTCAGATTCCCGGAGGACCTGGATTGTCCGTGCTGCAAAGCTTACTTGGTGCTTGTAGGATTTACGGAAATGTTGACATGGCAACAAGAGTAGCCAATACATTGATCGCGTTAGAACCAGAGCAGTCAGGCTCATATGTCTTGATGTCGAATTTGTTTGCAGAGAAGGGGCAGTGGGATAAGGTAGCGAACATCAGAAAAGGAATGCGAGACAAGGGAGTGAAGAAGGAGATAGGATTCAGCTGGGTAGATGTAGGTAGCATTGAGTATTCTTTGAATTTGCACGGATTTTCATCGGATGACAAGTCTCATCCGCGGACTGAGGAGATATATTGGATGGCGGAATGTATAGGTTCAGAGCTGAAACATTTGGAGCGCGACAAAGAAGAAAGTGAGTTCGTGACATTAGCCTGTATTATATGAGTTCCTTGAACCTATGTTGCTCGGGCTCTTTAAATATGGCGATAGGTGCATGTCTGATCCTCCAAAAGTAGTGCATTTTTGGAGGATCCGACACGGGTGTGGCATCAACTTTTGGAGAGTCTGAGCAACATTGCCTTCGACAAACTACATTCTTATTTTTTGTTGTCCAGAACACAACATCCAAACTCTATGTAAATTACTTATTGAAAAAGAACTTGTGAAGTAACTGCTTTGTAATCAGTCTTAACATATTGAAGCTGATGTTTCTAACACCATAACAAGGCATTTCTTGAGCGTTGGCGGGTTTTGGAGTGCTTGTCGTAAGACATAACCAGATATATTATATGTCGCGAAAGCATAATGTATTTTTTTAAAAAAAATTGATCTCGATGGTGGAAACATGAAAATGTTTTGGAGTGCTTGTTGTAAGACATAACCAGATATATAGTATGTCGCGAGAGCATAATGTATTTTTGAAAAAAAAATCGATCTCGATGGTGGAAACATAAAAATGAACGCCATTGCCGGGGATCGAACCCGGGTCACCCGCGTGACAGGCGGGAATACTTACCACTATACTACAACGACTTGTTTGTTGATAAACTATTGATTTTTGTTTTCTCAATAACATATTCAACAAATTTAGTGACCATTTAGCCATGGATAATTTTCACTTTATTTTTGGAACCTTATTCCACGAAATTGTTCGGACATAGAATTGTTACAATTGATCAGAATTCAAAAAACTCTACAAAGCAATTTTCACTTACAAAAATTCAAAAACAATTCAGTTCGTATTCATGTACAAACACAACTCCAGTCTCCAAATATCATTATCCGCTCGAAAACACATACTATTTTGTTTCTCCAAACTTCACTTTTTTTTTTTTATGTCCGAACGTCCACGTAATGAAAGTTAGTAACTTTACATATCTCTAACTTCAAATTCATTTCGATTTTTAACGACAATATCATACATATGCATGGATTTAAACCTATTAAAATCAATTGGGAGGGAAATAAGATGAGTTGTGGATCTTTTGTGATATTGAAGAAATTGTGGATCATCATAATACCTTTCCCATCCAAGACTATAAAGCTTTCTTTCAAGATTTGCATAACATGTAATGACTTCATTACTAGGAACATGAACTAGAACTTTCCGATGACCGGTCGTGGAGCTGATGTGGCAGTCACCGGGGTTTTCTAGCCGGACGACACCGTTTTTGAAAACCCAAACACCAGACATGATGTTGAGTTATGGAGGGATGGAGGGATGGAGGGAGGGGAAGTTGAATATATGTGAAAGATGGTGTTGTTGAAGAAGAAGAATATAATGAGGAGTTTTATAGGGTTGATGCATGTGTAATATAAATATATATATATATATATATATATATATATATATATATATATATATATATATATATATATATATATATATATATATATATATATATATATATATATATTTAAATAAATAAAAAGTTACGTATAAAGCATTTCACGTGTTCATGTGTGATATAGATAACCTACCTTAATGTAAATATTTCTGGTTGCTTCTGCGATTCGGATCCAACAAAGATAACTAGTTGCTCCAACATTCCCTTTCATAAGTAATATATAATATAAATTGTGCTAAGAAGTTTTATTTTTATTTTTTGAAGAAAAAAAAGAGAAGGGCAAATAAAAGAAGGTTTTTTTTCAAAAAAATTAAACTATTGAGGTGACTAATTCAGATTTATGCAACAATCTTTCTTTTTCTTTTCATTGTCAATCTTATCCAACCCAATATTTCCACCAAATATGGGACATGAGACATCTCCATAAGTTCATCTTCATGCTTCCCATGCATGCATTTCATCATAATATATATATATATATATATATATATATATATATATATATATATATTCCATATCTGGAAAGATTCATTACTTTTTTTTGGTTATTTATTCGATATTCATATTAGATCTCAACTAATTCAAATCCACGCTACATAAGACTAAAAGGTGGAGAAGCAATCCTATCAAAAATGATTTTTGACAAGGCTTGGACGAGGAGAATCGCTCTTTATCGCACGCTTTCCCTTTTACGCCGCACTTTCAATCCCTTTTCTCAACTCTCGAGTATGAAAACAATTTTGGTAGGAATATTTTTCTTTTAAATAGACTTTATGCAGCATAAATCTGAATTAGTTGAAGCTCAATACGAATATCAAACACCAGATAAATAACAAAAAAAGTAAGGAATATTAAATCTTAGTAAGATTAAATGCATGGGAAGCTAGAAGATGAACTCATAGAGATGTCCATGTCCCATGCATGTGGAATATTAAATCTTAGTAAGATTAAATGCATGGGAAGCAAGAAGATGAACTCATAGAGATGTCCATGTCCCATGCATGTTTGGTGGAAATATTGGATTGGATAAGATTCATGATATGAGAAAGAAAAAAAAAATTAAAGAAAAAGTCACCTAAAGAATTCAAAACTTGCCCATTCATTGAGAAAGTGGCATAGACTGACAAGAATAAGAAAGAACATAAAACAATATAATATACTTTGAACCAAAAAACAAAAACTATATAATATAATCATCTTTTTCCCCCTCACATTGTACATGTGTTGATAAGACACTTTTCCTTCTCAAGTTAGTGTATTTTTGGCCATAAAAGATTTTGTTTGTTAGGAGTAAGGCATATTCCCAAAGAAATTAAGTTCTACAAAACATACAATTGCATGTAATTCAGTTTAATAATAACCTAAAATAAATGGCCAAGTAGTCCTTTAAATATCATTTGTGCTATTTTTGAAAATTTCTTCTTATTAATATTAGGGACACGTGCGAGGCACAATATGATGTACACAGAACAATTTGGTCTTTTTACATATATTCATTATTAATTAACGCAATATGCATATGTAAATCATGTATACTTAACTAGTATTAAAAAAAATGAGCACAAATTAAATAGTGACATCAAAATTGGGCCTTAACGCCCCATGAAAATTGTTGTTGTTGGGCTGTTCTTTTTTTCTGTAATGTGTTTATAAGGCCCAAAGGTATAGCGGGCATTAACAAAAAGCCCATCTCATAGGTCATCATTTGCACTTTTGCTCCAATTTTGTTCACATTTGCACTTGTGCTCCTATTTGTGCTTAGTCTTTAATTTTTGTCCCTCACAAAATACTTTTTAGCATAATATAAGTTTATATGTTCTTTATTATAATATTCTACAATTTATGATTGGACGTCCATAAAAAGTTTATGTTTAGCTAGATATAAGTTCGGTTGCTGAAAGTAAAAATTAAAAATAAACCTATTTGAAGAGCAAATCATGTAATTGAAAGTTTGATTGGTTGATTTGGTGAGCTAAAGATGTCTAGGACCTAAGAATTTCATATCATCTTAGCTTTATTTTAATTGCACGATTTTTTTTTTCAAATGGATTGATTTTTACTTTTTACACAAATACATGATATGAGTCCCGGGGAGGGGGGGGGGGGGCAGTTGCTTATTTAGACAAGGAATAAATCCAAAGAGCTGACCAAATTTATTTTTTGATAGATAACTTTCACAAACTTGAAAGGTCAAGAATCATTTAAGAACAAAAAAGAAGGGCAAAGGTTGTCTACTTCAACCATTGGTTATGACTGTTGGTAGTAAGACTTTTAGTATCTTAAAATTGGAATATAATCATATTTTGTAACGATGACGTTCCAGCTAGTTTGCTATCAACCTCATATAATGCACCAAATCCTAATATTTGTCATCAGCGTAAGTATCAAGTAATTATATTCACCAAAACTTAAATGAATGAAAAGAGAAATCACCTGGTTTCATAAAATAAACTATGCCTCGGTTTAAAGCAAGTTGGATCAGCAATATAAATCTTCACTGTTTCATTTAAACTCAACTCATGTCATCATCATACAAATAAAATAAAAATGAGAACCAATTCTAACATGCTCAAAGAAATTCCAACACTTCCTCTTATTCATGAAAATGATGAGCAACACTATACATAGATTACAAATGAAGTAAATGTGTTTTGCAGAACAATTTCAAACACATTGAAAAATGGTGAATAACATAAACTTTCTACTATAAGCAAAATAACTAGCTCCTCTCCTCCTCTTCGGGGCCTCGGTTCCCTTACTTTGAGGTCAAAATACAAAATAATATGAAATGAAATTGGCAAAATTGTTCTTCAGATTGACAAAACTTATAGACGAGTCGATGCTTTTGAGGTACGTTTGTTCATTCCCAGGATTATCACCATTACTGTCACATCATCATGGTATTTCCTCCTCCTCCCAACTGGTATGCTCATCAACTCTTCCTTACTAAAGCCTGCAAATGTATGGAGTTAATTCATATTTTATTCGACTGGCATATACACAATATTACTTGATACAACCTCAGAGGATCATCAACACAAAATTTAGTACTCCCTCCGTTTCAATTTATTTAACAAGTAAAGAAGACTTTTGAATTTTGTGATAATCTTAAACTAAAGATATGTAGAATGTACCAAAATGTCTTTTAATCTTGTGGTCTTAAACATGTGTAAAGATAGAAATAAGGAGTTGTCAAAAAAAATAAAGAAACATTCTTGTTTAAACGGACTAAAAAGGAAGTAAGACAAACAAATTGAAACGGAGGGAGTATTCGTATGCTGATATCATTGCATTAACTAGCAATTTAAAAATTGATTAATATGTGGCTAAGTGCCATGTTGTGTGTCTAATATAATGTGGTTTCATTTGACTTTGTTGTACCGTAAGGATGCAAGATTGCCAACGTGCTGACAGTCGAAATAGTGGTCTAATGTAATACTATTTGATTAAATTACATGAAAGTAGATGTGGTCAAATGGAGAGAGTATGATGCATATGTCATACCTGCACAATCTGCAGCTCGCATGACAAGTTGCTCCACAAGAAATTTGGCTGGATCACCAAAAGGGTAACGTTGAATGTAAGAATGGACAAGCTTTACAACATCATCGTTGTTGAAGAAGTCAAATAGACCATCGCTTCCAAGTACAACAAAGTGATCAGAACTAGATATTTCATGTACAGTCCGAGACGGCTGTACAGTAACATATGGAGGACTAACTAGATTCCGGACACGAAGAATTCCCATCAAAGCATCATTCATACTCTTCTGCAATAAGAAAATAGAAGTGTTATCCGTCGTAATAAGTAAAAGCAAAAAAAGAAAAAATTGTATTAATGTTGGCACCAACATGATGCCACAACTGAAATTCAGTCAAAATGGACGGAGGTAGTAGAAGTTGCACCTTTTTCAAGTAACCCACTCCAAGTGCCCGAGTAACCTTAAGCTTTCCCTTAACTTTCCCACCCACGATTGTTGAGGGATCTTCAGGATGATTCTTTAATAGTTGAATTCTTTCAGATTCATCATCCACTGTATGACTAACAGTCAGCTGCACAGCTTGCAACCTTCCATCACTGTTAGCACCAATGCCTTCACCATAAGTTGCCAATACAGCTCGACTATCTCCGGCATTGAGCACATACATGTTCTTCCCGAGTAGAAGCACCACTAATACACAGGATCCAATCGATACTAAGTCAGGGCGGTTATCCATTTCCTGTTCAACCATGTGAAGGAAATCATTCTCAGCTTGAATAAGAGCCTGTTCCAGGCTATTAAGTACCCTTTGCTTAAAAGACGGACATGACTTCTCCACCTCTAAATAAGGAAGCCCAGAAAAACCCATGCGATCAGAAACTTTAGACTCACGCTTGAGTGCACAGTCTAATAAACCGAGGTAATGCCTAATTGTTTCGTACAATGTTCCAGCCAGAAAATCAGCTGCGTCTCTTCCATTAAATCCATCATATATGCCACAGAAGAGCGAGTCGTTCTCTTCTGAACAAACAGCCTGAACTCTGTCTTCACCGGCTGCACCACCAGCAATTTTAACTTCTGTTGCATTAAGGAAGCTTTCACACCTAGAAGGAGCACTCGTGGATCTCAATGAAGATGAATTGTCTTCAGCTAGCTCGCTTGGAGAGGATGGACTACAACTTAAGTTTGACAAGCTACTCTGAAAAGAAGATGATAATAAATCCAACTTTGAGAACGACGGAGAAGAGGGTATCCGTCGGAATGAAGTAGGTGAATCCAGTGCTGGCAGTATCTCAGCCCCGAACAATCCATTGCAAATATTTGTGTTAGCTAGTGTGGCATTGGCACTTAGAGCTGCCCCAGACAGGCAAGAGAAGGAACTGTTGGCTCTTCGAAGTTTACTTCCAGGACGCCCGTCAATACCATCTGATTCCTCACCAGAATCATCTGTGCTGTTATTACAGTGATATCCAAAACTTATTTTGATTTGCCCCCCTGAATCAGCTATTGATTGTCCGCCCATCATTTGTGCCTAGAAACAAGTCAACAATCTCCATCAGTTGCCATACTGACAATACTATGCTAGTATTATTGCAAATACTGTTTTTATTTGTTGTGAATACGTATGTCAAGAATCTTCATGATATCATTACCAGACATTCTCAACTACTTTTAAATTATTAGACAAATGATTGCACCCTGGACGGACAAAGTAGCTGGTCAACAAAAAAACACTCCAGTTTTCTTACCCTTCCGGAGGAGAGAATTCGGACTATTTCTTGTAAAGTAGAAATTAATCAGGTAGAAAATATACATCAACAAGTTTGTTGAAATAAAAAGATCAAAAGGACAATATAAGAAGTAAAATAACCTAGCTTAGCTTATCCTTGAGAACTTAATTGTGTGATGGAAAAATTCTCAACTAAAATGGCTAGAAGAAGTTTTTAAACAACACAATTTTGCAGAACTATTCCTGATGATACAGTCATACCCCTACCTTGGCAAGTAGAGTGGTTGCTTCCGATAGACCCTCGGCTCAAGGAAAGCAAGAACACAACATTTATGAAGACATAAGCAGTAATAACAGCATGATAGTACGAAAACAGAGGCATAAGAGATAACACGGAATAATAGAAAACTAAGAATGAAAAATATGGAAAAAGTAATATAATAAAAATATCAAAAATAATACTAATACTACTAGCAGGAGAGACCAGACGCAAAATTATTTACTACTAGCCTTCTGCCCGAATCCTCGACCTCCACACCCTCCTAAATCAAACTAAAAATGTGAAAGCCTATAGAAACATAGATGCATCACTACAACTTTTAAATCCTTCCAAATAGCCATCATGCAATTTTCTATAGGAAAGGGAGGATTGGTGAAATCCTATTGCTTGCAGCTTTCTCTAGACCTCTGTTATATATTTGGTTAAGATAAAATGGATTCATATAGCCAAGTCATCCCACATACTGAGAATTAAGAGCTTCTATATTGAGATCGACATCGCTAAAACTAAAGAAAACAATCTCATTCACTCTCTTCTTCTTCTCCTTTTTTCTCCGAGGTGTCCGGACCAGCTTGCTTGTGCCTCAACTAATTCCACAGAGTACCTACTACCTCCCGCCAACACAATAACAAATGAATTTTTTTACAGATTTTAATAGGCGAATACCAGGTTCTTTGTCATAAATTGTGCACAACCTTCCCATTCCATTTAGATAAGAGGTTGTTTCGACATCTTTAACTCATGGACCAGCATATCACTAAAGGAGCAACTCTACCATTTCTAATAAGCAAACTACTAAATGTCATAAAGAACAATTCTTTTTTAGAGAAATTCATCATTTTCAAGATTATATATCCCAATTTACTATTAACAATCCAAAATCTCCTGTATGAAACTAAACTGTTGCCCACACCTCAACTAGTTACAAGGTACCTACTACATCCCACCACGAGGCTGTTTTCGCATCTTGAACTCACTAAACCAACATATCACTAAAGGAGCAACTCTACCATTCCAACAAATGCCCACACTAAGAAGCAAAATACTAAATTCCATAAAAGCAAATCTTTTTTTTTTTAGAGAAATTCACAATTTTCAAGGTTATACATCCCAAGATACTATTAACATACAAATTGACTGCATAAAATGTAATATTCACACCACACAACAAAAAATCAATTCATCCTACAAATCTAATCTCTCATGGATCACAAAACAAGCAAATTTACACCAACCCCATTAACTCAAAAACAGAAAAGAACTGATAAATTTGCCAAAATCACTGTAAAATTGAAACCAAAAGCTAACCTTTCTTGAATCCACAATGCTAAAATCCAGATAAAAAAAAACACTCACCAGCTGAAAAAACTCTTTCAACTAATTTTGATTCTTTTGCAAAGAAATAAAGAAACAGAGAAACAATGAAAGCAGAAAAAGCAAATCCACCCCAACCCCATTAACTCAATAACATAAAAGAACTGATAAATTAACCAAAACCAGTATAAAATTGAAACCAAAAACTAACCTTTTCTTGAATCCACATGGCTAAAAAGCCTAAAACCCAGAAAAGAGAAACACCCAGAAGCTGAAATGGAACAATCAGAAGAGAAAAGAAGTTTCTGATAATTTTGATGGTGAAGAAGCGTTTATTAAATGGAAAAAAAACAAAAATGGGGCGGCTCGATTGGAGAAAAATTCTATGGATGACGTTTATGGAGAGGGAAAAAGAGTCAAAATTCTGTATATGAGAGATTCACTTCACTTCACTTTATCAATGGTGGTAATTTTGTTACAGTAGTTTGATTTTGATTGATGAAAAAAAGAGAAGAAAAAAGTGCGGCTTTTTTGTAGAGTTTCTCTACTTTTGGACTCCTCTTTTTTTTCGAGATTTAAAATGTCCTTTTATCCGTGTCGAATATTTCAAAAATAGTATTATATCTCGAAGGAAGCTTCGAGTTCGTATGTATTAGTTATGCATTGATATTTAGAACTAAACTCTATGATATCGATTTTCATGTTGTTCCTCGTTGGGTTCTAGGTTCAAATAGGGGCAGAATGAGGTAATGGTAAGGTGGTTCATCTAAATTCTCTTTGACGAAAAATTATGATGTATATATAAAGTTTAAATTATTTTTTATGTATATACCGTAGATGTTGAATTTCTTGACTTATTTGTGTATTTACTTTTTATATTTTTAAATCTTTTTAATAAAAACTTTGGCTTAGCTACTCAATTCGAAATATACTTGAAAGATTTGATTGATTTTGATTTTTTAGTTCAGAATAAAGGAGCTCGATTAGATCGTTAAGACTAGATAATTCATTTCTCTCGTGTTTGTTTCTATTATATTCTATCTTGTCTCATCATATTTTGTTTTGTGAGATTAGATAATCACCATCAATAACTCATTCTAGGATTCTTCTATCTCAAATTATCTATAGTGTTTTTCTTTTATATTTTCCTTAAGAAAATATTTAATTAGGAGAGATTAGATGGTCATCATCCGTATCTTGTCTAGGACTCATCTATCTTATTTCTCTTTACACGCACATTACTTAAATATTTAAACTTGAAGGATTTTCCAATAATTTTACCCTTATGTTTGTGCTTAAGACTTAAAATATAGTAAGAATTCATATCAAGAAAGAAAACTAAATAATTTTTTAAATTAAATTAAATTAGATGTATATTTTCCTATTTATATTACTATTAAAGATCAGATTTATATGCCCCACAAAATTATGGAGAAAAGATTCTATGCCTCTACCTCCATCCATCCTTCTCAACACCTTTTAGAAGATTTAAGATATTTATAACTTTCTATTTCCACCTTTTGTTTTTTTCCTTATTTATTTATTTTATAAAAAAATACAACTATATTTATATTAGAGCCCAACAAAATCCGGCAAAATCCTATATTGAAGATAAAACACTCCGAATAAAGGCAACTCGAGGCCTTTAATAAAAAATGAATGAGTACATTTCGGTTTACCATGACTCATATCGGTCAATTGAGATAAAAATACATTTTGAGACATATAACTCTATATTTTCTTCAAGACATAAATATTCCAGTAATTGTATCAGAAATTAATAAATAAACAATTTCGTCTCAACAAACTTTCAAGTTTCAACTTCAAAATTTATGATTACGGGAGCTTAAAGTCCAGGTGGAAATGAGGGGAAGGAATCATATTGGGCTAATTGTTGTAGTACAGGCCTATCATTTCATTCCAAGTCTTGGCCCAATGTCTAATGTGTTAATTAATCAGCCAATTTAAGCTACCAACATATGCAATGATTTTTCGTTGTTAATATTTCGATTATCGTATTATAAGTTTCTGTGATATTTTATATTTAATTAGAGCTAATTTCGGGTTGAATAGGAATAAATTAAGTCGAGGTACCATGGAAGTTATGGATACGATATCATGAGTGAATGAAATAAATGAATAAATTATTTCGAATAGAACGAAATAAATTAATTTAACGTACCATAGATGAAATAAATAAATTATCAAAACTTATAAAAAGTAGGAAACTTAGAAACCAGTAACATAAAGTAAAATAAAGATGCTAAAGTAAGATGCATCCATTGGACACCAAATCATTATAAATCTCTTGTCTAAATATATTGTGTAGGTACCACATTATGTTTACTGTTTTAGCATGTGTTTTTGTTCCTAAAACAATAATCTCATAATATTGTCTCATGACTTATGAATATAGAAAAAAAATCCTGATAGGAAATGTTTCCCCTATAATGGCCTAACACGACGTGAATTTAAATTCTATGGAAGCCTTGATATGGATGATGAACATTAGATGGAAAACAAAAGAAATGACCTTATTCATGTGAATAAATCCTTCTTCAATCCAAGGTTCACACCCTTTTCTTTCATCTATTTAATGTTGTCGATGTTCACATCAAACAACGTTAAATAATTTGTCAAGGTTATACGATAAATTAAAGTGATAGTATACGTGTATATACCATACACGTGGCATGCTATTATTGGTTTGGTGTAGCACCAGACATAAGTTTTTTTCCCTTGACATAGTGCAAGTGCAAACATTGGTTATAGCGCGTGCATGTCTGCAAGGCATGTTGAAAAGAGTAGTGGTGCTTGACATCGACTGACTTAAAATTCAAAAAAATCGCTCCTCTGAATATAGTGAAATTTCAATTTGAAGAGATAACAAAAACCCTTCGACAAGCAATACTTTTCTTGTTTTTTTTTTTTCTTTTAATTTCCAAGAATATTTAGAAGAAATTCTTATATTGCCAAATAAGTAAGGCATTTGGTCCCTCAAAACAACATTGTCTTTAAAATCCAAAGCCAATTCCAAATTTTGTCCATTGCATACAAAATTCTTGTCAAGTCTCTCATTGTTTCCCCCTTTTGATCATAAAAAAAAAAAAAAAAAAAAAAAAAAAAAAAAAAACAATGGCTGATAATGAGATCAAAAACATGATCTCTGATCTAACGAAACGCCTAGGCAGCCTTAAAAATGTTCGTAATAAGGCTGCACTAGGTGACTCGAGCCAGAGTGATGACGATGATCATGGCTCCAGGATCATCACTCTGGCTGGAACCAACGTGGGAGCTAGTTTGCGCGGTGAGATGGAGGAGAAAGTAGGCATTGAGGGCGATTCATCGGAGGAAAATGAAGTGTTGAAAACATATGTAAATACCAATTTTCAATCTCTCAACAATTCCATCATGTTAGGTGGTAGCTATTGTACTAATGACCCTGGTGTTCATTTGGACATTAATGATGATATTGAACACCACGAGCCGCTAGCACGAGGACATGGAGAGAAGAAAAGCAACAAACACTATTCAGACTAACAGAGGCGGATCCAGAATTTAAATTCTTTCAGAATACAAGTTCAAAACATAATATTATCTATGGTCTACATAAAAGTTCAACAAAGCTGAAATGTGAGGAAGTTACTAAAAGTTTATTCCATGTTATGAATAAGTATCATAGTGTACTTGAGCATTGTTTCTTTTACTTTTTTCATGTTTTCCTCTTTTTTTTCACTTTGTTGAATCTCTTCTAATGAGAAGACTTTTGTTGAATTGGTGTGGTATTGCCATTTTAGATGGTTTGGTCATGTCTTGCATCGACCTACAAATATACCGGTCTATAAGGTATGGTTACTAAAGGTGTTAAAAAGGGACGAGATAGACCTAAAATCACATGAAAGAAAGTTGTCTCGGAAAACCTAAAGTTCCTTGGAATTAATGCAGACTTAGTCCAACAAGTAACACAAATGCAACAAGCATATTGTATTTGTAATTTTTCAAAATGATAATTACAACTTGCTACTATATAAATCTTTTTTATGTACAAGAATCTTTTATGTACATACATACAATTAAGGTATAGATTTTGATTCTTGAACATTGCAATTGACAGTTTAAAAGATGTTCTATGAAGTTAGTTCTCAAACTTTTTTCTTACAGAACAAAAGTTACATTTTTTTTTTTCGTAAAAAAAAAGAACTTAGTTCAAAGAAAAGACTGAAATACTGATATCAAGGTATTTCTGGTTCATCAGTAGCTTCATGAACTTGGAAATTTAACTCTTTTTCCTTTTTCTCTTCAGTTTCTTGAGAAACTTTCTGCATTTCTTTAGTCTTGCCCCATAGTAAAAAGTATAGTCCGACGATTACAATAACTGATCCAATCACACTGTATCATGTTCATCATTTTGCGAAAGAATGTGTTAGTTGTATGATATTTATGACTAGTAATAAGTTTGAAACCTAGTCTTAAAGGAAAGTTTTGAAATGTGTTGAATCACCTTCCGAGATGGAGTTGTTCGTGTAGAATTGGAACGTCTAACACGGCTGCCATAACTTGTATAAGAGGACTGAATGCTGCAGTAAAGACCGGTCCCCTCTTCTTAACACACCACGACATTCCAACAAAGCATAGTCCTGAGCCTATTAAGCCCTGTCACACATGAAAAATTCATTTCTGTCGTTAACTCAGAAACTTGGACTTATCGATCATGAGTAATGGAGAAGACATCATAATCAGTTACAAGTCAAGGAAGGACGTACGACTATCAATCTATCATTCATCATATAGTAACTTTGAAGTGACTTGCTATTTATCTTGTAATTTCACTTCAGAAAAAGGACTACATTTTTTCGACTGGTGCAAATCCTCATTCTACTTATTCATTGTACCATACTCTTTGATATTTGTGGACGTTTATCGATAACTTGGACACATTTTAGCATGTCCAATGAACACTTGAAACCAACATTTAAAATTTTTCAAGAACTAATAGTTGCCTACTCCAACTTGTTTGAGATTGAGACGTAGCAGTTGTTGTTTTCACATACAGTGAAGGTCTTTGTAATATGCATCAGTCTCACGAAACAAATTGCTCGAATTAAGTGTACTTACAGTATAAACGACACTCAACATGTCGATGATCTTCTCCTTTGGAATCCAAATGGAAAGTCTTCTATCAGTGGAAAAAGTTAATATAGCTGATTGTATGGCACTGAAAAAGGTCATAATAACCGTGCTCGAGTACTGACATGGATATTTCTTCCCAATTTTCGCTTGAATAAGGAACCACGAGGACCACAAAATAGTTCCAGCGAATAAGATCATCGAGCCAAAGATCCATTGTACATTTCTTTTAGAGGAGCTGATGGGTTCCTCCAAAGTTTGAGATAAATCTTTTAAGTGTGAAAAATGTATTAAAGGTTTGCCTTTGTAAAAAGTCAGTAAAAAGGCACCTCCAAGGCATATTAATGTACCAAAAACTTTGGCCCTTCCACTTCTATCTTTCATGTTTGTTGTCTCTAACCTGCATCATAATCATAGATTAAAGAAACGCGCAAATTTGCATCTTTTTAAGCTATATTAATACTCGTTGAGACTCAACGAGAGAGACATACCCGAAAAGTAATGCCATAAGGAATGTTACCACTGGTACCATGTTGAGAAATGCACATGCAAATGTTGCAGAAGTGTATTGTATGCCAAGAAGGAATAAGTATTGTGTAAGAGATGCCCTGAAAGAAAAAAAAGGTGTAAGCTATGGTGCTAAAATTTTAGCAAAAAATAGACAGAGGACTTATAGCATCTATGTTGCTCGAACTCTTCAAAAATGTGGATATATGGTCCAAAAGCAGTACATTTGTTGAGGATCCGACACAAGAGTTGATTTCTCAGATGATCGTTACTATCTTAAAAAGTCACTTTCTTTGTTGAGAAAAACGGAAATCAAGAAGAAGAGTGACTTTCTGAGATAACCATCCGACACAAGATGACAGATGATATATATCAATCTTGTTCTACTTACCCAACAATTGCACTCAAGAAAAGATAGCACAAGATTTGAGGGGTGAGTTTAGGCCTTTTATTCCTGAAATCAAGATTTTCATCAAGAAATAATGAAGAAGTTCTACAAGTAACATAATACATCAAATAAGTAAAAATTAGGAAGCAGCATTCTTGATACCTTTCAAGAAAGAAGGCTATTGGGGCTAAAAACACGGTTGAAATGGACTGTCGATAAGTGATGAACACGAAATGGTTCATACCATCCATGATAATCTTCTTGAGAAGTATATTACTAATCGATAAAGCAAAATCTATCGCCAACATAATAATGATAGGATACCATTCCACATAGCTCTTCATCTTATAAGTGAAGTTACTCTGTGTTTTTAAGATGAAAATGAGGCAAAGGACAGATATTTAAAGTCTGTTTTTAGGACTAAAAAGGAGTGTGAAGAGAAGACAAATGGAATTCTGGCAATCGCATCAATTTAGCAACTCTTAACAGATTTTGACAGTTGTTTAACATAAGTATACTCTTTCTTTTTACTTGAGAGATTTCACTATTTCCCTTTTTCCCTTACTTTTCATTGATACTTAACAGTAGATGTTAACTATATTAGAATCGTCTAAGCACACGAACATGTTCATCAACATCTATGTTGCTCCGACTCTTCAAAAATGCTATCAGGTTGCAAATTGCATGTCATATCCTCCAAAAGTACGACAATATTTTGACAGTCTGAGCAACATAGATCAACATACAATATGTTTGACAGGCTCATCATATGGAGAATGTTATTTTTGGAAATCTTTTATTTTTCTTGGTCTGAAGTTAGTTAGAAGGCATAATACATAAACAAACACTCAAACTAGGCCGCAGCTGACAAGTAAGCACTCCAACTTCGAGAGTGCACATCAACTTGGTTTCAACTGATAACTAAACACTCCAACTCATCCCCACTGTGTCTAGTGAACACCTGACGCTAACGTAACACATAAATTTTGGGGAGGTGTCTGGATGATCATTTTTCAAGTTGGAGTGTTCAACTGACACAATGGAGACGAGTTGAGGTGTCTAGAAAATAATTTAACATGTAAGTCAACACTCAACAAGTGCCTATTTTTAAAATCTTTCTTTTGTTTACTACTTCAAATAGTCTATGGCATCTTGCTTGTGGGGTTCAACTAAAGATGATTCTCTTTTGACATAGCACTATATGGCATCTAATGCAATATGCATCTAATTCTATTTTCAAATAACTTGTAGTAAAGAATCTTCAGATTGTAACATTGAACATAAAAACTATACTTTTAATACATCAAATATATCCTGAATGGATAAATAGCATCAGCTACTTAGGAATTTTTTAAGTCAGAAGACAGACATAGTATAATTCTGTTGATATGAATCGATAGGGGGACGATAAGCGTAAATTAACCAAAATGAACCATGATAACAAAAATCTCGTGTGAAATGTCATAGTAAAAGCTTGTTTGATTCTGATTTTCAGTATGAATACGAATTGTGTGATCCTTTTAGAGCTTGGTAAGTAAGTTGCTGTCAAAACTATTGTTTGAGCTTAGTTCATAAAATCTAGCTCAATAGTCAAGACACACTTGGCACCCAAGCGTGTGACCTAATGTCAACGAAGTAGGTGAAAATCTTGGGTGACTTGAATGATAGAGTTATCCAATACATATGCTGGTCGAAGATGGTTGATAGTTAATTCAATAGTCGAGGAGCATGTAAGTTGGCTCAAACACCACTTATTGAAAGAAAGGAAAAAAGAAAGTCAAGAGCACTATTGACTCATTAGCTATGTTGCTCAACAACAATAACAAAAACATACCCAATGTAATTCCACAAACGGGGTCCGGGGATGGTAGAGCGTATGCATTACCTTACCCCTACCTCGTAAAGATAGAGGTTGTTTCTCATAGACCATCAACTCAAGTAAATCATCTCAAAGTAGTTTGAAAAAGATAATAAACAAAATATAGCACTGTGGAAAGCAGTACATAACATACAAAAGAAAGAACAATAACTTCCTATGAACTAGTATGATAACCGAAGCACATTAAACACATATGCGATAACATTTTTGAACAATCCGAGCAACATAGTTAATTGGTGGCCCCTAGGCAAAATGAGAGTGAGTTAGAACAATGCAAGTTTAGTTGATTTAATCTATAAGAGAACCCTTTGTTATTAGGTCAAATCTTATTCCATGCCTTGGCTATACTATATGTAAGAATTTCACTATTGAAAGTCATTAATCATTAGGTAAATGAAAGTATGACAAGAATTTTGAAATTCTTGTACAATTTTAAAAGCTTTAAATAGAAACATCCCACTTTCTAAATAACTATATCATCAATGCTTTTTAAAGTAATATCAAAATTCTTCACAATGGAAAGTAAAATAGACTTGCTTTCATACATTTGTCTTGATCCATATTCTTTATTGTTACTTAATCATGCTTTGAGCTGGAAACACAAAATTATGTGCATCAGTGCATTTATGCTTTTATGTGTGTGGATCCTCTTAAAAGTTCATGCATTATCACCCTAATTAATGGTCAAGAATTAATCAAGATTAAAATAACATCTAGAGGGCATTTTGAACATCCTTCTCCGAATTATTATACGATGTATATAAAGTCAAATGTTTTTTCTTCTTAATCACCCTAGTAATTTGTTAAGTCAATATTACTAGTATGTTTGAGGACTTCAACGATAAGGCAGATATAAGACGAGTTCTGTACAGGGGTTAGCTCTAACCAAAAAAGGGTAGCCAGCTAGACGTTTTTCGTCAGAAAATCATACTAGGTATATAAGTCAAAATATTACTTTTCTACGAATAAATGGTCAAAAATTAATAAAAGATTACCAATACCTCTAGAGGACATAACCCTTCTATACTTCAATAAAGAAGTGGATTTAGGACGATTTATTCGGCTAACCTAGCCTCCTCCATCCCTCGGAACCAACAAGGGGTTGTATAGGAATATTCACATGTTATATATCGACTACGTCTTTCGCGTAATCTTTTGTGCAGGGGTGAGCTACAACCGAGAAAATATGATAAGTTGAATTCCTTTATCGAAAAATTATTTTGTGTATAAATGTCAAATAGTATCCTATATTTCTTATACATATACGTTAAATCTTGAACACTCTTAATAAAATTCCTAGCTTCGCTACTAATTTCGTGAGTTTAATTGAACTCACGCCCAGTCATCTCTTTAAATCTTGAATTCGCCTCTGCTTCTGTACCGGGCTTAGAAGATTCTCCACTTTTCCTGCGAGTAGTATGCAGTAAATCATTTAATTGGATGCCTTAAAAGAGAAAAATATTGTTATTCGAATAATCTACTTTAGTAACAGCCTAATTACTATTAATGCATGTACTATACAAAATGTGTGGCATCATATATACTTAATAACTTTCACATTAAATTCCCCCTTTTTTAATTTAATGGATAATACAGAGCTTAAAAGCATAAATGACTTTAATTAATAAAAATAGTTAAACATCCTATTTGAATATAAGTCAAAAAATAATCACACTTTTTTCTCCAATATTATTTATCATATATATAAGTGATCAATTATACACAAATGGTCATTTCTAAGTAAATAAATCTCTATACATGGTGTGGTTTAGATACACGTCATGACTTTAAGCCCTATGGAGAAAACAGTTTCATACTTATTTAATATTGAAGAAGCATAGAGGGACGAATCTAAACTCTCTGAAGTTAAAAAGGGATTTTTAGTATACATAAATATGTACTAAAATTACAATAAATTTTGGATTTGAATTCATAATTTTAGCGGTACAATGAATTTAATATTAAGAAAGATTGAATCCATTAAATTTAAACTTTGGATTCACCTCCTGCTCGGACTATAAAAGTACAAATTATTGATTTTGACACCTAATTATATGCTAAATATATTTCTTTTCATGCAAATTCGTCTAAATTCCATGCATAAGCATGTAGCAAAAGATACTTTATATAGCTTTATTTAATTAAAGAGATGAACTTCAGTATATGGAAAAATGAATCATCCTTCAATAATTCAAAAATAGATAAGACAAACACATAACACGTTGGTATATGTTAACAAACAAAATTAGCTCTAATTGGAAATTAAATAGTAAATATCCTACCACACACTTCCCTTGCTATAATATCAATCATCTAATTATAGTATCATACCAAAATGAGAAAATAATTAAAGCATAAAGATGAGCTACATCTAAAATCTAAAAGCTATCATCTTCGGAGACGGATTTAAGATTTGAACGTTATGGAATAGAGATACCACTAAACCTACTAGCTATTTGAGCTACTATCGAGTTCGGCTGAATTCATATGTACATACATCCATACATAACATGCTATTTATGTGATGGTATTTGATTAAGCACAGAGTTTAAGTCATAGATATTAGATATTATTAAGGTTCTAAATCATCATTCCATCTTGGGTAAATTGAGCATTTCAAAATCAAATTGTTCACAAAATATAAGATGTCTTTCCTTTTTTTAACAACATACCTGGTGTAATTCCACAAGTAGGGTATTTGGAGGGTGGTGTGCCATGAGTTCACAACTTTCTTTACCAAGTGAAAGTAAAGAGTTTGATTTCGATAGACCCTCAGCTCAAATAAAGCATAATATACCTACAATGGGTAAGAAAAAGAAATCAATCGTGGAATTAGGACAGAAGGAGTACCATTTTTCCTGCTTGCTTTAACTCAAACATCATTTGGAGACAATTTTGTCAAAGGCTATATACACTATAAGTTCCTAGCATAGGTTTTGTTATGTTAAATAGTTCAATTAAAGTAGTCAATCACTTACTTATATTAAAAGTAGATGGAATCTTATAAAGTATGATAACGTACATTATCCACCCTGGAGTCTAGTACTCAAGGCATGTCCTTCAATCAGTACTTGTACCTGCATTCTTGACTCAGTATCCACCCACAAATATAGTGCTTTGAACCTGTAGCAGCTCCAATTACGAGTCGATGGGTTCAACAGAATTCAATAGTGTCACGTCAGAGAAATGTATAGATTATAGTATTAACTCAAACAAATCCACTTGTAAGAGCATATTTTAATAACCTCAACAATGACCAAAAGCATAGGTCAAAATATTTCAACCCAAGAATCCATGTACACAGTTTATGTATCATATTACAACCAAATGTCAAAATGGACAAAATGGGACAAGACTTTCAAATCAAAACAATTGTAACAAACGTGGCCAACTTGGAGTATCATTGCTTGCTTATGCACTAGAATCATCTGCTGGCTTCGCATCCTCTTTTGGTTTCAAAGATGCTGAAGGCGATGGAGTACCATCTTGACCCATTTCACCTCTCAAATCGTTGATGCTCTGTTCAAGTTCATCAATCCGGTTTCCCATCTCGTCAAGTGCAGCTTTGTCAAGGACTAAACATATTTTGTTCAAGCTTTGATGTCATAAAAAAAGTAGATTGCCATGTACAGCGTAGAGATATAGTCGGAACAGTTTGATATGAAACCCCTCCAGTATGAGAAATCTCACCAGCGTGAGAGAGGACTGACAACAAGAGATATAAGAAAACAGCAAACCTACCCACTGATAAACCGACCCTGAAAAGAAGATTAGATTCATGTTGAAGGATCAGCAGAAAGTATACAAACCTAAATAGTTGAAAGACAGCAAAGCTGGAAACAATGAACCACTGAACAGCCTCAGAGCCAAGAAGGTGGTTAACACATTCGTAGATTCAGAGTTGTACGAAATGCTACATATAACTAGATGCATTTTAGCTGACACTGATATTAGCAACTATGGATCAGATAGGGAACATCAAATTAAAAAAAGGATATTTTTTGAAATGATTGATTCCGACATTGTCTGGAATCTGGTTTGCTGCAAAGAGAAAAATATCAGTTAGATAATTATAATTGATACATGTGAACAATCGAAGGGGTTGCAAAGTGACTGGACTCACCATTTGCTGTAGAAGATTCTGGACCTGGAAGAGAAGGAAAGAACAAAGAACAGTAAGAATTAGAGACCAAAAAAGAGATAGCGACACCAAAAGTATGATATGTCAAGTGCATGAAAATTGAACCAAATGTCGTGGAATTAGCATCACGGTAAAGCCATATTTATGAATAGAGCCAGTTCTTTACAGGGCCATGTTGCGTGTCATAATTATATCTGTTTATGAAAAGATCACACAATAGAGTAATATTCTATTGTGTTTAAAGATTGTTAACGAGTGCAAGAGAGTGAGATTAGTCTGCTTAACATCAATTAAAGAACGGCAAAAGGACGGATTTACCCCCGAACTATAATAAATGGCATGTATATGCCCTCCGTTATACTTTCCGTCCACATAAGCCCCTTCCGTCCAATTATAGGTACACATATACCCCTCTCACTAACGGACCCCTAATTTCTTACACGTGTCTTAATCCTATTGAACTACCCGTTTGACCCTTTTTTTAACCCATAACCCAACTATCCGCCCCATAACCCAATACCCACCCAATTTCCTCTAAAAGGAATCCTAATTAAAACACCCAAATTAACACACCAAAATCGGTCCCTTTTCCCTAGTCGGAGGTCCCCGCGTATCTCACACACCGGGGAGAAGCTATTGGCTCTTCAATGTTCCCAATGTTCTTCAATCTTTTCATGCTATTGGCTCTCTTCTTAGTTGATTTTTCACCAGCTACTTGTGAAGTTGATGCATTCATTTACAATGGATTCCAATCAGCTAATCTTAGTGTGGATGGCACAGCACAATTCACATCTAATGGTTTTTTGCTGTTAACAAATTCTGGAACACAAAATCAGGGCCATGCTTTTTATCCAAATCCAATTCATTTCAAGAACTCACCTAATGGTTCTGTATTTTCTTTCGCCACAACTTTTGTGTTCGCAATAAGGTCTGATTATGGAAATTTGAGTGGTCATGGACTGGCTTTTGTTATCGCGCCACACAGAGGACTTCAGGGGTCTTTGGCAAATCACTATCTTGGTCTTTTTAACTCTAGTAATAATGGGAATAGATCAAACCATGTCGTTGTAGTTGAGCTCGATACAATCTATAGCGAGGATTTTGGTGATATCAATGACAATCATGTTGGAATTGATATAAATGGATTGAAGTCTGCAGCAAATTATACAGCAGGTTATTTTGATGATACTGATTTGTTTCATAACTTGACTTTAATTAGTGGCCAGGAAATGCAAGTTTGGATTGATTACGATGGGAGGACTAAGCAAATGAATGTAACAGTAGCTCAATTACATATGGAAAAACCAGTTAGACCACTTTTGGCTTGGAAATATGATCTTTTGTCGATTCTTGATCAGACTATGTATGTTGGTTTTTCATCGTCAACAGGTTCAGTCCCAGCACATCATTATATCTTGGGATGGAGCTTCAAGACAAATGGGAAAGCTCAAGAACTCTCGCAACTTCCTAAGCTTCCTCGTCTTGGGAGTAAAGGGACATCAAGATTTGTAACGATTGGTTTGCCTATAATCTCGTTGGTTTCACTTGTTGCAGCTGTGTTAGCGGTGGTTTATTATGTAAGAAGGAAAAAGTATGAAGCAATTCATGAAGATTGGGAAGCGAGTATAGACTACAAAGGTTTAAGTATAAAGAATTGTACATTGCTACTAAGGGATTCAGAGAAAAGGAGCTATTGGGTTATGGGTTAAAAAAAAGGGTCAAACGGGTAGTTCAATAGGATTAAGACACATGTAAGAAATTAGGGGTCCGTTAGTGAGAGGGGTATATGTGTACCTATAATTGGACGGCAAGGGCATATGTGGACGGAAAGTATAACGGAGGGCATATACGTACCATTTATTAAAGTTTGGGGGTAAATCCGTCCCTTTGCCGATTAAAAAAATTAGAGTTGTCTTTGCCAGAAAACTTACAAACACAGTCATATCAGCAGTGCTCTGTTTTGTATTATCACCGTCATGCCCATCCTGCCAGAAAATTGTGATAGTTAGGTTTAGAAGAGTGACACTAAAGCAGCTCAGCAGCAACAGATGAACACACATCTGAATAAGAGCCGTTTGGATTGGCTTAAAAGTCGGTCAAACCTACTTTTAAGTCAGTTTTTGACTCCTGGAAGTGTTTGGCAAATATAAAAAATAACTTAAAATAAGTCAAAAATGACTTAAAATAAGTTACGAAGTGTTTGGCAAGGTAAAAAATGACTTAAAATAAGTCAGAAACCAAAAGTAGGTCTCCCCCTACTTCTTTTTTTTTTGACTTAAAAGTCATTTCAGTTTGACTTTTTATTTTTGACTTAAAAGCTACATTTTTTTAAGCCAATCCAAACGGGCTCTAAAACAAACTACAGATCGAAAGCTACAGGAGAAGGGTCTGGATAAATTAATCAAATGACCCGACCTGTATCTCCACATGGACTACTTTCATTAAGATGTTCAATGCCTTAATCAGCATTGGACATGTTTATCTCGACTTGCATTGTCACTAAGTTTAACTCTTCAAGGCAATTGAATGGAAGTCAAAACAAAGTGGCTCAAGGAGTTTGCTCTGGTAATCCTTTTCCAAGTATTCAAAGCATGGGATTTAATTGAAATCATACCATCAAGCAAATAAATGCTAAACAAAGATACCCGACAAGGAAGTACAAAGTAGCCTCGGAACTGAAAGACGTGACAACAAAGCAGCAACATATGCAAGTTCCAAAAATGAACGCAATACCATACTTCCGACTTCATAAGGAACTAGATGATGCAGAATGCACCCCGGTACACCTTCTTACAAATCGAACATAAATATATACTCTTAATTCAGACATTGCAGAAGTGGTCTAATTTTTCATTTGTATTAATAGCGTCAGCAGAACATTATAAATCCTACTACATTCACAATCATACTATCTAATGACTAACAGAGCGACTAGATACAATAAGTAGGCAATACCAGCTAGTTGTGATTAAGCTTAGTCGTCATTGGGAGCTCTAATTGTCTATTTTTCTTGTTATTTTAATATGCTTACTCAACTCAATAACCACAAATTTGCTTTAATTCCAAGTCCACCTTTAGCTAAATGAAACAAAACATAGACCACCTTGAAGATCTAATTTGTCTTAAAAGAGAATTGCAATTTTAGCTTTTCATGTTAATTTAATGTGCTCACTCAACTCAATAATCAAAATTCACTTCAACTTCTAATGAACAGAATGAAATTTTACAGCTTGAAAATTGTTAATTTTCATAACAACAAACCCAGTATAATCCCACATGTGGCATCTCGGAAGGTTCTCTACGCACAGAGAGGTTTTTCCATACACCCTCAGCTCAAACAAAATTGCTAATCGTCATAATTTACTAATATTTCTACATGATTAAAACAAATCACATCGAAACAAATGCAGCAACACCAGGAATATTTATTTGTTATTCTGTCCTATTATATGCAATAAATTTATCGCCTTTTCTACAACAGACATGAAGCAGAGAATAGATCACAACGCAAATTAAAATCGGAGTCCATATAAACCCTAAATCTGAACGAAAAAATACGTATTTTTTCATTTTTTTTTGGATTCATTCAGTTAATGTGGACTGTGCACATAGAAAAACTGAAAATTAGAATTGATAGAGAAATGAATTTACCATTTTTGTTCAGAATTCTGATGATAGAGAGCGCGATTTGCTGTAATTCGCTTTTTAGCAGAGAGGAAATTGGAGCCCTAAAAATGGTGAGAATTGGGAGGCCTAAAACTAAAAAGGATTGATAATTTGAATTTTGAAATGATCAAGCGGGTCGCGACCCGGCTACTAGTATTGGAGAAAATCTCATTTATACTTGTACTTGCAATAAATAAGAGTAAAATTTTGTTTCACTTCTTTGAATAAACTTTTCGAGCATAAAATAATTTCTACCTATATATTTTAGGAAAAATTATGCAGTTAAGGAAATTTATACTACTTAATTAGTTGTCATAGTTATAGTTTGTTATAATTACCACTCGCGACTAACATTAACTACTAATTACGTGGACTGACTTCGAATTTGTATAATTAGTCACGTTTGTATAATTCGCAACTAACAATTCTTCGTTTGATTTGTATTTTGTATATGTACGATGGTTTGTATTTGTAAATGACGATGATTTCCTTTGGTTTTTCAATTTTGTCACCATATACATTCAATTTTTTTGTATAACTTTTTAAAGTTTGTATATATGTGTAGTTTTCGAATTTTGTATGATATAATTTATATATTTTGTATAATTGTTAAAAAATCATATGTTTATGTTTGTATCAATTCGTTATTTCGAGTTTTATCATATTTGTATAATTCTATACTTCATATTACTTTATTATACAAAATACATGAATTATACAAACGTACCCGTGAATTATATAAACGAGATGCAAATTATACAAATTGTTACCCTCTCTCGCTTGCCTCTCTCCTCCCTCTCTCAATCTCGCTCGCCAGATATACAAATGCATATATATACCAGTTATATATATACAATTATTTTGATAGATATATGCATATACAATTCACTACTCTCCCACTCTCTGCCCTTCTATTGCCAGCCTGTCTCCTCCCTCTCCTAATCTCACTTGCTTCTCTCCTCCCTCTCTCAATATCGCTCGCCATATATACAAATACGTATGTATACCAGTTACATATATACAATTATTTTGAAAGATATATACATATACAATTCACTTCTCTCCCACTCTTTGCCCCTTTCTCGCTCGCCTCTCTCCTTCCTCTCGCAATCTCACTCGTCACTCTCTTCCCTATAAATGTAGCCACGAATCGTAATTAACAAATTATAACTATAGAGCGTAATTAAGCTATTTTTGAGTGGTTATATGCGAAAGTTCCCTTATATTTTAAGATATATAACTATATAATGGATGTATCAAATTAGGGGTGTCCAATAAGTGGGTTGAGTTGAAATTGGAGATATTAAAATGGGTTGAAATAGAAATTGGTTGGATCCTGACCTGTCCAAGTTTATGTTGGGCTCAAATGGGCTTAAAATCGGGTTGGGTCTTGACCCGCCCAATTTGTCCCGCTTAATCTCAATAACTATAATATATTATTATTATTTAGGTTTTATAATCACAATTTGAATTTCAACTCAAGAAAAATTTTAAAAATAAATTATAAATTGATCGATAAATCCTAAAATATATAAAATAGATAGGAATTAATACCTTCAACATATGAATATACATTACAATTTACATCAATATAACTGAATAGTTTTAAAAACAAGTTGAAACTGGAGACTAAATTGGGCTCAATTGAGGATTCTCTTAAAATGGGTTAAAGCTTGAATGAGTTGAGATTGAACTCAATTCAAATTATCTTGAGCCCAACCTTTAAATTTCGGATAGATTGGGCAGGTTACCTATAGTTGGATTCATTTTTGACACCCCTAATATCAATGCACTCTTATAATGGATACATGAAACTAATATTATATACCTTGGATGAAATTGATGTTCACAAATATACTAAATACATTAACCCACATTTGATATCGAATACACAAATTTCTTATAATGAATATATAAAGTTAATGTTAGATACATTGGATAAATATATTAGATACATGAATGTATATTTGATACTGAATAACAAATACATGAAAGTATGAAACATAATAATTACAAAGAACTAAAGGGAGGAGAGAGATAGAAGCGAGCGAGAAAGGAGACGGACACGAGACATTCGCTAGATAGAATGTATCTACAGGCAAATATAATGTATATATAAATATACTAGATACATCAATGCATATTTGAATACACAAATACATAAGTGTAAAGCACAAATATAAAGAAATAGAGGAATGACAGAGAGAGAAGCGAGCGAGAAAGAAAATAGGCGAGATACATTCACTAGATAAAATATATCTAGAGGCAAATATATTGTATTTATAGACAACACCTTCAAGATTCTTAATTAGTATTAAAATTATGGATACAAGTAATTACTACTTATATTAACGGGTTTTGCGTTGTTTGCTAAAAAGATAACATCGAAAGATAATAAGTAAAATATTTTTATATATAAATATTCAACACAAATAACTTTTTATAGTAATTTATAACCCTCAAATCTAAAATTATATTGTATTTTATTGTTAGTTTAAATATAATATATGTTTTGATTATTAAATTTTATTATATTATATCGTTTAAATCTATTATAAAGTACAATAAAAAGTCTCATTGTGTAACCACCGATTTAATGTAATCACATTATTATCTTAATAATTTCTACTTATTATTTAGTAATTTTATTTTATTCTTTATTCTACCATTTCACAGTAACTATAGCTTATACTATACTACTTTTTATGGATATCATTTAAATGATTGATATGTGGTATTATATAACACGTAAACAATACAATCTATTCGAACAATATAGATCGAGAAGAGAAGTGTAACTAATAAGGTAAACTAGTAGATTCTCCTTGACAAGAACATTAATATATTTTCTATTTCTATATTTCTTAGTATATTTCTATAAACAAATATAAAAACATAGCAACAATAAAATAAAATAAAAAATTTAATTGCGGCGGCGCCATTTTTACACATTCACTCTTTCTACTCTAAACCCTAACGTCACTCTCCTTCAACACTTCGATTCAGACGACAAACCCTATTTTCTGTTAATTTTTTTGGTAATTTTTAGTTTTGAGAGTTGATTTTAATGGAGGAAAATCAGAAGCAGCAGCAATTTTTGGTTTCCTCTGTATCGGAGCTTACAAGTTCTTCATCTTCGTTGTTTTCCAAAACCGAACCGGTTTTTGCTCGATTAAGCTTAGATTCCGGTTCGCCGGAGCTCCGAATTGGTCAGGGTGCAGAGTTGAGTGATGCCGTTGTGTTCAATGTTAAGATTTCTCAGGTTAGTTTTTATGAATTTTGTAAATAGAGTAGAATGCAATATTAATTGTTAAAAAGTAGTATAAGGGATTGCAATTTTTTTTGTTAGAAATGTACTGTTTATGTTGAAAATGCATAAAAATAGTACAGAGATCAAATTTTTAAAGCTAAAAAAAGTCATATTTGGCATGAGTGGAAAGGATTAAGTTGTGGAAAAAGCCTCTTGCAGAAATGCATGGTAAGGTTGTGTACAATAGACTCTCGTGGTTTGGTCCTTTCCCGGATTCAGCATGTAGCGTGAGCTTTAGTGCCCCAGGTTGTCCATTTTAGGGGAAAGGATGGAGTGATACTAATGGTGGTGTTTTGGTTCTCACATTTTCTTACTAACTTAAAGGTTGCATGTTGTTTCAAACCATGTTCCACGGACTCTTCAAAAATGTTGACGGGTGCGTGATGGATCTTTCAAAAGTAGTGCATTTTTGAGGGATCCAACACATGCGTGAATAATCTTATAAATTTGTTTATATTTTTCTGGGGTTTCGCGTTTTGTGCCTTTCCTCTCACGTTTTCTAGTAACCAAACAGAATGACCAGTGTATTTTAGTAAAAGAAGTGCAGAAAATGAAGAATAAAACTGAAAAAAATGATATTTTAAACTGATGCTCATTAGGAATTTAAGTTATGTATTTGAGGGGTATTATCTTTGCCTTGATTCTCCTTTCCTTTTTCCAGTTATTCAAGCTAGGCCCTGCTGAATCCTTATGCGTATCTGAAGCCAATAAAGAGGTATGGTTTAATTGTTTAGAGTGCATAAGGTAGTATTACAATGTGATAATGTTGGACTTATTTATTGTTTTCTACCTGCAAATAAATTTAGCATCCTGTTAACTCCTTTAAGGATTTCTAGAGATGGTTGCGTTACCTTTTGTTTATGCTGATTATTCTAGTGAATGTTATACCAACAGCGGAATCAACATATCATTTGGATTGCTTCGACTTCATTTTTTTTTTTAAAAAAAAACTGGTAATGTTGTATTCCTCAGCATACCTTAATGCTGGAGACCTCCAAAAGGTAGTAACAAGCTAAAACAAGAGACTAATTACTGTAATCCTAAAAGATCTACTAATTGTTCAGCATTTTCTATACAATGTTCTTTACACCAAAAGTAGAAAGTTGCAATGCATCTCCCTTTGATTTTCTGAATGTTGTTGAATCTATCTTCAAAGTTTCTTCCATTCCTCTCCCTCCAGATAGTCCACTAGATACAGTGTGGGATTATTCTCCACCACTTCTTCTGTGTCTTGCTTCCCTTTCCCCCTCTCTAATCCAGCAACTTAACAAGTCTGCTGTGTGCTCTGGCATTGACCATTTTTTCTCTGTTAAACTGAGGAACATAGTCCAAAAATCGACTTCATTTATTTTTTATTAGCGAGAAACAATAAAACCTAATCTACTTTTCTGTTTATTGCCCTGACGACAACCTATTATAATTGTAGTACTATGAAAAGTTTATCTATCAGAATATGCTGCCTGCATGACTTTCATACACATATATTTGTACGTAGATGACCAAGCACTACTTTGCATAATGCTGAAAACATGTAATACTGCAAATTTGTGTTCAATGTAATAATAATAGTAACGTGTTGCTTTAGGATTAGACAATTGCTTGCATGCAAAAATATGTGTGTTTGTCAATTGTTATAGACATCATTTATCTTGTCCTGGAAGAAAAGTTGAAGGTACTCATTTTATGTAAATCACTATTATGTTTGTGGAATTTGATGTTGTAATATTAATGTTATGCATTAACTTTGGTCTTTTGAACCAGAAATCACATTCAAGAGGAATCTCCATTCAATTTAGAAACGAGGAGGAAAGTAGGGCCTTCCATTGTGCATTTGAGCAATGGAAGAAGGAAGTGGTTGTTCAAGGTCTGTTTTGGTGTATGTCTGGAATGCTTTGTACCAAGTTCCCATGCAACCTTGTGGAGTAGCCACATTCTCCTCTCCAATAAGCCTCTTGTTTGTTCAAATGGCATGTTGTATCTTTGCAGTTGTGTAGATATTGTGGTTACTGATATGCTAGTCTCATGATTGTGTGGTAAAATAACAGTTATTTGATAGCATTCTCTTTGTGACATTTTTTACTTAGATCCAAATTGTGAATGTTTGAAGTGTTGTGGAAAGAATCTTTACTTTTACAGTACTTTGTTTATGGCTCATCCTTTGCTTGTTAATCTTTTTCCGATACTGAAAAATACGAATGTCTTTCTAAGCTATATGTCCTGCGGTATTAGGAACTTTATAGTTGGCCGACTGACTGTTATTAACATTTGGTTAGTTATTGTCATCAAGCTTCTACTATTGGTTGCGTTGGAGTACTGGTCCATTTTTTTATGTTTTTCTACAGCACTTAATTTTATTCCCCACAAAAATTAGAATTTGGACAATTCATTTTAGATATTTGACTTCGTTATAAGAAAAGGCTGGTTTTGGATATTTGACTATGTTATCATATCAAAAAAGAAAAAAATAAGGTATTGACTGTATCTAGCTTAAACTAGGTATACAAAGTTGAAGGTTAAATAGTGTAGGTGAGATTCTCCATATATGTTCTTCGTTTAGTATATAATTAATGATTTTTCTTTCTTTAGCTCGTGTAAATAAAAAGGGAATTGCTCTTACTGCAAATAAGAAAGAAACAAGAAGGTGATGTGGTTCCTGTCAAAAACTTAGAAATGTTTCACTATGCATAACTTCCCCGTTTTTGATGAATCTATTACTTAAGATCAGTTTCATTTAAGGGCATGTTATCTAACTGCTCTACTCAGTGAAGCTTATTGTAGTTACACCTGTGAATAGAAATCTGTGATGTAACTAATGAATTTTTTTTTATATAAGAATAAATGATGCTTTCTATAAATGTAACTTGTTTTTGTCTTTCTGTCAGAACCTTTGAACAATGGAGCAGTATCAACTTCGAAAAGCAAATTTGATGACAAAATTGAGGCATCTTCTGCCAAAATGTACTTTCACTACTATGGACAGCTATTGCATCAGCAGAATATGTTGCAGGATTTTGTGAGGACAGGTATTCTGAACTTCGATATCATGACTTGAGAATTTCCTTATAGAGGTTCATAGTGTGTCATGAGATGAAGTGCTCTCTTTTATTGCTCCTAGAATGTTATGGAACTCCTCCTTTTTGCATTTCTGAAGGATCAAATGGCTGAATCCCATTATGGAGAGTTTGACTTGACAAATATGAAAACTTGCAGGAACCTATTATTCCGCTGTAATTGAGAACCGTGCTGATTTTCTTGGTCGCATAGTGGTTGATGTTGGTGCTGGTAGTGGCATTTTGTCATTATTTGCAGCTCAGGTGATCTGTTTGTATCAATGCATTTTTGATGAATGATATCAACCTTGGCACAGCCAGTTATTCTAATATTTACTATATATCTTTTCTTTTTCCTACCTCTCTTCACATCCAAAAAAAACCTCATAGGCTGGTGCAAAGCATGTTTATGCCATAGAGGCTTCTGAAATGGCTGACTATGCCAGACAACTTATTGCTGGAAATCCATCACTGAATGACAGAATTACAGTAAGTGTTCTTTTACTTTTTTAAGCTGACCCCACTTAGTACATGATTGAGGTGTTGTTGATTGATTGATTGTTCTTTGGCCTTTTTGGGTCTCTTTTTCAATGCTATCCAACATATTCATATAATATCTTGGCAGTGCTTCTTATGTTTTTTTTGTTAATGTTTCATGTATGGATGTTTAGGTAATCAAAGGAAAGGTCGAAGATGTAGAGTTACCTGAGAAAGCTGATATTTTGATCTCTGAGCCAATGGGTAAGCTTGGCTAGTTAGCCTTATTTTAATTCATTTGATAGATCATGTTAACTTCTGAGATGGAGCATTCTGTATACTTTGGTCATACTGCAAGTTTGTTAGAACTTTAGGTTATATCACTGTTAATTATTTGGGAAGCTTATAAGATAAGCTTGATGTTAGAGTATGTTTCAAGAACCTATACTACAAAGATAGAAAATATATGAAAGATCAAGAATACAGTAACAACTTTTGTTGAGCTCTCTTTTCAGTTTCAATCAGAAAATAAGTTTGCAATCTTCCAAAATAGGGTAGAATATGTTTATCGAGAATAACCAGAATTCCATGAATAGAATGTTCAAAAAAGACATGCTTAAACCTGCTGAGTGAGTAATACAGTGCCTATACCTTACAGGTACACTTTTAGTTAATGAAAGAATGTTGGAGTCTTATGTGATTGCAAGAGACCGGTTTCTTGTTCAAAATGGAAAAATGTTTCCTGGCGTTGGAAGGTAATTTTATTTTTTAACTCAAGCACATTGAGGAATCTCGCCATGTCAAATCAATGGTGATGTCTGCAATTTTCTTATAAGGTTTTGTTTCTCAGTCATTTCCTTGTTTTTATCCCTTCAAATGTCTCGGTCATGCCAAAAATATGAAGCTGATATTCTTCATTAATTTTTTCATCTAACTATCTTATCGTCTGTTATATTGGGTGACGGGTGTGCTGTTAATTTTAGAATAAAACATGAAATTAATACTATTGTTAAATATAATTGTGAGGTACATTGGTAATGGTTTTCTGCTTCATCTTGTCCTTGACAAAGTAGTGTTGGTTGTTCCTTAGATGGATTAGCTTAGGAGGTTGGAGAATGTTAGTATAACTAATTCCCCAGCGTCTTGCACATGTTTGCCATGCATTACATAAACTACCATACAACCTTTCTATTATTTAACTTCATCTGTTTTGTCTTGGATATGACATTCATATTATTTTTTGCTTATGTTTCCTTTTACTCTTGTAGAATACACATGGCACCATTTAATGACGAATATTTGTATATGGAAATAGCAAATAAGGTACACAGTGGATCATATCACCTTTTCTTCTTGATCTTGGAGTTTGTTCTGTTCTAAAAATTTGTCATTTCTTCTCTGGCACCCCTTCCAACCGACAGAAAGAAAACCATGGTTCCTTCTCTTTAGGGAATGAAGGTTGATGGGTACTATGTTTCTGCGATATTAAGGGTTTCGAATGGTTTAAAATGTTTGTTGAGGCATAGTAGTAGTTGTTGTGGTGGATAGTATTCGTTTGTATTTGTGGTGTTTCCTGTGAAGAATCTGAAAATTTTCTTCAATGCAATGTAGAACTCCTATAACAGTTCTTTTTTCATTTTGCCCATGAAAAGTTCTGATATTTTGTTCATCTTTTGCTCTTAAATGAATAAGACCTCAATTGCTAATGGAATATGTTATGGACTTCCGTGGCTGGGTAGATAGTAGGAGAACAAGAGAAACAAATTGAATGCCATCTAAAATCAGTGTGACGAATAGAACTTTTGGTATTCAAGCTTCACAGTCACCATGGATGTCTATTAGATCTGCATGTTTTCTTTTTAACAAGAATCAATTATTCAGGCGAAGCTTATTGACAAAGATCTCACTGTCCAAAATCAGTGTCCATTTACCATTAGCATTTACCAGTAACTTCTACAAATGTCTGATAGTTTGGGCTTTGGCTTTCTTTTACTTTTATGCACTTTTATGTCTTCCTTTTCGCTGATATGATTTACTGACCATTGTTTACATTATTTTTTTCGATTGCGAGTCAATATCTTAATACTATTTTTATTCCTTGCGGTCCAGGCTACCTTTTGGCAGCAGCAAAACTACTTTGGGGTTGATTTGACACCATTGCACGGATCTGCTTACCAAGGATACTTTTCTCAGGTCAATATCCTATATATTAGGAACTCTTGCTTGGACTGGCTTTAGTGACCATACTTGTCTTATCCCTGAATACTTCACTTTGACTTGAACAGCACTTTTAGAGCTTTCTTGAATGTTCCATTTTCCTGCTGTGTGGAGTTCTCTTATTTATTAGTTACTTGTACTTTTAAATATGCAGTCTATGCTAAAATATCCAATTGTACTATGGAATCTTCAGAATATAAGGCTGTGTCTCAGTAGTGTTGCTTTTGTTTGACTTCCGTCTTTCTAGAATACCCACTCTACATGTGTCTGCTGGTCAGTTTGGAAGGAGAGAAACTGTAGATGTTTTGAGGGTTGGAAGGAAAATATCCATAAAATGTATCATGAAGAAGTTTAAACTATTCAAGAGTGGACTTTTCTGATTATTTATACTAGGTTACTACCCTGGTAAGAGAATAGTCCTACCAAATCTAATTTAATGTTTAAGATGTTTCTAACAAATAAATATGCCACATAAGACGTAAGAAATAAACGTTGAGGGGTATTATCTTGGTTCAATATGAAGATATGGTAGGAGGTCTACTTATTTTGTTCTATTCAAGATACTGAAATGGTGAACAAATTAATTGGTTATTCAAATGCAATAAACTAGTTACATATAATGTAATAATTTGGCCTCCAAGATGCAATAGATGTACCTTATTCCGGAAAAAGAATTGTAATAGACGTACTTGTTAGCCAAAGATTGTGTATTTTTTGTGATTTTTAGTCAAAGCTTGAAAATATTAGATAAAAGTTTCGGTTGAGGTATGCATGCTTCTGACTCATACACTCTTTTTCCATTCTCTTTGGATATTTTTGTCCTTTTGCAGCCAGTTGTTGATGCTTTTGATTCTAGATTATTGGTAGCTCCTGCAGTGTCCCATGTGATAAACTTCAGTTCAGTAAAGGTATCAATCAACCATTTATTCTGTATGATGTGAAAATGAAGTAGTTGCATTCCTTATTCTTAGAAGGCTTTCTATTCCTTTTCTCCCCTTCCTTCTATTACAGGAAAAGCACTATCCAGTAAAGGGTGGTGATGTTTGACAAAAATCACACTTCACTGACTCGGGGATCACTTGGTTAAAATGTAAAGGAAATGAACAAAATTTTTGTTTGAGGTGTTAATTAAGGGAAGATTTAGCTGAAGTGAAATTACTCTTGATTGTGGGTTATCAGATTTGTTGAAAGTAACACAAA
Organism: Solanum pinnatisectum; assembly: GCA_035578085.1. Taxonomy (NCBI): domain Eukaryota; kingdom Viridiplantae; phylum Streptophyta; class Magnoliopsida; order Solanales; family Solanaceae; genus Solanum; species Solanum pinnatisectum. The sequence goes on from CM069087.1 coordinate 937,132, forward strand.
TTGTGGGCATTAAACTCTATACAGAAGTAGTTGTAACATAACGTCTCTATGAAATGATATTTCCCACATCTATATTACAGGAAGAAGATCTATATGAAATTGACGTCCCGTTGAGATTTCTCTCTACTGTTAGCACTAGAATTCATGGGCTGGCTTGCTGGTTTGATGTACTTTTTAATGGAAGGTGAACTTTTGTTATCTTCATCCCTTTAGTTCTGGTACTTGGTCTTTTTGCTTTTGTTGCTAAATTGTTTCCCCCTTTCTGCAGCACTGTGCAAAGGTGGCTGACCACTGCTCCGGGTGCACCAACAACTCACTGGTATCAGCTTCGGTGTGTCTTACCACAACCACTTTATGTCATGCCAGGACAGGAGATAACTGGTCGGCTTCACCTAGTTGCCCACAAGGCACAAAGTTATACCATTTACCTAACATTGTCAGGTAGTTCTTTATTATGGTTATTTGCGACATGTCCATCGTGCCTCTCAAGTCAAGATTGCTGATATTTCTTCAAGAATCTAACATGTCATTAATTTGTATAGCTCTTGTTGGAGATATGCTCCAAACATCATCTGTTAAACTTGATCTGAAGGAACCATATTACCGGATGTCCCAGCCTCAGGCATATTCAGCAGCACAGGATCAAAATCCTAGTCAGCTATTACAATCGGTACTGCAGATTTCATAATCACAATTTTCACTGTCTCACCCCCCTTTCCCCCCTCCCACTAAATTTTCTAGGTGCACATTAGCTTTTAGTGATGATTTGAAATTATTTGAGGTGTGGAGATTCTTACTAAATTCTTTTGAACCTAAAAATAGCTATGTGGTGAACGAGCAACCGCCTTATTTACTTAGTCTGCAATGCCCCATCATGTGCGATCCCAACTTTTTTCCTTGACAAAGTACATGATGATTCTTCTTGCCAATGGGTGGCAGAAGATTTGAATTCCGGAACTCTGCATGTTCTAATAGCATTGAAGTTTGTAACTATCTTCTCTAAAAGCTTTAAATTGTGAATACAGAGCCCCCATAAATATCCAGTATTTGTAGGTTGGCTTATAAGCAGTGTTGTCAAAGGCGTGCTTAAAGCGCATTTAAACCTCAATCAAAGGCTCAAAATACATTGAGCGCTTCACCTCACTTAATCTGCACTTCAATATCGGTATAGAGGCTCTAAGACAGTTTTCCTTGCGAATGAGCGTTTCATGAAGAGGCGACACTTAAAAACAATTGATATTTCACTCCAGTTGTGCCTTTTCTCAGTTGAGCCAACGCTTTGTTTGTGCTTTGCGACCTTAGAGCTGTTTTTTTTTTTTTTTTGCTTTTCGCTTATAAGCGAGGTTTCTTTGTTACCCTTATTGCTGTTAGTGAGAGCTCAAGTTTACCTTTTCTATCATGAACAGGACATGCAATTTCCATCTCGAGATGACGACGGATCAATCCTAATGCAACCACCCTCCCCGAATGAGCTACATTCTCTCTGATATTATAATCCAACTCCAAAGATGTGCATCGACGATGCGCTTTTGCATATGTGATGTGCATGCATGTTTATGTTAGTCCAATTTCCATCAAGTACATCTTTTTCCATTAACAGTTGCAGACTCCAGTGTTGAATGCTTCCAAATTAACTCTGATATGATATTAGTGGTGGTTATTTGAGCTGTGCAGTAGTTATATTACTCACCAGTTCAACTGATTTCAGTTTTCCAATTTCACATGACCTTTGTCTGGGTTTCGCATTGTTAGCTATATTGCTCAGATTCTCCAAATAAATGTCAAGCTACTCTGTCGATCGGATCTTTAAAAATTAATGCGTTTTTGGCGGATCTGATATGAGTGCAGTGGCATTTTGACATCTTTTTTTGGAGGATTCGAGCAACATATGCTGTAAGCCAAATGTCAAGACTATTTTCATATTCAAGAAAATATTTGAGCTTTTAAAGTTATGTTCAAATTAATTAATCTGGTTATTTCGAATTTCCAATTTTACATGTAAGTTCAACTTCTTACAAAAATGAAAATGCTCGTATATATATATCAAAACGTATAGTTTATGAACAACTTTAAGTTGTCCTTTTCAATGTACCAAATCCTTAAAAGTCGTTTTGTGGGTAGAAAAAATCATTGAGTACTATGCGGCCTGAATCTAAATTAGTACAATAGAAAAGCAAGTGGAGAGTGAAGCCAAAATCAAGTCAACCATTTCTCACTCAATTCTTCCAAAAAAAAAAAAAGAATGTCCATTTGCAATGGAGGTTATCTCCCTCAAGAACTCTTAATCAACATCTTCTGCAGATTACCTGCAAAATCCGTAGGCCAATTAAGGTGTGTATCAAATCTATTAAATTCTCTTCTCTCTAATAAACAGTTCCTCAAATCTCACTTCACTAGTAACCACTTTCAAGAACCTGAAAAACTCATTCTTTTATCAAATTCCCACTGTTTTCACACTATAACCTTCAAAAACAATGGTGTTTTTTCAAATTCCATCAATTTTCAGCAAACCCCAAGTGACCAATTTATTGATATTTGTGGATCTTGTAATGGGTTGGTCTTGATTTTGAATAAAGATGACACTATAGTTGTAATAAACCCCATAACCCTAGATTTCAAGAAAATCCCAAATTCCCCTTTTGCTCTTGATCCAGTTGGTAGTTTTAGTATGTATGGATTTGGGTATGATTATGTTAATGATGACTATAAGATTGTTGTGATTTCTCGTTACGACCATGATAATGAATACGAGCCTGATGTTTTAGACATGTTTATGGATATTTACTCATTAAAAAATGGATCTTGGAAGAGGATTAAGAGTTCACCTTATGATCATGCTGTTCCTGAGCTTGCTTCTGGTGTTTTTGTGAATGGTGCTTTGCATTGGTTAGCTAGTAAAAAGCCAGATTATGCATCTGTTATTGGTGCTTTTGTGTTGAGTGATGAGGAGTTTGTTGAAGTTCCAGCTCCTAAGAGTCTTGATAAAGATAAATTTGTGTTCAATAAACTTGTGGTGCTTAAAGGGTGTCTTTGTATGGTTGTTGATAATCTAGAGGGTTATGGTAATAGAATTGATGTTTGGATGATGAAGGAGTATGGTGTGAAGGAATCTTGGACAAAGCTTTGTGTTGATGGAATTGATTTTTATGACTTTTTGAAACCTTTGTGTTTTATAAGAGATGATGAAGTTGTGGTGAATGTGGACGGGGAGAAGTTGATGGTTTATAATTTGGAAGAAGAGATATCAAGGGACTTGGAAGTTGATGGAATTCTTGATAGGTTTGATAGTGTTGGAACTTTTGTGGAGAGTTTGGTGTCTCCCGTCGACCCCAACTTGTTTGGAATTGAGGCATAGTTATCGTTGTTATATTCTTGTACTTATTCGTTTCAACGATCCTATTTTCAAGAAATGAGGGGACCAGCAAAGGGTGCACACTGCGGTGGAACAATATAAGTTCTTTTAACCTTAATTAAAAGTATCAGATTCGAGTCTTCATAATGGAGTTTTTCTCGATAGGAGCGACTAAGATCTACATAATAGACTTCCAACAATATAAATCTGAATTAGTTGGACCGGTGACTTGTTGACATTGAATGCTTCAAGGGGAAAGAAAGTTGTGTTTGGGTGTATTTTTGAATCAATCTAGATGTTTCATATATTGTACATTAGTAGTATTTAATATTTTCTTCATATGTTTGAGAAATTTTGTGGAGTGTCATCTCCAAATTTGTCACAAGGGGAATAATGTATATATAGCATGTTTTGCTTTGGAGTATTTTTAATTATTATATTTATATTATTACACAAAGTGAAGCGGTAGAAACATATCTAATGTATCTCGATTTTTTAAGCTTCATACCAAAATGGTGAACGGATTTTTTATCTGAACTATTACCAAATGTTTATTGAAACACATCTTAATTATCTGGTATTTACTTGAAAAAGACCAAAAATAGGAGGAGAAAACATTTGTATTACTTTCTTATCTGTATTCCATATTAATTTCTTTCCACGAAACTCTTTTTATTCTTAACTAAATCTCTTAGATTTAAGTTTGTATATAAAAATATCTTGATGAGAAGCGTTTTATCTCTTTATGGACTTATATGGTGTTTACTCAGAATTTCATATAGACTTTATCAAACACTGAATAAAAAATTAAAAATATATTACAAATGAATTTATAATCATTTGTAGGGGTATATTAGTCCATATAAAAAATATTTCAAAATTTAGCCGTTTAATCTTTTTTATTTTCAATTTTATAAATTGGACACATTTTACAGACACAGATTACATATAAAAACTTAATACAGATATTATTTCTCCATCAGAAAAAAAGGTAGAAAATTGAACATATATATATGTATTTGTATGATCATTTGCTTCAAAGCAATTTTCCTTCTTCGAATTCGTAGAAATTAGCGATTAATTTTTTCTACATTTCTCTCAGATCTGTTTCTGGAAAGTTCTGCAGATCACCGGCATCGCCGGAATCGTCAGAATCGCCGGAATTACTCTATTTATAGGTACTGAAAATGTTTTGATTTTTTTTTTTTTTTGTTGTTCGTGTTGATTTGTTTGGTTTTATGCTGTGGATTGTTGTACTGTAGGTTGGAGAGGTTGTACTTTGTAATTTTGAATTTTGTTTGTAGATCGCTAGAATCGTACTGAGAATGTTGATGATTCTATGTGTTTGGTTTTTTGTTCTTTTGCGTGGATTTGCTCGTTTCTATGTTATGTATGGTTGTACTGTAGGCCTGCGGCGTTGTACTTTGTTATTTTGATTTTACGATTCTACAATGTTTTTTGGTTCTGTTCGGTGTGTTTTAGTTTTTGTTCGGTTAGATTGGTTCATTTCTATTTTATGAATTGTTCATTGTATCGGATTTGGCGGAGTTGTAGTTTGTATGTTTGAATTCTCAAAAGTGCAAATGCAATTGTTCGGTACAATCATCTGTAGTATTCTATGATTCATTCTGAACTGGGAGATTTGGAGTGCTGAACTTTGAATCGTAAGCGCTTTTTGTTTAATTTAGGTGGAAATCATTGGTTTACGGTTGCTTTCAGCTTTGCTGGTATTACACGTGATAGCACGTGAATGTGCAGCTTTTGATTTCGACATTTCTCCTCCCTGTAAGCATCCTGGATCATAATCTACAAGTTTTTTTTCTTTCTATTTTTTTTGTGATTAATGGCAGAATTTTGATGTTTTTGAACTCTTTCTGCTGTTGTTTAAAGTAGTGAATTACAGATTTTGAAATTGGCTCCACAACGCCGATCACAGCGCCACATGGGTGGTCAGACGCAGCAGAGCAATACAGTGGCTACTGCTCTATATGATCACCCAGGCAATGCCGGCCCTGCTGGTGATGCTGGAGATGCCGTCATGGCGCGATGGCTTCAGTCTGCTGGGTTACAGCATTTGGCATCTACTGGCATGGATCAGCGTCTGCTTCCAAACCTGCTTATGCAGGTTTGAAACCATACTTCATAACCACCTGTGTTTTTTCTGTTAATGTTTAATTAGAAGTTGTCATAAGCAAGGGGGGTGTATGTTCACCACTGACTCAGACTGAACACTATGTATATACAAGATTTTAAGTAAAACTTTGAACATGTTATATATTCAGATGTGCACACATTGTGTTTAGATTTTAGGTTGTGGTATTAGTCAAATTGAATAGTCCTTGTATGTCTTGCTGTAGTACCTGAGAGACTTTTTTTTTTATTTGGTTTACCCCTCCGCCTTATATGGTTATATGGAATGCATTTATATACAAACATTGCATGTTGCTCCATTTCTCCATTTTATTCTAATTATATCTAACAACAACCGATTCCTCCTGAACTTCATTGGCCTTAGTTTTAATTCCGGCAACTGAGAATCCAGATCATGGAGTTTAATTTGCACAACAATATTTTGATCCTTTTTCTCTCCAATTCACCTGCCTTATCTTTCTTGTGGTTCTTTACCATGCGGGTTTTAGTATGTTTATCTTAGTTTGTTTGGATGTTGCATATTGAGTTCATTAAGAGTTTTGAATCCTGAATACTGTTTGAAGGGATATGGAGCACAGTCTATGGAAGAGAAACAAAGGCTTTTCAAATTGATGAGAAACCTGAACCTTAATGGAGAATCTGCTTCTGATCCATATACTCCAACAGCCCAAAGTCCAGGAGGGTTTGGATCATCGGATGGCCTTTATTCTCCTGAGTTCAGAGGAGACTTCGGAGCTGGGCTGTTGGATCTTCATTCCATGGATGATACTGAACTCTTAACTGAGGTAAGAGTCTCATTTAAGTCTTTACCTATGTACTACCTAGCTCCTTCTCTACTCGAACTGAGAGAACATGACTGGTCTACCTAGTTCCAGTGGAGCCTTCTTATCCTTTCCCAGATAACTGTTTAACAGTAAAGGAACTACTAAGCATTCTCTTTGTTAATAATTGTACAAACAGATGTCACTGGGGGTTAACGTGTTTAGATAGATTGAGAGCTGTAATTATCTTATTAATTATTATATTTAACAGTAAAGTATTCTAGTTTAAGATTGTGGACTTTATGAGATGAGAAATGCTGAATTTATGTCTGGAATTGGAAAAAAATTCTGAGATTTGGGTGGGAGGGTGGTGATGGGTGAGATTTAAAAGCTTGCCCAGTACTAATTGTGGAATAACTCACATGTCATGGTTTTCTGCATTTTGATGAAACCCAATGAGTTGGTTTTATCATTTGTATCCACTGAGCATTTTGATGAAACCCAATGAGTTGGTTTTATCATTTGTATCTACTGAAATACGTGTTTCCTTCTGCTGGATAACAGATAACTAGTCTTATTCTTTTATAAGTCTGATGGATAACTAGTCATATTTTGTGAAGATCCTTATTTGTGGATATTGTCACTATTGTGCTTGAACTTTAAGAGGTTGTAGATCAGCCGTGTTCTTTCTCTCATAATCATCACTGTTATTTAGAATCAAGATCATTTCTACAGTTAGACTGATCCAAATCTTTCTCATTTGTGAATACCAGGCCATGTGTCTTGTAATGTTTCTAAATTTCTTGTGATATAGAGAGGAATTTCTTCTTACTAATATTCTGGCCTTATTTTCATTTTAGCATGTAAATTCAGAACCATTTGAGGTGTCACCTTTCATGCCGGGGGTAAACAGAGCATTTGATAGTGACATCGATCAACAGCAGAAAGCACAACCAGAGGCAGATGCTGCGGCAGCATTATCCACGATTGAAAAAGAAAATAATGGGAGAGAAAACAATGTGGCGAAGATTAAAGTAGTGGTAAGTAGCTGGTTCAAATGCATGCAACTCTATTAGGCGAAGATTTTTCGTCTTTGGGGTAGGTAGGAGATGATGAGATAATAATATCTATGTTGTGTTGATTTGGCATGTGAACTGGATTTTGAGGCATATTCTCTGACTGGATTCTAATTCCTAATCATTCAATTACCATCATCTTCAATTTCTAATATGGTAGATTGCTCTATTACACCAATAAATGCTTTTTTACGTAAAGAGCATATTTGCGTTTTTCTACAGAACCAACTTAACTGCTCACTCACTTCACATTGGTTAAACGTGATGTTATTTGAGGACCCACTTCTACAAAAGATTCTGAGATGCTTGCAGCCTCCATTTATTTGAAATTGATATGCAGCATGAAATATAATTGAGTAGTATTTGGTAATTCAACTGCATGACTGTTTTGTGGACATTTGCTAGATGTTACATTCATTGTTCAGTCACTTTTCAAAGAGTTCCACTTTACATAATACTTGGGAGTACTGGAAAATGACATTTTAGTCATATATTTTTGTCCTTATGTTTCTATCTTGTGATAAATATGTCTGCTACATTTATAAAAGATCATCTCACTGCTTTTACTGATTTCTGGGCTTCGACTCCCTTCTTTGCGTGTGTTTTCTGGTTGTTGAGATATCTGTTGGTTCTTTCTCTTTGCAATTTCCAAAGCTGACATTAGTGTTTGGCAGGTGCGTAAGAGACCTTTAAACAAGAAGGAAGTTGCTCGGAAAGAGGATGACATTGTCACTGTACCAGACAATGATAGTCTCACAGTCCATGAACCCAAACTTAAGGTCTAAAATTCATTTTCACATAGACTTTGATTTATGGATAACTTGATTCAGTGTCTGATGTTTGCTTTATAGGACTTATTTTGACCTGACTATTTTTTCTTGGATACATCTAATTTGACCTTTCCATATTTTTGAGGAACTGATCTTTGGTTGTATTATGCAGGTGGACTTGACTGCTTATGTTGAGAAGCATGAGTTCTGTTTTGATGCTGTTCTCAATGAGTATGTGACAAATGATCAGGTATCGTTTCATTACCTAAATAGAAGATTTATACTAAGGTTGTCTGGAAAATTTCAAAACTGATTTGGACTACCTTCAACTTTATCTTTTCAAGAGTAGATGATTTACCACCCAGTTTCTTGTAACTTTATCCCATATCCATTGTTGCAGGTTTATCAAGCCACTGTGGAACCAATTATCCCAACCATCTTTCAGCGCACAAAAGCTACTTGCTTCGCTTATGGCCAGACAGGTCTGCTTTATTTCTTCACATGCTTGATTCATTTTGTTACGGAGGCTGCTTACAATCTTCTCCTAATTAATTAATTGTTGCCCCCCCCCCCCCACACACACACTATGTGCTAGTACTCTCTTGGTACGACTTCATAAATATCTTATCTTATTCAAAAAAAGAAAAAATACTTGCTCTCTACATGTTCCATATAATTTCAAATGTTTTGGTCCTTCTTTTGATAATTCTCCCTGTAAGTAGCTAGTATATTCATGCATATCTGCTGATAGTATAATGGAAGAAGTTTACATGCTCTTTTGGCAGAGATAGTTGTGCTTCTCAAGTAGAGGATCAGTAATTTCATATTGATACTAAACTAGTCATTTTCTCAATGCTGTTTTTAGCAATATTAACTCGTTTTCTGTTTTCTCTCTGATGATTTAGGGAGTGGTAAGACGTACACAATGCAACCATTGCCTCTTAGAGCAGCAGAGGATCTTGTTAGGTTGTTGCATCAGCCAATTTATCGTAATCAGAAGTTCAAGTTGTGGCTCAGCTTTTTTGAAATATATGGTGGAAAACTGTTTGATCTTCTTGGTGATCGGAGGTTGGTATCCTTAAAATGCTTTGGAAATTTCTTTGTACCTAATTTAAGGGATATTGCACATACTCAAATGACACTGGGTAATGTCATGCATGACACACATTGAATACTTGTGTAGCCTTGAACCTGGCATTGGGTCCCATAATTTGCACGACACCAATCGGAAACTTGCATAGCCTTGAACCTGGTATTGGGTCCCATAAACTAGTCTATGATGTGAGGAGAGTAATGGTACTCTTATCAATAATTTCTCTCAAAAATAGAGGAACTTCAAAACCTTAAGGTAGACATTTAAAACTTGTTGTGTCCTAAATGGTTAGATGACTATGTGGCTAAGTCGATACAGTGGTCGGGACTTGGGAGCGTGTTGTCTTGGTTGTCCATTTAAAAGATGATTGAAATCATTGTTAAAACTGCTTATAGTATTCGCTCATGAATATGATGCTTCATCTATGCAACATTTATTCTTTGCCAGTTTCTTACCAGCTAGTCCATACTTTATGCAGGAAACTCTGTATGAGGGAAGATGGGCGGCAGCAGGTGTGTATTGTTGGACTCCAGGAATTTGAAGTTTCAGATGTGCAGATTGTTAAAGAGTATATTGAGAGGGGAAATGCTGCAAGAAGTACTGGATCAACTGGTGCAAATGAGGAATCATCAAGATCACATGCAATATTGCAGCTTGTTGTCAAGAAACCTAATGAGGTCAAGGAATCTAGAAGAAGCAATGATGTTAATGAGTCCAAGGGTGGGAAAGTTGTTGGAAAGATTTCTTTTATTGACCTTGCTGGTAGCGAGAGAGGTGCAGACACAACTGATAATGACCGACAAACAAGGTAAGTTCTAATAGCACACTTCTTGCTGCACCTCGTTATGCTTCCCTCTTCTGAGATGGTTTCTCTTTTTCCCTTTGAATTTGTTTTCCTTAGATGTTGTGCATCTGTTTTAAAAGTCCTTTCACTGAGCCATTTTTAACATAGATCCTCGGAGAGTTCTGTCTGGGAACAGTTCGGATGTTTCTCGATCTTATTCTATAAGGACTAAAAGTACGAGGTCATGAAGATAGTTTGTATGTTAGATGTTATTGTTCTGAATTTTTTGCTTAAAAGTTGATCTTCCAAACACTGGAAATAAAGAGCTTGGCATTGTCAAGTACCTTACTCTCTGCTGCTGGAAATCTTCGGGTTTCCACTTTGGCCAGTCTGAAACTGTAGTTTACATGATTATTCAGCACTTAGAAGATTATGTGCTACTCAGAATTTACCTCCTTATAATGCCTGCTTTTCTTTTTCTCTCCGTCCCTACCCCCCTCCATTTCATACTTTATGGGCCTTGCTTCTAATTTGTTCAAGTAGCACATTTGAAATCTATATATTGGTTTCCTTTTCAGGATTGAAGGAGCAGAAATTAATAAGAGTTTGTTAGCTCTTAAAGAGTGTATCCGTGCTCTCGACAATGACCAGATTCATATTCCATTCCGTGGGAGCAAACTTACTGAGGTGCTTCGTGACTCCTTTGTTGGCAACTCAAGAACCGTTATGATTTCCTGCATCTCTCCTAATGCAGGATCATGTGAACATACAATCAATACATTGAGATATGCTGACAGGTAATTTTTTTCTGTAAGCGTGGGTTGATTTTATTGTTTTCTATCAAGCATGGGGTTAAACTAAAATGAGATTAACAGGGTGAAAAGTCTATCCAAAAGTGGAAACACAAAGAAAGATCAGAGTGCAAGTCTGTCTTCAGCGCCAACTTTGGCTGTTCCTGCTGGAGCAGTAGATGCTTATGAGCAACCTCAAGAATCTAAAGTATTGGACACAAGAAGAAAGGCTGTGGATAAAGAAAGCACATCTTACATTCCCTCTAGTGATTTTGATAAACAACCCTCTAGGTTTGGTTCAAGTCTTATCGTCAACAGCTGGGCGGAAAGTGGGGCAAATTCTGATGGTATGGAGAGGGACAGGGTTGAGGTGAAGAATGTGTACGGCATTCCAGCTGGTCAGAAACTGTACTCGACAACCAATTTGCAAAGTTCAGCTGATGTAGTGGACAAGGTGCCGAAAGTGTCTCCACCTCGAAGGAAAGCATACAGGGATGAGAAATCTGAAAAGCCAGAACGGCCAGGAAATTGGTCAAGAAAAGATGTCGCAAATGTTGATTCATCTTCTACAAGTTATAGACAACAATCTACAAGTACCCCCACAAAAGGTGTTGGATCAAGACAAAATGAAGTTTCATCACCTCCTCGTGACGAAAATATCAATGAAATACTCGAGGTTAGTCTTTATTATGCCTTCTGCATCTCATTTTTTCTCTTTGAACTCGGTGTTGAACTTCTCCAATGATGTGTTGCTGTCCTCTTGCTGCATACAGGAAGAAGAGGCCCTTATAGCTGCTCATAGGAAAGAAATCGAAGATACAATGGAAATTGTTCGTGAAGTAAGCAAAATTCCATGTTTATTTTGTTCTCCTAATGTTCTGAATTGTTTATCTTCCTGAATCATTGAGGTTTCCGCATTTCTTTAGCTGCTTGTCGTGAACTTGTTACTATGCTCTGAGTTCCCATTAATAACTAACATATATGTTCTTTTGCTCTCAGGAAATGAAACTGCTAGCAGAAGTTGATCAACCTGGAAGTCGCATTGACAATTATGTGACACAGCTAAGCTTTGTGCTATCGCGCAAAGCAGCAAGTCTGGTCAGCCTTCAGGCTCGTCTTGCAAGGTTCCAACATCGATTGAAAGAGCAGGAAATACTGAGTAGAAAGAGGGTACCGCGTTAGACATGAAATCTAGTTGCTACATCAAATGTCCCCTTGTAATTCTTGCAGACAATGAATCAGGTGAAGAGTCATTGTGCAGATTTTTTTTTACTAAATAGAAGAAAGAAAACAATGAATGACTTCTCTCATGATTTTCTGTTTTTATATATATATATATATATTCATCCTGTTTGATCTTCTCACTTTTATTTACATTTTATCGGCACAATTTACACACTTGAGCAACACTAGATGATAATTTATTTTCTCCACATCCCATGAAGCAATTTCTTATACAAAAAATCGAGGTGTGGGGTTTAGATCTAATGAGTCTATCATCTTCCCCACCGTCTTCCTTCAAATTTCCCTTTTGTTGCCACTGATAAATCATAATCATATAAATTCTGGCCCAAAAGATCACTGTTTTCCAATTCATACAAAGCTAGCTTTGAATGCTCTTTGAGAAAGAGAATTGGGAAATGAACAGCCATGTATTGTATGGGGCTAGGTAAAACCGCAGCAGCAGGCGGAACATGAATTTATATGTAGAAATCCACAAATATTGGAACTAATAATAGACCCATAAAGACTAGTTACAAAAGGAGAAAGAATCACGCATGTTTAAAACTCGAGAATTCATCCAAACAGAGTGAAATTTGAATGCTCTACAAGATTGATGAGATCATCCTAAAGAAGCAAGTTCCAAACTCAAACGTACAAAATCAAGTACTTCTAGTTATATCATATACTGACAAAATCATACTATAAAGATCTTCACGAAATAGTTGGCTTCGCGTCGACCAACTATTGAACTACATAACTATTCCTTTGTTGAAACTGGATATACTGCATTGTTGCTTGGACTCTTCAAAAATGGCAACAAGTATTCTCCAAAAGTAGTGTATTTTGGAGAATCCAACAACACTACTTAGCTCAAGATTGTTTAATCTGCTTTCAACCTCAAGAGCTCCTTGGCAGTCCTCATCCTAAAATATGGCATGTCTCCCTACAGATAAAAGGAAACAACACTTAAGACTTCACATTAGCATGATTTTTGCAGAAAAAAATTGAGTAATGAGTTAAGTTGAGAGTTTTCCAAGTATACAAATTGTCAAATGGTGCAAACAAACTACTTCACTCCATTTCATTTTATATGAAGGTGTTTGACTAGGCGTGGAATTTGAAAAAGAAAAAGGACTTTTGGAACTTTAGATCTTAAACACGTCATGACATTTTTGCAGAAAAAACTTATATTTTTCCTGAACAGATTGCACTAAAAGATGAAAAATAGTCAAGAGTATCATGAGATTTCAAATGGTCCTATCTTAAGCTGGACTGCCGCAGCAAAATTTATTTATGGCCTGGAGAAACATACAAGTATTCGGAATCAATGTGTCATGGTACTCTTATTAATTGAAAGTTGCCTCTTACATTCTTTCTTAAAACTCAATGTTTCTTTGTCCTCTCATTCAAAGTTGGTATGTGTGATGTGAATCGAGGGTAAAAAAGTGTCAGATAATGATGCAGCACATAGCTTACCTGATTAAAACATAGTCCTATATCTCTGCTGTAGAAATCCGCATTTTTTATCATAAACACACCACAGTCGTACCTGTTCACAACGAAAGTTCCCAGTCTGATCAAATGATAACACACAAAAACCGACAGAAGATAGATCTGAAGTTAATCAATTTTCTTGCATAAAAGGAAAATCTAGCAACAGACTCAAGATATTTGGGGAATAATGGCTATAAATTTGAGTTCAGAAGCATCAGAGTATCTTTAAAATCAGATTCACAAGGAAAGCACAAGAAACACAATACAATTTGCTGTAATAACAAGAATAACTCTTTTTTTTTCAAATAAGGTGAATACCTTCACATAGCAACACTAATCAGATAACAAACTTGGATATAGCCTATGTATAAATCCGACTGCGGAATGTTGGAACATTTACAGAAAACATTTATGCATTCTAGCTTCAATTGAAGTAACTGTAAATAGGCTTAGCATACAAAAATAGCATTTCATTCTTCTGAAAACAATTTGTGCAAGGCCAAGAAGTTTCTCTGCAAAGTAACCAACTATAAGCTGGAAAGAAATTCATTTGGAATAAATAAAAGAACAAAGCATGTCGCAGCGCCCAATGGCATTTAAGGAATTCTACACCAGTAGGATACAGCATGTCTCATCCACTGTCGATAAGGCTTCAAGGAATTATATCATGAAAAGCAAAAAATCTTCATACTTCTCAACTTCTATTTGTCATTTCTAGCAGAGCATGTAGTAATTATAAGTTAAGAAGTAAACTCAAGTCCACCCGAAATTACGTTGAATTAAATGGATTAGGAGGAGCATCTTTACTAATATGAGGCCGAACATTGCTATGCTTAAACAGGACAAGATTTCCCACTATACCAGCAGAATGTCAACTCCTCGTGCCTTGTTGAGAGACACTCCATATAGCAACCAAGTGAAAGCCAATGTTGCAGCATGGTTTGGCAGGTCAAAGCAAAATGTCTTCCCGCATACTTAACAACTGACATATGGCAGGGGAAGTGCAAAACTAAGGTCAACCTATAGAAAATGCCTTCTGCTCGTTCTAAGTAAAACTTAATAAGGAATAAGATTCTATAAGAACTACTGAACAATCTCCAATAAAACTCAATCAGCTGAAGAGGTTAACAGAAAATAGCAGTAATAATATTAGAGTCGCAAATTTGTTTGGGAGGAATCATTAGACGAAGTGTCAACACACCCATTCTTTTGCTCTGGGAGGTCCTCAACGAACTCTTGCTTCCATGAACTAACATCAATGTGTTTCCCACTCTTGTCCTTCACCTCATCAACAAAGTAACTAGCCTGCACATGGATATCAACAAATTGCAACATTCATCTAGCTAGAGTAAAAAATCCAGAAACATGATCTTTCCTCAACACCCTTTTCCCAGTCACAAATAAAATTAAGAATAGACAAGGTAACATGTCTCAACAAGTTTTCCTTTGTACAGATACCAAACTTACCAGCACTTTCAGCACATTACTATCCCTTCCTCTGAGTGAATCAAGATATTGGAACTTCTGATCCTTTTTATTGATAACAGCTAAACACCAATGTATTTCTTTGTGGATAGGGACAAATATCTAAGTAAATTAGGAGAATCAAATTAGTACACAGCAGATAGCAAAACAAAGTAGGAACAGGAAAACAAATCAAAGAACTTTTACTTTATCGCATTCGAGGAGGGAGTAACCCAGCTTTCTTTGGGATGTCCATCTTCTCACAGATTGATAGTTATAGCCTCCCGTGCCACTTATTAACTGCAAATGAAGTAATATTTCCAAGAAAATGGGCAGATTTTCTATTAAATTCTCACACATAGTTTCAGTAACGTGATAATAATCAGTAATTGACATTGCAACCTTATAATGTGAACAAAATCAGATATTTTTAATAAACGTGATAACAAGTTAACCACGAGAGAGACACAAAATGGTGTCAATTACCATAGTTCATTCATGGATGAGTAGAGTATGGACTAAGAAGCAGAAGCAGATCAGTATACGAATAAAATATGTTTTGAATATATCAGGTCTAGGGAAATAATTGGTAAAAAAAAAAAACTGCCAACTACGGTACTTATGGATCAGATAAGGACTCTGATAGAGAAGATAAATACTTCATTCTCTACTCTTGAAGTGCGAATTCAGTGGAAAGAGAGTGTGACATCTTTAGGCAAATATGCAGACTGAGATGGCATTTTATTGCAAGCACAGGTCATCACATTCCATACAGAATCTAAATCAACTGCAGAAATCAGGAAAGCATTGCAGACCATTTCCAACCATAGGAACTTGAAGAGTGGCACAGGAGTCGGTGTACTGTCTGTTATAAAGAAAGAAAAAATATCTATGGATAGTAACTTATATCTATGTATATACAAATACAATCTGATGTTTCCACACTTAAGACAAACACATCTTCTATTCATATACATGACTTAAAAAACTTTTCTTTTATGATGAACTTATTTTTCTTAATATGAAGTAGACAACAGACATAAATCAACAGGCCACACTTTCACTTCAGATAACTATTATAGACCAAGCCTCTGTATCAGCTGACAATAGTTGTAGAACTTAAATTTTGAGCTGAAAGTCAACAAACTGACCTTCTTGTAAAAGAATGTGTTAAAGAAATGACATTTCAAGAACTTCTGGGGCTCCCTTTTCTCTCTTTCCTTTAACAATTCAAAATACACATTGATAACCTGCAAAAAAGCAATCCATCCAAGACATTAAAACTCTAATTTTTTCTTCTTTTCCATATTGAGCTTCACTAAATTTTAAACTATCCTACCCCTGAATAGGAAAATGAGCATAAAGTATCACCTCATCATTCAACCATGCCCCAGGTCTCAAACATTGCAATATTTCTCCAGTAATATCAATATTGGAGCTTTTATGGGTTACCAAAACCTTTCTCCTGCACAGAATTAGACAGATACAACATATGAAGAGATTGCAAATTAAACCTCGTACAAAATAAAATGTGTACAAATCATACCGATTGGATTTAGATAGAGCACGAGAAACCTCATCATGTTCCTCTTCAGTTAGAGGCACAAATGGTTCTGAAATCGCATCCTGCAAGTTAATAAACACCAAAATGAGGAAATTAAATTATGAACACATGTAAACCCACATCATAAAGCAGGTTCTATCATGGTACCTCTATAACCTGTTCTTCTTTCTTTTGAGGCCGCAACAACCTATTCGTTTCGAGACTCCTCTCATTCAATCCTATCTGGAACTGTAATCTTTTCAACTTATCACTTATTTTATCCACCGAACCAAGAAGTTTCTTATACAAAGGGACATAGAAGTAGGAATCCGGTGTGGGGTTCATAGCTAATGATTCTATCATCTTTCCCACACTCTCTTCCTTCAAATTTCCATCATCCAAACCTGTTGTTAACACGGATGAATCCTTACCATCATAACCATCCAAAATCTTCACATCATCATCAACCTCCTGGCCCAAAAGATCACTTTTTTCACAACCCCATCTTTCCAATTCCTCTATACTCGAATCCTCCAAACCATTAGAAGCAGCAGCAGCAGCAATATCTAAATCACTATTTTTACAACCCCAAGCTTCCACTTCCTCAATACTCGAATCCTCAGAAACCCCCTCTTTAGCATCATCACCATCAATATCTATCACTTCAATATCTTTCCTCAAACCATCAAAATCACTTCTTTTAGTTTCCTCATACTTTCTCGACGGAGAATTACCCATTTCAGAACCTGAATTTTCCAAAACACCCTTGTAATTCACAATGTACGACGTCGTTTGCTTAGGCCCAAATCTCAATTTCCTACAAGGAGCATGAACTTCTCTTCGAATTGGGTTTATCGGATCTGGGTACTTGAAAAACCTTTGTACAGTTGATTTACTTGGTAATGGTGGATTTAGGGCTGAAAGTTTGAGCTTTTTGGACAAATTTGAAAGTGGGGTTTTGCAATTCGAAGAGAAGAAATCATTACCTCGCTTCCTGTTGCTCGTTAAAGCCCCCATTGAAGTAGAAATTCTTCAATTTGCTCAGAAATCATCAAAACACCGCTAATGTTGAGTTTGAACAAAAAATGAGTAAAATCTTTTGATTTGGGGGGAAAGGGCTTTTCTTCTTCTTTCTTTTTTGGCGGTTTTGATATATATTTATCTATTTTTTTAATTTATTTTTCATATTCATATCGAGGAATTATATCAAAGAATAGTTAGTAATTACCAATAAATTATGTGTATTTAAAATTTTTGAATAGCATGTAATAGCGAGTATTTATTCATGAAATAAAAAATAGAAATATGTGATTTATTAATGCGGCGCCTTAGAATATTCAGTATCTTATTTATAAATTGTGTTATGCTCATTTGGTAAGAAATACTCCGTCAGTCCACTTTTAATTGTCACGTTACACTTTTTGAAAGTCAATATGACTAATTTTTAAAGTTAAATTATATTACATTAATTTGATATTTTAAACAAGAATTTAGATATTCAAAAACTATACGGAAAATACTTTCAATTGCAATTTTTTACATATTAATATGATGAAAAAAAAAATATCATAAAATGTTAGTCAAAGTTCTTATAGTTTGATTATAAAAAAGGGTAACATTTGTGCATTGATATATTGTGAAACTCCAAAGTAAAAAGACGTGGATTTGCGTAAGATTATACACATTTCACTTAAGAAAAGAATTGAAAAATAAAGTAAATAAAATTTACAATAATAGTCTTAGTCTACGTGGAGATTATTTTTTTATTTGATAGTTTTTGATACTTATTAATAGTATATATAATGAAGTTAAGTGAAATATATGATGTTATTGTCCCACATCGGATAGTGAGTAGGAAAAATAGAGGTTTAATAGTAAAAGCAAAAGTGGAGAGTTCACTGTGGGGTTGTGGAGCTGAGAATTGCACACGATTCCCGTTCCTGTGAACCCTTGCTTCTGTAATCAGAAGATTAATTAAAGGGGGTGGTTTGCCCGGTGTTTTCCCCCAGTTGCGCCAAACAAAAGAAACACCGATGCCTACGCGTGTGTGAGTTCTCAGAGTTGAATTATCTCCCGGCAGGTTAGAAGGTAGTGGCCATTGACATGAACATGTTTGGGATGGTCACTTTGTTCCTCGCTTGCCAAGCAACCCCACTTTTTGACTTTTTTATTTTTTTTCTATGTTGGTTTCAAAAGAAACACCGATGCCCCACTTTTTGACTTCTTTTTCTTTTATGAACATGAATTAATCATATAGTTTTTCTATATTGGTTTCAAAAGAAACATCGATGCTTGCGCGTGTATCACCCCCACTTTTTGACTTCTTTTTTTTTCTGACGAACATAAATTAATCATATAGTATTTCTATGTTGGTTTCAAAAGAAACACTGATGCCTACGCGTGTGTCACTTCTCAGAGTTGAATTATTTCTCGGCAGGTTAGAAGTAATAGCCACCGACATGGATTATGTAATTTTAGAAGGTAGTGGTCATTGACATGGACATGTCCCCACTTTTTGACCCTTTTTTTTTTTCGATGAACATGAATTAATCATATAGTATTCCGATGTTGGTTTCAAAAGGAACATCGATGCCTACGCATGTGTCACTTCTCAAAGTTGAATTATCTCCCGACAGGACTAACATGAATTATGTAATTTAATATGGGAAAAGTGGATTCATTTCACTTATATGGACTGAAATTGCCACCCCGTTAGGCTAATTCGTGACTTGAATCAAATTGGGCATTTTCATTGTCTAAATTGGAACTCAAGTAAACTAAAGAGGCACGCTCGAAATTGGAACTTAAGTAAACTAAAGAGGCACGCTCTTTAAACACCCTATAAGAAGAAGAAAGGCGTTTAAGTCTTCACTTACAATCTGATAAATGATGTTTTTGTTTTCCACGAATGTTCCATATATCAAAGAATAATTAGTTATTAATTACTAGTAAATTATGTGTAATTAAAAGTTTGGAATAACATGTAATCACATGCATTTATTCATAAAATAAAACATGGAGATATATGATTTATTAATACGGCGTCTTAGGATATTTCAATATCTTGTTTATGAACTATGGTATGCTCATTTGGTAAGAAATATTGTAAGAGATGAGAAAGTTTTAATTTGTTTTCACAAATTGTGGAATTTTTATATTTATCAGAAAAAATATATTACTTAATTAAGAATTACATGTCCAAAAAAATATAATATATATACCTCTCAATGAAAATAAAGAGGTTGGAAAAACTATCCTTTGTGGATATCATCTCTCTACTTGGTGGTTTTTTTGAGACCTTTAATTTTATTAACTACCTAGCAATGTCCACAAGTTATAGTTTAGATCCATAATTAACTCCACTAATTTGATTGTATTATAAACATTTTATAGAACCAAACACAAATAAATTAAAGCTTTTGTATTGTTAAGCAATAAAAAGATAGAAGATTTAGAAAAAAACACAAAAAAATGAGTGAAAAATCAGTGTTGATTTTTGCAATTGATGATAGTGATCATAGTTTCTATGCTCTTGAATGGACACTTGATCATTATTTTGGTTCTCCATCAACTTCTCAATTTAAGCTTGTAATTATTCATGCAAAAAGTAATGCATATGCTACTTGTTCGGTAGGAATGTCTGGACCAGGTATAAAACGAATTTAGAATTTAAAGTCAATATGTTTAAAATTAGGCTGATATTTTATATAAATATTTTTTTGTGCATGTGTACATAATTTGAGTTGAAAGTATTCACATTCAATGAAAATAGATTCATCTTTATGTTAAATCAAGAGGTGACAAATAGATGGATTAAAATGGGTTGGATGGGTCCATTGAAAATATAGAGTTCTTCCTTTTTTGCCTTTGTGTTGACCCTATAGGTGTCAAATGAGTGCTAGTTAAAAATAGATCGAGTCAAGATCGATTTGTTACATTGTTTTGATCCGTTCGACCCCATAATAATTTAATAAAACAATTCAAATCCAATTGAATTCCGGCAAAATTCTCTCCAAAAGAAGGATCAAATGAAATCATTTTCAACGAGCTCATAAGAAGTGATCTTGTTTTTCATCGGATACATTGAATCCACTTATATAACATAATATATATGTTAATGATTCATATAGCAAAGCCAAGTGTTGTTTAGTTTCCTTATCACTATTGTTATTATTCTGCTATTTTATTATTTGATTTTGTTATCACATGTTGTTTCTTTGCTTCATATGATTTGTTATAACTATTGTTCTCCTCTTCTGTTGTTTATAACATGTCTTCTTCACTACTATATTTTCTTATCGATACTTGATTTTGATATGCTATACATGAGCTGAGGATCTATTGAAAATTAAAAACAAAGTCTGATGGGTCTGTTGAGCGATACAAGGTCAGACTTGTGGCAAAAGGGTACTCACAAAAATATGGTATGAACAGTCGTCATCTTTGCCACGGGGCATGTTAACAGAACTACTTTAATTGAAGAACAAGACGCAAGAGTTGTATTACAATATAATAGAATTAGTCTAAATACAAAAGAATAGGAAGGCTATATATAAGCATCCATTAACTAAACCTAACCTAATAGAAATTCATTAACTAAACCTAACCTAATAGGAATCCATTAACAAAAGCCCAAACATAGTAACATATGGACTAACATCCCCCCTCAAACTCACAATGCAATAACAATAAGCATTGAGAGTTTGTCACACAAAAACCAAAACCGAGACGTTGACTGCGCCTTCGTAAAAAGATCAGCAATCTGCAAGGACGACGGAACAAAAGGAAGCGATATGGTCCCGAGCTGTAAATGGTGACGGGTGAAGTGACAACAATCTCAATGTGCTTCGTCCGCACTTTTGTTATCACAATGCAGGGGAGTAGGCAGAGAAACGTGAACCCCCATATCTGCAAGAAGCCAACGTAACCAAACAATCTCACATGTAGTCACAGCCATAGCACGATACTCAACCTCCGTGGAAGATCTAAAGACAACATCCTGTTTCTTGCTCTTCCATGAGATTAAAGAGTCTCCAAGAAACACACAAAAACCAGTGGTGGATTTACGATCATTGCGATCCCCATCCCAATCAGCATCATTATAGGCTCGTAACTCGAGAGATGACGTCAAGGGAAACAAGAGATTCTGAAACTGAGTACCACGAAGATATCTCAAAATACGAAGTACGGCCCCCCAGTGAATAGAAGTAGGAGCATTAACAAACTGGCTAACAACATGAACTGTGTGAGCTATATCCGGGCGAGTAACAGTAAGATAAACCAAACTTCCTACAATAGTCCGATAAAGACTTGGATCTGATAACGAAACACCATCACTAGGAGAGTATCGTGCATTGGTTTCAAGGGGAGTATCTACAGTCCTGTTGTCAGAAAGGCGCGCCTATTTAAACAAATCAGATATATATTTAGTCTGAGAAAAAAGATACCCTTTCTTAGACTGAGTCACCTCAATACCCAAAAAATAACGTAGCAAGCCCAAGTCCTTTATGGCAAACCGATGAGCCAAATCACGCTTCAATGACTCAATACCACCATAATCATCACTAGTAATAACCATATCATCTACATATAAGGACAGAAGAATTCTTCCTACACTCGTACATCTAACAAACAACGCCGAATCATGATTAGTCGGGACAAATCCAAGAGAAGTAATCACAGTGGAAAATTTCTCAAACCAAGCACGAGGGGCTTGCTTGAGACTATATAAAGCTTTTCGAAGCCGACAAACTTCACCCGGCTGGTGGTCAATACTTGGGGGAGGAGTCATATAAACTTCCTCATGGAGATCACCATTCAGAAATGCATTCTTGACGTCCATTTGAAATATCTTCCACTGTTGAACGGATGCAACATCAATTATAGTGCGAACAATCGTCATCTTTGCCACCGGGGCAAAAGTCTCCTCATAGTCCATACCATATTTTTGTGAGCACCCTTTTGCTACAAGTCTGGCCTTGTATCGTTCAACAGACCCATCAGACTTTGTTTTTATCTTATACACCCATCGACAGCCAATCGTATGTTTACCAGGTGGAAGGGTAACCAAATCCCATGTATGTGTCTGATAAAGAGCAGTAAGTTCCTCAGCCATAGCATTCTGCCAAAGAAGATCAGTCACTGCCTCTCGATACGACTCAGGTTCAAACAAATTATGTATGTTTGCAATAAAGGAAGCAAATGAAATTTGAGTATGTAAGCGAAATCTGGTAGTTTGGTGGACTTAGAAGGACGAGTAGACCTCTTCAGAGGTGGTGGGTCTCCAGTATCAACAGGCAAAGGAGCAGACTCAGGCACAAGTGGGACTGAAGCACTATCATCAGGTGGCATGGATGAATCTGAAACTGGAACCTCCATGTCAACGCCAAAAGGATCAATATGCTGAAGATCTGATTTCGTTACATCATGGGATTTAGCTGGAATCGAATAAAAAGGAATATGTTCAAAAAATGTGACATGCCGTGAAACATATAATTTCTGACTTACAGGATCATAACAACGATATCCTTTCTGTCCAACACTATACCCCAAAAACACACATATAGCTGATTTTGGCCCCAGCTTATTTCGTTCAAAATGAAGACGAAGGACAAAGCAAGTACATCCATATAATTTCTCAAACGGAGACATCCCTGAAGTCAATAATGCAGTAGGAATACGATTAATCACATATACAGCAGTTAGGACTACTTCTCCCCAAAAAATACTAGGAACCTCTGCAGATAAGAGTAAATAGTGTGCTGTCTCAACAATATGACGGTGTTTTCTTTCTGCAACACCGTTCTGCTCAGGAGTGTCGGTACAAGATGACTGGTGTATGGTACCATCAGAGGCGAGTAACTGAGTGAAATCATTAGAGGCATATTCACCCCCTAAGTCACACCTGAAGCATTTTATCACAGCCGAATGTTGCGTTTTAACAAGGGCTCTAAAGTTACTGTAAATGCCAAAGAAATCAGATCTGCGTTTCATAAGATAAACCCAGGTATATTGAATAAAGTCATCTATAAACGAAACATAAAAAAAAAAAAAAAAAACCTAGTTCGACCAGGTGACCGCTACCAGATCATCAACCAACAAATCAAGGAGCATGGATCGATTTAACTCTGATACCATATTAACAGAACTACTTTAATTGAAGAACAAGACGCAAGAGTTGTATTACAATATAATAGAATTAGTCTAAATACAAAAGAATAGGAAGGCTATATATAAGCATCCATTAACTAAACCTAACCTAATAGGAATTCATTAACTAAACCTAACCTAATAGGAATCCATTAACAAAAGCCCAAACATAGTAACATATGGACTAACAAAAATAACCTCTCATTCTTCACAAGATAGGAATAAAATTGTACACACACCATCCTAGCTCCGAAGACCCTCACTTATAAGATGACACTGAATATGTTATTGTCGTTGATCCATATAACAAATAGAATAGATACTTGATAGATTATATTATTGATTAATGTTTTTGTGCAGGAAGAATTGATGTGCTTACACTCATAGAAACAGACATTAAAAGGGCAGTAGAGAAAGTTATTGAAAAAGCAAAAGAATTATGCAAGAGTAAAGGTGTAACAAATGTATCATATGAAGTATATGAAGGTGATGCTAGGAATATTATTGTTGATGCTGTTGAAAAGCAACATGCCACTCTCTTGGTCATGGGCAGCCATGGTTATGGAGCTTTCAAAAGGTATATATACACCCAAAAATATGATCACAAAATAATAATAAGTATACGTCGATAGTATAAGATTTTTTACACTATCAACATATACGATTTAACCAAGTCTAGTAAGTTATTGTTCTATTTCTAGGTTACCATATCGGAACACTTGATATGAAGAGTTAATTACATGTTGTTAACTTAAAATGATAGTTATATATATTGGTGGTGTATAGATTTTATGCTCGAATTATTCAAAAATATCTAGGGGTGTGTATCAGATTCAAAGAAGTATATTTTTAAAGAATTCGACATGATAATACTTTTGTACTTCAAAAATTACCGAAGAGTGCATTTTGGATGCTTTAAAAGTAGTATATTTTAAAAAATTCGACACGATAATATTTTTAAAGGCGTCTGAACAATATAGCATTAGGACATAAACTCTGATTTTTCTTCCTGAGAATATTGATTGAAAATTCATTTTCAACGTGTATAAAAAGAAACATGGTCACAAATATGATATTATTAGTTAGTAAATGTTTTGCTTTAGTTTATCTAGTTTAAGTTATTTACACCAACAAAATAAGAGTTTTCACACTATCAATATAATTTTATTCGATTATAACAAGTTATCATGAAGTTATTTATTATTGTAGGTAAATTTAAGGGAAAATGCATAAGCACCTCCCTAACTTATGCTCGAAATTTCAGAGGCAAACTTATACTATACTAAGGTCCTATTACCTCCCGAACTTATTTTATAAATAATTTTCTATCCCTTTTCGGCCTACATGGCACTATCTTCTAGGCCCAGCGCGTGTTGACAATTTTTTCAAGGATAGTGCCACGTAGGCCGAAAAGGAGTAGAAAATTATTTATAAAATAAGTTCGGGAGGGCGGGGGGGGGGGGGGATAATAGGACCTTAATATATTATAAGTGTGTCTATGAGATTTCGGGCATAGGTTGGGATACTTATGAATTTTCCCTAAATTTAATATTGTAAAAATTCTTTATATTGACAATGCGATGAACATAGTGTTTACTATAGTATTTATTTTTCTTGTAAAATATTGATTGGATGTTTTGTTTTATTTTATTTTCTTTTAAAAAATGATGCAGGGCTGTATTGGGCAGTGTAAGTGATTATTGTTCCCACCATGCTAATTGTTCTGTGATGATTGTGAAGAATAATAAACCAAAGAAATAGACAATCTTAACCGCTTATTTGGTCGAGAAATAAGTTATTTTGAAATTGATTATCTCAAAATTGTTATTTTATTCTTAGTGTGGGATAAAAATAATGTTACAATCTCAAGATAACTGATTTCATGATTTTATTCCAATTAAATATGAAATAAACTCATCCTAAAATTAATTTTTAAATTAATTATCCCTTATTCCTCGTATCAAACAATTCCGGAATGGTACTGTCTTGTTCAATTGTTAAGGAATTTAGATGACTTTTTCTGGTCTATATAGGATTGTATTGATTCTAGTGTTAGTACATTTAGGGTTTTTTTTTTTTTTTTCCTTTTCTTCCTTATAAGGAAAAATAATTAATCATAAGTTGTACTCTAATATTTATTTTAGGTTCTTTGTACTTGTGAATTGAATTACACTATGTAATGCTAATGTTTTATTGAATATCATTTTGGTGCAAGATATTATACAAATAGTTACTTTTAAGTTGTAGTTTGATGAATGATGCAAACACATAAACATATACAGCTATGGTAGATAACAAATCACTTGGATTGTTACCTTAAATTCCTACATGTAAATTATAAAGCTATTATAGACAAATCTTTATTAACCTTATATTTTATTTCATGTAAAATATATATATTTTTACATCGAAATAGAAATATCTAAAATTTGTTTTGATAAATTTTAGTTGAGCTCGAAGTTTCTTTATTTAATTAAATAAGTCGATGCAAAATAGGTCCAAACGAGCTCAAGACAAAGCAAAAACAACAAGAACAATAAAATTCTAGCCCGGCCCATAAAGGGAATCAACATGCGTCTATAAGATATCCCTAGAAAATAGGGTTTCCCATTTTGTTCTCCTCTTTCTCCTCTTTCATGTCGCCTTTTGGAGCTTCTCTGAACTTGACCTTCAGTTTTCTCTTATCGCGGATCATCAACATTTACATCTTGATGTCTTTGCTTCTCCTCTTTCATTTTGTTTCCCCTATCAAAGAGTATACACAATCAAAAATAAAAATGAACATGACAAATGAAATTTAATGTTTGTCAGCAATTTATGCAAACTATCGGATCAACACCAGACAACGGTATACACCCCACAGAGAAAATTGGACTGTGAGGTGAGTAACTATATTCAACAATCTATAAATGTGCTTTCTCTAATCGGGGTTCTCCAGATCGAAACTGAAAGGACAGATAAGCTCCTTAAGAATTATCGAACATTTCATCATGTTAGGAGGAAGTGAAGATAATGACAACTTTCTTTGTTTGACGAAAGTAAATTACGCAAAGTCTCAAATTACCAAATCAACATTATGTAGCACAAGAGTGCTTTCTCCGATTGACTTTCTCTATATCAGAACTAAAAAAACATATCAACCCGAGTGATTATCAAACATTTCTTCATGTCAAGATGGGGAGAAGATAAAAACAACTTTCTTTCTTTCATTTCACACTTTTCTCTAATCCCGATAAGATAAATACAACTAGCACTTGTTATAAGGACTTCTAACTATAGCCACTTGAATCGGCCCGAAGGACTATTATGAGTGGAAATCCAAACTTAGTGGACCATTTTGTACCTTTTGCTCCAATATTCAATTGAGCGGGAGGAACCAAAAATTTCAAAGAAGGTAAGCTCTACACATTTGACCCAAAAAAACTCAAGCTTCGTAGAGCCTCAACCATGGCTTCCAAATTCTCTGGTAGATTTTCCATGGAAGACGCTATAGAGAGAATAGTAAACGACCTCGAAACTCAAACACCCATGTCAAAATCAGCTTTAAAGGATCTACAAACCCTTTTGGATCACACACTCAAAACCAACGACCCTATAGATATTGAAGGCTTTTACGATGGATTGTCTTCAAGAAATCTCTCACTCACTTCGTTAATCAACTCAATTGCTTCAACGATGGATTCTTCACCTTCGAGTGTTTCGCTTTTGGCTTCGAAGGTTTACTTGTCTCTACTTTTGACACCTAATTCTCCTGTATTTACGCTTTTTACTCCGATGGCGTTTTTGTCTCTTCTTCGTTCAATTCGTCAGGGTTTTAAGGCACCCTCTTCGGTTTCCCCAGATGGGTCGGGGTCAAATAGTCAGGGGAAGAAGAAGAGGGGGAGGGTTCGCAAAGGAGGGAGAAATGTCCGGGATGGTGAAAATGAGAGTGAATTTGATGTTAGGGTTTTGTTCATTGTGCTTGATAGGTTGAAATTGGTACTGAGTTTAGTCCATTTGGGTAGGTTTCCAGATTGTTTGAAGAGTTTGGTACAAACTGTAGCTGAAATTGCAGTTAAAGCAGTTGATTTATGTGGGAATTCTGATATTTATGGGAGATTTTTTGAGGTGTGTAATCAGATTTTGAGTGAAGTACTGAAGAGTGAACATGGAGATCAAGGTATTTCAGCTGTTGAGGTATTGAAGTCATTGACACCTTTAATTCTATTGGTTAAATCACCAGCAAGGACTTTAAGTTTGGAATTTGTGGTGAATAAAATGATGAGATTGGCGATAGAATCAAATGATATAAAGAAAGCAGTTTTGAATTTTCCAAAGTACATAGTGCAAAAGGCTCCTGAAAAGGCTGAGCCAAGGGCTGCAGCTGTTGAAGCCATTGTGGAAATTGTCAAGTTTATGGACTTTGAAGATCAAAATGAGTTTGCTAGTTATGTGGTGAAGATGAGCCAAGGGAAAGCACATCTGCGACTATTAGCTGTGGACCTTATTCCAGTATTGATGATGTCGCTAAAGGATCCATTTGGGTGGCATTCAAATGTTGAGGTTGAAAGTTCTTGGGGCTTGAGTTGTTTGGAGTTGCTAATTCAGCGTTGTTCTGATGCAACTGCTGGAATTAGGGCTCGAGCTTTGACAAATTTGGCTCAATTGGTGGGTTTTTTCTCTGGGAATGATAAAAGCAAATCAGTGCTGAAGAAGTTTATGGGGTTTGATTCAGTTGGAAATGACGTTTCTGATAAGCCTGGAAGTGTAATGAATAGCATTCTGAAGAAACGATGTATGGACGAGAAGGCTGCAGTCAGGAAGGCTGCTCTTCTTGTAATATCCAAGCTGGCATCTCTTTCAGACAGTGCTCCAGATGAAGATTTTCTCAAGACATTGGGCATGGCATGTTCTGATCCACTTGTTAGCATAAGGAAAGCAGCAATTTCAGCTCTTTCAGAGGTGAAGTGATTCATGTGCAATTTATATTGTTATTACACTGGTTTATTTCAGTTAAGCCAAGGGTCTATTTAGAAGCAACCTCTCTACCTCCCAAGGTAGGGGTAAGGTCTTTGTACACTCCACCTCTCTGTACGCCACTTGTGGGATTACACTGAGTATGTTGTTGATTCTAGATAAATAGATGGTAGGCAAAGTTTCTATATTGAAGAGATTTGACTCAAAGTCTAGCATCTACTGCTTAGAGAAGTTGTAACTGCTCTAATTTTGTGAGGCGGAATGGTTTCTAGCAAGTTAAACATGTTAAAAGAAATCGGTCTTATTAATAACAATTGGTTCAGATTTCAGGCATAATTGATTGATTGGTATTGATGTTGATAACAGTTAAAAGTGGACCTCCATTTAGTTTCCTGGATCATTGGTTAGATATTTTATGGTAATCATGTACAAAATAAAAGACAGATTGGGGATGCATTATTATGGAGCTTGTGATAAATTCTGCTCACACTTCCCCCACATACGTAGTTCTAACTTTCGTTCTTCTTTAATTGGCAGTAAAGATGCCATTGATCCAAAAAAATGCATTACACTACCATTATCTCTACACGGTCATGGAGCAAACTGCTTAGTTATATGAACTTTTTCTCCCCTTACTTGAGGAAAGAATACCGTAGTCTCTTTTTCAGCTACTTGTAGCATACTTGTGGTATCTTTTTTGCCAGTGTCTCCACACATTTGTTCACTTTTACCTTTTCCACACACACATTATGCTTACTTGACTCGAGAACCACATGAATCAAGCCCGCGTCTTTCTCCTTTTGTCTTTCTAGGTTTCTGTCACCTTTCGACCATATTTTAGGAAAATGGGTGCACTTGCACCAATGTTATCCACTCTGTGCCTTCTGCTTTTCCTTTAATTCTAGCTTTCAAATGTCAAATTTATACACATTCTTCTGTATTTATCAGATTATTCACTTTCCTCTCCATTCATTTTGTGGTATAGCATTTATTACCTAGTTTGATCTCATTTGACGTCTATATTTGCTTTACAGGCATTTAGGATATTCACAGAAGGTAGTGTAGTTAAGGAGTGGCTACATTCCATTCCTCGTCTCATAACAGATAATGAATCTAGCATACAGGAAGAGTGTGAGAATCTGTTCCTAGAGTTGGTTCTCGACCGTATTTCTAGATCTGGATCCAGCAATCTCCTGAATCATGCATCTGAGGGTAATTCAAATGGCAAGGCAGCAGCCTTAGAGATGAAAATGGAATTGTTATATCCTCAAGGAGTTTTAGGTATATTGAGAGAGACATGTGATGGAGAGGTGACACCCTGGGTGAAGAAGATCTGCACAAATTTAGGAAAGAAGAAAAAACTCAAGCCTAAGATTGTCACTACACTTCAAAGTATCATTAAGTCATCCGAATCTCTGTGGTTAAGCAATTCCATGCCAATAGATAAGTGGACAGCTCCTCCAGGTGCTTGGTTTCTACTCTCAGAGGTGTCCGCATTCCTTTCCCGAGCTACGGATTGGGAATTCCTCCATCATCATTGGCAGCTCCTTGACAAGTATAAAGCCACTGGAGATCCTGATAGCTCATGGGATCCAGGTTGTCCAGAGGAAGGGCTAAATACAACATCAAGCACTTTTTCATGGGCTGCAGATCGTGTGCATCTTTTGCAAACAATCTCGAACATTTCTATGGATCTGCCACCTGAACCTGCGGCAGATCTAGCTCATAACCTTCTTCAACGTTTAGAGGAGTTCAACATGCATTCGACAGAGGTATCTGCCATCAGTAACATTTCACATTATACTTTCTTGTGTCCTTTCCTTCTTACATTTGTAGAGATTATATGTAATTTGTATGTGAGTTGCTTCAGCCGACTTCAAACAAGTTTGACAAATCTCTTTATAATCTAGGTGCTTCACTTAACTGATTGCCTGCGGTTTGATTTCAAATTTCTTGAAAGGAAGCATTGATATGAAAGTGCTAGAATACGTTTCTGTTTCTGCTTTCCTGAACAACTTCAAAATGTCTAACCTCTAGCAATGGATTTATTATTCAGTATTTCGGAATCCACCAGTTACTATGGTATATTACTTGTGTCTATGCTCTAATAATTGATAGACAATATTCCTTAGGCTTATGGTCTCTCATAATGAAAACTTTCAATTGACTAATTTAAGGGAAAATGCCTGGAAACTTTTGATTTACATTGGATGATGAGGTGCATATAAATTAGTTCTATGACTCAGTGTAGCAACTTTGCAAAATTAAGATGTGTATGTTTATTACATTCTGAAACTCTAAAGGAGTAAAATTGAGCTTTTATAATATGTAAGCCTACTGCAAGCATATTTATATTAAACTTCCAACAATAATTGTTTTAGTTTAAGAACACAAATTTGTAGTTTTAATGGATAGAGAACAATAAAATTACAAATGCAAAGGTAGTCGGTTTGGCGTTAATAAGATTATGCCTCTGATTATACCTTCGGAATTTTATAGTAATACCTTGCATCAGTATCGCCTTGGTGAGAAAGTTGGTGCATGTGTATAACTGTTATCTGTTAATGGCTTGGCTGTGGCAGGTTAATGCTCATGTGAAAGCACTCAGAACTTTGTGCAAGCGGAAGGCTCTGAACCCTCAAGAGGGTGATTCCCTTGTTGCAAAATGGGTAAATCAGCTAATATCCAAAGCATCCAGATTGCTAGATGCATACATGTCAAAGAATGTGGAAGAAAACGGAACTATCTTTGTCACACCACTTGGGTGTACAACTGGAAAGGGGAAAAGAACTGTGGCATCACACTCTAAATTGTTACCGGAAACAATAACTGCAGTTCATACCATTGGATCTCTAGTCATTATTTGTCCTTCAGCTGATGTATCAACGATTGTTCCCATTTTACACACGATGATCACTTCTGGTACCAGTAACACTAGAGCTAAAAAACCAGCAGTCGCTTCCATTTCCATAAAACAGACTGCTCCTTCCTTGTACATTCAAGCTTGGTTAACCATGGGCAAGATCTGCCTCACTGATGGGAAACTCGCAAAGCGCTACATTCCTCTGTTTGTCCAGGTATGGCTTGTTCCTAAGATTCTGCTCAGCCCAAAAAAAACTCAACAATATAATTTCCGCTGTTGACAATTTTCTCTTTCATTATGTTTCCCAGGAGCTTGAGAAGGGTGATTGTGCTTCCCTCCGCAACAACATAGTTGCAGTGATGGCAGATTTCTGTGTACGGTATACTGCTCTAGTCGACTGGTGAGTCCATTTGTATTCATAAGCATGTCTATAGCAGCTTGCACAGATTGTTTTCCCTGACATAATTTTTATGTGCAATTCTTAATAAAAAAGTTACCTACCAAAAATCACCAAGTGCCTACGTGATCCATGTGAACTTGTTAGAAGGCAGACATTTATACTACTATCCAGACTATTGCAGGTACACTCCTGAAGTCATTCTCTTTCTAAATTTTAGGCAAGCTCTTGATATTGCTTTGGTTAACTGTCATCTGTCTTTTCTTGTACTCAGAGAGACTATGTCAAGTGGAGAGGAGTGCTTTTCCTTCGGTTCCTGTTATCTCTTGTTGATGAATCAGAGATGATAAGACAATTGGCTGATTTTCTATTTGGAAATATATTAAAAGGTTGTATCTCCGTAAATTTAGCAATAAAAAGTATATTTTGCATGCGAAACTTATTATTCCCTTTTTGCAATTTCTCTGCAGCCAAAGCACCACTTTTGGCCTATAACAGTTTTGTAGAAGCCATGTTTGTGCTGAATGACTGCAATGCTCATACTGGATCCAGTAATCCTCAGAATTCACGAAATGAGACGCGGATTTTTTCTATACGGTAATAAATGTTATTGTCTCCAGTCATTATCTGGTCAGTAACAAGAAACGCTTCTAACTTTAGCTATTGTACAGAGGAAATGATGAGAAGTCTAGGTCTTCAAGAATGCACATATATGTGACATTGCTAAAACAAATGGCTCCAGAACACCTACTAGCCACATTTGCCAAAATATGTGCAGAGATCCTTGCTGCTGCATCTGATGGTTTGCTAATTATCGAGGATGCAACTGGACAGTCTGTTCTGCAGGTACCGATTCCTAACCAATCACCTCAGCTCCCAAAAATGGGAAAACGATAAGGACTTCTTATAAGGTTTATTAGGGGTTACTATCAGTATTTATTGCTGAAGGGTAGTTCCTAAAAGCATCTGTTGTTCCAGAACAGAAGATTGCTTAAAATGCTTAAACAAACCTACATATAGCTTCAAGGTGAAGTGAAAAAAAGGGTAGTAGTGCATCTCAACTAAAACCATAGTCCGTGGATTTCCTTAATGTTGGACTACTATAGAAGATTGCCTTGTGTTCACCAAGCAGTGAGCTTTAAATTCATGTTTTTGTGTGAGGATTACGTGGATTCCTTCACCGGTTGGAGAAATTTTGCTGGTTAATCAACTTGTTTTGGCACTTACATTGAATTCTATTATGATCAGGACGCATTCCAAGTTCTTTCTAGTAAGGAGATCCGAATTTCCACTAGCCGTGGGTCCACCACAGAATCAGCAGATGTGGAAGAAGAAGGGGCAGATGGAGGAGCATCCTCAGCAGCAAAGGGAAGAGCAATAACACAAGCAGTCAAGAAAAGCTTAATCCAGAATACGATCCCGATTTTTATAGAGTTAAAACGCCTACTAGAGAGCAAAAACAGTCCTCTCACTGGTTCGCTCATGGAGTGCCTTAGGAACCTCCTCAAGGATTACAAGAATGAGATTGATGACATGTTGATTGCTGATAAGCAACTCCAGAAAGAGCTCATTTACGACATGCAAAAATACGAATCAATGAAGGCAAAGTCAGCTGCTGCTGAGGCAGTTGCAACCATGCAAAGACCAGATCTTTATCGGTCACCAAGTAATCCTACAACTTCAAGCTTCATGAACAAGAAATCTGATGAGGGCAATACAAAAATAGCTTCAGCCATGGCAGATGCAGTGGCAGCTGTCACAGCTCGGTTGGTGCTCAGGGAAGTCAATAGAGGAACATCAACTCCACCACTTAGTGCAATGAAGGCACCTAGGCTCAAGTCTCATTCAGGTGGAGCATTAAGCAGAGGAGACAGGCCTCCTGAAGTGATTGAGTCTCTAAGGAGAAGGCAAAACTTCGACTCTGATGACGAAAACTGATTCCTTCCATCATACATTAGTGGAGATTAGTAGGATTAGAATTCAGGGCTGTACAGAAGTTAGTCTCATTCTTGAAAGTTTGGAGGCTCAAGTCCTTTTGCAATATCAATGTAGCTGCCTTTTGCATTACTTTTTGAACAGGAAGAGAGCATGGTAAATTCTTTTGTAGCTCATTCTCAGTGTGGGTAATGCTGAAATATTATTATGGTTATGGTTCATGTAAACAACCTCTCTATTACGACCAAGGCCGACTCAACAAGATTGGGGGCCTAAACCGAAACTCAAGAAAGGGGCCCTAATATTTTATTTTTATAAATCATATATACTTTTATTTAAAATTCACTTTTCTAACTTTTTTAGATGTTAAGTCATTAGCTATTGCTTTATAATTGATTTGTTTAAATAATTCCTTTTCAATTAATAATATAGCTAATCCATTTATTCTCTCTTGAGACATTGTTGATCTTAAATAAAATTTAATCAATTTTAGTTTCGAAAAATTGCTTTCGGCTGAGGTAACAGTTACAGTAACTCATAACATCATTCTATAAGCAATATATGTGCATTTGGAAAAGAATCAAGTCTTTTATTTATTGAGTATTTTTATTAGATTATTATCTTTTACTTGTATTATTTCTCTTAACACTTTTAATTCAAAAAATAAATATAAACCATCAATATCAGAAGAACTATTATGTGTTAAAGAAAGTTCAAGGTTAAGACAATGTTTTTTTAAAAATTCTTGTCATCTAGCGATCTCAAATTACCACTCAATAAGAAACAAAAATATTTCATATGTTTCAATTGGTTCAAATCTATTTTCAAGTGAAAAATAGCTTGATCTACGACATATATAAAGTAATCAACTCTAATTTCAATGGACTTAGTGATTTCGTTATCAATATTTCATCAAATTATTTCTTACGAAATTCAATATTTATCTCATAGGCAATTTCCTTAGTAGAAATCATAGCACTCAAAGTACATATAATTTTTATTTTTTTTAAAAAATAACATTCACAAGTAATTCTTTTTTAAAAAATGGGGCCTCAAAAAATATGGGGCCCCAAGCGATAGCTTTAGTGGCCTAGGGGTTAAGACGGCCCTGACTACGAGGTAAGAATAAGGTATGTGTAGACTCCTCAGACCCACTTTATGGGACTACGTTGAGTATGTTGTTGTAACAACATATTCAGTGTAATATCCAAATGGGCTACCTCGTGTCACGGAGGTAAAGATTGTTTCTGAAAGACCCTTAATTCATTGACTCAAAACAAAATCATCCTTATTATATTCTTTGAACTATAGTTTCATTTTTGACAAATTTTGTACCGACATATTCCCCTAATCCTTAAAACCAAACGACCCTTAAGTACTTAAAGTAGTTGTGAATTGTAAATCTCGAACATAAGGTTTTTCAAAAACAACCTCTTTACCTCTATAAGTATTAACCATATTTTTCTTCATATTTAATAAAGGTTTTTCTTTTTGAAAATTAATATATAACTATATAAGTAAAATAAAAGTGCTTTAAATACAAATATCTTTATGATTTATATATTTATATATATAAAATAAATTATTAAAAAAAATCAATATCGTCGTCAAATACACGACTCTTTCACTGATGTGGCGCGTCAGAATTGGTCCGACTATAAAGACCGCAAATCTGCTCACATCTCTCATTTTTTGCGACTCTCAAAATCTCCTCTTTCTCTGCTCGCCGTCCGGTCGGTCGGTCGGTCGTCTCTTCCGATTTCACTTCCGGTAGCAGGTGAGTAGTTTCCGAGCAGCTATTACAGTTTTTTCCGATCATGTTTTTGTGGAATTTTCAGATGAGATTCGTTTGCGATTCAATTTCATGAAACTCAAGCTCTAATTTTCAATATTTTATGGATTCTGTTTTTTTGCTTGATTATGTGTTTATATATATATGAATTTGAGAAATTGGTTGGATGTTTTCCTAATTAAGAAATTGAATTGCGATCGAGGCTCCTTCGTGTGTGTATCGTGATCTCTAGTGTAAATACAGTTATTGACAGTTCTAAGCCTTTTTTTAGGTACATATTTCATTGATTTTTGCTTCATTATATGTTTATATGTGAAGTTGAGCAATTGGTTGGTTATTTTCGTGATTAGGAATGTTGAATTGAGATCCTGCTCCATTGTGTATCTGATTCCTAGTAGAACAAATATTTTTCAGTAGAGCATTTGGTTGGATGCTTTCCTAATTAGGAAAATGAGTTGTATCGTGATCTCCAGTGTAATACAGTTATTGACAGTTCAAACCTTTTTTTTGAAAAAAAAAAATTCATTGATTTTTGCTTCACTTCATGTTTATATGTGAAGTTTGAACAATTGGTTGTATATTCTCCTAATTAAGGAAAATGAATTGCGATTACTCTCCTGTGTGTATTGTGATCCCTAGTAGAACAAGTATTTTCCAGTAGATTTACTTCATTTGAAATTCAGTTATTGGCAGTTCAAGCACTAGTTTTCAATATTTCATCAATTATTTGCTTCATTACATGTTTATATGTGAAGTTGAGCAATTGGTTGGGTATTTTTTTTAATTAGGAAAATTGTATATGCTATCACACTCCTGTGTGTATCATGATCCCTAGTAGAACAAGTATTTTTCAGTAGATTTAATTAATTTGTCATACAACTACTGGCAGTTCAATCGCTACTTTTCAATATCTCATCAGTTTTTGCTACATTACATGTTTGTGAGTGATTTGAAGAAATTGGTTGGTATTTTGTTAATTAGGGGAAGTGAACTAGTCTGCTTCTCTGTGTATTGTGATACTGATCCCTATTAGAATTTCTCTTTCTCAGTGGATTTAGTTCGTGTGTAATACATAATAACAGTTCAATGTGTTCCTGTAATAATTTTGAGTGATTTGTTTGGTATTTTGGCAGTGAGGTGAGATGAGTTGCAGTCACGGCTTCTCTGTGTATCATGATCTGTAGAAGAATTTGTATCTTTTATCAGATGTTCATTTATTTCTGAACCAATGAAGCCTAATTTTCATTTTCTGTTTGTGTGTGTTAATATTAAGTAACTTGTTTGGTATTTTGGTGATTAGGTGAGTTGAATTTGCAATAGTTCCTTCTCCCTATATTTCTTGATCCTAGTAAGATGTGTATTTTTGGTTGGACACATCTGTATTTGTTATACAATCTTAAATAAACAGAGTCCCAATTTCGTATCTCATCGATAGTCTGATTCATTACACGTTTTTGTCTGTTAATTTTGCAATTTTCTTAGGTATTATGATATAGAAAAATTGAATTGCAATCGTTGGTTCCCTGAGTATTGTGGTTTCTAGTAGATGATTTTAGACCTAATAGTTAATATCTTGTCGAATTATTGCTTCATTAGAGTTTTGGGTGACTTTGAGTGTTGACTGGATATCTTTTGTGATAAGGCGAATTGAATTGCAGGCACTATTTTTTCGTGTGTATTGTGATCCTTGTAGTATGTGTATTTTTGAGTGGACTTGGTTTATTAGTAATACAATTATAAACAATTCAAGCCATAATATTCCACATCTCGTTTTTTGCTTCATTATTCGTCCTATTTTCAGATTTTGTGATATTGATCTACACTATTATGCTTCATTACATGCATGCGTGCTAATTTTGAGCAATCTCTTATGTATTTTGGTAGTCAAATCAATTTTAAATCACAGATTTTGTATGTTTATCACAATCTTTAGTAGATTGCGTTTTTTTTTCTTGTCTTGATTGATCTGATATTGATCAATATTGTGAAGTGCTCATGCATGTTTTTGTGTGATTATTTTGAGTAATTTGTTTAATATTTTTTGGTTATCAGGTGAATTGAAATTGCAAGCGCTTGTATCTCTCTGAGTATTGTGATCTCTAGAAGATCGCGTTTTTGTTTCAGAGCTGTGATTTTCTGTTTAGAGTTTCTTGTCAAGTTGAGTTGAAGTTGTTGCATTGAACGCTAGAATGGAAGGTAACAAGGATGAGGCTTTAAGGTGCATTGGTATTGCCAAGGAGGCAATTGCATCTGGCAATAAGCAGAAAGCACTCAAGTTTATCAGAATTGCACGGCGCCTTAACAATGATCTATCTGTGGAAGATCTTTTGGCTGCTTGTGAAAATCTGGAGTCATCCACTCCTGAGTCCTCAAGTGAGGTTAGAAATGTTGAAATTATGAAAAATGACATGAGTCGTGTTAAGTCTGATGAGGTATCTGATGGGGAGAGGAACTATACTGACGAACATGTGCAGTTGATTAGGCAAATTAAGACTAAGAAGGACTATTACGCGATTCTTGGTCTAGAGAAGGGTTGTTCAGTTGAGGAGATTAGGAAGTCATACAGGAAACTGTCATTGAAAGTTCATCCCGACAAAAATAAGGCTCCAGGCTCTGAAGAGGCATTTAAGAAAGTATCCAAGGCATTTAAGTGTTTGAGTGATGATGATTCAAGGAGGCAGTATGACCAGACAGGTTTGGCTGAGGATTTCGAGTATAATCAGCAGCATAATGTTAGGCGCAGGAGGAGAACTGGGCACAGCTATTATGATGATGATTTTGATCCTGATGAGATTTTCAGAGCATTTTTTGGTCGTTCCGATATGTTTAGGACAGCTCATGTTTACAGGACAAGAACAAATGCTGCTCCCCAGAGAGAGGATTTAGGTTCCACTGGGCCCAACTTCCTTCTCCTCCTACAGTTATTGCCATTTTTAATCATCATCTTACTTGCTTATCTTCCTTTCTCGGAGCCTGAGTATTCTTTGCAGAAGAACTACCAATATCAGTTTAGGAAGATGACTGAAGAACATGGAGTAGAATATTTTGTTAAATCACATGAATTTGATCAGAAGTATCCTCTTGGTAGTCCTGATCGAGATAACATTGAAGACCATGTTATTAGGGATTACAAAAATATGCTTGGTCGTTACTGTAATATAGAACTCCAGAGGCGACAATGGAACAGGAAGTACCCAACTCCTCACTGTGACAGGCTTCAAACTTTTGGAGTAGCATGAGGTTAGCTAAGTTTCATTTCACTTGTATGCTTTTTTCCTATTGAAAAAGCTTTCCTGCTGTACTGAATTTATTGAATTTTGTCAAAATCAGTATAAAATTCTGGGAAGTTTTATGTTATCCTTAGGACCTAAACTAGTCAATATTCATTCAACATATTACACAATTAGTGTACTACCAGGGATCAATTTGTATCAATGGCACCCAAAATTATTGTGACTTTTATTTAGTTCATCCCCAGCCTCACAGGTATATAGAAGTATGCATTACCACAAGAAGATATATTTTGCATTGAGGTTTAGAAATGGAAGTTGGAGAGAAATAAAGTTCTCTGATGTATTCAAGATAAAGAGAGAAATAAACTTTCCTTCCACTCTAAAATATAAAAGATCGATGCAACATAGCTGTCATCGGTCCTTGCCCACCCGAAGTTCCTGTCTCAGTCACTGGCCCTAGCTCAGACCTACCACTGAAGTACTTTTCGTCTAGCATTGCTAATTTTTAAGCAAATCTTAGTACTCTTCAAAATGTTTGAGGGTTTTTGAGGTCTTACAACATGAGCTAACTTTTATGTATTCCGGACTCCCATATGAAAATGATAATTTTGACCATTCATATTTTTAAGGCATGGCATGATTTTTAGAAATTCGTTCTGTGGGGAGAGTGAAGGGAACGGGGGAATATGAAGGTAATTTCTTGACTATCTTTTTTTTTGTTTCCATATCATTCCCCCCCCTTAACTTATTTGGACTGAGGCGTAATAGTTGTTGTTTGCCATATCATTTTCTTTCAAGAGTTATTGTATGCCATTTCCATTTTCTCCCCTTAAACTTACATGTGTATGGTGGATGTCAACTTTACCATGTATAAGTGTAAGGATCAATCGTGAGTTGAGCATAAAGTAACTTATTTATTTAATGTGGTTGCTTTCCTTCAACTACCTCATGTATCTCTTTGGAGCAATACAATGATATGGACTGGTTGCTGGGTTGACAGTTATGGTGTATGTATTTGGTTGGTCCCATTTTGGGTTTGAGGCATAAATTCATTTTGTTTTCTGTGTTGGCACTATTTCAAGTTTTAACCACCTAACTTATCTCCCTGTGAAGATAGGTGATATAGATGGTATGAGACATGAGTTATGTCCTTTTGTGAATGAACAATCCATAGCAACCCAATATTTTTCTTAACAGACTTTCTCTGAAAAATATTATAATTTGGAGTCTTCTTATCATGCTTGAGTTCTTGCTAATCCAATATTTTCTCTGAACTGCTTGAAGCTTTATATCGACACTCATTCTCTAGCATCCTATTTTATCTGTCATGATAGTTTTAAGGTGCTGTATTAAGGAATTTACTGTGCTGACAACACAGTTCTTCATGTTGATGGTGGTAGTGCTTAAAGAGGGGGCAAATTTTTTTTTTTTCGCTTTTCCCCTAAATGAATGCTTTCTTTTTCCTTATCCTTTTTTCCCATAAAAGATTTGTTCTAGCTCATCTGTGGAGAGGGGCTGGGAAACATAAGTCATCTTTAGTTCTTGCGCCCTTTTGTTTTCTAAGTGGAAGACATGGTTGAATGATAGGTTGACGTCAGTGGGCTGGATTATAATCTGGGCCTGGGCAATGCAGCTTCTTTTTGAAACTTGTCGCTCTTTATCCTTGATCCTGAATGCCAGAAAGATGACTGACTGAAGCCTAGTTTAATAGAATCTTTTTTAAAGCTGTATCTGGAATGTTAAAAAATTTGTTTGTATTGCTTATAACTGTAAGATCTTATTTTCCTAACTATGATTGTTTCTGTATATTTTATCTGTATTTCAGGTCTTCTTCTTGCGTATTATCAAACTATGCAGATTAGTTTGTCGGCAATTCTCTTTTTATATAGTGATGACTTTGTGGATTTGATGTCTTATATAGTTTTTTTTCCCGAGGCTTAGCTTCTTGCTATTTGCAATTTTTAGAGCAAATGCTGCACCATCTTGTATTTCATGCACATCTGAATGGCATCTGCTAGTGTACACGAATATGTACAGAGAGACCCTTCCCACTTCCAAGTTATTTCATATTCTTTTAGTGCAAAAATTAGCCTAAAATGTTGTGATTTCTCTATTCAAGGTATTGATGCAATTACGTAAAGATTTTCCTCAATACTTAGTAGCAGGCTCTGAATAGATAGAATTGCAGCTCAATTATTATCGTGTGCAAATCGAAAGTCAAGGCATGATATATTTTCATATAAACATATCCTTTCTACATATTACCCTAATGCTCAAATGTTAACGGAGACTGCCAGTAATTTTGCTACTTTTTGCTCTATTGATCTTGCAGGTCTGTTGACTACAGATGGGATGAAGCTTTCAGGTGCTAGTTGAACATTTTTGTATGCTAAGAAAAGGCTTGGTTTGGCAGATAAGGCAAGTAATGAAGCTTTGTTTCCACAAGTTTTGACCAACCATCGTTCTTGTATTGTTATGGATGTCTGTTCACTTTCCAACACCCATCTTAATGACCAAGAAAGAATAGAGGCTGCTGACACCTTATTTACACTTCCCTTTTCGCAATATTGTTATTTTTGCAGTGCTCAGTACTCCCATCTATTAATCGCTTCCATAACCTGCTAATACAGCTGGTTAGTTGCAGGAAACTGAAAGGAACGCAAATATGATGAAATAAGCTCAGCATATTTTCCAGTGCTTTATAATACTTTGCTTCCGAGATAGATACCTTGTAATCTTGTATGCTATAGCTAGTCGTATGCATATTTCAGACTGTTAAAAACTGTATGGTGAGTGAAATACGCACGCTAAACTTTCCAGAAGTTCCTGATTTACTCAGTTGTTTCAGAAGCTAGTCAATGCCTCTCCAGGTTTGTATCCACTACATGCACTTTATTACCCTATGATCTGTGCAGTATCTTAGACACTATTCCCTCCATTCTGATTTATATGACACTGTTTCCTTATACGTTTGTTGAAACCACAGACTATTTTTGAAAACAATCTAACTTTATACTTTCATTTTACTCTAATGGAGAAGTTTTTATAGTCAAACAAATGCTCCAATTTGTTGTTGCACTTGAGCTGAGGGTCTTACGAAATAGTCTCTACCTCCCTTGGGTAAGGGTGTAGGCGTAGGGTCTGTATACACTCTACTATGTTGTTGTATAGTCATACAAATGTTATAACATACCTGAGAGGCGTTGATTCGAATTGTATCATATAGTAAATACGAAAAGAGGTGTCAACACCTCTTTACAAATGTAGATGTACTAACGTCAACAATTACCTTCCATACCAATCAAGTTGAAACTGATTATATGAGTTCTTGTTGTTTTATTCAAGTTCAATTTATATTATCGTCACGCTAAATAAAGGTCGGATGAATCATGGCCTTGAATAAATAAGAGAAATGTGGGGTTAATTATTGTATGCTTTTGATTTGTTATTCTAAAGTAATTTTGTTAGGTTGATTCAATTGGGATCTGAAATCAAATTTTCTAATTTAGTTGTCACATGGTGTGTCGTCTATAGATCTGATGAAATCAACTTTCGAAATTAGAATCTTGAGACCTGTCAGAAATATTGAAAATTTCATACTAATTGTCTCCTTAACAATTATTAGTGACTGTCCACTTGTTTTTGACTATGCTACAGTTCCCACCGTTATGTCTTTCTTCTTTTTCATTCAAATAAATGCATAATAAGATTCCGTACGGAAAATTCATACGATATGAGTTTTTTACCTCTCTATCAATAGTGGTAAGGTTTGCATACACTCTACTTTCTTCGGGTCCTATTTAGTTAAATTTCATTGGGTATTGTTGTTGGTATACATTTTTTATGGATTCCGCACAAAGTGGTAGTTAATGTACTTTACCTTAATAAGATAAAGGTACGAGTGTGTATACACCATCATCTTCTAACTTCACTTGTGAGATTACATTGAGTATATTAATGTTATTTGCCGTTTGCTATGTATGTTAACACAACTAAGTTTTTTTTTTTTTTATTCGGTAATTGATATTCATTTTTGATCTTGATTAATTCGATTTGTGATATAAACTCTTTCTTTTATTGTTTAAGATAAAATGTCTCTTCGAAAGACTTCGACTTTAATACAACCAAACTACATGCATACTGGTTTTGTTTCGTCGCAATTTTATATTGTTATCAATACTTCATGAAATTACTTGAGATATGTACAAATTAACGCGAACACCATTATTTTTATATAAAAAGATTGATATCTTTCCAGTCTGGTGTTTGACACCAAAACTTGTTAAATTATTTAGAGATGGTGGTATATTCTAATAGGAATGTGATTTTTCCTAAGCCCTTCGTTAATGAC
The DNA here is from genome assembly GCA_035578085.1 of Solanum pinnatisectum. Taxonomy (NCBI): domain Eukaryota; kingdom Viridiplantae; phylum Streptophyta; class Magnoliopsida; order Solanales; family Solanaceae; genus Solanum; species Solanum pinnatisectum. Next base: position 980,311 of record CM069087.1, read on the forward strand.
ACTGTTGATGTCATATGATTCTTCTGAGAGAAGTTAATTTCTCAGTTACTAAATTAATAGTTATAATTCTAGAAAGTCATTTATTTTGTTGCATAGTCATTGAGAAATCAATCCTCCAATGAAAAAAAAAAACGAGGGTCTTTTAAGTATAACAACATATTTAATAAAATTCGATAAATAAGATTTGAAAATAATAGAATATATACGGATCTTATTCCAATTATTATGAAGTAATTTAAGTAACTTACCGAAATAAAATTCTTCACCCTAGTGTGTAAGTAAGATAATATTTCCCAGAGTGGAGACTTTATGTTAGGCTTGTATTCTATTTTTTTTTTAATTTTTTTTATTTAAAATAATGACCTATCAATGTTTAAATTGTTTCATTTGAGAGTGGGACAAATATACAAGCATTTTGAAATGTAAAGAACAGAAAATTTTACAAATTGTATCTTTCAATGACTTTAATAAAGTAATTAAGTGCGTCTGATGTCATTTGTGTTTATTTTTTACAAATTAGTTGAAAGTGTTGAAAAGGACTAGTTGTTATTTCTTTTGTTTTTGCTTCATTACACTCGTGAGTAAAATCTTGAGCCCCTTTTGATCTTTCTTACATTCACGAACAGAATATTAGCTTGATCCCCCACTTTCACTCCATCTCTATTAGATCAATTGGTCTCACAGTCAGGCAAATTTATCTCATTACGTTCACGAGCAGAGTCTTAGTTTTAGCTCCCACTCCGTCTCTATTTGATCAGTTAGTCTCACAGACAGATAAACTGTTGGTACATAAACTAGGACCATTACGCGCATGAACAAAATCTTAACTCGAGCCTTACCCCACCCCACGCACATCCCCCCACCCCCACCCCACCTCCACACACACTAAAACGCGTAACTCAATAATAAAATGTTACAAGACCAAAAAGTTCCACACATCTACTCATTTCCCTCTTTACCAAACAAAAAAAAAAAAAAACAGAGCAGCAAACAAACTCCTCTTCAAATTCACTCACATTTCCATCAACATGAACATGATCGACGATCAACGCCGCGGTCCGCCACACGCGGCCTTATTAGCGGTGGTGGTGATAGCTGTGATGATCGTTCCGTCATTAATCGGTGAAAATGGCGAAGCAATCACTGAATTCATCTCTGAACTTCTTACCCCAATTGGATTACTCCTTTTGCCTATAATTTTACTTCTCACAATTCAATTTCTCTCATCTGATAGCGGCTCTTTCGTTTCGAGTATTTTTTCGAGTGGTGAGCCAAATTCTATTCATCGTGCTAGTGGTTCCCCTGTTGGTGTTGCTCTGGTTCTTCTCCTTGTTCTGTTTCTTCTGTATAATCCATTTTCGTTCTTTGGTGGTGATGATGAAGATTGAAGAAACGAAGAAACAAAATGATTCAGAGACGGATTTAGAATTTAAACTCAACGGATTCAAAGGTTCTAACATGAGGCATTTGATTTATACGATTTGAGATCTATTATTTTATTTTACGTTTTTTAATACATATACAAGTTTCGAGCAATTTGAACTAATAAGTTACGTACTTTATTTGTTCATAGGTTTAATACTTGAGATTTTAGTACAAAACGTATTTGTATATTTTGAAATTATAAGTTCAAATTTTAGTTATTTTTCGCGTATAATATTGCATTCAGTTGAATAGGTTATATTTATCTTTGATTGTAATAATTGTTACTATGTCTCAGTTCTAAAAAAGTTGAGGTAGTTTTTATGGATATTTCATGGTAGTTGAATCTTATAATGTCCTGCTAATAGATCTACAAGATCTTTCACTAAGTGGTTGTTTTTTAATTATTTTGTATTTTGATTAGTTTTTGGAGGTTTTCTTGTGTTTTTTGGTTAAGTGTATAGTAAAATAAGCCCCCCTAATCTTTTTTTTCATCCCCTACTTGTTCATCTCTACTACCTTCCTTTAAAAAAAAATGACATCTTTTCCTTTTTAGTTTGTTTAAAAAAGAATGACTTTTTTCTTTTTTTGATAATATTTTACTTTCAGCTTTTCACGTGGCATGTTTAAGACCGCAAGATTAAAGGATAATTTTGAACATTTGACATAACTTTAATTTAAGACCACAAGATTCAAAAGTCTTATTTATTTTCTTAAACTTAGTGTCAAGTCAAACTAGACCACTCTTTTTGAAACGGAGGGAATAATAATTAATTTATCACAAGAAAGCCGCTCCTATGCACTTCACTATTTTCATATGTTATGGAATTTCGAAGGGTGAATAAAGTTGTCAATTTCAATTATAGCCAGCAAGCGGAAAAACATTTTCTCCTTTCTCTAATAATAATAAGGTAGGCATGATTATGAACTTTATGAGTTCGAGATTCTAGTTATTGAATTCTAAATTAATAATTTATATATATTTCACGAATTTTTAAATACAAATAAATGTTAGAATAGTATAAAACGTTTTCATTAGTTGTTTCTCATCTTGTGATTTCTAGGAAGTTGGAGATGAGCTTTCTTGCCTTCTTTTCATTGCCTTTTTGTAAGAGGAATATGAGTGCACTATATGGGACCTTTTAATTTGGTCTTATAATATCAACTAGTGTATTTTGAGAGAGATGTTTGTGTGTGTGCATTTGTGGGGTTGTTGGGGGTGGGGTGGGGGTGGGGGGCGGTTCATTTTTCTCTTTTCTCCTCTAATAATTTCTAAGAAGTTGGTGATATAACATAGTTTGATTTGACATCTATACAATATAGTAGTACAAATTTTCTAAAATTATGTAAATATACAAATTTTGTCCAAGTATTATAAAGTTTAACTTTTAAAAATGGAGTTGCAACCTCAAGGTTGTTGAAACTTCAATATCACATGACGTTGTATAGTTGAAATTGAAAGATTAAATAGTACTAAAATTATACGTTTTGAAAAGTGTCATACATTATAAACTATAAAAAGCATAAGATTATGAAATATACTTATTTTTGAGACATTAACAAGATGAACCAGCCACGGAGAGCTATGTTGGGGTGAATATGATTTCTCTCCTTCTCAGCAGAGGTCTTGAGTTTGAGTTTTAGATACGGAAAAAATCCTTATAGGAAATGATTTCTCCTTTAATAGGTCTTATTTGATTACTAATCCGAGTACCAAACATTGAGCGGAAACAAAAAAATTTGAATCAGTTACACGTTTGTTTGAATAATATGCATACAAAAGAACTTTCCAACCCTTGACTATATATAGGAATTGTTTCCCTTACTAAACCCTTTTTTCTTTTCCCTTAAGAAAAACTCTATTTTTCTTTCTTAGAGAAGACATGTCACATTCAAGAATGACTCATCTATTACAAATATGGGAAATTTCTACTCCAATTGAATGTGGGACAATGAGATCCCACCACCCATGTAATATGCCTTGATTTATTTAATTGCAAAGTAATAGGGGCGACATTAGTGCACAAAACATTTCACATTCATAGGATTCATAGGATTGAAAAGGTTGCACCTAAGAGGTTGACCGTCTACCTGACGTAAACATTAGTAACTCATTCCATGACTCTAAGTTGTATATGCTAATAGGATACATTATCTTTCCACTATTACAACAATTTAACTAGATGCACCTAAGAGGTAGACTGTTTGCCTGATGTAAACATTAGTAACTCATTTCATGACTCGAATTCATGATGTATAGATCAAGTTGTATATGCTAATAGGATACACAATCTTCTCACTATTACAACAATTTTACTGATTATAGCAGGTTATCACTCTATTTTTCAGGTAATCAACCTTAACTTGATAGTAGTATATAAAAAAAATTACACTATCAAACGCAAAGAACATAACTCTCACAAAAAATAAAAATCTACCACACTTCATGCATAATTTTCATAATCTTCACAAGTAGGATAGAAACACTGAAGACATGATTAACAGAAACAAATACAGGTAAACGACATACACAATATAATCCCACGAGTGGGGTATGGGAAGGATAAAGTAAACAAAATCATGCATTTGAGGAAAATTCTCCACCTTCTGAAGTGTTTTCACTTGATAGAAATCGGTAAAAAACTTACAATTTAAGTACATACAATCTGAAAATTTACATCCATTAGAACAACATCATAGCGAGGTTCAGCCTTAGAAAGAAGATGACCATGCAGAGCCCGTCTATCCAAGGAAACTGCTAAATTACAGAATACGAAAATCAAAATAGTAGCTACTAAAGATACTTCCGTATATGAGATGCAGAGATGCAGCAGAAAATTCTGATGTGTTCTTAATTAGCCAGGGCCAACTTTGGGAATGTCATAGTGCTCACTCATGTTTGCCAAGTACTGATTGAAATCTTCAATTCGGTCACGATGTGATTTATTAGCAGTCTTGGCCATCTTATGCATATCGATCCTCTCTCTTTGTTCTATGTAGCGCCTCTCTGCAGGGGTTAGATTATCATCCCAGCGACCGGCATTTTCTTCACCAACAGATTTAGTTGCATCTGTGGTTTCTTCCTTGGTGGAATTATCTAAGGATCCACTACCGCCGTCTACAGCCAGTCAGAAACATTTTAGTGAAGCGGCTAAACAAGAAAAAACGACATATCATCTCTCACAAGCACATAAGATTTAAATGTTTTTGCTCTAATATCTTAGGCTGAAAGTGGAATACCCCTCGGTTACTCATCCAATACTGTTTGGAAACTATGAGAACGACAAATAGCCATTAAATGAAATTCAAGCTGATAGAATGTGTCAAAAGCTGCAGTTACTCAATGTCCGAAGAAGGCTCAATCTTGTGAGCAGTTGTTAAATCATAACTTTTAGCCCTACTGATCATATCGCTAAAAACTATCATGCATGAGCATATTTCCATTAGATGAATGAAAATTGGTATTTTAAGACCATCAGTTTGAATCACAACAATAAACTGTTCAATCCATTATGGACTAGCTATCATCGATTCATCTATCGTTTTCATTGTACTACAACTTGAATGCAGAGGAAGGGTGGGAGGAATCAATAAATAGGAACAGTAATAATAAAAGCACAAAATTTTTGCACTTCAAGATATCACTACTCACCAGTTGAAAGCTCGTTTTCTGTAACCTGGGAGATTAGATCATAATCCTTCTTTTCCTTCTTTTTCTTTTTCTTTATTCCAGCGGCTTTTACATCCAATGCCTTTCCCTTTAGTTTCAACTTCCCGCCAACCACATTATCATATGCAGACATTTTCTGTCGGGAAGTAAAAAACATTAAGCTTTGGCCAGAATAACAAAAACTATAAGAAAGCACACTACTGGAAATTGATAAGCTTAATGCGCAGGCAATATGTCATATTTTCAAACTGAGAACCTGTTCGTGATACAGCAGTAAGTCACAAACAATACATACTAAATGCCATCGTTTTATTTATGACTGAATGTTCCCGAGGCTTAGTAACACATAATTCGAAACTCTGTGAGTAATGTGCCTACCCCTCTATCTTTCTCCCGTAAAATACCATGGTTTTTTCTGTGGCAAGGTTTGAACCCCTGACATACACAGACGTTACATAGATGCCAGTATACATATTCCCCAAGTCTTAACTAAAAATTTTTCTACATAAGAAATAGAAAGTATTTGCAGTTACAATAACATCTACTGCTCCGATGCAATAACTCACAAACTACACCGGAGAGGTAACCTGCACCAGGGCAAGCCTGGTGCGACGAGCTCTACCCAGAAGGCAAACTCTGCATTCGAACTTGAGACCTTCAACATGGAAGTCCCAAGCCCAAACCACTGGGCCACCCCGAAGGAGCTCCTTCTTTTTTTTTTTTTTTTTAATTTTTTGATAGATCATCCATTGGATTTCGTGTAAGGATAATTGATAAGTGTTTAATTCAGAAAACCTCTAACTTCATAGAATCGTTAACTTTTGCCTCAACAGATATATCATATAGTATGAGAATGAAAGAAACACGAATAAAATGGGATAAATACATGGAGTTCATGATAAATATTAACCAAAAATGCTACGAGTAAAACAAAATATGATTTTAATTCATAAGTAATTCATTAGAGCTTTTCTTATAACGAATCCTTTAACAAGGTAATGATGCAATTACTTGCTAATTTAGAAGCCAAAAACAAATTTACTCACAAACAGATAAACTATAACTATGGATTTCAAGAGCTTAAAATTTAGATAATATCCATCACATACGGATCAAAAAACCCTAAATTCCTAAATCAGTAATCACACTTCACCAGATATTTCAGCCACTACCAAAAAACCCCAAATTCAGTTACGAAGATGCACAAAAAAGAAACAAATTCCAATAAGAGGCAAGATTAAAAACAACGATGAAGGAGATACATACCTAAAAGAGACCACCAGATCTGATGAAAAAAATACGATAGGTAGAATATAAAAAAATTATGTATTTATTGTTACTACTCTCTCCATTCCTTTTTAGTTGTAGTTATAATATGAGCAACTTTCGCAAATAATCACTATGATAAATTTAATTATGCTCAATAACTATAATTTGCATATTTATGGGTTATAGCTATAATTTAAGCTATTTTGTTTATATAATTCACGGATTTGTATAAATTTGCAGGTTTGTATAATTCGCAGGTACATTTGTATAATTCAGTTATTTTTATATAAACTCGAAATAACGAATTTATATAATTACAAACAGCAAAAATGTAAAGAGTTATACTAGTTATATTATATAAATTACGAATTATACAAAAGTTATACAAATTTTGAATTATACAAACGTGCGAATTATACAAAACTAAAAGCTTAGCTGCGTAATTATAGCTAAAAATAGGCCGCGTATTGTAATTAAGGTAAACTATAGCTATTTTAAATAATTAACTATTATATGTTTGCTTATACGCGTACTTTATATAAATAGATGTTTCAAAATAGTCGTCAAAAAGGGACGGAGGCAGTATTTTAATTAAAAAATAAATAACAGTTTGTTGCTAATCTCTTACTAATTATCAGGCACATATTTTTGAAATTTTATTATTGATGTAGTTATAATTAAAAATTGTATACAATTAAATTTACACTTACTTTTTATTTCTTAATTTCTCTAATTCACTTGAATTTAAATTAACCATGTTTTAATGTTGGCTTGGTAAGATTGTCTTCAATTCTTTGAGATGTTTTATTAATTAGATTATCAAATATTTAAATTTTAGAAAATATTATCTTAACTTTGAATGTCTTATAAAGATAACAATCACTATAATATTGTTCTATGACTTAGATTATTAAATATGTTGTTATTGTTATATAACTTAAATATATTTAATGTTTATGCTTCTTTTATGATGATTAACGCTAGTTTTGACTATTTATTCATGAGAACGTTTTACTTGTTATCATAGCATTGATTCTTTATTTCTAGAGTGGAGGGTTAAAAATACAACTATAGTATTTTTTTTATTTTTCATAAAACATTTAATTTATGTTGCATTTTAGATGTTTTATATATTCATTAAGATTTTCTTGCAATTCAGATTAATCGGAACTTCAATATAAGTATCAGATGCTAGGTTGAAAAAACCATCAAACAAGAAAAGAATTGGTTCACCATCTTTGAGTGTTAACTATGTTAAAAGTAAAACTTTGTGTGCTTAAATGGAAATTTAAACAATTCTTAATTGTCTTTTGTCCATGAATAGTTAAAATTCTTATGAGAATTTATTTATTTTTTGTCATTTGTATTTTTTTACACAAAAATTTGACTTTTTAGATAATTTAAGCGATTCATAATAGTTCAGTTATTCGAATATGACAAGAAATAGTTTCACGAGTTTACTATTATAACATATTGTAAAGTTCAATTGTTTTAATGAGAGAACATATATCTTCTTACTATGCCATTACAATAATATGTAAAATTTGTTGATTATACACAAAAGTAATCAAGTACGAAATTAGAATTCAACCACAATCTTTTCGAACTTTTCATTATATCCAAAAAAAAAAAATTAATGCACCTTTGCATTCTATTTAATCCTCTTTCAATAGAGAATTTTATTTTGGAAGAAGTTTAATATAAGTAATTAAAACTCTAATTAAACAACCTCCTACTCTTCTTATTATATTCATTTTCATTTTCTCCATTTAACCATTTTCATGGAGAATTTTTTTTAATTTCTATATATAATTATTATATGGTTAATAAGTTGCCGGAATCTTGCTTGTCGTCGCCGAAAATCCTTTGCCGGAAGTCGTCAACCATCATCGGAAGTCCTTGCTGGAGAGAAACTGCTGGCTCCCATCCTAGAAGTTGTTTTGCTTTTGTAATGTCTGGCTTTCTCTTGTGTGGATCATCTTCTGTGTTGGGCCTAAATTCTATTTTTGCATTTGGATCTATTGTTTCTTGCACCACCTACAAAAATCATCGAAGAGTATAGTGAGATGAATACAATTCATTCAGCATTAATCACACGTCTCGAGTTTTAAGAAATGATAGAAAATAGAATTAGTCGAAACAGACTGTGATGTTAAAAAAGAATGTTAAGTCTATATGAGATATGTTATTTTTTTTCATGCCTATTCCTTGAACTTTTTGTTTTACATTCAGTCGGTGTTCGGAATTTGAAACTCACTGATAATAGCGGAGCCAAAAATTCTAACAAGGGTCGAGAATAAAAAAGTGTAACACTATAGTAAAAGTTTCCTTTATATAAAGTGTATTCAACAAGTTATATATACACATCTTTTACCTATATATGTGTATGATGATTTAATTGACCCTCTTTTAATTTCATCATACATTGCTCAGCCATCACGGCCTATAATTGGTTTGTTTACTTTGAATTTGTGGTGTATAAGTTCATTATGAAGATCTTAGTGCTCTTTATCAAAGATAAATTTTATTTTCAAAATTCAAACTTTAACCCTCGTATTAATGATTGAGGAACATTTACTGCTCAACCACACACCCTTTGGTGGCCAATTCCACTCTTTTGATTTGCTTAGAAGGATTCAGTAACCCCCTTAGTACCCTCTTTGTGTTTACTCTTTTATCCTCGATCTGAATCTGAGACATGCCTTCTGTATGGAGTCACTTTTAGTAGGAAAAGTTTTAACTCCTAAGTCGGACTTTTCGACATAAATTTAAATTGATCGAGTTACATTACGTATTATCAAATATCGAATGAAAAAAAGACACACATACCTTAGCTAGTTCAAGCATGGTGAATTCACCAGGATTCCCTAGATTGAAAGGACCTACATGATTTCCTTCCATCAACCTCATCAAACCTTCAACCTATTAATTAATTACAACAATCACACACAGAATAAAGGTTTTATTTATTTATTTACGATAACAGTTATTTTTGATAGACCTTCAATAAATAAATAAATATTCCATTTTTGAATAAGTGAAGTAAAAATAAAAAATTTACCAAATCAGAGACAAATTGAAAGCTCCTGGTTTGTTTTCCATCTCCATAAACTGTCATTGGCTCCTTTCTTAATGCCTACAATTTTTTTTTTAATATTCAATGAAATTAAAGTATAGTAAATATTTAATCAATTAAATGCAAAGAATATATTAATATTAAATCAATTATTATTAATTTGATTTATTTAACACAAACCTGTGCAACAAAATTGCTAACAACACGACCATCATCTATGCACATACGTGGTCCATATGTGTTGAAAATCCTAGCAATTCTAACCTGTCAAAAAACAAATTTCCGTTAGCAAATCGTCTCATATTTACCTTTGTCAATAACGAAATTCTAATGTGAAATAAGTCAACTCAATGTGTTCAAATAATTCTTCAAGAGGTCAATATGTTTTAATTTTTCAATTTTAATTTGTTTTTTTTTTTGTTACTATGGTTTAAAATTAGATTTCAAGCAGAAAATGTACCTCAATGTTGAGTCCTCTATGGTAGTCCATGGTCAAAGTTTCAGCTGTACGTTTTCCTTCATCATAACAACTCCTGACACCTGCTCACAAGTTCCCAAAAAAAAAAATGTCGAGTTTAAGTCCTATGCACTAGTGATATAAAAATTATAAGTACATAATCACGTCACACATTTGTAGTGATGGATCGAAGGAGAAATTTCATTAAGGGTATTAAGAAACAATGTTCTCGTGTCTAGAAGATTCAACTAACAATTGACATACACAAAAAAATATCACACATATATGCATAGTCAGAGGTGAAACAATGATTTGTAACTTATGGATTCAAGATTCTAGTATTCTTTTAAGTTACTATGTTTTAAATTAATAGTTTGTACATTTTCAACGAAATTTTGAAGACAAATATATGTTTTGCATCAAAGCTACTCTACATAGTACAAATTTCCAGTAAACCCCCTTTATCATATGTGGTTCAACCATTGCTTATTAGGTAATTACATAGAAACTTTTATAATTATAGTAATTCGTGGAAGAGTTAAAGGGTCACCACTAGTAAGTATTCCTAATCTTAAATAGATCGTTTAGGATTATGATATAAATAACAATGAATTTGCTATCACATATTAAAATATGATATTGATAGCATAAAATTATTTAAACTGACGATGTACATTCACAACCAAAGTTAAAAGACTAAAATGAATTGACTTACCAATGGGATTAACATTGCCCCAATAAGTCTCAGCCTGAGGATGTTGCAATGGATCACCATAAACTTCACTTGTGCTTGTAATAAGAAATCTAGCTCCCACTCTTTTTGCTAATCCCAACATATTCATTGTTCCCATCACATTTGTTTTGTGATATCTTTCCATTTTAAAGTCAAGGAAAAAAAAATTCAAGAAAACAAATATGATCATATGAAAAATGCGTTGCGTATCGTTATTATTTTCGACTTGAACTATATAAGGATATAATAGTTTTGACTGGATTAAACTTGTAATGAACAGGAGAAGCAGGACAAGCCAGATGATAAATTTGATCAACTTCTAATAAAATCGGCTCAACAACATCATGTCGAATAAGTTCAAACTTTGAATTCTTAAAATGGTGCAACAAATTCTCTTTTTTACCTGTAAAAAAATTATCAACAACAATAACACTATCTCCTCTTGCTATTAATCTATCCACCAAATGGCTCCCAACAAATCCTGCTCCTCCTGTTACTAATATTCTCTTACTCTTCCCCTTCAATCCCAATGGAACCTTTCCACCTACAACAACAAAAATCGATCAGTCATTTCTATAATAATATCTTTTGTCAAAATATTTTTTTATTGTTAACGTAACACAAAAATTTGGTTACAGTGAAAATTTTGGCCGTTATAGAAGATGATTGTATGTATCAAAACACATTGTTATATCCAAGTCTTGTTAGAATGTACACACAATTTTTTGAGGTAATTCAATCAAGATGTTCCGAAATATGAAATTTTTGATGAAAAATTATCGAAAATATTGATTTACAACGAATACGGTATTGCGCCATGTATATTCATCAATTAACTACGTTTTAATTCTGAAATAATAAAGTTAAGATCGGTAATTTACATTTTTATATGTGTTTCATATTATTTGAGTTGGTTTTAGTCCAATATTACTTGAGAACTTGTCTTTTTTTAAACTAGAGATTCTCTTGAATCTCATATATTTGTACCTACTAGTAGAGTCAGATAGAATACAGGTTCAACTGAACTCATAAATTTTCAAATGGGATAGAAAATGATTAAAATTTATTAGGATAGATGCAATGCCAATTCATTTTTGCTAATTGCAGAGAAGGTACTTGATGACATTAAAGAAGGTGAATCTATGTCAACATGACACAATTGTAAAAATACCTGCATTAACGTGGTCAGTTTCATCAACCAACTCATACGCAATTCTTCGAGGGATCGGATTACTCGATATAAATGTATCTTGAATATTAATTGTTTCGAAATCAGATTTAAATATTGGAGAAGAAATAGAAACTACAGAGCAAATGACAATTGACGTAGCAATTCCAATCATAAGACACATAAATCTTTGTTTTTCAAGCACATATAGAATTGAATTTCTAAATGAAAATCTCTTCATCATGCTGTGTTTTTTAATGTAATTTTTATGAATCACCTCATGATTATCATCAGATCTCATGATGAAAATTAAAAAAATTAATGTTAATTTTTTTCTTGTTCTATATATTTTTATTTTTTTTGGGTGAGATCTAATTAAGAATTTGGGGTCCATAAGAAGAAAAAAAAGTGGAGTGATTTGCATGAATTTTGAAGACTAGTGGCTTTCTTCACTTTGCTTTTTAGCAATTTAAGCTATTCCAAGTGTAATTATTTTGCCTCCAAATTTCTAATATTCTTGAAATATATATTTTATACCTTCTTTCTATAGCTAGAAAATAAAATATTTGAAAATTTTCTAGCTTATATTAGTAAAGTAATGATACATGGATTAGGACGGTGTGGTGAGATCAATAAGATTTATTAATATTTTATTTGAGTTCTCGAATTCAAGTTATCAAAATGAAAAAAATCAATTAGGAAATGCTTCTTCTTTTAATGAGTTTAATGCTACACGAATCTATAAAAGTACTACTAACATTTTTTACTTATCTTTTTTTTTTTTTACTTTTGTTTTTTCAAATGGTGTTTGAATAGAGAAATATGATCGGTGATAATTTGTTTAGTCGATAAATAGTGTTGGAAACTTGTGATTGAAACGTACTTGAGATGAGAGGACACATCGTAATATATACTAGTTTGTTCTTCTGAATTCATAAAAATTAATATATGATCTTTTATATATATATATATATATATATAAAACCAACTCAAAAATACTTGTCGATTCTTTTATCGATTTAGTTTGATTTTCGATTCGATTTTTCAATTTTTTCTTTTTTTACACCCCTAGTGCTAAAACAACAAAAACAAAAAAAGGAGGGGTCTTGATATAGTTAAATGTAAGTATGGGTTTCGAACGTAAACATATCATCTTCTACCCCACTAAGCCAAAATCTTTCTCATTCTTCGTTTTACTTTCTCTCTCGAGTGCAGCTGCGACGCCGCCGTTTCACTCTTCTCCGGTGAGTCCTCTTCCCCTTCGCCACCGTAGACCACCTCCATAATGATTTACATATGTATCTCTTTGTCATATTTTGCTCATAGTATAAAGCCTTCAATTTTTTAATGGTTTTTTTAGTTGTGCATTTGTTAAATTCTATCTGAATATATATTTTTAATCTACATTTACTTTGTTCTTATATATGTTATGAATCGTGATAAGTTTGACTCTGTCGGAGCTAATATATCTGGTGATTTGAGTTTTACGAATTAGGGTTTTAGGACTGGTATGTAAAAGCTGATGCCTCCAAAAAAAATGTAATAGAAATATTATTTGTGAGTTCTTTGTCTTTGGCTTGCAATTTGGGAAGTAATTGCAGCATCTGTGAGATTGCGTTGTGTAAGGGAAGGAGCTCTTGTGGATGACTTATTAATCAACTATGCCTTAAATCCTATTGTGTTTTATTCATAGCACTTCTTCTGTCTCAATTTTAGTGTCACAGTTGGAATTTCGAGATTCAAACACTTTTAAACTTTGATCGTCAATTTGGACATAGAAGCTTTAAGTTTTTGAAACAAAATTTTGTATATCTGAAAACTATGCATAAAGTACTAAAATTAACAATAATTAACAAATTAAAAATATTTTAAAGGCATTTAAAGAAATGCGGTCAAAGAAACAGTTGGCTTGACCTCGAAATTTCAACTATGCCACATTAATTGAGACATATGGAGTATTTGATTGGCTGATGTAATGGATATTTCTTATCGGCTATATGAATCCTCTGTATCCGTCCCATTTCATTTTCATCCTAAATAATTTACCTTATAAGCAAATTATGGTTTCTCTAATGTTCTTACTAAATAATTTATCTCATAAGGCAAATTACGGTTCTCTGTATCTCATACTTATCCTTACACGAACAAACAATGGGCAAGTTATTAGGGAGGAGGAGGTCGCACAAAAAGATGCATCATCATCCATACTTAAGAGGAGGGGAGGATGTGCTCCTCCTCCTTCTGCTGCTTCTTCTTCTACTTTTATCCTTTCTTTTGAAATGTTTTAGTTACTTTTCTGTAGAGGATGAGGAGGATATTATTGTTACATTGTATTTTGAAAGGTATAAGTGCACACTATTGTAATGTCAAATACTTTCTGTTCCGTCTTACTTTGAAATGTTTTAGTTAGACTTTGCAAATTGTACTTTCTAGCCTCTATTTCTGTTCCACCTTTTGATAATAAATAAAGAAGCAATTCTTTCAGAGCAAAAATAAGATCCCAAGAGAAAAGGACAAAACAATAACGAGGTGTCTAATAGTTCAGTCTAATTTAAACTTTTAGCGAGAAACAGGAGGGCTTTCTAAGGGGTAGAATTGAGTTTTGGGCAGTTGAGAAGTAATCTCTGATCCCTTGTTTATTTTTGGTATACCCATGTAGTTCCGGGCTGCATAGAGGATTCAATATCTTTTGTAGAGAACCATATCTTTTTGTAGGTTCTTTACTTTTTGGTATACTTCTCGTATAAGGCTGATTATGGCCTTGTAATTAATGAAATTGTTTATCTGATAAAAATAAGTTAAAACTTTAGTGATTAAACTACTGTCTGTAAATCTCTATGCCTTGAGACATTGCTCAACTGTCTGTCTAAAGTGACTGTTTTGAGCATGATTTCTTGATTTATTTCCAGTTTCAGTCTTGAAACTTACTGTCATCTGAAGAAGTATCAAAGAACAGCTAAAAAATGTCTCGGAAGGGATTGATGGAGCAGGACCTGAGTAAGTTGGATGTAACAAAGTTGCATCCACTTTCACCAGAGGTTATTTCTCGTCAGGCTACAATAAATATTGGTATGGTCACTAATGAACATGTATTTATATTATTCTATATGTGCACAGCATTTTGGTTTCTTTGTATCCTTTGAAAAACTCGTTTATTTGTTACTGTCATCAGACTGAATTTAGGTTCATTATCCAGGTACCATTGGGCATGTGGCTCATGGAAAGTCAACAGTTGTAAAAGCTATATCCGGAGTGCAGGTACGCCTTTGTTCTGGAATCTGAACCTTCACTTAAGTATGTCTTTGTTTTTATCAGTTTCCTTTTAGTTATATAACAAATAATACATTGATCTTTTCTTATCAAAAAAAAAAACCAGTACATTTGATCATTGTAACTGTAAATACATGGCCTTATATTACTTTTGAATTCATGGATAAACCATTTGAGCATGTATTAAATGTCTAGGCCCAGTTTACTACTATTTGTTTGCTGCACATTCTTGCTAAAAGTATTTTGAGGTTGGTTATAACTTATAACATATAAGAATAACTAAGTATTTCAAGGATTTCCTTTTTTTTTTTGAATTATGATGGAATGTAGTTACTCTATGGTGCAGAATAACTACTAATTATGTGTTTGCACATTCTTCCTAAAAGTATTTTGAGGTTGGTTAGAAGAATAACTAAGTATTTCAAGGTTTTTCCTCTTTTTTTGAGTTGTGATAGGAATATAGTTACTCTGTGCAGCATATATTATGGTGTGAGATGTAACCTCATTATTATGGGAAAGTTATCTGGAGTTATCAGCTGTTGAGATCATTAATGATTTGCATGTATTTTTAGCTTATTATGAATTGATTGCCTTGATAAATTGACCACCAAGATAATTTGTCTGATTATGTCTACCTACTTTGATCGTACGGCATTTGTCATATCGAACTCATGCTTCAAAATTTTTGAAAGCTAAGCACATGCTGATTGGGGCAACCTAAGATTCTATTGTCCTCTAGAAGGAAACTAATTATCTGCTTGCCTTATTTATGCAGACTGTTCGTTTTAAAAATGAGCTAGAAAGAAACATCACAATTAAGCTTGGATATGCTAATGCTAAGATATATAAATGTGAAGAAGACCGCTGCCCTAGACCCATGTGCTACAAGTAAGTACTTGAATTTGAATGGAACTGTTCTTTGCTCATTTGTGTCACTTTTATGCTGTAATAGTGTATCCTTTTCAGGGCATATGGAAGTGGAAAAGAAGACAGTCCCATGTGTGATGTCCCTGGATTTGAGACCTGTAGGATGAAATTGCTGAGACATGTATCTTTCGTTGATTGCCCTGTAAGCTTCTCACCTACCATTTACAGTATATGTTACTGCCATTTTACTTGAGTATTGGGATGCGACAGAAGATGATAGTTCTTTGTTGTCTGATCTTGTGCAAATATGGATACCCTAATGAAATTCTTAAGCTGTCATAATTCAGGAAATACACCAACATGAAGGTATCAAGATAATCTTTAAATGGGTCATTTCTCTTCTTTTTCTTTTGATAATGTTCTCTATGTTCTGTAACATATTTAATGTTCATGCTGCTCGTGGTTCCAATTAGCTGTGTCTTGGATTTGATGAAAGACTAGGAGTTTTTCTTTTCCTTAGTTTTTGGTTTCTAGTTTTCCCTAGGGCTCTAGTCTATCGGTAAGAGTGCATTGTGCGTTGTGTGGGCTAGGCGCACATCGCTAGTATCTAATTTGAGAAGGTAGAGGGTTGGCCTATTATCCACCGAGTTGTAAACTGTGCACCACTGCTCGGTTATATAAAAAAGGAAAAAGTTTCTGTCTCCCGTTTTTGTTGTCTTAACTGTCATGCCTTCTCTAGGAAGAAGCAAGTTCAGCTATGTTGGTCTCTATCTAAAGAACAGTTGGTAAATCTCATAGCTGCATCTGCTACCGCCGTGAGAATCTGTAGATGTTGTTTTTATGATCTCAGGTTTTGGATATTTAAGCCCGTGAGCATGCAGTAGGTTACTTTATGTAGAGAGATTCTTTTAACCTCATTCAGTTGTGTGGAGAGATTCTTTTAACCTCATTCAGTTATGTGAAGAGATTCTTTTAACCTCATTCAGTTATGTGGAGAGATTCTTTTCTGTAGGTTTTTGTATTAGTAGATACTTTTCAATACTTAGTGAGGCTCCTTTGTCTTGTAAACTTTGACCGGCTGCATTGCAGCTCACTTTTGGAAGGTACAGAACCCTTACACGATACAGCAGAGGCCACAAAACCCGACTTGCCCCTTTTCTAGAGTATATAAGAGGAAAGAGATCTTTGTTTTAGAACTGTCATTGGCTGCATTACTGCTCCCTTTTAACACCTGATATACCCCTTTTTAGACTGCATGGGGAAAGAATACTTTTAAAGTTATCATAACAAAGTCGAGTACATATGATCACATATTGACAGAAGTCAAAATGATCTCGACACTCTGATGGTCTGACATGCCTTCCTGTCATTTATAGGAGCTTTTGTCTGTTGGTCTGATCCAGTGTTCAGGAAAGCGAGCGCTTCATCGCTTTAAGCGATGCGAGCCTTCTACGCTTCACAGACTAGAATGAGTATGTGAGCGCTTCATCGCTTAAAGCGTGAAGCTGGGCCTTATCGCTTTTTTCCGCTTCACGCTTCCTTGAACACTGGTCTGATCTGTAGGATTCTTTTTTGATCCTTGACCTTTGTTAAAACTTAAGAAGATAGCACATACGCTATCCACTTATATTCTTTTGTGAGTCTCTGCACTATTCTTTTGCAATTTGTCAATCTGTAAACACTTCCCCTACATGTAGTCTTTTTCGAAGCACCTAGGTTCATTGTCTGATTTTTTCGCTGTCAGCAAGACATTTAATTTCCTGATATAAAATGCTTTTGTATTGTGAAATTTACTGCAGGGTCATGATATTCTCATGGCTACTATGCTTAATGGAGCTGCAATTATGGATGGAGCATTACTTCTAATTGCTGCTAATGAGAGCTGTCCCCAACCTCAAACTTCTGAACATTTAGCTGCTGTAGAAATTATGCGCCTCCAACACATAATAATTCTCCAAAATAAGGTTGATCTAGTTCAGGAAAATGTTGCCATTAACCAGCATGAGGCAATTCAGAAATTTATTCAGGTCAGTGTAATTGGTTTACCTCTTTACTGTGTTTATGCTTGATCTTAAGGCTGTATCTTTATACCTTATTTCAATACCTTGTTCAGGGAACTGTTGCTGATGGTGCTCCAGTTGTACCAATCTCTGCGCAATTGAAGTACAACATCGATGTTGTTGCTGAATATATTGTGAAGAAAATTCCCATTCCTGAGAGGAATTTCATTTCACCACCAAATATGATAGTCATCCGATCATTTGATGTTAATAAACCTGGTTTTGAAGTTGATGATATCAGAGGCGGTGTTGCTGGTGGCAGTATACTGAAGGTATGTCCTTATATTCCATTAAGCAAACAAATGCTACAAGTCATACCTTCTTTTCCTTCACGGTTTCCTTGATTGACCAAGGGCACAAATTTCTAATGCGACAGATGTCCTTTCGTTATACCTAATGCTTATGCTAACCGTTACATAAATGAAAATCTGATTGAAAGATGGACCTTCAAATGAGCAAGTAAATGTTTTTCTGCAGGGCGTCCTGAAGGTAAATCAACTCATTGAGGTTCGTCCTGGAATTACTGTCAAGGATGAGAGTGGCAACATTAAGTGTACCCCAATATATTCAAGAATAGTGTCATTGTTTGCTGAGCAAAATGAGCTACAATTTGCTGTGCCCGGAGGCCTCATTGGAGTTGGAACAACTATGGATCCAACATTGACTCGTGCTGATCGATTGGTCGGACAGGTTCTTGGGGAGGTTGGCTCACTTCCTGAAGTGTTTGTCGAACTGGAGGTAAATCACTTAGACATCAGTTTCAGACTCTTTTAGAACAAAAGGAACATCACTATTCTTCTTCTTCCAAATCACATCACTTTGTAATTCAGGTAAATTTCTTCTTGCTCCGCCGTCTTCTGGGAGTGAGGACAAAGGACACGGAAAGGCAGGGTAAAGTCTCAAAGTTGGCCAAGGGAGAGATTCTCATGTTAAACATAGGATCTATGTCAACTGGGGCTCGTGTTGTCGCTGTTAAGAATGTCTTTGCAAAACTGCAATTGACATCACCTGTGTGTACCAGCAAAGGTGAGAAAATTGCTCTTAGCAGGAGAATCGAGAAGCACTGGCGTCTCATCGGTTGGGGCCAAATCCAAGCTGGTATCACCCTTGATGTTCCACCTTGCCCAATCTGAGTGAACTACACACAAACACGATTTTGACATTTAGATGTGGAAAGGCATACAATTGTTAGGAACTATAAAAGATTATCTGAAATTTCGAATACTTTGTAATTTGCAATGTTTCCTTTTTCTTATTTACGACTTCTCTTTGTTTTCTCTTATTTTCCTTTTTGTTCTAGTGGTTGTACCTTGTAATTCATTAGTTGTTGAGGGTGGATATTATTCCTATGAGTTTCATCATAAACATCGAGGTTGCGGCACCTTTTTATCTACAAGTTTAAACTATCAGAAACTACATACTTTTATTTACATTTCATGTGGGACTCGATTCATATGGTGAGATTTGCATTTAGAATTTTTATCCGCTCTGATAATATCATGTAGAATTGTGTGAACTTGGCATTTTATGGTACTTTATTTTGTTTTATATATATATATATATATAGTTGCAACAGCTTTTGTGATAATATGTGCGATACGTAAGTTAGTGTTTAAAAAAAAATAAAAATAAAGATCCTTTTGACACAAGTAGGTCGTGATTACATGAAAGGCCAAAGATGTAGCCTTTCTCGTGCCTGGAGGCCACCTATAAATTATATACATTGACAGTTTTTTTATTTTGTACTCGGAGAATTTTACTTGTGATAGCATGTCAATTATCATTTTCTTCAGATAATTAACTAGTGCTCGTCATAGAAACGTATATGTGATTATTTTATATTTGACTTGATTCTATAAATGTAATTTACATTGTCATTGTATATAACGTCTTCCTCTTGTGAACTTCTTTTTATATAATAGGATGATGCAACGTGGGCGGTTCTTCTTATTGAAGGGAAGTTTCTAGGTACTGAAGTCATAATGACCAAGTAGCTTCAATTAATACAAGTGGCCTACCAAGTTGTTCCACTTTTTGACTATCCATTTCTTATATAATAATACAATATAATGCAACTTTGGTTTGTGTCTCTAAACTTGGTAAATTCATTCACCAAAGACTTTGTAATATTATTTTCAAGTCTTTGGAGTTCTCTTTTAGACTCAAAATGGCTGGCAATATGACAAGAATCATCTCCAAATTCAAGTCTTCTTATTTTCTTGTTGATGGTAGCCGTCCCTTGAATCTTGTAACAAGGTGAGTTGATCTTTTTGTACCTATTCAAAATTTTGTTGTGAATTTGAAACAAAACATGTGTTTGTAAAAAAAAAACTAACAGACCTTACTTGTGAAATTATACTATATATGTTGTTATTATTGTTGTTGACAAAGAAGAAAATATTGTAGGAGAGGGTATTGTGCAACACAAGCAGAAGAAGGGTCAACAAAAAGGGATCATCAACAAAAAATAGTGAAAGATCAGATGGTAAATTCTGTTCCTTCAGAGTCATCATGGGTACCAGACCCTGTCACTGGATATTACAAGCCTTCAACTCAGACTGAAGAAGGGATTATCAACAAAAATAACAACAAAAACACTAGTAAACCATAGTTGAAAGAAAAAATCCAAAAGGAAAATATTACTACTGTGTATCAATTCAATCATATATATATATATATATATATATATATATATATATATATATATATATAATGAGAACCTTAGGCCCATCTACGTGGCGTCACCACAAATTAAAATTTTCTTTTAATTTGTTTATTTTCAAAACTAGCCTTTCTTTTATATGAAAAGTTGCGACTTTTATGAAAAGTTGTGACCTTTCTGAAAGGTTGCAATTTTTCCGAATAGTTGTAACCTTTTCGATAAGGCACAATAAACATTTGTTCACACTATCTTTTGTTGACTATAAATAGAGAGATTTCCTTTATTTTAAAACAACGAAAATTCTTAATCTCCTCTTCTTCACAATTAAATATTTGTGTAATTTACTCTTGTTGAGTGGTTCACTGACACAATTGCTTATGTTACAGATCTTGATATGTATTTTTACAGTTATTAATTTATGCTTATGTTATTGAGGATAAATGATAAGATCTACTCATTTACATTATTAATGTTTGTTACTATGTAATCTGGTATGTAAGATAATATAGTATTTTAGTTTTAATAACTGATAGGTTTTAAGTACTATTTTATAAATTTTGTTATATTAAATGTCCGCGCGAAGTACAGGTAATTTTACTAGTTATATATACTATAGTAGCTTGATTGTTGTTTCCTAATTTGTTGTGTTATCATTTATATGTTGTTATTACTTATTTTTTTCTCCATTGTTTTCCTAATGACTTGTTCACTACTGTATTTCCTTTTCATACTTGCTTTAAAATGCTCTTCTTGAGATGACAGTCTCACTTCACAAGATTGGTGTAAGATCTGCGTACGCACCAAACTCCTCAAACCCCACTTGTGAAATTATGTAGCATTTTAATGGAATTCTCTCAATAAATTTAAGTATAAATGTACATGCGGGGTTTAAAAAGGATAAAATATACACAATCTTATCTTTATTTTTACGGGGTAGAGAGGTGGTTTCGATTGACCGTCAACATCCCTCCTCATAAAGTTTTTTTTTAAAAAAATCTTCGGGGCGCCAGAAGGTGTCAATATCCATGGGCTAATTAATTAATATACAAGAAAAATCAAGAAAATTGCGTAATTCCTAAAAGTTGGCCCCTTAATACAAAAATATGCTTTAAAAAATTGTGGAATTATACGTAATACACATTACAGAGGTCCTCATAATTTTTTTTCAGAAAACCTTCCTGGCGCCAGAAGGCGCCAATATCCATGGGCTAATACACACGAAAAACTAAGAAAGTTGTGTAATTTCTAAAAGTTGACCCGTAAAAGCAAAATATGCCATAAAAAATGGTGAAACTATACGTAATGCTCTCACACTTATTACGGAGATCCTCATAATGTCTTTTCAGAAAAACCTTTCGGGCACAAGAAGGCGTCAATAAACACGTGCTGATACACACGAAAAAATCAAGAAAGTTGTGTAATTCCTAAAAGTTGGCCCCTAAATGCAAAAAATATGTCGTAAATATGGTGGAATTATACGTAATGTTCCCCCAACACATTACAATGATCCTCATAAAGTTTTTTCAGAATAACCTTCCGGGCGCAAGAAGGCGCCAATATCTATGGGCTAATACACACAAAAAAAATAAAAAAATCACGTAATTTCTAAAAGTTGGACCCCAAAATGAAAAATATGCCTTAAAAATAGTGGGACTGTACGTAACACATTACAGAGGTCCTCATAATGTTTTTCCAGAAAAACCTTTGGGGCGTCAGAAGGCGCCGATATTCATGAGTTAATACACACGAAAAATTAAGTCAGTCACGTAATTTATAAAATTTGTCCCCTAAATGCAAAAATATGCTTAAAAAATGGTGGGACCATACGTAATTCTCCCCTAACCCATTACAGAGGTACTCATAAAGTTTTTAGAAACCTTCCGAGCGCAAGAAGGCGCCACTATCCATGGACTAATACAAATGAAAAATCAAGAAAGTTGCGTGAGTCCTAAAAGTTGGCCCCTAAATGCAAAAATATGCTTTAAAAATGGTGGGACTATACGAAATTCCCCCAACATATTACGGAGGTCATCATAAAGTTTTTAAGAAAAAACTTTCGGGCGCTAGAAGGCGCCACTATCCATGGCTAATACACGCGAAAAATCAAAAAACTCGTGTATGTTCCTAAAAGTTGGCCTCTATATGCAAAAATATGTCTTAAAAATGGTGGTACTATACGTAATGCTCCCCCAATTTATTACGGAGGTCCTCATAAAGTTCTTTCAGAAAAACCTTTCGGGAGCTAACATCTATGGGCTAATGCACACGAAAAACCAAAAAAATTACGTATTTTATAAAAGTTGACCTCTATATGAAAAACATGCCTTTAAAAATGGTGGGACTATACGTAATGCTCCCCCAACTCATTACAAAGGTTATTATAAAGTTTTTTCATAAAACCTTTAGGGCACCAAAAGACGCTAATATCCATGGGCTAATACACACGAAAAATCAAGAAAGTTGTGTAATTCCTAAAAGTTGACTCCTAAATGCAAAAATATGTCTTAAAAATTGATGGGACTATATATAATGCTCCCTCAACTCATTACTGAGGTACTCATAAAATTTTTTTCAGAAAAACCTTCCGGGCACCATAAGGCGCTCACATCCATGAGTTAATACACAAAAAATCAAGAAAGATGTGTAATCCTAAATATTGGCCCCTTAATGAAAAATATGCATTAAAAAAATGGTGGAACTATACGTAATATTCCCTCAACTCATTACTAAGATCCTCATAATTTTTTTTCCAGAAAAACCTTTCGGACGCCAGATGATGCCAATATCAATGGGCTAATATACACGAAAAGCCAAGAAAGTCACATCATTTCTAAAAGGTTGACCCCTAAATGCAAAAATATGTCTTAAAAAATAGTCGGACTATACGTAATACTCCCCATGAATATATTTTGTGTGTTAGCCCTTGGATATTTTGGTAATATGACTTTTGGATGATTTCTTTGCGAACATTTACGGAACCTCCGTAGGGAATTGTGGGAGAAGTACGTACAATATCACCATTTTTAGAGTCCATTTTGGATATTTAGTGGTCAATTTACAGAAATTAGACAATTTTCTCTTTTTTTTTTTTGTGTATATTAGCCGATTAATATTTTGGTGATACGGCTTCCAAACTATTTCTTTGTGAAACCTTTATGAACCCTCCGTAGGGAGTTGGGGGAGGAGTACATAAAGTCTCAACATTTTCAAATTCCATTATGGGTAATTAAGGACCAATTTATAGGAATTAAGCGATTTTCTTAATTTTTTTGTATGTGTTAATCCATGAATATTTTGGTGATATGACTTTCAGACGATTTCTTTGCGAAACTTTTATGGAATCCTCTGTAGAGAGTTGGGGGAGCGGTATGTACAGTCGAACCATTTTTAAAGTCCATTTTGGGTATTTAAGGGCCAATTTATAGAAATTTGACGTATTTCTCAAATTTTTGTGTGCGTTAGTTCATGAATATTTTGGTGATATGGTTTTCTGATGATTTCTTTGTGAAATCTTTATAGAACTCTCAATATGGTGTTGGGTGGAGCAGTACGTATAGTCTCACCATTTTTAGTCTATTATGGGTACTTAGTCCATGAATTTTGGGTGATATGTGATCCCCAATGGTTTTTGGCTGAAATTTTTTTTGGGTGTCCCTGAAGACCTTAGTAATGGCGTGCATTGTTACGGAAGGAAAAACTTCAACATTTTCAAGTTCAAATGAGGCCCGAAACGGGAAATACTGAATTCTCCATTTTATGTGTGCAAAGTTCCGCATTTACAAGTTCAAACGAGGCACAAAACGGGAAATATCGAATTCTTCATTTTACGTGTACTATAGTCTATGAATTTTGCGGTATATGTAATCTTGACGGGTTTTTGGCCAAATTTTTTTGTGGGCATCCGTGAAGACCTTAATAATGGCATACGTTGATCTGGATTGACAAACGTCTGCATTTTCAAGCGTAAACGAGGTCCAAAACAGGAAATACCAAATTCTCTATTTTACGTGTTCTATAGTCCATGAGTTTTGGGTGATATGTGATTCCATTGGATTTTTATCGAATTTTTTTGTGGGCTTCCGTGAAGACCCTATTAATACCACACAGTTTAAAACTCAGTGGATAATAGTCTTGCTCTTTACCATTGTCCACTGACATACCTGGTTTTTATTGGTGGATGTACCCACACATCATGCGCTACGCTTTATCCTTGGACCAAAGCCGTGTGGACTTTCTATTATTCCAATGACTTGACCTCTCTATTTAATTTTCCCCTTCCTAATTGCTATGTGGGGGAATAGAGATATAGTTTTTTAGGTTGTTTGCCCTTGTTGGGAGATACTTCCTTGTAAATTCTCCCAAGTTAATGCATATTTGGATTTCAAAATCCATACTCTCTATGTTCCATGTTAATCTTATTCAATTTTCCCTTTTGTTTATGATTTATCTATTATATTAATTGAAATGACAGTTTGATTACAAGAACAATTATATAAAATTTTAATTAGTTAAATACGTCAATAATTATGTAAATTTTATAGAATGATGTCAAAAAGGTCCAAAATGGTAAATATCTGAACTAGTTAATGCACTTATAAAGTTGTTGATAGTTGCCAGTAAAGCTTATAATTTTGTTCATAATGATCCTTTTACTAATGACTATAACCGTCGCTAAATCTTTTTAAAGTTGTTGCTAAATGTAATTATTAGTGGTGACTATAACCGCCACTAAACCTTCTTAAAGTTGTTGCTAAATGTGTTTATTAGTGGAGGCTATAACTGCCGCTAAAAAGTATAAATGGTGTTGCTAAAAATGTTAATATTAGCGGTAACTATAATGGCTATTAAACCTTTTAAAAGTTGTTTTAAAACGTAATTAGTGGCGACAACAAGTGCCACTAATAGACATAAATGTTGCTGCGAAAATTTCTTTTAGCGGCAATTCTAGCCGCCACTAGTTGTTGCAAAAGTTATATTAGTGGCGACCTAAACCAATCAAAGTTGTTGCTAAAACTTTTAAAAATTGTCGCTAAAGGCTAATTAGAGCCGACCAGAACCGCTGCAAAAACTCTTTAAAGTTGTTGCTAAAAGCCCTAGTTAGTGGCGACTATAACCACCGCTAAAACTTTGGAAGTTGTTGCGAAAAGTCGTTATTAGTGGCGACTATAACCGCCCCTAAGACTCTGTAAAGTTGTCGCCAAAATTCTTATTAGTGGCGACAATAACCGCTGCTAAAACAATTTAAAGTTGACGCTAAAAGTCAAATTACTGCGACTATAACCGCCGCTAAAACTTTGAAAATTTGTCGCTAAAAGGCCTAATTAGTGGCGACTATAACCGCTGCTAAAAATCTGTAAAGTTGTAACCAAAAAGTCTTTTAGTGGCGACCATAACCGCTGCTAAAACTCTTAAAAGTTGTCGCAAAATGTCTTATTAGTGGCGACTATAACCGCAGTTAAAACTGTTACAAGTTGTCGTAAAAAACCGATTTAGTGGCGACATTAATCTCCGCTAAAACTCTTAAAAGTTGTCGTAAAAGGTATATTAGTGGCGACCATAAAACTTTTTAAGGTTGTCGCTAAAAGGCTAATTAGTGGCGACTTTTATTGCAGCTAAAACTTTAAACACTTGTTGCTAAATGCCGAATTAGTGGCGACATGTATCGCCGCTAAAACTCTTAAAATTTGTCGCTAAAGGTATAAGCAGTGGCGACTATAACCGCTGCTAAAACTCTTAAAAGTTGTCGCTAAAAGGTTTAATTAGTGGCGATTATAACTGCTGCTAAAACTTTTAAAATTTATCGCAAAAGGGCCTAATTAGTGGTGACTATAACTGCCGCTAATTTAATTTCCTTTTTATTTATATTGAAATTGTTATAAATGTTCTTTTTTAATTCTCCAAATTCGTTTAGTTAATTTAATGATCTCACTAATATTTTTTTTCTCCATTTTTTCTATATTTTTATTTTATTCAAGATAGTTTGTCGATTACCCTCTTGAACTATTTGTTTTTCTTAAAAAAAAAATAAGCTTTAGGTATTGAACAACTTAAGTAGTCTTAAATCTATGTTAAGTTTAAGATATATACTTGACCAACAAAAAAATTAGAAATACGTTGTGCCATCAATGATCTTCTTAGTGGTACATCACACCTTAAAATTAATAACAATTTTATGTATATATGTATTTGATTTAACTAATTAAATGGAATAGAAAATTTTTCAAAAAAATTGTCTGGTCCGGTGGTTATAATCTACTTTGACCCAATTACATGAAATAAACACTCATAATAACATAAGGGTATAATAGAAAATAATTTTTTTGTAGAGTACTAAATCAAACACAAAATTAAGTGGAAAGTAGTGAACCAAACATTTGACAAAAAATAATCCCTGCACTACTAATTCCTGCGTTACTAATCCCTACGTTACTAATTCTTGCATTACTATTCTCTATATTATCAATGTTACCAAACGACCCCTAAAAGTACAACGGTGAAATCTTAGATGCATGACAATGTGATATTCATGCAAAAAACACAGACAAAACTGACAAAAAAAAAAAAAAAAAAAAGTTCATCAAGATATATATATATATACACAAATCAATTTTTTTCTCCAACAGACAAAAAAATAGTGAACAGAGACATTTACGGCCTTTTGTGAGTTATCTGTAAATCAGGTCATCATGAATGGTTACTTTTATCTACTTCCTATTTACACATGTATAATCAATATATGAGGTCTTACATAACAATAGGCCAAAAAGTCAAGACTTTTACCCCCACCATTTCAGATTAAGTTCATTGTCCAAATGGTCACTCTATTATTACGTTTCGGGTATATCAGATACAGTCTCTCTATCTTAAGGTAACGCTTGTATATATACCACTTTGCTCGGATCTCATTTATGAGATTATATTGATATATTGTTATTGTGTTGTTGTTGTGTACATACCACAACATTTCTGAAGGATTCGAACAGTATAACACAATGATTGAAAATTATATAGTAAAGTCATTTATGTATTTTGTTAGAGAAATCATTTTTATGTGACAAATGCTAAATCAAGAATTGAGTGTTGAAAAATTCAGAAAACCCAGTTAAAATAATTTTGATGTAAAATAATTATAGAAAAATGATTTTTACGTGATAAAATAACCAACAATAAGTTAACACATGAAATTCTAACATGTATGCTATAGTTAAGTTAGTGTTAGGTGTCAATTGTCATATGCCCCCTTGATTTAAAACCTTTTTGGCATGTGTTTTCCATCTACCAAACATGTGATACCATTTTGACTTGGATCTTAGAGACTTGAAGATTATTCTAAAAATAAACTTTTTAAAAACATGATTAGTTGTGTCCACCAATTCTTGCACATGAATGAGTAACTTGTTCTTTATAGATCTATTGGCTTTTTGGCTTCTAGCTTTTTGGCCAACTGGAAAAGTAGGCATATAAACTAGTCATGAGACTCCTAGATGGAGACATTTAGATGTAAAAAGAGTTCCAAAATTTCATTACAAAAAATATACTTTAATTATTATGATTCCCTATACTCCAATCATTGTCAATCAAGATTTGAAAGTTTGATGTAGAGATGACTTTAAAGGTGTGGCTTACTGATTAATAAATGAAATGAAAAACATAGAGATCAAAACTTCAATGCCAATACAAACCAAAAAAATGTTGGATACTTTCTTTTTGTCTGTCTATGTTGTAGTTAGAAGAGTTATTCGATATCTTTGTTAGTGGAAGATAACAAGCAGAGGCGAATATAGCCTACGGGTTCATTCAAATCTAATAATTTTAACTCAAACCAATAAATAGAATGAGTTGTAGTTAAATCTTGAATTTGCCTATGATAGCAAGTATTTTGTTAGACAAAGTACTCAACAAAACAATCGAGATGAACACAAGCTGACCCTACACGGTTATTATAAAAAGAGTTCTTATACAAAATTATGTTTTCATTCACAACAAAGGAGGAAATACATGATTTGATTGTAATTGCTCTCATTGAAAATCATTACAAACAATTGATCAAACAAAAAGAAGAGAACTCATTCTTTAATCATCTCTATGCCCAAAAACTACAAAAGGTTTGAATTCAACTCAATCATCATCATTCTACATTGTCATACAAAAGTAATAATTATGAGAAATCAACATCCAGACCAAAAAAAGAAGAAAGAGCTCTAATAAACTGTGATGAAACAGAGAAATTAGTTGATAAAACCTGATAAATAAACATAGTTACTACACAAGAATATAATGCAAATTTGTGTAATAGCATCGGTAGTAGTAGTAGCTATGGAGGAATCAGATCAATCTTACGGCTATGCTTTCAACGCCTCGTTCTTTCTGGATCAATAGCTTCAATCCCCGCCTGCTCAAAACGTTAGTGCCTTTTACTTAAATTAGACTAAAAGAAGTTTCTTTCTAGCTGCTAACAGTCAACAAAGAAGGAATTGCATCCAAGTTTGGAGTAGCATTCTTGTTATCATTTGAATTTGAATCTTCTCTTTTCACACTTGATGATGTTTTGCTAAAAGCTCTCATTGGACTAGCTAAGGCCCATCCCCAATTCTTACTTCTTCCATTAGCAATATGATTGGATTTTCCATTCAGATTATTTACTTCAGAAGAAACCAAATATGATAATATGCCACCACAGTTAACTCTTTCTTTATGATGAACAGATGAAAATCTTGGTTTGCTTTCTCTTTGTGACTCGATTCTTCTTAATGTGCAATCTCCAAAACCTGTCGAGATTTTTTCAAATAAATCACCTGAAAAACTCCTACTTCCACAACCAACAGATCTTGATCTTGCTACTTTATTGTTAAATGAAGTCTCATTAGGACTCTCATTCTCTTCCACTACAACACTCTCTTCTTTCTTCTTCTCCCTTGATGTTTTAGAACTGTTCATAGATGATCCTGTTGAAGACGTAATTAAGTAAATAAAAATGTTCCAAATGATAACTTATAAGATGTTTAGACATTTTAATAGGACAAGAAAGAAGTATGGTTTTCGAGTCTCATTGCCACCAACTTATCAAAAGAATTTACATGTCTTTATCAGCTTAAACGTTCAAATAAAAGTATTACACACTTCAACATGATAACAAAGCAGGCAAAACTACTATGTCCAAAGCTCATCAGCCACCAATTTATCAAAATGAATTTCCAAGGGACATTTCTTCAAATGGCCATTTTTGAGTCCATTCTTTAAATTCTATCCCCATTTAGTCACTAGTCTAAGTTTGTCCCAAAAAAATAATTCCAACTACTTTTAAAGGCAAGATTTAGCTCACTCAACTAACAAGAGACATTAAGCTAGTGTTTGGCAATATATTTTGGATTTCCAAAAACTGATCTAATTTCACTTTCACTCACAAAGTTCAACTTTTCTCCAAGCAAAATGAATGTTCAAACACAACTTCAAGTTTCAAAAACTCACAGTTTCAAATTTCAACTTCAAAATCTATGGTCTAACAAGAGCTAAGAGTCAGATAATTTCCACATGCTTAGTCCATGAAAAAGAATAAGACCAGTACATAAGGGGCGTGTTAACGATATAACTAAGTAAATAAACATAATACTTCTATCAAACAACTTAAACATTTAAATGAGACGAAGTTTTTTTACCTGTGGAAGAATAATGCTTTGAGGATGAGTAATGAAGAAAAGACCAGAACCCTTTTCTGTGAGGACCATAATCTTCACTTTCATTAGCTTCCAAGAAATGCAAATGATTTCTTGGGATTGTAGTTGACTTACTTCTCTTAAAAACAATGCCAGAATCTGAACCAGAACTTGCCATATTAACATTAACATTACTATTACTACCCTTCTTCAAAAAATGCATTTTTGATTTCCTAATATTGTTTTCATAAGGATGATAGTTAACACAATCAGTGGTGTTTTTGTTAGTTGTTGGGACTTGTAGGGTTGAAGTTGTAGTAGTGGAAGAAGTGGCTACAAAATCAGATCTTGAACTAGAGGAAGAAGAAGAAGAAGGAAAAATGGAAGAGGAGAAAGAGGAAGAAACTAACTTCCCAAGTTTTTCTTGAAGGCAAAAGGCACAGATCCCACCTGGGGAACTGTTCCTATAAGGATGATTCATACATCGCATATTCCCATCACTTATATCTTCTTGAATCCCTTCCATTACCATTTTCACAGCAAAAAAAGGGGGAAAAAAAATTGAATCTTGATAAACCCCAGATGACAAAACACACTGTCAAAATGAAGAAAAAAAATTGAATCTTGACAAGCCCCAATTGACAAAACAAACACACACTATGAAAAGGGGGAAAAGATTACCCCAGTTGATAAAACACACACACAAATGCACACACTGTGAAAATGGAAAAAGTTTGAGTCTTTTTAAAGCCTAGTTGACAAAACACACCTATGAAAAGGGGGAAAAAATTAAATCTTGATAAACCCCAGCTGACAAAACACACACACTATGAAAATGGGGATAAAATGTATCTTGATAAACCCCAGTTGACAATGCACACACTATTAGAATGAAGCAAAAAGATTGAATCTTGATAAATCCCAGCTGACAAAACACACACTGTGAAAATAGAAAAAAAGATTGAATCTTGATAAAGCCTAGTTGACTATGAAAATGGGGGAAATATTGAATCTTGATAGACCCCACTTAACAAAACACACACACAGTGAAAATGGGGCAAAAACTGAATCTTGATAACTCCCAGCTGACAAAACACACGCACACACACTCTGCTATATGCTTTGGTTTCTATTCTTATTGATGCATATAATGTTGAAAGCCACT
This sequence comes from Solanum pinnatisectum, assembly GCA_035578085.1. Lineage (NCBI taxonomy): Eukaryota > Viridiplantae > Streptophyta > Magnoliopsida > Solanales > Solanaceae > Solanum > Solanum pinnatisectum. The sequence goes on from CM069087.1 coordinate 1,011,783, forward strand.
ACTAGAGCTTAACTTCAATGGATTGATTTTTTTTTTAAGAGCATTAAGCTATAGTATAGTATAAAGCAGGAGAAATATGGAGAGAAACTGGAGAAGCAGTAAGCTAGACAAATATGGTCAAAGGACAAAGGTGGTGTAAAGTGAGTGCAAAAAAAGAAGAGTTGTGGCATTGAAGTAAGGAGAAAATGTTAGTCCCCAAAAGCACATGGAATCCTGACTAAGCTCTATAATTTAAAATACTTAATGTAATCTAGTATATTATTTTCAATAGACACTCGATTCAAGTAAAATTATTATAAACAATTTGAAAAAAGAAAATTATGAAAACAAAAAAAGTCAAGATAAATTACTAAAACAAATAAATGTATAACAATAACATATTTGAAATAAAATTATAACTATGACAAAATAATACGATAATTCAGAAAAAAAGTACTACTACTAACAGTAACATAAATGATTATGAAAACATAGGATACCTTAATTATTTTTATTAAATTGTCAGTCTTGTTATACGTCAAAGAGACATATCCAACGTTTAGAAGTGTTTTGGATGAGTTACGGAGTTAGAATATAATATAATATATAGTCCATTTATTATATTAATTATATATGTGTGAAATATACTTTAACGTGTGTTATTCGAGTCGATAATCTTTCGAAAATAATATTTTTAGAGTTAAAAAAGGTTATAGAGTTTTAATATCCATCATCGGACCTAGAGTAGCAATATTGATATTATTTGAATCTAATATTTTTTATACAAAATATAAATTTATACATAAAAAATTTACTAAAATATTAGCATAAAAAAGTGCTTCGTATTTGGGATCAAATTCCTCGTGTGAATGCCGTCTCATGATATTCCTGATTCAAAGATTATATGATCTGTTTGTTAACGTGTGCATGTGTTTCCATAGTAAAGTTAATTTATGAAAATATAATTTGCTTAAGTTTGAGTAAGTTATTAATCTGTATATTTATTTAGCGATATATTTTATTTTATTAAAAATTAAATTGATATGTAATTTAATTAATTCATAAATAATTTTTTCAAAATATTTTCAATCTTTTATTTAATACCACTAGTACTACTATATTTTTACTAATCTCGTTTGTCTTTTGTGTTTTAGTGTAATATTAAGATGTACATGATGAATCTGACACTCAAAACCAACAGCTGTTCCATATAGCATGGACCATCTTGCTTGCACACGATGCAAGATTTGTAAAATGTTGTTGACTTGTTATCACCACTCAATATATATACATATATATATAATGATCAATACTTTACTATTATTATTATTATTATTATTATTATTATTATTATTATTATTATTGATGTTTTAGAGTTATAAAATTAGAATACATGAATTTGGGTTTTTTTTTGGTTTTTTATGTACATGATGATTTTTTTGGATTTGATTGACAAATTTCGATTGATCTGAAATTTAGTGAGTTTTTCGAAAATAGTCTCATGACTCACCAGGTTTGTCATAACAAATGTCATTTATTTTGATGTTTTGGGGTCATGAATTTGATTATTTTGCGTTTATTAATTAATGTACATGCAAATTTTCCTGCATCTAATTGATAGATTTTGATTAACTTGAAATTTGGTGAATCCATTGAAAATGGTACATTGACCAGTACTCACCATGGTTGCCATGATAAACATCATTTATTTTGGCTTTTTGGGGTCGTGAATTTTGTATTCATAAATTTGATTGTTTTTCACTAATTTTTCAAAATATGATTGACATACACTGATTAACTTGAAATTCAATGGATCCAACGAAAATAGTCCCATGGTTAATACTCACCATGTTCTCCTTGACAAACATCATTTAATTTAACGTTTTTGAAGTCATATATCCCAAATTTATGAATTTGATATTTTTCGTATATACATGTTGATTTTCTTGAATATGATTGACATACTCCAAACAACTTGAAATTTGGTGCGTCTAGCCGAAAAGTCTAGCGACCAATAGTCACCATGTTCTCCATGACAAATATAATTTATTTTGATATTTTGGGTCATGAATCAAGAATTCATAAATTTGATTATTTTTGGTGTGTTTAATGTCTTCAATCATGAAATACATACATGCAAAAGTATAATTCTTTGCATCTATCAATCAAATGAACACTAAAATTTTCGATCATTTGACCAATTATAAAACATGTAAGAAAGGAACAAATGGAGGAAGAAGAAAATTCTTTGCTCCCCACGTTTTGATTCCTTTCTACTTGCACACATGTTGTCCCTTTTACAATATGTTACTAATTAAATGACAATGTTATATTTTATGCAATTTCATTTCTAAGAAATTGTCATAAGGAAATAGCATAATAATTAGAATTACACATGAAAAAACAAAAAATCAAAATTCAACATTCACATATCCATAGAAGCAAACAATCCAGATTCACAGAAATTTCGAAATTTCGCAGTGAAAGAGAGCATGGAGAAGCAACAAACAAATATTTTGATTAATATGAGAAAACCCATAGGCCATCAAATTAACCCCATTTCAGATGACGAAGACTCTACTCGAAAGGAGTATCAAGTGGAAAGATTACATTTTAAAAAATCCAGTTTACTATTGAGACATAAAAACAAACAGTGTACTGTCCGACACTCGTCTCACATTTTATTTCCAGACAACTAAGCTTTTAACTTACGTAATATAATCTAGCTCTTTGATTTTATTTCTACATTATTGACTCTTCCTTGCCAAATCCTATTAGCTGACCAGAGTAAGGAAATAACGAAGCTACGAAGTGGAAGAATGCTCACTAGCATTGCTGATCTTACAGGCGCGACTTGGCTGAATCTGTTGTAGCACTCTGCAATGACCACAAAGAAAATGAATATATCAGTAAATATTTTCAACCTGATGAGTGGGAGAAGGGTTTAAGATAAGATAAGATGACAAAACTGTTGCCCACTCTTTTTCTAACAAGAGTTCCCTTAACACCCCATATTGACGAGATTTGTTTCTTTATATGAAAAGCTTTACACCCAAACCCCCTTACCCAGGAACTCAAATGTGGTTCTTTCCACTTCGTCACGTTAATAACTCAAATGTGGTCTTTATCCCTAAGCTATCTCTCTCGTCTATTTATGAGATGTTCTTTTTTAGTACACCACATTTGATGCATCTGGTTACTGACTACCAGTTGCTAATGATTAAAACACTCACTAGTGCACACAGTATTCAGGATCATCTAGTGATAATATATTAGTGCTTCTACGTGACTACTAATGTGACCTTGCATTCAACAGCAAAGTATGTGTGTCAATGAAAATGATGGCCTCATGGCTGATCTGAGCTGCAGTCTAATATGTGCTGCAGACAGCAAACGGGAACCTAGTCCACTAAGCCAACAAAGGAAACAAGACATATCCATTCGGTTGTAGAATAATAGAACAAAGGGTTGATATTTACAGTCGTCTTGACGGAATAAAGTAGGAGATCTAAACGAAACACTACACAGAGGTCCATGAGATTGCCTCAAACATTTCAAAACCTATATGAATCCCGGATCATAGAACACTAATAGAACTCAAAACATGCACTCACCAGAGGAGCCCCCTTGGAAGCTCTTTCAGCTAGGTAGGAACAAGGCTTGAAAAAGTCTCCATACATTCTTGACCACTCATCCAATCGTGAATAGATGTATTTGGATCCAAGAGTATCTGCCCAGAATATGATCCCTCCCCTGGCAAAGAAAGTTGACAAATCTTTCTTATTAAACAAGAATACGTTTTTTAATAGATTCAAGTCTCTTTTAGCATGTTCCTGGGGCAAAGTTCACTTGAAGGATTTGTTTTCAAACAGAAAAAAGTTTCTGAAACAAACCTGTAAGGGGGGAATCCCATGCCCATAATAGCAGAAATGTCAAGATCAGAAGATTTCACTGCTATGCCTTCTGCAAGCACTCTGCAGGCTTCATTTACCACAGGGAAGAAAATCATCTCTATGATATCCTTGTCCAAGAGTTTTGCCATCTGTGTCGAGTTCAAAACAATTGAGAAAGAGCAGAGTAAAATTACTGAAAATAATCTCAAGTGTAGTATTTGTCAACAACGACGAGGGAGAGAGAGAGACCTTAGGGTCAATGGTAACACCAGACATCTCTCTTGCCTTCTCAATATAATTCTTTATTTCTGGATCTGGGCTTGCTTTACGTCTGTCATCATACACATAAAACCCTTTCCTAGTAGTTTCACCTACAGAAAGTATATCAAATGTCTATTCATAAATGTTTCAAATTGCATTTTTCACTAAATAATCTGACCGGCATTTCAAAATATAGGAAACTTACCAGCTCTTTTATCTTCTTGCATGAGCGGTATCAACATTGATTTGTAAGTTCTCTCCGGGAAATTCATCACAAATTGCCCACCAGTGGCAATTGCAACACCAAAACCAACAAGATCACATAATCTGCATATGGGAAACCAAACCTTTAAAGCCAGGCCAACTTAACAGGCATGCATATCTAACCCAACAGCATTGTTATCTTTTTACCTGAAGGGGCCCATTGGCATGCCAAATTTTGTAATGACCCTATCTATGCGAAAGACGTCTGCTCCACGTTCAACAAGCAAAAGAGCAGCTTGGGTGTAAGGAAAGAACATTCTGTTGACAGCAAAACCGGTGCAGTTCCCCACTACTACAGGTGTTTTCCTTATCTTCTTGCCAACATCAAGTAAGTCTACAATTACTTGGGGCGATGTCTTTTGGGTGCGGACGATTTCCAACAATGGCATCACATGAGCCGGACTGCAACCACCAATCGATCAATTTGACAGAACTACCAAGAAAAGTGCAACAAAAAAAATTCACAGTCCAGAAAATATTACCTGAAAAAGTGAGCTCCAATAATACGATCTTGAGATTTGGTCTTTTCCCCAATCAAATTCAAGTCAATCGTAGAAGTGTTACTTCCTAGAATGCAATGTGGAGGGCAATACTTCTCAAGATCTGCAAATATTTGCTGCTTTAGAGATACATTCTCGATGACAGCCTGTTACACATATTAAGAGCAAGGCAAAGTAAGATACCAAGGAAACTCAGAGAGTTTATCCTATAATGAGAATACTGACCTCAATGACCATGTCCACATCTCTAAAATCTTCATAATCCAGAGCACCCTTGAGTAGGGAGAGAGTTTTTTCAAACTTCTCTTGACTCATTTTCCCTTTCTTGACACTACTTTGCAAATTGGCTGAGAAATTATTGTATTAGTCACTAGCCATAACAAGTATAAGCGATCATATCAAAGCAAGACAATGGTTTTACCTTTTACTCTACCCAACCCAGCCTGTAGGAATTTGTCATTAACTTCTTTCAAGATCACCGGGTAGTTACTAAGAAGCAGTGCAGTCGCAATTCCAGAACCCATTAAACCTCCTCCAAGAATTGCGACCTTTTTTATGCGTCGCGGTTTTAATCCTAAGTCAGTCACCCCTGGAACCTGTTTGTGTGAGGAAAGGAGTAGGAAGAATCAAGAGGTCAGAGTTGAAGACTGACAAGGATGAATAATATCACGCACTGTTTGGCACACAAATCGTTCAGATTTCATTGTTTAATGGTAAAAAGTATCAACTTATGCAATAATCAATCATCATAGCCTCACATATTCAACTAAGAATACAACTGGTGTACATATACAGACAATGAAATTGTGAAGTCTCTACTAATTTCTGGAATAAAACATAGCTTAGATTATGTTTGGTATAGCAGTCATACAAAGTTCTCTAGCATTGAATAACCTTACAGATTCCAGGAATTGGGTTCATTATAGCATTACAAAGACTAGAGGTTCTCCTCAGATCCATATGAACTCAAAATAAATTTATTAAAAAGGAATATGAAAACAAACTAAAATTTTAAAATGCTACTTACAAACAATAGTAATTTCTAAGTAAAGTATTTAACTCATTAACCTTTGTGGTTGCACGCTGAGCAAAGAAAACGTTGACCAAGGCCTTGCAGGTGTCGGAATGTAGAAGACTTTGGAATGCTTCAGCCTCCTGCAAATACCAACAATTTTTAGATAATACAAGTAACACAATTAAGCCGGAAGCACAAGAGGAATAGAACCAGAACTAAACCTTCCAAAGCCCAGCACGTGGGCCAGACACTATACCCTCTTCAACAACATCAATGACAACTAAGGGATGCTGGAGGTTTGGAGCCTGTCTGCGCGTTTGAACTCTTGCAAACTTTAATATTTCCCTAGCCTCACCAAGAGGCTCTATCTTGTCAGTTTTGTGAAGACTGGCAACCCAAGGCTTTCTGCACTCCAAAATATCAAGAGCCCACTTACGAGCAGTATCCAATAATTGGTTTGATGGAACTACAGCGTCAACAAGGCCCAGATTAACAGCTTCCTCTCCTTTAACAGGCTTTGATGTCTAGATTGATATATTAGAGCAAGAGGGTCAGAAGCAACCATAGCGCCAAAAATATGGACTCATTACTTAAAGCAAATGGCAGCTTACTAGCATCATTTCAAGGGACTTAGCAAGACCTACGAGGCGGGGGAGGCGCTGAGTACCTGTAATAGTGCAGATAAAATGAGATAAAGGAAGAAATGTGGTGTTGGATTATAGAGCAAAGTGGTATGAGTACTGCTTATGATAAAGATCATATGCTTTGGATCCAAGGATTACCAATAAACAAAAAAAAAAGAGTGTCCCAGGATGTCCCATTTAAAGTTTTGCTTGCAATTAGATCAGACTTTTAATAATTTGAATACCGCTTAATCTAGACATAAGGTACCTAAAATATAAAATGCTCCCTTATATATTAATTTAAGACATGCATCAGCTTGTTTTAATTACATGAGCAATTAGCTTCAGTACACGGTTCATTACATTTCTGCATGTCCTATGATGATAACCAGTTTTTTCATGAAACCATGTGCACAGTTTCTTAGTAGAAGACTTTGTTTTCATATTTATTAACTTCTTAGGCTATCTGTGCAAAACTCTTTTGATTATCTTCACAGACCCCAATAAATTTATATGCTCCTCAAGGATGGTCAACCAGGTTATGATATTTTCTAGTCTTACAAAACTAAGACTTTACTAGTGTTGACTATGAGGACATGTTTTGCACCAGTCGATGAAGAAAACACACCAAATTCAAGGTCATTTATTCATGTGTTTCATTTTCTTTCTTTAGATAATGGTGGTCTCCACAACAGCTTGCGCACGCCTTGGCTATTCCACGAGGTACCAGCTACCAGCACATGTACCAGGTAAACTACCCACAAAGGATTAGGCGAATGAGAAGAAATGACCCAGTGTAGTTTGACTCTAGACGTCATGGTTCTCCTACGACTCCATCAACCACTAGGCTACACCCTGGGTGTGACCATGTATTCATGTCTGATAAAGTACGCTTGGATAAATTGGGTATGAATTTTTAAATTCATGAACCTTTTTTCCCCAATTTAATTTCCTCTTAAGGGTCAGAGGATGGACTTCCTTTAATGATCACAACAAACATTGGAGAGATAATTAACCTTTTATAAGGATAAGCTATAGAAATTACACATTCCAAGGTGTATTCTCCAAAAACTAATAGCAATCAAGAGGTTGAAGCAACGGCTTACGTGTTTTTTTTATCAGGGAAATATTTTAACCAAAAAAAACTTTACATAGCACTTAGATGTTTAAATTACTATTTATGTAAAGATAGCTAGAATTGGACATTAAGGTTAGGTAATGCACTTGAACGTACTGGATTTCAAAACTACCGACTTTTTTGAAAAGGAAACAGAAATTCACAGTTCATAAAATAGGATTTGGTAAAAGCTGATAGCATTCATGGTTTTTTCAATTTTTTTGTAATGATGATTTATAAGTGCTTCTCACAATATTACTTTTTTAGCCTAATGAAGAAGTTTTAATTGGAAAAAGGTCATACATATTTGTATTATTCCCCATACTTTTATGAAAATTTAAGAGTGAAATTCATATAAGGCACAATGCGCTCACTCATAAACTACAGTTATACAAGCTTTGATTGTTAGAAAGTGAAAAACCAGTCACCTAAAGCTGATGGTAAATTCAGAAAAAATAAATAAAGAGAAAATAACAATTTAAGCATACAGACAAGCTTTCTTACCTCCAAACCCTGGAAGTATACCAAGTTGAAGTTCTGGCAATCCAAGTTGTGCATTGGGAGTAGAAATTCGTGCATGACAAGCCTGATTTTAACATATAAGGAGTCAGCAAATGATTAACAGGATAAGCTGTAGAGAAATATAACTTATACATACCATTGCAACTTCTAGTCCTCCACCTAGAGCCAGACCATCAATTGCCGCCACAGAAGGTTTTCTTGCAGCTAACATCAAAGATAAAATCAGCAAATATAGACACATTTAAACTGCACCAAAAGCTTTAAGTAAGAAGATCAAAACCCTAATGGCTCACCTTCAACGGTGTCAGTGAGAATCTCCACTGATATAAAACCAGGCTTTGGTGATTCGACTGTGAACATACTGAAGTTAGCTAACAAAACTCTTGCAGCACCATGATAGAAAATAAGCAAAACAGAAATGTATACCTGTTCCTCCCTGCAGTTTACCGAAGGCACTGATATCGAAACCACCAGAGAACCTGCCATTTGCGCCTGTAAATGTTTACACATTCAAGGTTAATATTTCACCAAATTGGATATATGAAGAGACTGTGATCTCTTGGCATTTACCTGTCACAACAATCGCTTTCACATCATCCCTTCTTAAGGCCTGATCGTAGTTCTCTTTCAAGCTATACAGCACTGAAAAGAAATTGCAATAGTATCAAAATGAATTATTGATCAAAGTATTGAGCATCAAATTTGGAAAATCACCGAACTACATTTTAAGGAAAAGAAAAGTTTTTCTTATACAGTTATTCTGACCCCTTTTCCAAAATTAAACACAAGAAGATGCAACTTTCTCATAGTTACATTTACCAATATCAACAATTTATAATATGGTGTATAACACAAATGTCAATCAACTCCCCTCAATCCAAAATTAGCTGGATCAACTAAAAACAATGTATGGTCATTCCATTCTAAAACACATATCTTATAACACAAGCATTAGATCATCAAAAGATCTTCACACATGCTTCCAGAGAAAGAACTCCCTCAATCAACAATAAGCAAAAGAAGTGGCAGCCAAGCTTAAAGGAAACTACCAAGTGCAAGGCACATCGTAAAGCATATGGATGAAAACATTCCATAATTGTTGTTATCTGTCTGTGCGTGGAGGTCGCGGATTATAGTAGAAAGATATTAGGTAATTGAGTGTTATCTCACTTTTATCCGGGCTAGGTTTGATGATAGTTTGGTCCACTATACATGTTTCTCCTTCCTTACCAATAATTAGTAGCATTATTCTCGTAGTTATCGATTCATGTTACTACCTGTTGTTTCTATTGCTTCAGCTATTCCGTTATTTGGATGTTGTTACTGTTCTTTTCCTCCGAAGGCTACGTAATATTTTCCTTATGATTTACTATATCCTCTTTGATTCTGTATTTTTCTTTTCTACTGGCTTTGATATGCGTTACTCACAAACAACTTCTCTACATCAATAAGATAGGAGTAAGGTCTGCATACACTCTACCATCCTCAAACCCCAAGGTAGAATTACACACCTATATATCATATATATTCATGATCATTTGAACAAAGAGAAACTAAAAACAGACATTTGAAGCATTCAATCACGCCTCAATCGCAAACTAAGCTAAACTCTGACATAATAAATGATATGTTTCCATTCGATCTACTAAAGCCAATTAACATTTTAAGAATTGATCCTCTTTTCTTGTAACAGTGATGTCCAAGCCAGTTTGCGATTACCTCAACTAATTCCACCAATACCTAATAACTCTGTCCACCGACAGAAAATATAACTTCGTAATTTTACCTCGCATCATTCAGTGGATTGATTAATAGTTCAACTATTTTAACAAATCCTTCAATAAATTGCAAATAAGAGTGAAAAAATTGATAATATAAGATCAGTGATATCTACAAAAGCGCTTTTAACGTACCATCTAATGCGAGAGAATTGACGGGAGGATTGATAATTGTAATGACGGCAACTCCATCAGCTCCAACTTCAATCGCAGTTCTTCCTTTTGGATTGCTACTCTTACTCATTTTTTGGCTTGGAAATTGAAAATTCCGGTGAATTTTACTATCGGAAAATGGAAATGTGATCGGAGAAAGATGAATTTGTCGAGAGAGAAGTGATATTTATGAGGGAGAGAGGTGTCGTGACGAAACCGTGAACAATGACGTAAGGCTGTGTTTGGATGCTAACAAAAAAAAAATAAGGATTGTGACGGTCAATATTTAGAAAAACATGGAAGATTATTTTTTTCCCTTTCTTGTACGATTCATTTACACCTCTAAGGGGTCGTTTGGTTTAGAAATGACTACTCGTTCCATTTTGATTTATGTGATACTGGTCGAATTTACATTAAGAGTGTGTTTTAGTATGAAGGAAAATGGTTTTTGAAAAATATTTTCTTGATAAATAAGGTAGTTTTTTTGTTTATTTTTGGCAATCCACACCAATGTCAATAATGACAAAACAACTTGAATACTCGATTTATTTGTCAAGTAAAGTCTCACGAAATCTTTTATCATTGCCTTCAATTACTTTAGCGTTGGATAAGTAAGCAAGAAGACATTATCTCGAGTATATTTATATGCTATCTAGCAAAATATTATGAAGGCGAGATGAGATGGGGAGTGAGGATTCGGGGTGTGGCTAGGGTGAGATGGTCAAGGGTCCGGGGGAATTGAATGGATTGAAAAAGATAATAAACATCAAATGTGACTCACACAACTTGTATTTCATACATTTGTTAGTGGAGTCATTTTCCAAACATAGGAAAAATAAGTAAACATTTTTTATTAATCTTCTATCCATACCAAACTCACCCTTAGTTTTAAAAAATTATGATCTAACGCATTCCTTAACCATTTGTGTGGTTAGAAATTATTTTATTAAAGATAAAAAAGAAATTTTTAAATTAAACTATTTTTAATTATAGAAATATGACTCCTTTTTTTTCGAACGAACAAAAATAAAAAATATATATATGCTTGCATAAATTAAAAACGTAAAAGAGTAATATATTGGATTGTATCTGATTTAAATTTTTTAAAAAAAATATTTGATACATAGTTAATATTAAAAATATTTGAGTATAATATAAGTATTTGATTATATGCTAGATAAAATTGAATAAGTTTTATTTTTTTTATTTTGATCTTGATTTTTGTAAATTGTTTTGGAAAAGAGGGTTAGAGAAGGATACCTTATCTGATTAGTAATTTAGGGATTATTATCCCATATTAAATATGGTATTAAAAGAAGATACTATATATGTGATCTAATTAATTTTGAAATTGTTAATCTTGGAATCAAATCTAATTAAATGCAGAATAAAATATGAAATTATTTTGTATGATTCTTTCAACTAAATAATCCTCAATGTTGAGAAATCGTATGGTATTTATAGATGTTTTTTTTTTTAATTATTGGAGAGAAAAAAATCATATTTACCATTCAACTTTAAATTAATTTTTAAAAATACCAAATTGAAGCTCAATTAGGAGCTAAGGAAAAAAATATAAATCATTTCCTAATGGAGAATAATATTGTATCAATAGTTTAAATTTAGGAAGGATATAGTTACTTTACTTGAAATAATACACAAGCAAATTGGATCTTTTTTCTTGTTTTATAATTGCCACGTTGACAAAAGATTATATCTAAATTTTAGTTATGGTTAAATTGTTATGCAATAAAATTATATTAAAATTACTATTACTCTTAATTATATAAAAGCGAGTTCAATATTTTATAAATTCTATTTTTAATACTTTCAATCCTAACAACACAAATTAGTCTCTCTATTGCTACACCTTTTTTTTTCTCGATACAAATTAGTATTACTTTCTCTTTTCTAAATTTTTAATTAATTGTAACAAAGTCATACAATTATTATTGTTTTTGTAATTTATTGCATGAGTCTTTAGAAAAAAATCGAATAATTTCATCTTAAGAAAAAGTGACCAATATAGAAAGTTATCATGCTCCTATTATTGCTACTATTTCTATTTTATAAACCTTGTGGTATATATGTTGACATAAGCATTTTTATTGATTAAACTAAAAATCGTATCATTAAGAATAAAAAAATTAATCAATCGATAATGAAAATATTATTGATTAGATTACCAATTTAGCGTGTTCATAAATAAAAAATTCATAATACATAAAATTGAATTGATTCAACCAATGTATATCCTTAGGTGTAAGAGAAAACGACAGATAATTTGAGATCGAGGGTACTCTAGTTTGGTCCAAGGTCTAACCAAACAGATTTTAGATTAGATAATTTGAAGATAAGAGTATGGGAGCCCACTGGTGATAGTTCCAAAGCTCACACATCCCTAGGCACTTGTAGACCATTATTAATTCCCTTTAATTTTAAGTTTTTAACTACATTTTTTTTTTGACAAATCAGTATTCCTACTACCAAATATTTGGAAGAATATACGATAAGATACCTTTTTGGCTATAAAAAATTGTTATTGAAATTTATAAAAATTAAATTTGGAACGGAAAGAATGATGTGTACATAAGTTTATTCTTACCTTATAAGGATATAGAGATTATTTTCGATAGACATTTAGCTTAAATAAATCATATTAAACTCAAGTATGGAAAGGAATGGCTATAAAAAATTGTTATTGAAATTTATAAAAATTAAATTTGGAACGGAAAGAATGATGTGTACATAAGTTTATTCTTACCTTATAAAGATATAGAGATTATTTTTGATAGACATTTAGCTTAAATAAATCATATTAAACTCAAGTATGGAAAGGAAATACATTAGTGTAGAGAAGTCATACTAAAAATAATGGAAAAGAGAAAAATAACAATTATACGATAATCAAAGGGAAAAAACGACATATAACAATAAAATAGAAAAAGGAAGTTAAAAAAAGAGACAAAATTTAAATAGTGGCATAAAAGGCTATTTGTGCAAATGACTCATGTAGTTCTTGGGCTGGACTTTAGTAAAACCTAAGTCCAACCAATGTCAGCCCAGTCCATTGCTTGACCCAATAACAGAGTCTAGAAATGCAAGTTCACCTTTTTCAGATAGTTGTTTAGCAAATGATCGTCTTTTTATTTCTTCTGTGATTTATGAATGTCTTGCACCATCTAAGTTATTAAGTATATTTTTGAACAAATGAAAAAGTTATGTGGAACATTAGACCATTTTCAAAAAAAATTATGATCTTGCAAATGTTAGACATCTAATGTTTTATCTTGTAAGGTTGGAAATTATATGAGTAAATATGAGGTCCAAGTCTGAAGATATCTGAAAGAATAATCTTTAAACCTCAAAGTCCAAGAAAATGGCCAAATCTTTCCAATACAACACTTCTTCACATGTACATTCTTCAATCACATCAAAAGTTACAATATCCCCAAAACAAACTTGAAAGGGCTAAAGTTTAAAACTTCAAGTAGAAGAAAATGGCCAACTCTTTCCAATATAACCACTTCTTCACATGAACTACTTTATTCAATTACATCAAAAGTTACTATGCCCCCAAAACAAACTTGAAAGGGCTAAAACTTCAAACCTTCAAGTAGAAGTCAATGGCCAACTCTTTCCAATATAACCACTTCTTCACATGTAGTTTGTTTAATTACATCAAATTAAAGTTACTATATTTCCAAAACAAATTTGGAGGGCTAAACTTTAAAACTTCAAGTAGAAGAAAATGGCCAAATCTTTCCAACATAACCACTTTCTTCACATGTGCTTTCAATTACATTAAAAGCTACTATGCCTCCAAAAGAAACTTGAAAGGGCTAAAACTTCAAACCTTCAAGTAGAAGAAAAGCCCTTGAAGAAATCATGAATGTGTTTGTTAATTTCATCAGGCTTTTCTTGTTGAAGAAAATGGCCAACATTTTCCAATATAACCACTTTTTCTAGCAAAGGCACATCTTTTTTCATTCCACCTTTGTTTATATAGTCTTTTGCTCCAGGGGCATTAAAAGTTAAATCCAAATCTCCCACAATGAACTTCACTGGTACTTTCACTTTTGCACCACTCCATGCTGCTGTCAATTCCCAATTTCTGCATTTCAACAACATATTCAGTGAAATATCATAAGTAGGGTCTGGAAAGAGTAAAATGTACGCAGATAAAAGATTCTATACGGTCAAAAGTTAATACAAATGAAAAGGGTTAGCAAAGTGCAAAGTCTCAATTCAATGTTGCAGTTGATGATTGTAACAAGAGCTTTTGGTTTATCCTGGTGTTTAAACATTTGCTCGAGACGTTTTCTCTATCCCTTCTTATCCTGGAAAAGCAAGGACACCTTACGTTCTTGAAAACCATATCTTTCGTCTAACCTAACCTACTCCGTCCTTAGTGGACCAACAAGGCGTAGTACAAGAATATTCACCTGTTGTCCATTGACTACGCCTTTCAACCTAATCTTAGGACTCTAACGCACCCTCCATGGACTAGTTAAAGGCATTTACATGAACGAACATCACACATTCATTAAAACTGGAATGATAGCATAATATTGGCTTAATGAAACTGTGAACCTTCATTGACCATAACCAATGACATCGATTCTAACTCCACTCTCTCCATTTCCCGCTTAGTCTACTGTTCCATTGGTTAGTATCTTAACCCTCAGCAGTCTCCACAGGAAAACTCGAATCAACTCAAGTGAAGAACTTGATCCACAAAGCTAGAAAATCGACATCACTAGTACTTTTTTTTTTAACATTTATACTATAGGTAGGCATCAACATAACTCATGTAATGCACTAAGCTCCCACTATGCACAGGATCCGAGGAAAAACCAGACCACAAGGGGTCTATTGTATGCAGTCTTACCTGACAACTACTTTACCAGTTACGTCAAAGCTATCCTTCTTTTGTCACAATATCCATGGTAATGTCATTATTTGATTCTCCGAATCGAAATAATACTAATTCCCAACTAAAATGAGAAGTGTCACAACATAATTTTTAACCAAAAGTAAATACAGGACAGAAACTTACAAGTCAAGTGCTCTGTAATAATTGAATCCACCAGTAAAGCCAGTTTGTTCATATTTGCTAGCAAAATAATCAACTTCTTTTTGTGATAGCCAAGAAGGCAAAATTACTGGACTATCATCAAAAGGTTTGCCTTTAGGCAAGTATAATGGTCCAGGGTTCCTGTAAGTTAAAAATTTCTCCAACACTTTCTTAGTGCCTGTTTTTGCAAACTCTTCTTCCATCACTCCAGGCTCCTAGAAAAAATAACAAACAATATTAACACATCGGGATTTAAGTTATATAGACTGACAGTATAAGAATTTAACGAAATGATATAGTTAACTACTTTGAAATGTATATATATTTGAATCATTATCACTCTTCCTTTTATGGGAGCGACGACTCTATGATTATCAAGTGATTAGCCCAACTTAATCCGTGTTATCTTCACCCTAGGAGTGACTCTGTTCAACCCGCCTTGATTGCTTAGATAATGCACCTTATAAGTTATATGTATGCCTACACGCATCCACACACCTCAATGCTGAGTTGGCTAAATATTGTTTCAACTCGATAACAGGTGTGTGTAAGCCACCTTATAAGTTATATGTATGCCTGGACACATCCACACACCTCGATGATGAGTTGGCCAAATATTGTTCCCACTCGACAACAGATTACGTGTGTGTAAGTCAACTCAACATCGAGGTGTATTTTAATACAAAGGGAATGATAATTTAGGTAGATAAATGGAACAATAGTTAGTTAAGGTATGAAACTTGCGAAAAAATTGTTTTTGACCATTAATTCTTAAAAAATATGCAAGATCCAATTGTGAGAACGTAAAGGCTGAATTCATCAGATATAAACTAAACTAAGGGCATGTGATGATGTGAACACATGTTTTTATAACTAGCTTGAACTATATCGAGTACCTAAAACTCGTTGACTTAAAATCTTGAATTTGTCTCTATTCGTGCATCAAGAAACATGAAACGAAACATCAAAAATAAAGAATTAGAAGAAAGTAAAGAGGTGAACCTGGAATCTAACAATATAATAGTCATCACCATATATAGCCTTCAATGACTCAATTGGCTTTCTCTTAGGATTCCTAGGAGAAAATGGCACACTCATATTAACCAAAGCCTTAACTTTGTCTGGCCTCAATAAACAAAGATTCCAAGCAATAAAAGCACCCCAATCATGGCCAACAACAAACACTTTATCTTCCTCAGGCACAATGGTATTCAAAAGTTCAACTAAGTCACCCACAACTCTTAATGAGCTAAACTTGCTTGGATCATCTTTAGGCACTCCTGTCAGAAGAGGCAGATTCAGAATTTAAAGTTGATGAGTTCAACATAGTATGTAGTAGTTAAAAGAGTAAAAATAATACTAAGATACGAAATATCTTAATTTTACCTTGCAATATACTATGGTTCATTCATAAATCATACCCTTGTTGAAACAAATTGAGTTATATTTGTTCATGACCTTAATGGAACTTCAATATGAACCGGATGAATTTCATGTGTCAAAATACTTCGGAAAAAAAATTCCACATTTATCCCTCTCTAGTTCTAACTATGGGTAAAAATGACTTTGAAATATAATGGAAGGTAAAATAATACAATAATTTGTATATTTGACTCTTTTCCCTAATTTTTCTCATATATATATCTATGGTATGAGTAAAAATTAATGCATCCACTAGAATCGATTGTTGTTACCAAATGGTATTATATTTGCCCTTGACTTTAACGAAGAGACCTAGCTACACGAATGGGATGAATTTTACGTGTCAAAATACTTCTTGAAAAAGATCTAGATTTAGAATTACGTACTCTCTAGTTCTATTTTTTTCTTTCCTACAACATTTTCACCATTGCCTTTACTCTTGTATTTGTCAATCTTGTTTCCAAATCGTTTATCTTAAGCGACGGTTCATCAGAAACAACCTATCTATCTCTCACAAGGTACGGATAAGGTCTACGTCCATTCTATCTTCCCAGACTCTACTTGTTATGAACTATCAAGTTCTTACCATCATGTCAAAAACTATAACTAATAGCAAAAACAAAACTTAATTTCTTAACTAATTAGTCCACCAAGCAAACAGTCGTATTCAATCATGACTCCAACCTAGGTCACCCCAACTCCCTTGTGGACCTTGTCACAGGCAGTATGTTGTCATTACTATTACGAGATGATATGCTAATTGTAAAATTAAGATATTTCGTATAGAATAAGGCGTAGATTTTTCATTACCTGTGGAATCACCATAACCGCGAAGATCAGGAGCCACAGTTCTATAACCATGTTTAGCCATGAATATAATTTGGTGCCTCCATGAATACCATAATTCTGGGAATCCATGGATGAATAGAACAAAAGGACCTTGTCCTTTTTCAACAACATGCATATTTATCCCATTTACTTCCACTATTTTATGATCAAAGTCATATTCCTCCATTTCGGATGAAATTAATTTTTTTTTGACAAAAAAATAGAATGAGATTTTTGTGTGTTCAATAATGTTTGGTACTCTTTTGGGATATTTATATACTTCACATAGGCTAAATGTTGAGGTACGAAAAAGTTGTGTATGTTTACATCAATTCAATGAATACGACATGACATAAATATGTTTAGAGCCGGAGCTACAATAATGGTTGTAGATTTCTAACCGAACCTAATAATTTTTGCTCAAATTTAATATTTATATTTTAAAAAAATATATTTGATATAGTCGACAAAGAATCTACCAATGAAGATATCACATCAAAAAAACAAGGAAAAATTACTTTGCAAAAGTTCAATTTGACTACCCATAAGGGTGATCGAACAAGGGGTCTCGGGTTCGAAACTTCTGCATGATTTTTTATCGAGTTTATTTTGTGGGATTTGTCTAGACTTTAGTTTATTTTATTTTTTAATGATTTACAAGCTATTACAATGGGATGAAATTTATCCGTGCGCATCCAAAGAATAGTAATTGTGGGTTCTCTTGTCATAAAAAGAAAATCTAAACTGAATTTTTATATACTATTATGCAAGATTGACATATTATATATAGTGTTTTCCCTGTTATAATTTCATATAATATTATATATTATGTTATATTGTGTAATATTCTAAGTTGGTCGGTATATCTTTTTGAAAAATTTAAATTTGTTCATAAATCGCATCCGTCTAGTGCGTATTATGCACATTTGTAGAATGCCTCTAGTTTCATTTAAAAATAAGTTCTGAGAATGAAAGATTTTTTTTTCATTTTGATGGAAAGTACTTTTTGAAAAAAAAATCAAATAACTCAGCAATACAATTACAAAAAAAAAAAGAAAAAAGTGAAATATGTTGCTAGAAATATTGAATAAGAATAGATACCGTTGATGAGGTTGATCATTCTTAAATCAAAGGTCTTAGATTCATATTTTGGGTATGAAAAAATCCTTGATAGAGAGCACTTTCCGCCGAATGGAGTCCTACATAGTGCAAATTTGAAATAGTCGGACTCCAATGTGGATATAAAACACCGAATAAAAACAAAAAAAATTAAAAAATTGTGAGCCTAAATTAGACACTTATACCTAGATGCTAGACTGGAAAGAAAGTAATTGGCATAAGTGTCAATTATATCTTATCCCAACACTATAATGTAAAGGGAGGGAATGGAATTGATACTATTGGAAGACAAGATAATTATTATGTGGATAATAAGTAACGTATTTCTTTTGTGAATCAATAAGGTGGGGATGGGATAGATAAGATTTTTCCCTCAAAAAATTGTAATAAGGTGTTTTTTTTCCTTAAATAACGTCTTATGAGACGTGTATACAAATTTGTTAAAGCTGCAATGAAGATATCGAACAGTAGATGAAAAAAAAAAGTTACTTATAATAAGATGATAATTATTGATCCTTAATCAAAAAATTCAAATTCAAACTCTATGAATTGAGTTGACATAGGTAGGGAAGGTTTGGTAGAATTTTCCAAGCTATTTGCTTCACTTTATTATTAAAGAAGTGTCACGTTTAAGTTGCATCAAAAGCAAATATGTAATACTCTATGTTGTACCCTTTGAGGACTTGTGGACACAATAAAAAGTGTTTTTTTTGAGATGAGAAACATCAAGAGATAAAGAGGTGTCCTACTTTCCAGGGTCTGATATCCACATTGGAGCCAGATTAAATCCAGATTCGCGTCAAAAGCCCCACACCGATGGATAAAGCGCTCTCTAACAAAAGCAATTATGTATCCAAGACCTCTTAATTAAGAATGATGGACAGAAGGAGTCTTTGTCACTCCACTACAACCTTATTTGTGAGGTGACACACTTTTATTCCCATCATAATCTCCCCATTTGGGTTTCATAATAACAATTTGACAGGTGTACTAATCATATAAGTCGAATCGCCCGATTAGTTTGAGTGTGTATTCGACTTTACCATTCATCAATATCACCATCCCATGTCAATGTCTTGAACATAATAGCAAGACAATAACATTTTACTAGTTTGATGTAGTAGCTCCAACAAACAAATATGCACTTAAAATATTACTAGCATTTGATAACAGCATGGTGTTCTGACCAGTTTGCACGCATGTCGACAAAATCCATTGGTTACCTGCTATATCCAACCAACATATACACCAAGTAACTCTAATCAACACGTTTGTCTACAAAGAGACAAATGAAGATTATATGTCAAATATTGTTACATCTTCCTTGCTAAGTATAACACTAAGGCCTAATAAGTTGAGCAAGAAACAGATGCTACAAATTTCTGCACCCAACGGGTTATTGGTTTGCGATGAGAATTAATGGTGGGGTGAATCTTCTGTCTTACTACAATGCAGTAGGCACATCCGATGCTATAGCTATTCTGGACTTCCTTCTTTTCTTGCTTTTAGGTGTGCATCTTGTTCCATTAACCTTTCCCAGCTTCAGGGGAAATGTGCTATCTGAATCGGGTCCTGAAGGCGATGAATCAACAGCAGCATGAACTGCTTTACCTTTGCTCTTTTCCTTTCTACTGTTGTGATTGTGCATTGGAGATTTCGCTCTCTTTTTTGTTGATTGAAACTGCATTTCCTCCCTACTGTTTTCATGCCTAAGGAGTTGAACAGAGAAGGGATTTGCAGCTGTGTAACAAGTGGACTCGCATACCTCACCTCTTTCCAAACCAATGTCTCCATTGTTTACCTACAAATTTTTTTTAGCAAAGCAAAAGAAAAAAGGTGAACATTTCTTATTGATGGCCTCAGGCATAGGATAAAATTTCAAAAGCAAAAAAAGGAATATATTACTTCTATCTTCAAAGGTAGATAACTCTAATGTCGCTAAAATTCATGTTGAAAGAGGGTTTTACCAATTGCAGAAGCGCAGAAAATGTTCGAGCAATGTCATGCTTCTCCGAACCCTTGACAACATCAGAAAAGGACATGGTGCTTTTATCATTTTCTTCCAGGGATAACTTGTTCAAAACCCTCGCCCCATATTCATGAATGTCAAAGGGCGGATGCGATTCCTGGGGATAAACACTAGAGTGATAAAATATCTGAACTGGACAGAGAAAAATAGGACAAATAAAGGAGATCTTAGAAAATGCAACACACTTGTTCCTCCAAGTTCTGGTCAATTCTCTGTTTCCACGTTGAAACCCGAGCAGCCAATTCAGTCTGCTTCTCAGTTTCAGCAAGGTTAGCAAGAAGAGAATCCTACAATAGAAAGAAGGTCACCAAGACAATCACAGAAGATTCAACAAAATTTAAGTAACAGATAAGCATGTCTAGAGTTCATGTTAGTGAACCCCTTCTCATGCCATTTAGGGGGAAATGAATAAAATATCAAGACACATACCTACAAATTACAATCCATAATTTCATGAAGATAATGAATTTTATTCTTACCAAGTGGGAGCGACAAAGATCTTCAAGGTTTTCTTGACCATTCAGATCTTCATGAGCTTCACTATCAAAAAGTGGACCACAATTATCATGCTGCAAAAATATAATATAGTTAGCAACTTTAACTCGATAGTGCCACATTGAGCTAGCTTCAGAGAAACATGATCTTACTGTATTGAGAAACATCCTTATCTAGATTACAAACCTTTTCACCATGTGGAATAGCATCACCGTTCATGTCTGCATTTTCTGGCATGTCAAAGTCAGGAGGCCCAAAATCGTGATCAGCACTATCATAGTCATTATCTTCATTCTTTTCATTTGGGGTATAAAAATCATCATAGTCGTTGTTCACCCCATGAAGAAGTGATTCCCGGAGCTGCAAACAGAAACTTCATACAATGAAACATTCAGGCATAAAAAGTTAGGTACAAATAAACTATCAATAATTTAAACCTTCTCAAATGGTGGTGGAGATTGTGAGTCGACTTGCTTATTCATGGCACAACATTTCGTCTCCCACACCTCGTTGAGGTCGGTATTAATGGTACCATGTAATCTTGCAAGCGGAAATTCTGTGGCCAAAGATGCAAGTTTTCTGGATACCACACCCTGCCTTCTATTAGATTTAACTGCTTGAAAGTATGAAACCTCGTTAGAGAATAAAGTGCTTGGATACAGAAGGAAACAAAGAGAAGGAAGCTTAAGAAACCTTTTTTGTACGGTTTTACTTTCAAATTGCCTGGTTCATGAGGGTTCAAGGGTTTCCATGGGTCTTCATCATCTGATTCATCTAAATCTCTAGGTTCTGAATATCCATGTGCATCATCAATGTTATCAGGTATATCAGATGAGAATGGATCATTGTTTAAATTGCCTGGATCAAACTCATGTGGATCATTGTTTAAATTAACTGGATCAAACTCATGACCCCTCGGAGACTGATACAAATTAGCATCCTGGTTCTTTCGCGCTGAAGATTTATTGCCAGCTCCCCCAGAAAGTCCTGTGGGAGAGGAAAAGCTTTTGTGGTATTTGGATTTTAGGGAACTGCCCTTTGAACTATTGTTCAGCCCCTTTCCAGCTATATTCTCACTATCCAGAAAGCCATCCACTGTTACTGAATCACATGCGTCCAATAGAATAAAATCTCGATAAAGATCACATGTGGCTAGCTGCAAGTAATAATAGAACAAATCAAAATAACAAAACATACTGTAACTGCACATAAACAGACACTAACATACCAAGTAAGACTCCAGTTCTCCAGCATCTCCAGTAACATCCAGGCAGTCACCCTCGAGCACAACCAGATTTGCAGGGGCCTTCACAAACTGGGTGAATGAATCCCTGCATACCGTATCATCCAACATATTCTTTGCTTCCACTGCAAAAAGAACAATATAAATCATGCTGTTTGAAGTCCGGGCACTTACTAACATAACAGACAAGCAATGATGCTACCTGGGATTTCCTCTGAAACCCAGAATGGATCAGCCTCTTCATGGTTGGCAGCCGGCAAACCGTTTTCATCTGCTTGGGCTGATCCACTTGCTGGTAGATCTGGTTCACTGATTTAACAGGAAATGGAAAATCTCAATATATCACATTTTTGGATTATGATACTTACAATACCAAGAACTGAATTAGTATATTTGGTGTACTACAAAATTGATGGCAATGAAAAAAGTTTCAACAGCCACTTAATATGAATTACTCACTGCCCTTCATCAGAACGAGCAAATAGAAGATCAGTAGAAAGCTCAAGTGAAGAACAACTTATGTTTTATATTGGTAGAATTGGTTGAAACAGTGATGTTAAAGGCTCCCTTGAAGCGTGCCTAAGCCCCAAAGCTAGGTGAAACCCATGGTGGCAAGTTTGTCTTGCTTAGGTGACGCCTTAGAGTTAGCATCAAAATGCCCATAGGCTTTGTTTTTAAGAAGCTAGTACCAGACAGGTCATCAAAAAAAAAAAAACAGAAGCTAGTACCAGACAATAAATATAGTTGGTAAAGCAACATATAGTTGTTAGTTGCTAGAGGGGCGATTTTGACGACGGATAACCTTAGGAAAAGGAAGGTTGTTTGTATCAGTTGGTGTTACTTATGCAAGGAGACAGCTGAAGATGTTGATCATCTTCTTCTTCACGGTAGCTTGGCCTCGAGACTCTGGTGGGCTTTCAAAGTGTACATAGTTAAAAAAACTACTGAAAATTTAGAAAACATAATTTTACAAGAGGGCACTGCCTTTCAGGATTAGTAAGAAGCTCGAGTGGCAATTAGCCACTTTCTATAATACAATAGACCTAAAAGGATAAAGTGTCAACAACTTCAAGTTTTTTAGATTTTAGAAGAAGAAATCGAGAGGTATTTTGACTTGCACAAATATTTCTTCAAACCTCAACTTTATATGTACTGTCCAAGAAAGCCTTAATCTCAAACAGGAGAAGACATCAAATGCACCCTAAAGTTGACCGGATATGTTGAATACACACTTCAACTAAACAGGTGACCTAATACACCCCTAACCTTGTTCGATGTGATATTATTACCACCCTCCTAAGACAATCTTAGATTTTACGTGTGTATAATATCATTTTCAATTTTTCATTACCTTTTTCCCTTAATATTTCCTTTTTATTCAGAACACTTATCTTCTTCCTCCTCCACCAAAGCATATTTCCCTCTTTCAAATCCCTTCTGCTTTCGTCTCCATCATTGATAGATTGAAGGAAAGAGGAAATCTGAAGAGAAAAACAAAGAACAGTAAGACGGCTATGGAGTATAGAGGTTGTTGGAGGTGGAGCGTCAATAGGTGGGGGTAATGCCATTGTTGCATGTGAAGTACATAGAAATTTTCAGATCTGTAAGACTGCTAAAATACTTCAAAAATCTTGAAAATTACAGATGAAAATCAAGCATTTCATTGGTATTCTTTGTATAATCAAAATTGATATTGGTGGCTTGCTACTGAATGGCATTTTAGTGGCCGTAGGAGGTACTAAGGCGAGAATAGAGCAGACAGAGAGAGTAATCGTCTTCTCCGATGGATTTTCGATAAGTTTAGACAAAAACATCATGGATTTTATGCACAGATATCTCGAGGTTTTCAGTAGGAGTCGTTGTGTACCTTGATGAATTTTCCCAGTGGGTTCTCCGATGAGCTTGAGCAGAAAAATCATGAAATTTATGGAGAGAAATCATGAACTTTCTGATGGAAGTCTTCATCTTTTCCATTCCTTCCAATTTCTTCCTTAAAGTTCCTCTTTTGAAGTTTCAAGGGAGAGGGTTGGAGATGCTTTCGTGAGGGATTGAGTGAAGAAATGTAAGGGCCGATGAACGGCAGAAGAAGAATCCAAAAGGGAGGAAAAGGGAAAACTTTAAAGAAAGTGGGCCCCACAAATAAAAAGAATAAATAAGAAAGAGAATCTAATATAATTAATGTGTTAGAAATTACTATGTATTAAGAAGAAGATTAAGAATACTTAGTTATATAATGACCAATTAAAGAGTGTCACGTGTGCAATTTTGTCATCTTACGATTCTTTTTTTCTTCTCACGCACTTTAAGGGAGGTGAGTGCACTTTCTCTGTCATGTCACCTTCTAAGGTGGTAATAATATCACACATATTAAGAAGTCCCACATTGGAGAAATGATAGCAAATGGTTTCCTTATGTGGACTTGAACAATCCTCACCCTATGAGCTAACTTTTGCAGTTGAGTTAAGCCTCATATTTCTTTACAAGGTATTAGAGCCAGACAATGTTCACCAATGTTGGGCCGCCATGTTATATTGTCCACGCTCCAGTTAATAAGGTCTAAGCGTGTTAGGAAGCGTTAAAGAGTTTCATGTCGAAAAAGGGATGAGCAAATGGTCTCCTTATATGAACTTGGACAACCCTCGCCCTATGAGCTAGCTTTTAGGGTTGAGTAAGTCCCAAGATTCATTTCTTTACAATATTGAACAAGGTTAGGGGTGAATTAGGTCGCTTGATTAGTTGAAGTGTGTATTTGACTTGCCAAGACATCTTTAGGGTGCATTTGATGTCTTTTCCCATCTTTAAACATGAGGCATTTCCATGCCAAACATGGTATAATATATCAGATCAATTGGATTATTAAAATGGAATGTTGGTCATACGCTATTAAAATAACTTATAAAGGATGATTTACAAGACTGCACTGTCAATATTAACAAGGAAACTCAAGTGGAAAATTTAACCATTTGGTCTATAATTTTCCCTTTAGCTAAATAGACACTTATGAAATTTATGTTTTTGATTTCTATCACAGTCTGTTGTTTATTCTGTTTCAAATGTCGCACTATTTTGTTGTTCTTGTTCCTATCTAGTAGGTTTTGCACTACTTCCCTTGTTAGTTCCAATGTCTTTCCCCGTGTTTTCTTACTCTTTGTACTTTGATTTACTACACTTGAGTCGAGGGTATTTTAGAAACAATCTCCCTATCACCACGAGATAGTGGTAATGTTTGTGTACACTCAACCCTCCCCAAATCCCACTCATGGAATTCCACCAGGTATGTTATTGTACACACTTATGAGCTTTAAAACCAAGTGGGAAAAGCAACAGCAGGAACACCAAGCTTTTCCATACGGTTTTTAGCAGAAGCTATGATGTAAGCTCAACAACATTTATGTACATACATTCATGTGTTGGCGGAGTGCCTAAAACGAAATCTTTTTTTTTTTGGTTTCCCATTCGGTGTCTGATACCCACATTGGAGTTCGACTAAATCCGAATTTGCACCGGGAAGTCCCACATTGGGGGGGGGGGGGGGGGGTAAAGCGCTCCCTAACAAAGGCGACTCTATACCCAAGGGGACTCGAATCTGAGACCTCTGATTAAGGATGAAGAAGTACTTACCACTCCACCCAAATCCTTGTTTGTTTCTAAAACTAAATATTTCTAACACTAACGTGAATTACTTTTTCCAAAAGCCAAACAATAATATATTCCTTGGTTGTCCCAAAAGTATTTATGCGAAAAAGTTAGCCAAACATATTATTTAAGTTAACAACTTAAGGAAATGTAAAGACTTTTAGAAATGGAGATGTATCTCATCAGATTTTACTTTCGAGTCAATAATCACCATGATAGAAACCCAAAACAAAAGCAGTAGGCTGCCATATTTTACATGACATATAGCTACCTTGGATGCCCCGCCAGAATTTTTCTTGCTGACGTAATACTTGTGAACCAATCATCATGGTCTCAAGCAGGAAAATGCAATCTTCTCCAGATCAGGGAAGTTGAGAACCAATCAGCATGATCTCCAGAAGGAAAATGCAATCTTCTCCAAATCAGGAAGGTTGAGAAACTCTAACTTCCCAAAATGACCCATGGTTACTTTTACCCACACAGTATTTTCTTGAACTTTGTCAAACTGTTGAAATTCCTAGAGAATTCATAAGAAAATGCGAAATAAAAATGGATTTTTGTTCTCCTAGACCTCTTAAAGTACAGAATCAGTCCCCTATTTAAACCAAGTGTGTGAGTCTTTTAGCTGATGAACAATTCTTTAACATCAAGTTACGCAACATAAATAAAAATCTTTTTATAAGTAGCTACATAAATAAGAATCCCATGACTTATATAATGTTCATGAGAAGATTCATTTTCCTGGATAAAATGAGAAAAATAACTTCTAAATTGGAAATAATCAGTACTCAGAGAGTGTAACTTGCTTAACCTTCATTCTAAACAACATATGTTTAAAAATATTCTTATAACAAGACTCTATTCAATAATCTTCCTCCCTTCACCTTAACAAAACACAGCACCTTCAAAGGCAGAAATTGTCAAGGCGCAAGTGTGTGCAGCACACACTAGACTCACTTAACTCTGTTACAAAGTCAAACGAAGGAAGAAAGAGTGAAGCAGAGCACCATACTCTATACTCTACACTCTCATGCATTCTGATGGACCAAGGGATAACATTATTGCTTGAAGTAGACATTACTGACCTTAGCCACAACACTGCAATGACAAGACCAATCCACTTTCTTTTCAGAAAGAAAAAGAATAACAACCTCTCTACAAAATAACCTGGTCAATCAGAAATCATTGACTGTGTAAAGGCCCTAGCTCTCCATGGTCCATGCTTAGATAACTGAAGTTTACAAGCAGAATAAAAGCTTCAAAAGAAATTATAATCCTGAGTTGGTGTCTTCAGCAGTGTGTGGGTGATTGGGTGTGTGTGAAGTTTCATTCTCATAAATCATATCATAATTTCCATGCTCCTCAAAGTCTCAAACCATGAGAGAGGCTATTACATACATTTTTTTTATGACCGAGGCAATTACATACATTATGGCTGATGTTTGTAATGAGCCTTCTCAGTTTGTCTAGAAATTTGAATATCATGTAGGTAATACACAGAGCCTAGAATCCATAATTTGTCTGATCAAAAAATTATTGAATAGTGGGATGAAATGGGTATGGATATGGAGGATTCGTATAGTTGACCCAACTAAACTGGAACTGGGATGTACTTGTCGCTTTTCTAACCTGGTCTCTAGAAAAATTATGAACTTCTGATCAATACCTAAGAGAAATAACCCACAACTAGACCAAAAGTATGTGGTGTGGTTCTAGGACATTGTCAACATCTACATGTCATTGTTGACATCTATCAATACAACATTTTCCAAAGGATTATCTCCCAGTAGGTATTCCAATCCAACATACACCAGAGTAGGAAATGGTAGCTATCTTAGAAACAATTAGTATTAATATCCAAAAGCTCTAACTGTCATTACCAGAATACTATTCACACCATTTAACTAGGTGAAGACAAAGACAAGCAGGGTCAGATTGTACAAAGAACTGCTTGATAATGGATAAAAACTCAATCAACAAAGTGCAACATTTAACAACCTTTACATACAAGCTTTCATCTAATGTTAAGTTGCAGAAGTTATTTAAAATTAGCAGCAGCATTTCTCTAGAGGACCAAAATTACATCAAAACCATCTTCACAGGCTAGTGCACTGAACAAATTTAGAGAGAAACCAAAAGGAAAAAAAAAAAAGAACAACAGCTTTCCAAGAAAAGAAAGGAGCTTTAGAAGTCATTTCCTGGAAAAACATATATTCAAACCCTTGTCCTACGGGTTGAACCAGATTTGCAAAGTTAGGACATCATTGTCTAATTTCAGGCTCCTAGAGCAATACTCACAGGTGAACGGCCTGAGATGTACAGCTACGGACGTGATAATACATGTTGAAGACAAGCAGAGGTAACTAAGACTGAACATTGTTTCATCCATTTACAGAACAAGAGAAAGTTGAATAAATTGTAACCTAGCCTCTAATTATGCAAATAATTAGACTTTATCTCCAACCAGAGATGCCTTTACAATTCTACTCAGGAATAAACAAAAATAAACAGCAAAAGCTGAAAAAAAACCTCTTCTTGGTGATGAATTCCAAAGCATGCACTACAAGAGAATACAAATACTCCACCTTCCTGCTGTACACCTGAACTGACCCCTGAAGCAGCAAAGCAGCTACACATCCAAAAAAACATCTCATCAAAAGAATTACAAGTACACACTTTTCAAACCACACAAACCCAAAACCTCCTTTTTGAAACATCAAAAATTACCTGGCATGGGGAAAATTATTTTACAAAAAAAAAACATTTATCTGATCAAATTCTAGAATTCTATCTCGAAAATATTCTCCAAGACCATTTTTGGGGAGAAATTTCACTTCCACTCACAAAAATTCAAACATTTTCCAGGTAGAATTCATGTTCAAAAAATTTACAACTTTAACAATTCAAATTTCAACTTCAAAATTTATAGCCAAACGAGATCTTATTTCTGCTACACAAAAGTTAGTGAAATGTGATTATTGTACAAAGTGAAGGAGAATGTACATGCAAAGCTGAAAAATTTTACCTACCTTCAGCAAAATTCACAGAAAGGTGATGCCCATCATCATAATTTTCACTAGTAATTTCACCCGAGCAAATTTTGAGCAAATACTCCTCAAGATTTTTGGCTAAATCAACACCCCAATTCGATTCCAAATCCCGAAGTGGCTGAACTGTGTGAAACTTTGCGTTTTCCTCGTCTGCACCGGAGCGATTCGCTTCTTCTCGACTGTTATTCATCTTCTATGAGTACAAAAGTCACCATCCATTACACAAACCCAAAAAAAAAAGCTCTAAATTCAACAAAATGTGAATTGTTGAATCAAAATTGAAAGCCCTAATTTTTGGGGAAAAGGGGTTTATAGCAAACTACAGTGCGACGTCGTTCAGCTGCGTTTCAAATTTTTGGAGTGATGTTTTTCCCGCTCCAAGGTATATATGTATGTGGGCTTTATGTTGAAGAAATGAGATGGGCCAAAAGAAAGCCCATTTGAAGTTTATTGGATCATGTCATTGGCCCAAAGTAGTGGTAAGGTTTTTGTACATTTGAGTCTCTTCGGACTCCACTTTTGTGAGATTACTCTGAGTATGTTGTTGTTATTGTTGTTGTAAACTTGTTCTAAAAATTCATTTACATACTCTAATTTTGTAAGTGACGCTTTCCTCTTCAGCGCCACGATAATTGTCTTGCATAAAGGCCGAAGAAAGAAAGTTGGTGAGGAGTGTCAAACCATCCTATAGTATCTTCACCATTTACGCCTTGTGCGCTATTATCCCTTAGGCTATGCTCTTTTGGTGTTTACTTTGGAATTTATCCATATATGTGCACACATAAAAATATCTTTGAAATTGTATACCAAACATACACACTTCTAATCTTTAAAAGTTTTTTTTTTTTATAACTTATATGTCTAGCCTAAAAAAATAGTTAATCCAAATATTAAACCACTTTAAAGAAATACTCCAAAAATACTATTATTTGTTTTCATTTCACATGCCCAAGAAGTAATTATAAGTGTAAGATAACACAACAATAATTACAAAAATGAAGGTAATTGTTTTTTTTATTATTTATTGAAGATATACAAACTTATTTACATCTTCATCACATGCCCAAGAAGTAATTATAAGTGTAAGATAACACAACAAGAATTACAAAAATGAAGATAATTGTTTTTTTTTATTATTTATTGAAGATATACAAACTTATTTACATCTTCATCATCCCTCGTTCATATGGGACACCAGTTTTTGTAACCCATCCATCAGTATTATCACCACCTTTAAGTACAACTCCTGGGGCAAATTTAGCAATAACATCTTGTGGAGGGTTCTTAATGTAATTCTTCCAAGTCACTCTTTTATCAGTATTTGCACCTGGACCCCTATTTTGATACTCTACAAAATATAAAGTCTCAAGTCCAAAGGTACCAGCAAATGGAGTCCATCCTTCAGGTTCAATGAATCCATCAATTTGAGATTGCATCACTATGGTCCTTGAGTACATCTTCCCTGGTCGTCCGAGGAATGCCTTGTTGTGTGGTGGGTTGATGGCGACCAGAGCTGGCTCAGCTGTGATCGTGCAGTTTTGTATGATGATTGCACCTGTTTTAGTAGCAGTGACATAATCAGAATTTCTAATGAGATGATTCAACTTGTAAACTAAAGAAATTTTTGCTTAAGTAAAGGGATTAAAAAACTAATACAAATGACAGCATAGTGCATTAAGCTTCCAATGAGACTTTTACCTGTGGCTTGAACTCGATTAGTACAAGATTTGAACTTTATGGGCTTAGGGGGCATTTTAAACTCTTTGAAAGTTTGAGTTAATAGGTTCAAAATTTAATATTTATATGTATTTAGTACATTTCTTAAACACATATACACGATCCGAGTCAAAAGCTACTAGAGTAGATCAGATTGATAGCCTACTCTATACATTCACCCCTAGAACTCGTGACCTACTGATCACATGATCAAAGACCTATATTTGTAATGAAATGTCTCACTATTTAGATTTATATATGATATTTTCATTTTGAACATTCTCTATACAAATAAACATATTTCGTTTTGGCAAAGCAGTATCAGGTGACACCTCTTAGGGGTAAAAACTATATTTGCCCCTAGAACAACTCTTACAATTGCACCATATGGTAAGGATAACTATTTTTATCATACTTGCACAATTGTAATTTTTTGATGAAGGATATTTTCATTGAACTTAGACGCATCACTGACCTGTTCCGAATGGTTGCATCCTTCCCTGAGTTGCGATTGTGATAGCCTGTGTCTGCATCTCTTCAGGTTTCCTCGCGATTATCTTACAGTTCTGGAACACAGCCACCGCGTCTCCAAAGATGAAATCTATGGTTCCTGAGATGGTACAATCGCGATAGAATTGTCTGCCAACATGAGCCATAAGTGTTGATTGGTAACCATCAATTTGACAGTTTTGGAATGCTATCATTTCAGCTGAGACACGGAGTGCAACAGCTTCTTTTTTCAAAGGTCCTGCTGAGTTCTCAAATCCGATATCCTTAGCCATGAATCCTTGTCCGGAGATGGCTACAAAAAATTGTATGCAGTGACATAGTCAAGAATTTATATGAAAAGGTTCACAAGGAATGCTAGGGTGTTGTATCTTTTTGACGAAGAGATTCAATTGAACCTCTTTGTCACCGTCATAAAACTCTAGAGAAATATCCAATTTTTTGAATCCATCGTATTTTGGATTTCTCACTTGTTTAAGTTCGAAATCCAGGACATTGTTTCAACAAATTTTCAAACACTACCTTTTTAAAAAAAATTGATCCGGACACGTACAATTTTTACTAATTCTACCTATGCTTATATGGTCTTAAGTAATTGTTACATCATGATCTAACTTTTGAGTTGAATAAGGCTCGAGATCTAAAAAAAATCAAAAAATGAAAAAGTGGTTGATGTTTGGTTATACATAAATGATTCAATACTTACAAACAGTGGCAGTAAGGAAGATTGGGAGACCATCAAGATAATTTTTGTTGCCAGTAATTTTAGTTTTGTTTGAGCCTTCACCAATGAAAACAACATTGGTCATTGTATTGGCAACTTCAACATTTTCACTATAAATACCAGCCTTGATGAAGATAACATAGGGTTGAGCATTGTTTGGGGGCACTGTTTTAAGAGCCTCATTGATTGATTTGTGTTGTCCACTACCATCTTGTGCCACCACAACATTGGGCTTCAGGGTTGCGATTTGGAGGAGCCTTCGGTTGCCTGCAAAGACAGATTCAGAATTTAAATTTCACAAGTTCAATTATTTAAGGCTCTTAGTCGATAAAACATTTTTGGTCATGAAATAGAAACACATGAATCACATAAAAAGCTCTTTCGATTATATGTCGTGTGACTCAGAGCGTAGATGAGTGAGTGGAGCCAGAAAAAGAAGGAAGTTAATCATAGAGAGTCGACTAGAACTAGAAGACCACTAGCCTGAGAGAAGACGACCTCTCTCATAGATGGTCCATTTCTCTTCTTTTTTTTTTTTAATTTATTTAACCTTTTTTTAAGGGTATGGAAGAGTAGAACTGGGTGTTCAACCATGTAAAAAGGTTCACCATAGGCAACTATAGCGACCCCACACCCAACTCACCCTACACTAACTTTCATTTTTTTAATTAGTATAACTTTTCATGTTAACCTCTCTTTTAAGCGTCTAGCAGGCTAGAACCAGGTGTCCACCCGTGTTGAAAGGCTCATACTAGCTAATTATAGCGACCCGACACCCAACTCTACCTAACAAGCACCCTCCACCCTCATTCATTTTTTAAAAATCTAGCTTAACATTACCTGCTTCTGCGACCAACAATCGCCTGTTAGCGATGCCTAGGCCTTGCAACCCAGCCATTTGTTCCTCAAAGCTACTAACAATATCAAGTGCAACACTTGACAACTCGCTAGCAGTCTTCAAGATATTCTTCATTTTCTCACCAGTATCACCAGTCGTGTTAGCGAATGCATCTATACAAGTCTCTTCAAATGTAACAGCAGAGCTAAGCCATGACCTAACATCATAGATATACTCTTTAATCAATTTATTAAGGTCATTACTATCAATTTGTGAAAAAGATCTCTTGATCTCTTCGATCGAACGGTCAAGAACTTCATCACAAACTTTTAAAGCATTCTTAGTCCTTGGATCATTTGCAGCTTCCTTAAATGGAGCTGAATTTTTAATTGAATTTGAAATTTCAGTCATAGTACTATCAAATGCGGTTTTAATCAACTCTTTTGGATCGCTCGTATTTTTAGCCGATCCAAGTGATTTTTCACATGCTTCTTTATATTGCGTAGGTTGACACATGGCTTGTACTGATTTGCTAGAACTCGAAATTTCGCCCCCGTTAGAGGTTGAATCATCATTTTTTTTTGTAAACGTAACTGCAGCACCAATAACACAAGCAACTAGGAGAATTGAAGCAATTCCAGCAATTGCTATTTTCCTTTTACCGGCCTCCGCCATTTTAAATTTTAATTTTTTTGAGATTTTTTAAATAAAGAATGGATAGTTGTTGTTTTTTTCTTCAATAATTTAAAGCAGAGCATATGGGGATTTTTAACGATTTGTGTTCCCCTGGGCTCTGCCAGTATACAGAAGTTAAACTCTTAATTTAGAAACGGGATACATATTTATAATGTGAGAGATAAAGAAATAAGAGAATTATCAGTTAATTCTGTTAAGTAATTTGTGGAAAATAATTTGTTTGTTTATTTGGTCAGGATTGAATTCAGGTTTACCAGTACTTATAGTTGGAATTTTTCAATTTTTTCAATTAATTGTTTTTTTTTACTCCACTAATTTATTTCTTTTTAACCTCTTTTTTTTGGGATTTATTTGTTGTTTGTTTCTAACCAGTGACTATAGTTTTTAGATATTAAATGACACTGCTTAAAATCATTTTTTTAGATTAAAGAAAATATCAACCACAATTTATAAGCTGACACTTATTTATTTATGTCGCATTCTATCGCGTGTAACTTATAAACTATATTTATCATGTGTGGCTTATAAATTGCATATGTCTGGTGCAACTTATCAATCACATTTGTTGCATGAGTCGTATTTAATTAGTGTGACTTATAAATCGTATTTAGTCAAATCTGACTAATAATCATATTCATATAAATGTGATTTATAGTAATTTTCTACTAGTTTTAAGTTGTGGAGTGGGAGTTACTCTACAAAAACATTATACTTTAATTCTTCTATTTAAAGTTTCCTCTATCCTCTTGAATGTAATTTACTCTACATTTCTCAATCTTTTGTAGGCCCAATCTATATATATAATTGTTGAATGAATTCACAATAATTAAACGTGATTGAAAAATATTAAGCAAATGTTTGGTCATAAAATTTGGAACCTCAATTTAAAGTTTTAATTTAAAATAATCATTTTTTATAAAATCTGCATAAAATTTTAATTTCAATTCCAAATCTCAAATTCGCGAATAAGTAGGATTTCAAATTGTGATTTTAATTTTATTTTTTTAAAATGTAAAACTTGACCATATATAAGTATATATTTTGTAAAAAAAAAAACTCATTTCTCAAATTTTGCAAAAAAAAAAAGAAAGAAAAGAAGAGAAGAATCATGCTGAATAGAATTTTTAAAAATATAAGAGTTTTCTATAATATATTGAGAATTTTTTTTTATAAGATACATGTATTTTTGCTATCAAATACATAAGGGAAAAAGGACAAATATACCCCCGAACTATCACAAATGGTATGTTAATACCCTTCGTTATACTTTAGGGTTGTATATACACTTCTGAATTCTTTTTGGGTTGTGTATATCTGCTTAAAACTAATCTGACCACACACGCTTTATCTCAACCATTTACTCGATTTTATTTGTTTATTTACCTAAAATTAAAAGATCCACCCATGACCCAAATTAAAACACCCTGACATTTAAAATTAAAATAAAAAACAAAGAGCCCTCCTCCATTAAAACATAACCCAAAACCTTTTAAATCAAACAAAAGACAAAATTGTTCTTCACTACATTTTCATTTGAAGCTCTTTCAAATCTCATTAAAACAAAGACAAAGTAGCATGTGCTTTCATTGAAAAACAAGAGACCCATTTTAATTTGTTGTTGAATGGGGTTGGAAATACTACCACCATTGATGGACAAAACTTCAGGTTTAAAAGTGAGTCTTCAATAGAAACAAAAATTTCGAATTTAAATTGATTTATTGTTGTTGAAAGGGGTTGGAAATACTACCACCATTGATGGACAAAGCTTCAAGAAAAGTGGGTTTGCAATCAAATAAGAAAATTTGAACTTAAATTGATTAGTTGTTGTTGAAACGGGTTAAAAATACTACCACCATTGACGGATAAAGCTTCAAGCTTTAAATTGGGTTTTCATTTTTCTTGAGTTCCGCCATTAATGGCGAGCTCCAAGCTCCAACAAAATTGAAGTTTGATAAAATCAGTAAACAATACAGTCAACAACAAATAGATTCCAACGACGGAGAAAAAACCAACAAACCAACAACGATCTTCATCTCCAGCCAAGTGAATTGAACCAAGTGCACCATATTTTTGTGGTTGTTGTTGGAAAGTTTTTTATCTTAATTTTTCACATGATTGAAAATATTCTTACAATCTATTTGTGTTGTTGAAAGAGGTTGATTAATTGTTGTTGTTTGAAACTTTAAGAAGGATGCATTGAGTTTATTCCAGATGAAGTTTTCTTTATTTCTCCTTTTTTTTTTTTTATAAGCAAGGAATATTTCCTTACAAAAAAGATGAAGGGTTATTTGGTTGTGGGTCGGGTGGATCTTTTAATTGTGGGTCGGGTTTATGGGCCCGATCATTAATTTATGGGTTGAAAATAATGGTCAAATGGATAGTTGATTAGGATTATGACACGTGTAGAGAATGAGAGGGCCGTTAGTGAGAGGGGCATGTGTGTACCGATAATTGGACGGCAGGGGTTGAGATGGACCCAAAGTATAACGGAGGGCATAGATGTATCATTTAACAAAGTTCGGGGGTAAATTCGTCCTTTTTCCCAACAATACATAAAAATAGGGAGAGAGGTGAGCGAGATGAGGAGGGGGGCAAGAGAGATTCATTAGGTATCCCAGATACATGCGAATCACATTATATACACACTAAATACATGTATCTTTATGTATCTAGTGTGATTCGCATGTATCTTTGATACCAGATACATAGGAGAGTGTTGAGCGAGATGGAAAAGATGCGAGCAAGATTTGTTATGTATTTCAGATACATGTAAATCCATTTGGATACAATGTATATATAATAAATTACACCTAATTTGACTTATGTATCTCCAGATACATGTATCTAAACGTATTCGAACGTATATGCACACACTAAAATCTGGTAAGATATATAATATTGCAAACTAGATTATATCTAAGTAATTAACTCCTAAACTAATGTGATTTAAGTAAGTTTTCTATTTATTAATGTGACACCTTAAAACATTCTGATACTTTATGTATATACTATAGTTTATTCATTTGATAGTACCAAATAGCATGTTAAAACAGAATTTCGACTTTATTATGCATTTTACCACATTTTGAAGATATATAAAAAAAAAATGAGTCATCTTTCTCACTGTATCCACGTGATACACATGACCACTCATTCTACTCCTTCTGTATCGGTAGGTCTTCCATCGCTGCCGTACGCGCGTGTCTACACGCGCTTAGGACCTACTTATGTCGCCTCCGCCACTCATCCTCCTCGTTCACTCCGCTTCTCTTTTTCTCGCCGGAGATATTACTTTTTCCCGCGAAAATTCACCATGCCTTCCGCCTCCGCCGCCGATTACCCCGTCGATGGCGATGAGCTGAAATTTCCGT
The DNA here is from genome assembly GCA_035578085.1 of Solanum pinnatisectum. Lineage (NCBI taxonomy): Eukaryota > Viridiplantae > Streptophyta > Magnoliopsida > Solanales > Solanaceae > Solanum > Solanum pinnatisectum. The sequence continues at coordinate 1,048,639 of CM069087.1, forward strand.
TGGAACTTGCCGATGAAACTGATTTTGATCGAATTGTATCATCCGATGGACTTATCACCGTTTGCGGCTTCGGTTCTCTCCTCTCAGGTTAAAATTAGATTATACATTTATCCTGAACTTTGATTTTTGGAGAATATTGCAGAATTGCAATTTTATACTCTATACTTAGTGTACTTTTTAAATATCTTAATTTTTAATCCTTCCGTCCGAAAATACTTGTCATGTTTCATTTATGGAGATTCAAACTGCGTGAACTTTTGGCCAATTTTAACTCTATTGATATGAGAAAATTGTAATTTATAGTACATTTTAGTATAATTTTTGTATTTTTAAGTTGAATTGATCTAATCTAGCTGTGAAGATTAGTCAAATTGACTCTCGAGAAGCCTAAGGTGACAAACATTTTGGGAATTAATGTAGTTCATGCTTAGTCAAATTAACTTGGAAAGTGCAAAACAAGCGAGCTGTGCTATAATCTGTCATTTTGACGTTGTGTTGTTGTTGGTAGAACAGAGAGGAGTGCTCGGAGTACATTTCCGGATCTGATCAACTTCAGAGTGGCAAAATTGAGTGGATTTCGGAGAGTGTTTGCTCACGTGGCGCCTATTTTCTTCGAGCGTGGAATAGCTAAACCTGAAACCAAGGTGCCTTACATTTACTAAAAATGCATATCTTTAATATTGTTTGGTTTGCTAAGAAGGTGCAGAGAATAAAGGAAACAAAGCAAAAAAATGGCTCTGCATGCTTGACTCTTGATATATTAATTGGATAATAGAAAGATGAAAGAAAATTATGATTAAACGGAATTGCTCAACCACAATCTCTGTTAAGTTACTAACTTTTGTTGGCTTTACATAACTACTTATCAGTAGAAACTTTCCGGCATTGGAAAGGTGAAACAAACTGGAATTAGAACGGTCTCTGTTATAATCGTTTTAAGTCACTTTTTCGGAATCGGAAAGGAGGATAAATTCTTGGGGAAATTCGGAAGGAGAGAAAACTGGAAATGAGAGAATGGTATAAGTCTAGCTGACCATGTGAAATTAGGAAAAGTTAAGTGATTTCTTTTCTATGTCGTGGTGGATAGAATTACCGACACTTGTATTGGAGAGAGGTACCAGGTACCATGTGGATTTGTCGAGATGAGTGCAAGTTGGTTCGATCTCCATATTTATCAAAAATAAAAACGAAAGCATGGTCAACTCAACTCTCTGTTTAAATGAAAAGTGTCAGCTCCTGGTTGTCACTTTATTGAAAATCTGTATAAACCTCTTTGAAATGAAAGAGTTAGATTAGCTTGATTTTCAGTATTGTGCATTTGAGGTATCAGGAAAACCGTCATTGTGACTAAACTATTGCTGCCTTTTGAATTACTCTCAAATATTTGTTTAGGACTGACTTCTATTGCGTGGAATGTTTTTCTATTTCCAGGAAATATCAAGCTTGAGCGTGGAGCCCTGTGAGGGGGAAACTCTTATAGTTACTATCTTTGAGATTCAGAGATCAGAGGTAACGTCTTACGAATTATCCATTTTAAGTTGGTTACTTACCTAATAAAAATATTTGCCCATTTTAAGTTGAGATCTTGACATGATTACTCCTGATCTCTAACTTCTTCTCTGTAAAGACCAGATTCCAGCATTTATTGAAAGAGAGCACGAGTTTATGTTTTTAGCTGTAAGGCCTTTGATAATTCTTCCTTCTCTTGCCTTTCTCTAACTGTATAAAATTAAATGTAACTTCAATTCATGCAACTAATATCAGTAACTTTTCTGTGTTTAGGTAATCCCGGAAACACTAAATGAATTGTTTTACATCAATCCAGCTGTAAGCACCCTGAGACTGCTCGGCCTTTTGTACCTCTGGTGAACCAATAATTTGTCTTCCTGATCCATATTTGTGTTATCTCGTAATGCAGGTTATTTGTGCCCATTATAGTGATGAGGAGTATCTGAAAAATAGATGCAAAGGTAATTTTCCTATCACTTGGAAAGATAGCGAGTAATACAGTAAAACCTCATTATAACAACGTTTCACTATAACAGCCTGATTTTCTAGATATCTTTCTAACACTAACAATAAGAAAATGGGAAAAACTTCAACCGAAAACAAAATAACTGATGATTCAGTCTTTTGTTTTTCTTTGTATGCTTCTCTCTTAAGTTCATGTTGCTTCATGTATCATATGTTACCTTCTGTGTGTATGTTACAGTTCCATATCTTCTATTTTATCATTAGGTGATAAAGACATCTTCTTCCAGCGGTATGGACAGTACAATATTGACAAGATATGGCGAGATGATATATTCCCTTGTCGTGTCTATCTCCGTCATTGGTTAGTTCCATCGAGTACTTGTTAGTGCAAACCATTTTCATTTCCGAAACTTGTTTCCTCAAATCTCTTAGCCCTGTGATCATTTGGATTTTCATACCTGCTTGAACATTGTGATTTTGTAGTGTCCTGGCAGCTCAAAATCTTTGTGATCTAGCCTACGACAACTTTCTTGATCATACCTTCCTTGGTGACCGTAGAACTACAATACGCGAGTACTTGTCAACAACTGGTTCTGGAATCATGGAAGAAGAGCCTCCAGAGTTGTTAAAAGAACGATATGGCGGTTGAGTCTGATGCTGATCGAATGACATTGCACGATTTTTAGTTATTCCATTAGATATCAAGCAACTTTGCTGACTAACTCCATATTAGGTTGTGTATCAGAAATATTTGTGATTGGCATCACAAGTATACTGCAGTGACTTGTAGTCTGTATTGACAAACTTCTGCTCTATCAAAAGTGAGTGTTTTCGACACGAAAAGCGCAATTATGCTAATAGGTCTATCAAAGTTACATGTTGAATATGATGGAATTTCATGTCTTTCTGAATGTATAACACAAAATGGAAAGAATCATTATTCTTTGAAAATTGATGGCTTATAATCTTTTGATGATATGAACTAACATCAACATTCTTCATTCTCTCAACACAAGCAAAATGTTGACTTAAAAAGTGTTCAAAAATCTAGTTAAACAAATAAAAGTGCGATCTTCTCTCTAATAACTTAAGCGCTTAAATGAGAAGGTCCTGCATGCACTTCAACATATCATCAAAGTTAGCAAAGGTTCTGAATTCAAGTCTCACTATCACCCATTATCATAAAACACAAAATCTACATGCTTGGCCACGAAACAAGAATTAGGCTTTCACGTGAGGAGTCGTATCGAAGATATAACAAAATAAATAAAAGTATATATATATGATCTTGATTCTTGAATATGTCTTATATGTGTATGTTTTAGGCTTGATTAATTTAAATTTGCGTTGGAAGGTTTCATTTTAAGGGTAACTTAAAGTGTTACATATCAAAGACGACTATATACTCAGGCATTTAATCAAAGATGAAGGAATACTTATCATTTCACCATGACTTCTAGTGACGGATCTTGAATGTGTGTCACAAACAATAATGTTTTTTCAACTAAACATGTGGACATTTTCCTTAGAGGTTGAGTAAATATAGTGACGAAGTCAAAAATTTTATTAAAAAAACTAAAAAATTAATAAGTTAAAAGAATGACTTTTTGACATATATAGTAGTATAATTTTTTGATAAAAAGAATGACTTTTGATACCTCCTTAGACAAAGGTGGCTCCCCTATAAATCTCTCAAATATAAGTGAAATTACTCGAATAATATAATCATTATTTTTATAATCATTAATATATATAACTTAAATTTTTTATCGAACTATTCTTTGTCTTTTGAATATTATGATTATTATCATTGGAAATTCATTAGTCTTCTTGATATTGAGAAGTAGAAAATAAAAAATAATCAGCCAATACTTGTTCATAGATAACATACAGATGAGTTTTATTCCTTGGCAAATTTCAAGTAAACAACAACAGAAAGATAAAAATTGACCACCACACAATACAAGAAATTAAAAGACACACCAATGAAAATACACTATTTTGGCTTCTTTTTTTTTGTCAATAGAGACGAATTCAAAATTTAAATTCAGTAGGTTCAAATTAAATGAACCTTAACTTTGAGAACGCAATTCAGGTCAAAATCAATAATTTTCAAATTAACTCACTGAAATCCGCACTAGATCCATCGCTGAATATGCAATTTAGGTAAAGATAAAATAGTTTGCATATGAACCAACTGAACCAGCACTAGATCCGCCTCTAACTACATAAATTAATAAGCATCAGGATTTGCTAGGAGGTAAGCCTCAATTGCCTTGAATAGTCCAACAGCCTTCTCTTTGCCAGCCTTAATGTCCTCTTCTTTGATTTGAACATCACCCTTAGTGTGATAAGTGCTAGTATTCTTGCAAATTGACCCTCCATTTTCATATGGTTCAATTTTAATATTATAAGAAATTGATTCAAGAACATCCATTAAAGCATCTCCTTCAATGATTGTGTAGTTGTATGTGTAGTTCTCTTTGTCAACTCCATCAACCCTTTGCTTCATATTCTTGAATTGGCTACCTAAAAAATAACACAACACTTATTATTATCAATATAGGTAAGAAAAGAATTAGAGACATAGCTAACATGTCCTGTACTCGCTTTGGGGTCCATGCAACGCCTATTTTAGGGTAAAACACTTCCTCTATGGATTTTTTTCATTCTTAAGGCTTGAGTATGAGGTCTCTGGTTGAGGAGGGGAAGTGATCTTATACATCCCATCACGATCTTGGTGGCTAACATGTCTCTATTTTGTCTAGAGAATGAAATTTTTTCTTTTGTATTCTTAATGATCAACAATTAACATTTTTTTAGTCAAAATATATATAAAAAAAAAAAAAACTAAGTTCAACTCATTTTTCACGCGAATTCAAGATCTTTTAAGTTGGTAAAATGCAAAATACTATTACTACACCAACTATTCATTTATGAAAATCGATACGAACTTATATATATGTATATATATTTATTTATTTTACCGTCGCCGAAGGTGATCAACTTGATAGTGCCAACACCACCATCACCATGGAGGATTTCAACATTCTTGATAGCTTGTGGAAGGATTTTAGGGATTAGAATGTCAGCATCAAGAACAGAAGCTTTGAACAATTTTGCTGGTGGAATTGAGGAAATTGTATTTGTTTCACAAATGATGACACCCATTCTTTTTTTTCTTTGTTTTCTTGGTTTTGATGTATACTAATAAAAGTTGTTGATGCAATGCAAAATGCATGAAATTAAGCTATATTTGTAGTGTTTAAGATGTTGAAATTTATTTCACTGTACGTTCACATTACCTCTTTAACATGAAAATCAAATTATTTAGTTGTTGAAGATTTGGATTCTTCTTTACTCATGTGATGTTTGACTATTCGTGGTTATAAATTGTACTCAAGATGCATATAGACAGCCAAAGAAGGCCTGACAAGGTTATTAGACGAGACATGACACAATATCAATCTAATAAGAACTTGATCTTTGATAAGAAGGTAGGAAGGTCGAGGTTTTAGCACTCTGGAGAAGTAAGGGACTATCCTCATCTCTTCTCCTCCTTATAAGTAGTAGTATTTAATGTGAATCACAACTGCGTCTTTACGCGATTAAATTAGAAATATATTGCATACTGTCCAACAAGGAAAAGTAAAAGAGTATTCATTATTATATACATACATATATAGATAGAACTACATACAGTAGGACTCCATAAGTTCCAATTGGCCTAATAACTACTACAGATTTGGCAGCAGCATCTCTTTCTTTCACAGAGCTACAAAACATTGCAGGTTACATAATATAATAGTTACTACATTGCAAATCCTCTTTGTTAAATTAGAAGTCGTCGTCTTCAAGGAAAGTCGATAGCAGAAGCCCTTGCACAAACTCACATTTCCTTGCCTTCTCTACTTGGTCTTTTTCAGATAGTGGAGTTGGCTGAATATTTCTGTTCAATATAACACCAAGATTAATAATGTCAGATATATGTGAATAGGAAAAGGACAGATTGGAAGTTTGAAGTCCACAAAAGAGCCATATAAGAACAAGTTGCCTAAAGGATAAACCTGGATCTTCCCTATAAGGCTATCATGTACTCTCTTCGATTCATTTTTTCTGTCTTAGTATGACTAGCGCAGAGTTAAAGAGAGGAAGATTTTTAAATCTTGAGATCTGAATGCTATGTTATGTTTTCCCTATTATTTTTTATGTCCTCTTTTACTTTTTGTATTTTTATTTTAACTGCTCTGATGTTCATTAATCGAATCGAGGGTTCTTCCGAAAATAGCCTCTCTACCTCCTCGAGGTAGGGGTAAGGTCCGCATACACTCCCGCTTATGGGACTACACTGGGTTTGTTGTTGTTGGTTTGAAACTAAAGATGTGTTTAATGTACCAAAATATCTTTTGAATCTTGTGGTCTAGAACATGCCATTAAACATGAATGGTAACACACATGGTTGAAACAGTTCAATTTCAAATCCGACGAGTTATTGACCTATGAATCTGCTAAGCATGCCACTCATCACCAATGCCTTGTCTAAACAGTGTCAATTCTATTTAGGACACTATACAATGATGAACACACGAAACTTGAGACTAATATCTTCTCTAAACATTGGCAAGTCTCCAACAGGAGTATCTATGATTATTGGAAAATGAGAACTACAGCAGGTAAAATGGAAAAGGATCATTACCATACAAAGGTATATACTTTTGTCCCAAATTACATCAAAATATGGCAGCTTAAAAATTGACTTCACATTAAGTAGTAAAAATATGTTCCAAATATCACAGAGAATGAAAACTTATGTGCGACTCAGCAAGCAATGAAACAGGCAATTAAACATTACGAAAACATTGAGAAAAGGAACCCATAACTTAAGGACAAAGAAACAAAAGAAAGAAGCTGAACTTGGGCCGTTCATGTACTCTTAGAAGCACTACATCAGCTGGGACTCCATTCCCCCTTTTACCCCTACTTCCTCATCCACTTCCCACTTCCCAGCATCAAAGGCAATGATAAAAGGAGACCTAATAGAAGTGTAATAAAACGCTGACATACCTGTCAGACAAGTTCTCAACAGCGCTTTCTTGTGTTGAGCATGCTGCTAAAGCTTCATCAACTGAAGACAGAGGTTGAACTTCAGAAGGTTCATCAACCGAAGCTGAGCTGCTAATGAATGAAGATAACAAGGGATCAGGATCTGCACTGGTGGAAGAAACCAAGTGGGAGGATCCCCTGAGAATGGATGGTAGACTTCCTTCTCTCAGCTCTTTTCTTATAATAGAAAGAGTTGAATTAGGTCCACCCCTTCGAAATCGTCTCTTGCGCTGAACCTGTTACACAGTCAATGAAATATAATAACTATATGGAGTCTAGCACTAAAAGCAGACAGAAGAGAGAAGCTTTATAGTTCTAGCAAGAGCTTCTGAACACAGAAAAGGCTTCATATTCAAATCCTAGTTAAGCAAACAAAGAAAAAGCACCAGAAGGATACCTTCAGAATATTTCCATGTTGCTGCGTAATATGGCCAACCAAATTTGTTCCGACCCTTTTAGCACAAACGGGGCATATCTGCATGTACATGTGTTGTCTAAGTCAACGGATAACAGACATATGAACCAGATATTTTCACTAACATTTAATAGGAGAAGTGCCACAGGATCACTTTGGGTCATGTTTACAACATCCTTGGCACTAGCAACATATGCAACTCAAGCTTGAAGCATTTAGATATAAATAATACATCAGTAAGCATATATCGAGAGACAAAATAATAATCATACTTGTGATGATCTTTTTCTATTTGCACGTAAGAAGTCGAAAACAATTGCCATGGAAGGAATCAAGGATAAGTCGTGTTGGGACATGGGCAAAGTTAAGATAATTGCTCTCAATACCCTGAATGATATGGCTAGCTTTTCATTATCAGATTGCTTCCCTACTCCCCAGATTTTCACTGTTTATACTTCTATTTCTTTTGAGCGGTGAAGTTCCAACACCAGAGTGTTACCACAAACACAAAGTGAGATTATAGCTCATAAGATAAGAAAGAAAAAAACTTAATATTCCTGTGTACATTTTCTAGCAAAGCTGGCCCAAGGACCAACTCAGGCTGTACTTCTTAAGTCTATTTGGAATGAGATAGTGACTATCAAGTCACAGTTGACTTTCTTTCTTTTAATATGGTATGCCCACCCCCCAAAACTCCCTGCTCAAGAGTCAAAACTCTAGTGGTCCTTTCCCACTTTGCTCCCTTTGTGACTCGAATACTCAACCTTAGGGTAGGAGGTGGGAGAATCCTCTCCACTAGGCAAAAGACCTCCATTTCAAACCTTTCCTATCCTTAACTATGGCCATGAATCAGAGAACTCCAAAAATGAGCCAAAGCACTCGAGAGCCTAAACATTTCCTTTTCCCAATGAAAACTATGAGGCAGATTACATGATTTCAAAGGAGGAAAGGAAAAGGTGGGAGGTTGCTGGTATCCGCTGGCGCTGGATTAGTCAAGTTACCGACCTCCACCGTTGAATAACCAGAAAAAAGAACTGAAGATTAAACAACGCTTCTTCAAGAAGAAGAAATGCAGCATAGAAGTTAGAAGATTAATAAAGTCCAAAACTTCAACATTTTCCTGCATACAAGACAGTCTTGGGTGTAAAAAACTTTTCAGATGATAGCCCAGTCAATGAATTCAGCTATGTCTCAATGCCAATATGATTGCTCGATTAAAAGGAAAAATAAAGAAGAAATAAGTAAAGAGCTGTGCATATACCATACCCCATTCTTAGCCTCAATAGCATGTTCTTCATCAATATGACAGCAAAGGCCAACAACATCAAAATCCTCGCCACAAAAAGGGCACAAGAACTCCGGCCTTGACTCCTCTTCACCCTCATACTCTTCTATTATATTATAGAAGTCTGCACAATACAACCCAACTTCAATCACAAAAACCATAAATAATCCTTTATGACAATTCAAACAAACCACAAAGAGAAAACACAAAACCAAGCAGTACAAATGTAATTCCTTCGTATTTTTTCTTTTTAATTGGGGAAACATATTGGATATCAGCTCAACTCACAAAAACTCCTTCTGTCACAAGATAGATGGCACCTTTAATATTATTTGGGAGCAAACTAGTAATATTATCGTCTTGAACATCTTAAAGATACTTACAGAAAACTATGAATTAAATGAAATCAACAATTAATACAAATCCACCAAAAATAAGACGCATGGACCTCATACTCTGAACCAGCTGTTTCGGGCAAGCGAAAAAAGGGAAGTAAGAAATATATTAACTGAACCCGATACGAAACAAAAATCCAGAAATGCAAATGTTAAGTCTCCTCTTCGATTCATTCATTTTTCTAGCAAAACATAGTTCCACTTGACCTAAGCTCACAAACTATTTCTTCATTCAAAGAAAACACACTCTTACTATTTTCATTTTTTTCATGTTTAATAATCTTTAAGCATATATGTTGTTGCTGTTTGTTGTTCATTCTAAGTAACTCAAACTGAAAATAATTTTCTTGGACCTCATACTCTACCCCCTTTATTTTTTCAAGAAAAGAACACTGAGTAAGCCAAAAGAAAAGAAAATGCTAAACCCCAAACATCATAAACTAAAACCCAGGATTGCAAATGTCAAGTTTTCCCTTTTTTTTCCCCAGAAAATGTAAGTTTCCATTCACATTCTTTCATTTTCTCAACCTCAGCTCACAAACTAATTCCTCCTTCCAATCTCCCCAAACCCCACAAAAAAATTACTATTTTCCAATCCTATCCAGTATCTACACATATTATCTAAAAGATTAGATAAAATCAACCCACACACTAGCCCAACAGGCAATCTTAGTAGCTCAGTTAAATAAAATCCAAACTTTCACCTTATTGCTAAACCCCTAACACCATAAACTAAAACCCAGTATTCCAAATGTAAAGTTTCCTTTTTTACCCCAGAAATGTAAAGTTTCCTTTTACATTCTTTCATTTTCCTAACCTCAGCTCACAAACTAATTCCTCCTTGCAATCCCCCCCCCCCCCCACACACACACTAAAAAAGACTTTCTATGTTCAAATGCTATCTACACATATATTATCTAAAAAAAATAGATAAATTGACCGTCATACCAATCTTAGTAGCTCAGTTAATAAAAATCCAAACCTTCACCTTATCGATGACCTTTCACCTTATCGATGAGTGTTCATTCTCCACTTAATAGTTTCCCCCCTAATCCCCCATCCCCCACCCCCCAAAAATTAAAAATTAACCAAACTGAAAATGGAAAGTTAAGTGAGATAACACTAACCTGATCGAGATTGGTGACGTCGTGAAGAAGTTGAAAGACGAATCCACGAATCAGAATCCATCAAATTATCCCAATTTTTTTTCAAAAAATTCAACAAAATCAAAGCTTAAATCTTTAGAAAATGTTCAAGAAATTGCATTCCCAAATACTAAAATTTCTCAAAGATCAAAACTTTATGATAAATTTTGAAAACCCTAATGAGAAATTTGGAAATTCTTCGCGAAGTTTCGTGGAAATGGGAGGAGAAAATTAGTAAAAAGAGCCTCCAAAATTATCACCGCTAACTAGTGTTGCAAATTTATATAGAATTTTGAGTTGTGAATTAAGGCTTGAATTTAGATTTAATTACGAAATAACCATCACATAATTGTGTCAATTTGACTCATCATGATGTGTATATTTTGTTGGAAAATATGGAACCTTGGTGAGCAAGTTTGGACAATAGGGACCTCGAGTCAGATTGTGTGCACGTAGAAACTCTAATTTATTTGACATATTTTGATTTAACGTAGAGTTTGAAAAAAATACAAAAGATTTTTATAATTTTATGGTGTTGAAGTCAAAATATGTTAAGTGTGTCAAAATATCTTCTAATTTTGTAGTTTTAAACATGTATATGGAAAGTTTGAATTAACGAGTTACTAAAAGAGAAAAAAATCATTCTTTTTCAAACGAAGTATAAAGAAAAGTAGATTGAATAAGTTGAAATGGAAGAAGTACTTCTTACTGATATGAATATCGAATAACTTTGTCGACTACTAATTTATAAAGATAAAAGCAAATAAAGGATTTTATTTTTTGGCTTACCATGTGCTATTAAGTATTCACTTTGGAGTAATACTTTCTTTCGTGGGGGATTCTTTTTTTGAAATTCATGAATGAAGATGATATGATACTCTTAACTTATGAGTTATGGGGACAAAATGATCAAAATCATCTATATGTATTAGAATTCATATTTTTTTGTGAATACGAGTCGTAGAAGCAATCACTGATGTTTGTATTATGATATATTGTCTACTTTACATCTTTTTAAGTGTAACTCATCTTCAAATTCTACATACATACAACTTGTTTTGTACACTGAAGTGTGTTTTTTTTTTTGTGCTGGTGTGAGGTCATGTTTTCCATAATCTAATGTCTAATACAGTGCTACTACTAAATATGTTGACTTGATGTTGGAATGAAATACCTGTGCTAGAATAAGAACAATTAATTATTAAAAAGAATCCATCATAGTTCCCTTAGAAGCAAATCATAATTATATGTTTATGTACCAAATAATTAATTTGCTCATTAAAATGAACTTTCAAGTTGAAATCCAAATATTACTATTTAAAATTCAAACTCCCTTTTCTTATTACTTTAATCTTTTTTCTACGAAATGAACGTACGTACATGAAATTAAACATGTATAATGCAACACAAAGCAAATTCAATCTCCACCTTGATTATTACCAACAATAATAACATATATCCACTATAATCACATAAGCGGGATCTGAGGAGAACAATATATATATATATATATATATATATATATATATATATTGTTTATTTTGGATAGAGCCTCGACTCAAGAAAAAGTATAAGGAGTAGTTCAAGAAAAGGAAGAAGACCATGATTATTAGATACAATAAACCAAATTACATATAGTGAATATCTACAACTTGGATGCAAAAATTAATCTAATAAAGACAACAACAAAACAATAACAAACAATTATTTAATTAGTGTAATCTCATAAGTGAAATTATGGTGTATACAGAAATCTTACCCCTATTAATAGATTGTTTCGATAGAGTTTGGAAGATTTTTAAAAATAAGTATATGAGTAAATTTTGGAACCTATTTATCCATTAAAATAAGGAACTAACAAGTGTGGTTTCTTAATCCCTTCAAGTAACACTAATAAATTATGAGACATTTTGGGATTTATCATATACTTGATCTTTAATACCACAACTTAAAGAAAAACACATGACACAAAGCTCTCGTAGCTCAGTTGGTTAGAGCACCCGTTTAGTAAGCGGGAGGTCTTGAGTTCAACTCTCAACGAGAGCATTTACTTTTTTTTCATCCTATTGCCATTAGTTCGATAGTCAAAATATGAATTCAGACATGAATTTTTTTAAAAAAATTATCTAAAACGTATTAGAAGTCATAATAATTGATATTTAATTGAAGTTATATGAAAAAAATTAGAGTCAACGATTTTTTTAAAAAAAAATTAACATTTGAAAGGTAACACATAAATTAGAACAAAGGGGATACTTAAAATCGTATGTCACTGTTGATGACAGAGGTTAATAATTGTATTAGATGGTAATGGTAGTAATCATAGCTAAAGGTGGCGGTTGATGATAGCGATCATTGCTAGTCATACGTGGTTGATAATGGTGATTGATGATAATAAGTAGTTATTAATAGAAGTTGTTTATTTTGTTTTCAAATATTAATCAAAATAATTAAAATTTAAAATATTTATCAATTTACAAATAAATAAGGCTTGACATAAATTAGACAGATGTGAAATCTACATTTAACTACTTTAATCTTTCACAGCTTCATCCAATTTATCAACTAGTAAATAGTAATTAGGTAGTATTAATAAGCTAAACAATTACCATGTTGTCATTAACTTATAGTTATATTAAAACTTATATTTTACATAAATTTATTTTCCATGTTTATACCAATATATTTTCGAAACTTCAATGCCTATCCATAAACTAATCGGGATATCCAAATAGTAAGAATAAAAATGTTATTTTATTAAACTTTTATAATTTTTTATATATATAATTTTTGTATTGTAACCATAAATAAGAGTTTTAGAATATTGACTTACCTTACTAGTTGAATTGAAGATTATTAATTAAAAGTATATACTGATACTTCCTCCATCTTAGTTTATACACTTTTCCAATTTTGATATTCAAATTCTATTTTTAATTATAATTTTTTCAGATATTTTTAACATTTTGAATTATCAATTATTGTGACTTATAGTAATTTTTACGTACTTTACAAATGTACAAATTTCATTTCAAAAAATTAAAGATTCAATGCGCATATTATCAGATAAATTTAAACAGTTTAACCCTCAAAAAACCAAAAAATATCACATAAATTGAGACGCAGAGAATAACTTGTACTACTAAAAGAAAAACACTTATTACATAGTAAAAAAAAAAAAACAATATATCGAAAAGGCATTAAAATAAAATAAAACTAGACATTAAGGGACTATTTGATACATGGAATAAGGTGGAATAAGTAGAATTAAATTTATACCATATTTAATTGACGAACTATTAAATAATCCCTTAAAGGTTAAAACTTAACATATTGTAAATTAATCAATGAATAGAATATATTTAACCAATCCGAAAAAAGAGTTCTACTAACACTAAAACTCTTCATGAATCATGAGTAGCACTTTTCAATAAATTTAAAATCCGTAAAGTTTATTTAAAAACATTATAATAAAACCCTAAATAACAACGAACTCCCAAAATAGAAGTAACTAAAAAATAATTTGTATAAACAGGATATAATTAATAAATATATTACATAAATCAGAGATATCGGGTTCAAACCCTAATAATGTAATAGTTTTTGGAGGAAAAATTATACTTTTCGCGCGCGATTCAGATTTAGTCGAGCAAGAACATCCAAATTTAGTCGAGCAAGAACATTCAAATTTAGTCCATGCACCAAAAGAAAGTTATTTTTTTGCTCCTCATGTATTATATATTTCTGTTTGTTTCTTGATAATTAAGAAGAAGAAGAAGAAGAAGAAGAAAGAATCTCATGTCTACCTCCGGTGCATGTTTGAACTCCGGCGAGTTTCCGACGTTCCGGTTGCTAGTGGTGGATGACGATACGTTTTATTTAAACAACTTGGAACAAATGCTTAAGAAGTGTCAATATGAAGGTATTCAACATTTCGCTCAACTATTTTCATGCAATATGTTTATTAAGTTCAAGTTTTTTTTTTTTTTTTTTTTGAGTTTTGAGTTCTTTTGGGAGAAATATGTTGTCTAGGCGGAATCAAGATTTGAAATTTATGAGTTATGACATTAGAATGTAAACGATTTTAAGTGTTAATAACTTCGTTATAATTTAATGTGTATATATTTAGTGGAGTTATTAAATAGAAATTCACTGTTTGAGCAAAAGTTATAAGGTCGAAGCCAGTCGAAGCCAGGGTTTCTAGCTCCACCCCTAGTATAAGTCATTGAAGGGCAAGAAATCTCAAACTAGTAAATTGTAGATTCATTGTACAACAATAACATATTCAGTGTAATGTGGAGTCTGGTGAAGGTAGAATGTACGTAGATCTTACTCTTACCTTGGGAGGTACAGAGGTTGTTTTTGGTAACACTTGACTCGAGGAAAAGCATATCAAGTAGGATTCATTGTATAACAATAACAGATTTAGTGTAATCACACAAGTGGAGTCTGGTGAAGGTAGAGTGTACGTAGATCTTACTCTTACCTTGGGAGTTAGAGAGATTGTTTTTGGTAACACTCGACTCAATAAAAAGCATATCAAGTAGGATTCATTGTAAATTAACCAATTTTAGTCTAGTTGTAAATGGCGCAATATGAGGAAGCTCATTAGAAAGGAGTTTAGCCATAAAAGTGTATCCCTTTTGTTTTACTTTATGTGGTACTATTACTATTTGGAGAGTCGAAGAGTTTCTTCTTTTGATCAATTTGGTTTTCATATATGTTTCGACTTATAATACTTTTTCTGTAGTTTCTAAATATGTAAATTTTGTTTCAGAAACTTGAAGATTCTATCTCTGAATCTGATATTAAGTAAACTTGATCCTCTTATTCTGAACCTCGCAACCTAAAATGGAATGGAGTAGAAGTTGTTCTTTAGGTGATTTCGAAAATGGTTATGTTGAGAATTGATCCTGAACAGAACTTTATTTTTGTTTACTTCTTTTCTCATCCTCACAATTGGTTTCAATTTAATGGTTTCTTCTAGTCACCACGTGTAATCGAAAAGAGGATGCATTGTCATTGCTACGCGAAAACAAAAACAACTTTCACTTGGTTATAATCGATGTCCACATGCCAGACATGGATGGTTTTGAACTTCTTGAGCATATTGCTCTGGAGATGGACCTGCCTGTTGTAAGTGAGTATCCTGTTTCATGTAATACAAACTAGCGTTCGTTCCTAAGTTTAGAAATGCTGATCTTTTGTACTATTTGTGTTTGGGTAGTGATGTCTGCAGATGATAGTCGAAGTGTAGTTATGAAATGTTTGATTCATGGTGCACATTATTGTCTTATCAAACCGGTGAGCATGGAGTCACTACAGAACATTTGGCAACACATTGTTCGACAAAATAAGGATGAGTGGAAGTGCAAGATTTTGTATCAATCAGGAAATGTTGAACAACCGAAAGAAGTTGAGTATTCGTGTGTAACTAATGAAGGGGGGTTGAAAAGCTCAAAGAAAAGAAAGTCGGAAGAATGTGAAACGGAAGAAAGGAGTGATACGACCACATTGAAGAAGGCACGTACGACTTGGTCAGCAGAGCTTCATAGAAAGTTTGTAGAAGCTGTCGACTTTCTTGGAATGGACAGTATGAACCACTTCACCTTTCTTTTGGATATTTTTACAAAAATTTAACTTTGTTGACGTAATTCTGTGTTGTTCCGATTGTCTGGTTATCTTGCATCAGAAGTTTCATAAAAATCACACACTACCTGATGTGTAGTCTTGTTTTCATGTTTTGTGTTTCGCTTATGCATTTACATGTATCTTTCTCTGTTTACCGTGCCTTGTTGTTTTAAACAGGAATTTACTATATACTCACCAAGGAAAAGATTTCGTTTTTCCAGATTTGTTTAGTTAGTTTCTATCGCGAGAAGTGGATAGAAATCTGTCAACTTTACACATGATAGACAGAGTTGTTATCAGCTGAGTTATCGTTATTATAACCAAGTTGCCGTCTTGTCTTATGTCTTCTCTCTTCTTCCTGATTTTTTTAATGTGTTTGGTTTAGAGACCTCATTTCAGAAGTGTGATTCCTACCTAAATTCCATGCTTCTGTCTCTTTGTTACAATACTAGAAAATTGTGTGGAAATGATGGATCTGTCGAAAACATGTCTACTATACAACAGTCAATATTATCTTCTGTGTATTCCTTGTTGCCTTAACTCTATCTACGCATACAGAGGCAGTTCCCAAGAAAATTCTGGAACTGATGAATGTTCCGGGGCTAAAAAGAGAGCATGTTGCTAGCCATCTTCAGGTACATTTTCCCCATTACAAGATGTAGTATATATCATGTTTACGAAACTTTTTTTGGTGAAGGATTTCATGTATCTTGCAACATGTAGTCAGTCGAGATGTCCCCTGATATCTTCACTAGTTAGTAGGTCGAAACAATGGTGAAAATAACTAGAATATAACACAATGAAACCAAATGATCCATATAGGCGACACTGATTAGTTGATTGATCGATTGATTGAGTACTTGTTAGAGGCGTGGTCGATTGATTGATTGAAATACTTATTTAGTGGCAACCATTTTCTGCAGAAACACCGACTGCTTCTACGGAAGTATCAGAGTGAAGTTTTCATGGGACACTCGGAAGCAACCATTGGGACAATGTCTAACCATTTTCAAGCTCTTGCACCTATTAGTCAATTTCCTGCTCAAAATCTTGCCACATGGAGTAGGCCTGCAACAAATTCTCCGATGTTTGTTCCGTTAGCAGACCAGAGAAACCATTTTAGCTTTGAAAATCCCATGTTGAGATATCAAGGTCAGCAACAGATGAACAATCGCAATAAGCAAGTTAACTTGCTTTATGGAATCCCAACAACCGTGGAACAAAATCCGTCCTACTTGGGAATGAATATGCCAGTAGGACTGATTTCTCAACCACAGTTACAAGTTCACAATATGCTAAGAGAATCCAACAAGTTCCTATCACAGAATGGTCTCGTTCACAATGCACGAGATAGTATGTACAATCAGGTTCCCCGAGCATCATCTTCAGCGGTAGATTGCTCATTGAATCAGAACATATCATTGACAGGAAGCAGCTTTCCTATGAGTGGTAATTCAGCAATGTCAACAACTACGGAAGATGTTAACTCTGATGATATTTTCGACGAGATGTATCAGCATAATGTTGGATCAATCTTTGATACGTCTTTTCATTCTAGTATACACCATGGAATTCAGTCAATGGAGCAGAGTGGACAGAACGTAAATAGTAATAGTCCCATCGCAGAAGCAGTTCTCTGTAGCGGGCAAGAAATTGGACATGTTAATCCTATGTCTCGTCCACATGTTAATAACGCTGAAAGATATCCCAGTTCAAGCTATCAGAGTACCACTTTTCCTGAGCCAATTGATCAAGAGGACTTCATGAGCGCCTTGCTCGAGCAGGTTGGTCTTAATTTGTTATCTATACATCGCTTCAGTACTAGTTCCCATGTTATCTCGGAGTCTTTTAGTCCTTTCAAAGGTTATAGACAACTTCTCGTACTCTTATTTTTCCATAGTATCTGCTTTGATACTCTTTTCCTTGAATCGAGGGCCTATTAGAAACAACTTGTTTACCTTCCAATGTAGAGGTAAGGTTTGCATACAATCTGCCTTCCCCAGACCACAGTTGTGGGATTACACTGGGTATGTTGTTGTTATTGTTGTTTTCGTACTCTTATCTATTCGTTACTTTTATAAGACTTGTCTAAGATGAGGTTTAGTGGTGCAATATGGTCAATGAGGATTCATATAACTGCCCCCAACTTGCATGAGTTCATAACTCCCACGTTTTACTAATTCGGATTAACTTTTTTGTACCAGCAACAAGAAGTGTTGAACCGGTTGAATCTGATGAGTTTGGTGACGACAATGAGGATACATTAGGAAATTTTCCAATGTAAGATGTGAAAGAAACTCCGTTTTTCGTTCACTGAAGCTAATTACCAGCTTCACAACTGAAAATTATAGCTTCAGTGAACCAATGAAACTCCGTTTTTTGTTCACAACTGAAAATTATAGCTTCAGTGAACCAATGAAACTCCGTCTTTTGTTCACTTAAGCTAATTTTTAGACGTTGGATTCCGGTTTTGAGCAAATATTTGCACTCTAAACTAGAATAATTTTGATTTTTTCTCTCATTTCTGGATTGACTTTAGTGTTCAGATTTGAGTTTTAATTGCTAGCATAAGTATCTAGAATTTCCTTTGTTTGTTATTAAGTTTTGTGAGTTCAACTGAAATCATTTCTTTTCGTATATTTATGTATCAAAGAAAATTATACTATTCTTTTATAATGACGGATTGTTATACACATATAACAACATTTGATATTTAAATATGGTTAGAGAAAACGAAAATTTTCTAAAAAAATAAGAAAAACAAACAAAATAATCCTCAATCATGAAAAAGAATATGCTTCTACTGTTGCTTGCTTAACCACGTGATGAATACATCCAACAAAAATGAGACAAATTTTACTATATGATTCACATGTATTGGTCTGTTGTCTGATAATATAATAATAATAATAAAGAGTAAAAATATCTAAAATTTATTATTTTTTCCACAAGTTATATATCTCAATTATTAAATGTTCCATTCACTTATCTGAATTATCACATTTTAATGAGTTTCATATCTTAATTGTCAGTCTCTTATATCAAACACAGATCGATATTGACTTGACCTACACACGTATAAATAAATATCTGACGAACACAAAATCAAAATGTCTTTTAATATAAAGAGAGCAAAAGTTGTACTTGAGGTAGGTAATAAAACTTGGAATAATCATTTTATTCAACACATATCTTGTCACTCTACCAAACAAAAAATGTACTACCACAATTCCACTATGTACAAGCATTTCCCTTTTTAGTTTATTTTTCTTCCTCTTAACTAAAAGGTCATCTTTTTCAAAAGATTAACATTCCTTGTCCCAACACATTGATCAAATGAGTTGCATACACAATTAACTCTAACAAAGACAATTCGATATACAAAACATTCGTCACGCAGACAAACTATCTAATACAAACATTAGTAACTGCTTCCACAACTCAAACACGTTACTTATAAATCACACGAAGTCAATGAATTCAACTCAGATTTAAAAAAAATTAATTGAGTTTAAACTACAACACAATCCTCAAGTCTACATTCTTATGAGCTCTCAAATTGATTTAGCTCTTTTTCTTATCATTCTAGATTCTACTCTTACACCTATCCCCTCTTACTCTACCGACCCAAAAAAGGTACTACAAACACAACAATAAGTACAACATTCTCTTCCTCTACTAAGCATAAACAGAACCACATGAAAGGGCCATCAACAAAAATGCTGCTTGTTCTTCTTCACCTAACTTTCTTCTGTGTGTAGAGTTTGATCTTGGTCTTTGCAAACCGACTTCTCGATCAAAATGCAGTAATCGCTTCTTATATGGAATGCATTCGTTCTTCACTATTACATTACTCGTACTTTCTCCACTGCTGCTTGTACTGCTACTGCTATTGCTACTCTGGTTTTGATGATGATGATTAACAACGCTCTTATTCGAAGATTTCTTTGATTTCTTGTCGTCTTTGTTCAATCCCAGAAGAGCTCTTCTCTTCTTCCTGCTCCTTATTCCACATGCATTACACAATGACTGCATTCGCCATCATGATCAAATCATTAGATTCAATTTCTTTTGAGTAAAATCATAGACAGGCACCCTATAATAAAATGTGTCGTAGGTCATAACTGACAAAGTAAAAGATCATTTTCGTACAATCACAATCTCAAGCCTATACACATTTACAAGCCAATTTGGGATTATTGACCTAAAGGAGCAACGCTAGGTACTATATCCAAACCACCTTCATCAAAAAATTACATTAAATGTATATAAAAGATATTGAACCACCGTGGCTTCTTTGTAGGTTCAATTTTGTATATCTTAAATCTTAGTTAAGCCACTAAGATCAAACCATGTTGCTCAAATTCTTCAAAAACGACACTAAGGGCATGTTTGATCCTCCAAAAGTAGTGCATTTTTTGTATCAATGAGGCAACATCTTGGAGAGTCCAAGCAACATATCCAACACGACAAGCACAAATTTCTATTTATGAAACTTCCTTTGATTGGGCATGTCACAATTATCTAACACAATTCCACAATAAGTAATCCTTCTACATATACAACTTTCAAGAATACAATTCAACTAATTTTCAACAATAATCGTTGTTTAACTATTCATATAACAATTATACAAGTCAAAATACCATTTCAAGCCCAATCAAACACTGTCATATAAGATGAAACAAAACAAACTACACAACCGAAATTGACAAGTAAAATAAGACCAAATTACTGACCTTAGGTCCAGCAGGTCCACCTCTCCACAGAGGAGTTTTTGTGGTTCCACAATCAACACAAGTTTTTTGATTGGTCTCTGATGAGACCCTTTCTGGGGTTTGATTTTGCCCAATCATCTCTCCAGTTTCTTGAACCTAAAAAGCATAAAGAACAAATTCATATCAAACACTAATCAACAAATAAATGGGAAAAATTATGATCAAATGACAAAAGGATATCGCATAATAACTCACTTTATCACTTGTATCCACCATTGGATCAACCACTTCTCAACAATCACAGCTCAAATTTACTAGACCCAAATGATAAAATGGAAAAAAAAACAGCTGAATAAAGAACGTTTATCCCCAAATTTGCAGAAAAACTCCTTCTACTTCTGCTAATAAACAGAAACTAAACAAAAATCGATGAAAACAACACCTTGATTAATCACTGTTCAACGGTCACAACTCGCAACCAAGTGTTTTTTACCAGAAACTAAGCACAACCCAGATGACAAAATGAAAAAAAAAAAAAAACAGCTGATTAAAGAACGTTTATCCCCAAATTAACAGAAAAAACCCAGAGAAACTTCTTCTACCTCAGCTATAACTCAAGGAAAATGAAGTAAAAAACACCTTGATCAACCACTGCTCAACGATCACTTCTCACAAACAAGTATTTTCACCAAAACTTAAGCACGACCCAGATGACAAAACAGCAAAAACCAGCTGAATAAACACTTTTTATCCCCAAATTAGCAGAAAAAATGTAAAAAAAAAAAAAAACTTCCTCCACCTCAATTAACAAGCTCAACTTCAATACACCAAATGAACAAAAAACTCAATAAATTGAAGTTCAGCTTAATAAAAACTGAAACTAAGAGGATACAGATAAACCGACATGAAAAAAAGAAACAGAGGCTGCGAGAATGATAGAGAAGATAATGATGAACGGACAAAAAATAAAAGAGTCGTAGCCGAAAAAATATAAAATTTGAGGGGTTTATAAGGAAACTGAGTACGGAAAAACCCTAGGAGATCGGGAGATGAAAAGACTAAAATACCCTTTATGAAAATTTTGATTTAATACTCTTACCCGCCAAAAAAAAAAAAATTGGGTTTTACTTGAAAACGGCGCCATTAAAAATTTGGTTTTATTTTAGTACTTTTTGGCAATTTGAGGCAAATTCAGTTTGTATTTGCCGCTCAACTCCAAACGAGGTATTTGTTTTGGAGTCTAATAAATTTAATTTGTATGAATTTTGAGAATTTATATTCAAGTTATTTGAATTTGAGACGTGTGGTTAAGAATACTTATTACTATACAATAATCTTTGGTTAGGGATGGATATAAATCACCGAAAATCGAATAACCATATTGAGCAAGAATATATTTCCCCAAACTTTGTAAGTATGATATATTTGATATCTACTTTTAGTTATAGAATCAAATACTGAATGTTCATATGGACGATTGAAACTCACTTTTAAATATATTAGCTCAAATATAAGAAAAGTGAAAGGGGGAGGGAGTTGTATTTATTGTATATCGTACCATCGAAGAATAAGGTGGGATAATACAAAGCTCTAGCCTTTTACTATAAATCAGAACGATCTCACGTTCGAATAAAAAAAAGGAAAATTGTGGTGGGTAGGTACAAATAAAACCAAATTAAAAAGTGTAGTTAGTTTCCAAAATTTATGCAAACATGTAGTCAACACACCTAATTTGTTATGTTTGTCTATTAGTACTAGTGCTATTACAAGCACCTTAAATTGAAAATATTCTAGCCAACTCTTAATGGACCTTTTTGTAGGGTTGGTGTCCTCCAAATTAATATAAAGTAATATTATTTAATTTATTTGATACTTTTTTAAACATCTTTTACCGAGTTAGAAATAAGACAATCCAAAATATGGACAAAAGTTCAATCTAATAATATCGTGTGAGTGAAGAATAGCAAACAAGATCGAAGGAAGAAGCATTGACTAACTCCACACTCAGGGGCGGATCTATGAAGGGCAGTGGGGGTGCCACGCCACCCCCGAACTTCAACGGAAACTCTATATATACATAGGTATATATATATATATATAATATTTATATAAATATAAAGCGTGTCACTCAGTGAACAAAATTGGCTTGTGGTGCCATGGTAGGAGGGCAACTTTAGATGGCTAATGTGCGGGTTCGAATCCCATTTGTACTTTTTTTTTTGAGAAATTTTCTGCAGGCATTTTTTAAGGAAAAAAAAGGCTCCAAGCACGTTTTTTTAAGGAAAAAAGCTGGCACATTAATCGATAAGTCTATTTGGCACCCACGGAATTTAAATTTTGGATCCGCCACTGTCCACACTAGTAATTTTGTTCTTACGAATAGCAAACAAGATTAGGCGTAATTTTATTGTATTGTTTTCACAACTTGGATGACCATTGGGACAAGACATAAGTATCATCTAGACTATAATCAAAATCTCAGTAACACACATTAACTAATCTAAGGTCCTATTACCTTTGAACTCATTTTTTTGTAATTTTGTACACCTTTTGGCTTACATGGCACACTATGTGACTCCACGTACTTGAAGCGCGTGAGAGATGTTTGGATGTCACGTAGCCAAAAGGTATACAAAATTACAAAAAAATGAGTTCGGGGTAATAGGACCTCAGTTAATTAGTTAAAGTGTCTCTTTGAAGTTTCGATCATAGTGCCTTATCCCGATACCATTTGAATAAGTTATAGACTTGGGTCGTTTGGTTGGAAATAAGTTATTCCAGGATAAGTTATTCTGGGTTTAGCTATCCTAGGATAACTTGTCCCGTCATGTATATGGGATAACTTATCCCATCACTATGATACAAATGATGGGATAAGTTATCCCAAACATGGCAACCAAACAACATAAAAAAAATTTATCCCTCACACCAAACGAATACATAATCATGCTTTAAAATTTGGTCATAGATATTAACTTAAATCAAATTAAAAGACTTATTGATATATCTTTCATTTAAATAAATTAACGTGCACACTTTTTGTTTCAAATATTGCATTATTATATAAATAAAACGTAATTAGATGTAAACGTAAATACAAATTTATAACTTTGTGGTACCTATCTAAAGTAAAAAAAAAAAAAAAAAAAAAAAAAAAGGAAAAGTAAAAAAAGAAAGGTATCTACTTAAAAGTAAAAGGAAAAAAAAGAAGGAAAGGTGTATACAATATATGTCAACTATGTGGTACTTGAAATAAACAGACTAGAAAAGAACAAAATAAATTAAATAATTAATGGAAAATAACTTTTTATGATTTGTTAGACTTACCCATTTGTCATAATCTTATACATAACATTCAGTATATTCTCATATGAAAAATCTAAGAAGGGTAAAATATTTGTAAATTTTATCTATATTTTTTTGAAGTAAAAAAAGTTATTCTTGATATTTACATGCAATGCATATTCTAAGCGATTTTGTAATGAACTTAATGCAAAGTTTTAACCAAATTTATTATTGGTATGAATTTATCTCAACTTGTTTGAAACAGAAACGTTTATAAACACACATTATTGATTTGATAAATTGTAAGAAATTAAAAGGCTATAAGGTGTGGCACTCATGAATGAGAATCCAAAGATGATAAGGCAGCCAAAATTGCTATGTATAATTATGAGAAGGGAAAACAACTCACTTTTTGGTTCTATTTTTGCCAAGTGCAAAGAAAAGGAGAGACCAAATTTTGTGGTGGGACTATAGAGGTTGTGAGATCACTGGTCGGAATTCCTTCATTTTTAATAGTATATTTTCAATTAAGTTTTAAATGTGTATCGTTTACAATATTGAAGTAGCAGAGTCCATTAGTTTTGGGTCAAATTTATATGTAATGGTCTTGAAAATTTTATTTAATATGTTCAAATTATAAAATTTAAAAAACAGTATTTTCTAGGGATTAGAATATGAAAATAATATTTTCAAGTCTTGAATGTGGTTCTAATAGTGAACCTACTCAATACAATAATATTATACAATCATAAACTATGAAAATAATGTTAATACTATTGATATGCAAGGAGGAACCAGTTTAATAAAAATCTTAAATTAATCCGACTAAACTTTGAATACTGAATACGTAAAGTAAAAGAGAATGTAGGTATATCAGTGTGGTATGTGTACCATATAACATAGTCAATATAGTCTCACACGTAAAATGTAACAAGAGTGAAACGTACCCGAGATTTATTCCTACCTTTATGGGTAAGAGACAATGTGGTATGTGTGAGACAAATTTTGATATGAAAATTTTATGTCTCTAATTAAGGGGTTGAATTAGTCCAAGTATCTAATTCATTAACCATATAATTAACAGATAAGCTTTATCCTAATTGCCTCAACTTCATTTGTTAGAAATCCAAATGAAGGATACCTAACAACAGGATTATCCAATCCTTGCAAATAGTGACCCCTAATCATATATCTCGAATTCAAATTACGAGCAAAAAAACACTTAGTTTTTTAACATGGTCTATACAATATGAATCTAAATTTACTATATAAAATTTATTTAATATGTTCAAATTATAAAATTTAGAAAACAGTATTTTCTGAGGATTAGAATCTGAAAATAATATTTTCAAGTCTTGAATGTGGTTCTAATAGTGAACCTACTCAATACAATAATATTATACAATCATAAACTATGAAAATAATGTTAATACTATTGATATGCAAGGAGAAACCAATTCAATAAAAATCTTAAATTAATCCGACTAAACTTTGAATACTGAATACATAAAGTAAAAGAGAATGTAGGTATATCAGTGTGGTATGTGTACCATATAACATAATCAATATAGTCTCACATGTAAAATGTAACAAGAGTGAAACGTACCCAAGATTTATTCCTACCTTTATGGGTAAGAGACAATGTGGTATGTGTGAGACAAATTTTGATATGAAAATTTTATGTCTCTAATTAAGGTGTTGAATTAGTCCAAGTATCTAATTCATTAACCATATAATTAACAGATACGCTTTATCCTAATTGCCTCAACTTCATTTGTTAGAAATCCAAATGAAGGATACCTAACAACAGGATTATCCAATCCTTGCAAATAGTGACCCCTAATCATATATCTCGAATTCAAATTACGAACAAAAAAACACTTAGTTTTTTAACATGGTCTATACAATATGAATCTAAATTTACTATATAAAATTTATTTAATATGTTCAAATTATAAAATTTAGAAAACAGTATTTTTTGAGGATTAGAATCTGAAAATAATATTTTCAAGTCTTGAATGTGGTTCTAATAGTGAACCCACTCAATACAATAATATTATACAATCATAAACTATGAAAATAATGTTAATACTATTGATATGCAAGGAGAAACCAATTCAATAAAAATCTTAAATTAATCCGACTAAACTTTGAATACTGAATACATCAAGTAAAAGAGAATGTAGGTATATCAGTGTGGTATGTGTACCATATAACATAGTCAATATAGTCTCACACGTAAAATGTAACAAGAGTGAAACGTACCCAAGATTTATTCCTATTGGGTAAGAGACAATGTGGTATGTGTGAGACAAATTTTGATATGAAAATTTTATGTCTCTAATTAAGGTGTTGAATTAGTCCAAGTATCTAATTCATTAACCATATAACTAACAGATAAGCTTTATCCTAATTGCCTCAACTTCATTTGTTAGAAATCCAAATGAAGGATACCTAACAATAGGATTATCCAATCCTTGCAAATATTGACCCCTAATCATATATCTCGAGTTCAAATTACGAACAAAAAAACACTTATTTTTTTAACATGGTCTATACAATATGAATCTGAATTTACTATATCAATAAATACTGAATACTTAATACTTTGCATGAATATCTACACAAATAACCTATCAAATTTATTAATTACATTTCATAACCAATATGCATTGATTATACATCTATTATATATCTATTGATTATTTTTAATTTAAGCTAATAAGTGGACAAGGTTATTCTTTCATAAAATAAAAAAAAACAACAAAGAACTAAAAGATAAATCACAAATATTTGAAAATTGTGATGGGACTTTATACTACTTTGTTAGTAACAAAATCAACTCATTTTTTTTTCGTTCGATTGGTTTACTGCAAAGAAAAGAGAGACATCATTTTCAGTTAAAGTTCCATTTGAACCCCAATGCGGTTCAAATTGGATATGAAAATTTTCGTTTGAGATTTTGATTTCCGAATTGAAGAAATTATAAATCAAATAAGCTCACATTGGATTACATTATTTTTTTAAGTTCAATTTGAATAATTCAGATATTCGATATTCACTTTTATGCCTTTATAAGGCTTGCCATAACAATCAATAAAATCAATTCATGTTCACTCTTTATAATGTAAAAAATTGTACCTTTAATAAGGATAGAGGTCACCCACAACTCATTCATACCGTATAATTTCATAGTGATAAAATCATAGGGTATTAATCTATTAATGATTTCAGAAGTTGAACTTATTAATATTTGACATATATAATAAAGGTAAGATCGAAAATAAAGTATAATTTTATTTATTTTTTGGATCCATAAACTTTTATGAACATAAACAAATCTTATATTCATAAACTTTAAACTTTTGTGCATGGAAAATAAGTTATTTCTGTTGTTATTTTTAAATTTTTGTGATTCCGTCTCTAAATATATAACTAATGTCTTAACCACCATATACATATATATCTATGGACTATGGTAATTACTAATTAGTATGTTTTCATCCTCCTAATATTTTTAATAATTACATTATTTGATAAGGCAGTTGAATCTCTAATGATTCATGTTCAGAGGATAGTAACAAAGTTGGATATAATAAAGAGCAACTCATGTGAGAATCGACTATATGAATCATCATTTGTTTCTTTAAGTGCAACTCATGTCGTCATCATACTAATTCTAAGGATTTGTAGGTCTTACAAGACAAGAACGGTTCAAAAACAGATAATTCTAAGTCTTATTTATGTACAACAAAGATCAAGGATACATAAAGACATGTAGAATTGTATTATTTTCTTGATTAAGTGAAGTATATAATTGTACTAACAATGAGAAAACATATATACTTCAACATTATTTATATGGACCATTATAATTATAATCTACTTTTCTTCATTGGTCCCATTTCCTTTGCCTTTGCCCTCAACAAATGCTTTTGTATTTTCCCAGTAGCAGTCTTTGGCAATGGTCCAAAAGCAACTGATTTTGGAACCCAAAACTTAGGCATTTTCGATCGACTGAAGTTGATGATATCGTCAGCCAACTTTCGTTGATCTGTATCCTTCAAATCAGGCTTCAACGTCACGAATGCACATGGTGACTCACCCCATTGCTCGTCGGGCCTTGCAACTACAGAGACCTCGAGTATTGCAGGATGTAAGTAGAGGATATTCTCGACCTCCACACTACTTATGTTTTCACCTCCAGAAATGATGATGTCCTTTGATCTGTCTTTGATTTCTATGTATCCGTCTGGATGTTTAACTGCAAGATCACCCGAATGATACCAGCCTCCAGCAAAAGCTTCCTCATTAGCTTTCGGATTCTTAAGGTAACCTTTCATCACAATATTACCTCTAAAGACAATCTCCCCTATTGTTTTTCCATCTGCTGGAACAGGTTTCATGTCGTTTGTACTGACAACGTCTAAATGCTCCAGACCAACGTATCTAACACCTTGGCGTGCTTGTAGACGTGCTTGGACGTCTAGAGGAAGTAAATCCCACTCGGGCTTCCACGTGCATAGAGTGGATGGACCATAGGTTTCAGAAAGGCCATAAGTGTGTAAGACACGGAAACCACGTTGTGACATTGCAGCAAGTACAGATGGAGGAGGAGAAGCACCAGCTGTGCTTACGTGCACAAGACGAGGCAAAGGAAGGATAGTCTCCTCTTTTGGGGCGTTAACTATGGTGTTGAGTACCACCGGTGCAGCAGAAAAATGAGTCACACCAAGATGCGCTATGGCTGAATAAACAGCCTTAGCGGTTACCTACATGCAAGATAATCGAAATTAACACTTCAAATATACTAAGCAAAATGAAAAACAATACAATCAAAGTCGGATTTCATAATAGTACCCAATGTTATTGCCCCTGTCCATTCTACATGGTTTACATGTTTTCTAAATGTCAGAGTTACGCGATATGGTGAAAGATAAAACAATTACACTTGCATTCGTTTATGTTACTCTAATTACAATCGGCAGAAAAAGAAACAAGGATTTACCTGTCTAAGGCATATGTTAGTCCCACAAATCATAGCAAGTGTCCAAACGAAACACCAACCATTACAATGGAACAATGGTAGAGTCCATAAATACACAGCTCCCTCTGGCATACTCCAAACCACCGCATTACTCATAGCCATAATATAAGCACCACGATGGTGCAACACCACTCCTTTAGGACTAGCTGTTGTGCCGGAAGTATATCCCAAAGCAATGGTTTGCCATTCATCCTCTGGTGCCTTCCACGTAAAGTCTGGATCACCAGTTTCTATGAATTTCTCATATTCAATTGCCCCTTTCTCAAGAGCATATTGAACGGGCGTTGGATCACAGTTTTTATCAGCAATTACAATCAAAAGTGGAGCATTAAAGTTTCCTTTACTGTTATTTTCCCATACTTTTAACGCTTCCTCAGCCAACGGAAAATACTCTTGATCCACCATGACAATAGAAGCTGAGCCATGTCCCAAAAGAAAAGCAATTGTTTGCGCATTTAAACGAACATTCACAGCATTTATAACAGCTCCAGACATTGGAATTCCGAAATGAGCTTCATACATAGCCGGGACATTTGGGGCAATGACTGCAACCTGTCAACGAAGAAAGTTAGTAGAGCAACAACATATATAGGGGCGGCTCAACATAATTGGACGCCAAAAGTTAAATTTTAATTAGAGACCTGTATGTATTTATTTTACATTTATTATTCTAATTTTTTGGATGCAAATTATTATTGGAATATGGGAATAGAATGCACGTAGATGTTGCCTCTCCCTCGTGAAGATATAAATGTTGTTTCCGAGAGCCCTCGTATCAAGTACAACAAAAGAACTTACTAGATCATCCATGGGAATACAACAACAATACATTTCATTAAATGAACAAGAAATACTGATGTCCATAACAAACTAATTGGAAATTTCTGCATTTTTATTTTTGTTCATTTAATATATTGAGACAAATTGCAATAGACAACAGAGCAAATAATAAAAGGCGGTGTACGCAGTTAAAAATAAATAAATAATAATAATATCCTCTAGATCCAAAATCCTAAAATGTAAAATTTTAATTTCTTGTTCATTTTGTTAAGGTCATATGGAACTATTTATTTTTTTGGTTTCACGCTCGATGTTCAATGTTCGATATCTATATTAAGTTCGATAAAATTCAGATTTACGCACGTTGGAGGTAAAGTGACTCTTACAAAAGGACTTCATTCCTAAAAGACTCGAATATGAGAACTGACCAAAC
The DNA here is from genome assembly GCA_035578085.1 of Solanum pinnatisectum. Lineage (NCBI taxonomy): Eukaryota > Viridiplantae > Streptophyta > Magnoliopsida > Solanales > Solanaceae > Solanum > Solanum pinnatisectum. The sequence continues at coordinate 1,078,850 of CM069087.1, forward strand.
TTAATTATCATTCCATCACATAACTTGTTGGTGCGCTAATCGGAACTATAATAAGACCAAAACACACGCACAACAAAAAAATTAACAAAAAATACAATAAATCGATTTAGTATAATTTTTTTTAATGCTTTTTCATATTTTAAATGAGTAATTATTGATGATCATCGCCCTGTTTATATCAAACCAAACTAATTAATCATAATTATGAGATAGGAGTAATGATTATGTGAATAAAAAGTGTATGTACAGATAAATACACGAACGTACGCAATCTACTGATTCGGTATAAACGCTCGATGAAACGTAAAAATTAGAAAAAGTAACTGAAAACTTACCGTGCTTCCAAAGGTGACGGAGTTTTTAGTTAAAGCAGAGGCTAATTGACGGCAACGACGGTAAGTCTGGTGCCACGTGTACTCAACGGAGCCGTGAATTAACGATTTCCGATTAGGAAACACTGTAGCCGCCCTCTCTAAAAACCATAACGGAGTTAACGCTGTGTAATTCGCCTTGTTCCTGGGAAGATCATCAATATCTCTCTCCGAAGCCATTTCTCTCTCTCTAAAAACACACACTCTCTCCCACTTCTCTCTCTAAAAAAATAGAGACTCTACACAAATCCAGGGAAAACAACGCTATTTATATAAGAGTATGTCTTCTAATTATAGAAGGTTTGTCCCCTATAACCTTTTATCTTAAATATAATTGTGATACCATATCTCATACACATACCTTAACTAAATTTCGAATTTATTTATTTTGTAATTTTATGTACATTTTAGCTTATATGTGATTCATGTAGTTGAGGTGCGTGGGAGATGTTTGAATGTTTGAATGTTACGTAAGTAAAAAAGATTGTACAAAATTACAAAAAAATAGGTTTATGGATAATATGATTTTAGTTTAATTAAGGTGTATTTCTGAAATTTCGATCATAATCTAGAAATACTTATTACTTATCCCAATAAAAAAAAGAAAATTACTCTTATTCATTTCAGTTCACTTCATGTAAAAGAAATATTTTAAAAATTTATTGCTTAAAATGAGATAAGAATCATTTTATTTGGAGTGAAATTGATATTTTTAAAGTTAAATTATTACTAAATATAGAAATATAATATTTTTACTATAGATTTAAAAAAGAAGTCATATGAATTGAGATAAAAAAAATAAAATAATAATTTCAATTTAAAACTTATAATTAAGAATGGAAAGATTATTCTTTTTTTCATTGATCCAATCAATTTAGATTGGGACCCATAAAAACTCATCAACTAAAAACATTTTACTAAAAGGAGTAATTAATAATTAAAATTCAAAACTTATAATTATATATAGAATATTCTCATGTATCTGATTGATTTGATTAATTTAGATTGAAACAGTATGAAAACTCATCAAGTGAAAAATACTTTACTAAAAAGGAAAATTAATAATTCAAATTCAAAACTTATAATTAAATATAGAAGAATTTCTTCTATTTTATTGATACAATTAATTATATTAGAATGACATGCAAAACTCATCAAGCAAAAAATATTTTACTAAAAAGGAAAATTAGTAATTTAAATTCAAAACTTATGTTAAGAAAAATATAAGATTCTCTTCTATCTCACAATATATCTTTTTTTTTTTTTGGTAATCTATTCATTTCTAACAGAAATGTTAGTTTTTTTTATTTACCTCAAACTAATGTTTAAGAATTTTCTTTTTAATAATATATATATTAAATCATATCAAAATGAGAATATATTGTATCCCTTCTTTAAAGGTTTTAATATCTAAGCAACCCCTCTGGTTAAGTGAGAATATATTAAGTAAGCAATAAAATACATATAAAAGATACACATCTTTTTAATTTTATTAACTTTATGTCCTTAAATAGCGTGTATTTATAAGATGATATCAATCAATGTTTAATAGCGATACATTCTAGCATTCATATGGGATAGAAATGAAAACAAAAACAGAATTGAATTCTTATTAACTACTACTATTAATTAGATAATGATGGACGAAAATGAGAGATTATGAATTTCATGATTATTTTTTTTGAATTTCATGAATTTAATTAGGCAGAGATTATGAACAAACACGCCATGTTAATATAGTAATTAGGAAACAGAATTGTCTAATATATCACAAGTGGTCCAAGTGACACCACTTGGCAAGTGTTTACTTCATCTTTATCCCATTTAACTGTGCGTAATTCACAAACGAACAAATAATAATGTGTATTCTACATTACATCAAATCATAATAAACTTAGAATGATTAAGTAATTTTAAATGTGAGAAAATAATATATTAAGTAATAAATGTTCGTGTACATTACATACACCATCGTTTTCTATCGTTATATATCGTCACACATCTACAATATAAATGATAAGCCACAAAAAAAAAATAGAAGACGAGATTAAGACTAGTAAGTGGGATAGGATCGGAATCGGTGAGCCAAGATTGGAGGGTTTGGGCCAGGAACAGGACGACAGAGCTGAGTTTTGGTCAAAGTCAAGAAGTCGTCGGTCCAAAATAGCAGGGATATACTCGAGGTTCCGTCCCGAATCATGAGTTGGGCTAGGCTTAAGCCATATCGATAGATCTAGCCTCAACTTATATTTATGTCCTTCTGTTTTGCACGTGCACATGAACAAGTAGACGCACCTGTTCTCAGTGACAATTTGTATGACATGCACTCATCTTACGTGTCAACTGATTTGTATAATGCTATGTATAACGCATCCGTGTTTACTTGTTCAATTTCATATGAAGTGTCTATTTGTGCATATCCAAAATCAAATGACATAAATACCAGTTGAAATCAAATTAAATAACACGTTCATATATTATTATATCTATAAAAAGAAAATATAGATACCTAAACCGATACGCATACGCTAAATCCACATCAGCCATCAACAAAAATATGGGTTAGAATTCCAATTGGCCCGATCCAACCCACAGAAGAGTCAATAGACCGACTCGATCGACCAATGAAAAAGTAACGTATGCTTATTTCTATTGGCGTACAAATTTGACCGGCAAAAAAACGCCATTGATGTGCACATTAATGGAAGATCTTCAGCTCAATCAATATTTAATTAGACGTTGATTGTTCGTTCATTGAGCAAGTTTCGTAACGCTCACAATCCGTTTTTCAATTCATACATAGTTTGGTGGATTGAATTTGATTGATTAATTACGCAGTTTTGCTTCGATTTTGAGTTCTGTTTTTGCCATGGAAAGTATCGTATCAGGACGACTGTTAGGTTGGGAAATTCATGGATTCTGCACTATGCAAGGTACTATTTTATCTCTGTAGCGAAAAATATATGCCCTCCTGTTTATTGCAAATCTAAATCCTTTTCGAGAAAAATGCTTATAACTTAGATAGGAAGTTGTTGAGGTTGAGGATCAGGATAGAATGATTGTAGGTAGTTGAATGTTGTAGCACTTCTAGTAGCATGGTTTAGGTATTGCGTATTTTTTTTTTTTCAATGTATATTGATATTTATTGCCACACTTGTTTTGTACATTGCAAGGTTGATGATTAGGACAGAATGTTTGTAGATAGTTGATGTTGGTGCACTTCTAGCAGTATGGTTTAGGTATCGTGTAGTTTCTTTTACTCCCATGTGTATTGATATCTATTGGTACACTTGTTTTGTACACTGTGAGGTTGATGATTAGGATAGAATGTTTGTAGGTAGTAATTTGTTGTACTTCTAGTAGTATGATTTAGGTACTCTTTTTTTTCTCCAATGTGTATTAATATATGTTGCTACACTTGTTTTGTTATATCTTTTTCTTTCTGTATTGCAAATATAATCCTTTTGAGGAAAATGCTTATTTTAACTTAGATAGGAACGTACTTCTTCTAATAGTATAATTAAGGTGTGGCATAGTTTCTTTTTCTTCAATGTGTATTGATATTTATTGCTACACTTGTTTTGTACATTGCTATTTTGTTATCTCCTTTTCCTTCTGTATTGCAAATTTAATCCTTTTGAAGAAAATGCTTACTTTAACTTAGATAGGAAGGTAACGAGGTCGATGATTAGGTACTGCTGCTTGAGTTACTTGAATTTGGGGCGTAACTGCTGATTAGATAAAAAAAAGACTTCCCACAAAAGAACATGTAACCTTAATGCTAAGATTAATTCCTAGGAACAAGTTGATAGGAAGAGAGTGCTTTATTAAGGATGCTGTATTTGAGATAAAGTTCAAACAACCTTGTAACCAGTGACGTATCTCAACTTTAGCTGTCTAGCAGCACAGATAGAAAAGGGATGGGCTAGACGGTTATATTTTTCTTTGGTATTTTGTCTTCTTTGTTTGATGCCATTGAAGTCCGTCCTTGATAATGGTAAAAGAAGAGATTATGTTCAGTTCGAAGATAAAATGGGATTAAATTGGTACTAGTTGTTTTTTGGTATACTGCAAAAGAGAGGAAAGCTCGACATTCAACGAGTGATCTAATCAATTTGGAGCAATGAAGAACCCTACTGCATATAATGGATACGTGACCTTATAATGTACTGCAACAAAAAATGCTATGTTGAGATCAGCACTGGCCTCGATTTTATTTGCTTTGTTGCTTGTAGTTATGAATTTTCTTTGACTTAATATTTTGGATCTACTTAGCTGACTACAGTTGTTATTCTCTGGTTCTTGCACAGATTTGGATATTCCCAACATAATGGAAGAATCGAAGATGAGGTGGCTCCGACCAAATGAGATTCATGCAATACTTTGCAACCACAAGTATTTCAACATCAATGTCAAGCCTGTAAACTTGCCTAAAAGTAACCTTATTCTGAGCATGAAGAGATTCTTATGGTTTTGATCTTGCAATGATTTGATTGTTTTCTGGAAATCCATATATTGTTAAAGGAAACCGAACATGAATTCTTCATGGAAAAGAAAAAAGTTTTTAGGACACGGAAGGTATCATGGATTTCATCTAATATTCTTTGATTTCCAATGTGTAGGTGGCACAATTGTGTTGTTTGATCGTAAGATGCTCAGAAATTTCCGGAGAGATGGACATAATTGGAAGAAAAAGAAGGATGGGAAAACTGTCAAAGAAGCTCATGAACACTTAAAAGTGAGGTTTAACCGCCTTTAATATGGTGTTCTTGCATGATTGTTTGTTTACTAGCTTTGTGGTTTTCTAATGGATAGATGCTTATTATTTTCCATTTCTGCTATAAATGTCTAGGTGGGTTTGATTATAATATAGCTAATTTGAAAATATTTGCCCTAACTAAAGGTTGTTGCCTATAACATGTTTTGGCATTAGTGTTTTGTAGCAGAAACTTAAGGAGGTAAATGATCATTCAAATCCTCTGGTCATCAAATTTGACATCGCACTGAAGAGATGATTAGTACATATGATAGGAGGAAGTTATTGAGTGGCGATAATGAAATTATTATGAGTGGGATCAAACATAGGCAATGAATAGGAAAAAGGAAAATTTGAACCTTTGAATTGCATTTTCCCTGTATCACAGCTCCTATGCGAGGATGAGAATTATGTGGCTGTCACACATATATTGAAGAACCTCAGAAAATCTCCAGTGGATGTTCAGAAAAACTTTTTGGTGGTCTGTCAATTCTTATCTTCTTTAGTGCATAATTCAATGTGGTTAGACAAGATGCACCGATATAGGATGGATGCTTTCTTTATGGAATATATGGAAACTATGCATGGACCAACTAGAATTTTGTGATTAGGATATAGCATAAAAGACAAATTTTCTTTTCACCTCAACATCTAAAATGATTGTATAGACTAGGCTAGACGTATAATGACTGAATTCTGATAGCATATATAGATCTGCCATATATTGGCTAAAGGAGAGTTCCTAGAAGTTCTATTTGCTTATCATATAGTCATTTCAAAAGCCATCCATTCCTTGTTTTTATCTGTAAATAAGTCTAGATAGTCTTATTTCGAACACCTCCTCTGCCTATCAAGACTTACACAGATGGAAATATATCACCTAGTGTTTTTTGTCTTCGCTGGGTTCTCCAATTAGATAGTCTTATTTTGAACTTCCACTGTATCTCCTGCTAAATCACTTCCGTGTTATATTTGACTCGAAGTGATAAGCTCAGGTATGTAACTGGTAGGCTTCCTGCACTGCACCCCAATACTTATACGAGATGTTGTGCATTTGGTACTTCATTTCCTGGATTTTTCATTTGTACAGAATCTTTGGATGAATGATCTTTGGAAGACTGGTTTTTCTATTATTATTTTTAGTACTTTTTTTGCTGTTATTGCTTCTGTTGTCATTCTACTTTGGTGCATAAAAGTTGTGAATCTTTTGTTGATGCTCAGGAAATAAGTTTCTCAGCTGGAAAAGGGAGGTGGACTTTTGTTTTTTAAATTTCTACTTCTGCCTTGTTTTTTTCTGTTCTCTTCTCCACTTAAACAGGATGTGCACTCTTCTAAATGCTATATGAAGTTTTCTTGATTGAGGGCTAGTTTGGAATCCTTCCAGAAAGATGAATTTCAATCTGTTTCTTAGTGCAGGTTGGTAATGATGAACGAATACACGTATACTATGCACATGGAGAAGATAACACAACCTTTGTTCGAAGATGCTACTGGCTGCTTGACAAGTATGAATAATTCTAGTTCATAGGTCCCCAAAAAATTTTCCCACTTTCTTGTTATTCTTTGTTTTAAACTTAATGGCTTCTATAGCAGTTACACAAAAAAGGATGTGTCCACGGAAGTATGATTTTGTCAATTTCTCTGCTTCACAGGACTCTCGAACACGTAGTCCTTGTCCATTATCGTGAAACTCAAGAGGTTTGTTTCCTATGTTCACTGTACAATCACAGGTTTCCTCCAACAGTGTGTTAATACAAACAGTTATTGGCTATGTTCACTGTACAATCACAGGTTTCCTCCAACAGTACAGTTGCACAGGGTTCTCCAGCTGCCCCAGTTAGTTCTGGTTCGGCATTGTCCGATCCTGCTGATCTGTCTGCTTTTTGGGTTTTATCAGGAAAACTTGATTCAGCTGTTGATCAGCAATATTCCGCTAGCCGACATGCACATTTAGGTACTATCAAATTAACTTTGTAGAAATGATATCTTTTCGCATTTTATATTAATGAAAGTGTCCATAGCTTGAACTGAGCCTCCTATTGATGTTAAAAGTGGGTGATTAATCTTCAGTCAAAGCCATAGCTGTAAACAAAAGCATAGAAAAGATTCTCTTGATGAAAATTGAGTTAAATTTTTTATAGGATGTTTCACGTATGTGCAAAAATATGGTACTCCTATTCTGTTTATGCTACTAGAGCTTGGACCTAATTGCAATCTTGGAATATATTCAAAACCTTTTTTGCTCATTCAAAATTGGCTAGATTAAAGTCCTGTCTTCTACTGATTGACAGAACCTAACAGGGATATGACCGTCCAAAATCATGAACAGAGACTACTCGAGATTAACACACTTGAATGGGATGATCTGTTGGCACCTGGTGATCCCAACAAGATAGTTTCTACCCAGCAAGGTATATGCTTGATTCTATGATGTACCTTACAGACATTATTTATTATTTACATTCATAAAAATAGTTATTTATTAAGTTTTTACATTATTTTGCAGCAGGAAGTAAAACTGCTTATGTACAGCACACGTCGTATGAGCAACACAATCTATGTGAATTAAATGGTTACAGCCTCAATGTGAGTAGATATATGCAGCTTGCTTCACTGGTGTAACTGTCCTCCAACTCACATTTTTCTCTCATCATTTTTATCTTCTCTATGTTGCTGTTATGATCTATTTATATCTACACATATCTTATGCTATCAATGAAAAGTCAAGTAGTGTTCTTTGATTTGGAAAAAATTGTAGTTCTCCATTGGTGGTTGTAAAAGTATCTTAGGGAGGAACCTTTCCCCTTGAGCCATTTTAAGGAAATATGGTTCATCAGAGAGCAAGCTCTACAAAAGATGTTCTACTTAATTTTCTAAAATAAACTCTCTTCATCTGAGATTAAATAACTTAGTGTATACCTTAAATCAGAAGTAGAGAGTTATGTAGAACTACTTGTATGTATTTATGATCAAATAAATTGACAAGTTGATTTTGATACTTAAATTGAAATTCTTAGTATCTTGCTTTGCACCAACATGCAGGAGAAATACTTCCATCTTATTGGTATTACCAAAAAGGAAAAACCCAATAGAAATCCTGTTTTATTGAAGTTGCAAGCTATTGCATAGGAGCGGGGGTTTTACCCTGTGCGCACCCAAAAGGTAGCGGCTGCGGGTTTCCCTTGTCATTAAAAAAAATTAATAAAAATCAACTATATACCATAAGAAGCTAGAGTAATCATCTTGGTGTAGGAGTGTGGTGACTTGGAATGAGATACACCTAATCAAGAGTAGTAAAACAATGTCTTCCTAGACTTAGCAACTCACTACGATGTACTTACTCCCTTGAACACAACTTTTTTTGAGGTTATGGTGTTCTTAATTTCAATTTTGCACACTTGAATAAGATTATCTTCCACATATTCCTTGCAGTGTTCATTTGTTATTTAATTTCATGCATTCACACACCATATGCATATGTGATCTGATCATGTTGTGTATGCTATCTATGTTATCATTTAAGGATCAAAGTTTTATCCATCCTTAGCAATTGTTCCTTCTGGTTTTATCTTTCTTTCGTTTGAACTGAAAGATGCTTGGTAATATCTTCTTTTTTTCCCTTTCTTTTAGTTGGCTACTAATATTGGTACTTGTAGGTTGTCTCCTCTTCTCTTGAGAGAATTTCTACAGTCAACAATTCAAATGAGGTCACCTTCCAGACAGTGGATGGTCAAATGACTCCAAGTTTTGAGAAGAATGAGTCTGGAGTAATGACAGTAAGCACAGGCGATTCCTTTGATAGTCTGAACCAGGATAGACTTCAAACTCAGGATAGCTTTGGAAGGTGGATGAACTACCTTATTACTGATTCTCCAGAATCCACAGACGATCCAACTCCCGAATCTTCAGTGTCAACAAGTCAATCTTATGCAAGGGAGCAGACATTCAACATAACAGAAATATCACCTGCGTGGGCTTCTTCAACTGAAGAAACAAAGGTCCTTTCTTCACACACATGCTATGCTGATACAATGGTTCTCCTTGCAAGAAGAAAAATGTTGTCTGTCATGATATTGGCTTTAAGTAAACTCTATAAAACACAAGTGATAATATCAGAAAAAAAGGAATCTTAATTACTCTTCATGTGTTTGTGTTACTTTTTCCATTTTTAACGAAACAAGAAAACTGTGTTCAATATCATTTTGCTTTAGAAGAAAATAAGTGCTTTGTTAGACCTGAGAGGAGATCAGGATGGAAGAGAATAGAATTTATTTTAATGCTGGGTTTAAGTCATTCAACATCACTAGATGGAACTCGAGCAAGTCTGAATGGTATGAATGGGTTGAAAGAAGCAGAAAGATGATGACGAGGTCAGTTATGAGCAAGAAAGCTATGGAATGGATATGTTTCTACCCGAGAGAGGCTTCAAAGGAGCACAAAAAGGAGACGAGAAGATGGAAACTAGCAGAAAGAGAGGCAGAGCTTTTTTGTACTAAGAAGCAAAATGAATCTGGGAAATTTATGAGCTTGATAACCTTAAATAGTGGTGGAAGGTCGGGCTTAATCATACCGGAACTTGCATTAAGTGCAGGGTGGGTGGATATTGCATTAAAGATTGAGAGATTCTTAAATGTCAGCAAAGAGAGAAGGAACATTCTTTCTCAAGGGGGACGGAGGATGAATACTCTTATGCTGAAGCTGTCCAACAGAGTAAATGGGGGAGCAGTAATTTAAGAAGAGCCGAGATAAACACCAGGAAAGGAAGCATTCTGATTACTAAGCCAGTGAATATTCAGGAGGAAGATCTCCTCAAGAGATGCCTTATAGGATATTGCACTGCAGGCAAGAAGGAGAAACCAACTCTGGCGGATATCAGGAGCTGGTCCTCAACAAACTGGAAAAAGGTCTTTGGAGTCAACATATATGAATTGAACAGCGAAATGTTCCTTTTCGAATTCCCCAATAGATACATGGCGGAATTGATCATCCAATGCCAATGGAGGTGGAAGAGTAGCATATTTCATCTAGATTGGTGGAGCCCAACAACAGGGTGCACTCCTAGCCCCTCAACTGTGCGTGAAACTTGGATTAGAGTAGTGGGGATTCCATTGCATTTGTGGTCTAGGAAGGTCTTCCAAGAAATTGGGGATCTATGTAGAGGTTAGAAACTGTAAACCATCTATTTCTACACTGCAAATACACTCAACAGCTTTGGAGGATTTTTTTGAGCCTTTCTCCATCATCCCTGCTTCAATATGGTGGGCAATCTGGAAAGAAAGGAATTCCAGATGTTTTGAAGGCATAGAAAATAGTGTGCAGGATGTTAAACTAAACTGCATTTTGTTGTTATGTTTTTGGTGTAATCAATTATACTCGAATGACACTACCTCTATAGTTGATGTTTTAGACTCAATATAGAAATAGAGTAGGAGTGTCTAGAGTGCATTTGTATATAAGGTTTGAGTACAACCCATGTACTTTTGTGATATAATACAATGTTACCATTTTCAAAAAAAATTAGGACTAGTTAGCTTTTTCAGGAAAAAATGGAGAAAAAGGTTAGCATACTGTTGCTATTGACTTGTTTTGTGAATGTTATATGTTCAATTATCAAAGTGATTTTTTTTTTAACCTCTTTAAACTTTTAGATATTATTCTTATAGTTTGCCCAAGTTCTTTGCCATGGTCAAGAAGGTCAAGATAAACATGTATTTTGAGCTATGATCTAGCAACTATACCTTTTGTCTCTATGATTACAGATCTTTGTCATTGGGCAATTTCATGGAGAACAATCACATCTGGAAAGTTCTAGCTTGCATTGTGTTTGTGGAGATGCTTGTTTTCCTGCAGAAGTTCTGCAACCTGGGGTATATCGTTGCATAGTTTCTCCTCAAACCCCTGGACTGGTAAACATATATTTAAGTTTCGATGGTAATAAACCTATTAGTCAAGTCATGAGCTTTGAGTTTCGAGCTCCTTCAGTACAAGTTTGGACAGAACCCCTGGAGAGTAAATCTGATTGGGATGAATTTAGAAATCAAATGAGGCTTGCTCATCTGCTGTTCTCTACATCTAAGAGCCTTAATATTCTATCCAGTAAAATCCATCAAGATTTGCTGAAAGATGCAAAAACATTTGCTGGAAAATGTTCTCACATCATTGATGATTGGGCCTGTCTGATCAAATCAATTGAAGACAAGAAAGTCTCTGTCCCACGTGCAAAAGACTGCTTGTTTGAGCTCTCTTTGAAAACCAGATTACAGGAATGGCTGTTGGAAAGAGTTGTCGAAGGATGTAAAATCTCAGAACATGACGAGCAAGGTCAAGGAGTTATCCATTTGTGTGCTATCCTAGGTTACACTTGGGCTGTATATCCGTTTTCCTGGTCCGGTTTGTCATTGGATTATCGAGACAAATATGGATGGACAGCTCTCCATTGGGCTGCATATTATGGAAGGTATCCTTAGTTACAGCTCTGGAATGTTGCAATTATCTATCATTCAATTCTTTCTTTTCTATTTGTGGTTCTTTTGCAAATGCTAACTGTTTAAAATAGTCGTTACACCCTTGGTTGTGTTGAAGTTGAACTGCTGTCCGCCAACCTGTCTGACTCATTTTCACCTCATTTCTTCGCATGAGCGATAAAGAAAGCAGAACTAACATGGAGCATATATTTTCGATTGTTTTGGTCATTTCAAGTGTAAGGTTGTTAATAGTTTTGAGCATTTGGTCTGTCAGGGAAAAAATGGTTGCGACTCTTTTATCTGCTGGAGCAAAACCAAATTTGGTCACAGATCCCACTTCAGAAAACCTTGGTGGATGTACTGCTTCCGATCTTGCATCTAAAAATGGTCATGAGGGTTTGGGGGCTTATCTCGCTGAGAAGGCTTTAGTTGCACAATTTAAGGATATGACATTAGCTGGAAATATCAGTGGTTCACTCCAGACGACTACTGAATCGATAAACCCCGGGAACTTCACAGAGGAAGAGCTAAATCTGAAAGATAGTTTAGCAGCTTACCGTACAGCTGCAGATGCAGCTGCTCGTATCCAGGCTGCATTCAGGGAGCGTGCACTGAAAGTGCGGACAAAAGCAGTCGAGTCTTCAAATCCAGAAATGGAAGCACGTAATATAATTGCAGCTATGAAGATTCAGCATGCTTTCCGCAATTATGAGATGCAGAAACAGCTGGCAGCTGCTGCACGAATACAGTATAGGTTTCGAACTTGGAAGATAAGGAAAGAGTTTCTTCACATGCGCCGTCAAGCCATCAAAATTCAAGTAAGTCCCCCTTTATTCTGTGATTTTCCCATAAAACTAACTAAATAACATGATCCATCTCATGCATCAAAGGGTATGAAGTTTAAACTGATTTCAAATAATCAGTTAAATTTATTAGTGTGTTTCAACTTTGCCCACCAAACTGAGGCGGGCCATAATGTTCCGCAATTGGAAGCGTGGACTAAACCTTTGTTTTCCTGAATTTAATGAAATACCAGCAGATAACCTGAAAAGGTTCCTCCTTGTTGTGAATATGATTTTTGATGCTCCTGGATTTCAAGTTTCTTGGGAAAACAACTCTGTTATAATGTGTCTACTACTGTAGACAACAACCTTAATTAGTGGAACCTGCTTCTGGTTTAATGCAGGCTGTGTTCCGGGGTTTCCAAGTCCGAAGGCAGTACCGGAAGATAATTTGGTCAGTAGGAGTGCTTGAAAAGGCATTATTTCGGTGGCGTTTGAAGAGGAAAGGTCTCCGCGGGCTTAAACTCCAGTCTAGTCAAGTAGTTAAACCAGATGATGTGGAGGAGGATTTCTTCCAGGCCAGTAGGAAACAAGCTGAAGAGCGTATTGAAAGATCTGTTGTGCGAGTTCAGGCCATGTTTCGTTCAAAGCAAGCACAAGAACAATATAGGAGGATGAAGTTGGAACATGATAAAGCAACGGTAATTGTGAGGGAAAAAAACTCAAATATACCATTGAACATAAATGAGTCTTTTCTCAAAGTTCGATAGTATATTTGAGCCGTTTCCCGTGAGATACAGTCAGATACAAAATTTGAGTGCTTTTATCACCTACATTTTACCAACTTTATTTTTTTATTGCAGCTGGCATACGAAGGGACTCTCAATCCTGACACTGAGATGGACTAAGGCGACAAGTTACAAGCATTTCATATATTTGACTGCTTCAAGGGCCCCCAAAAAAATACCTAAGAACCAAAACCCCCCAAATTCAGTTACGAAAACATACCGAAGATGCACAAAAAGGAAACAAATTCTAGCAAGAGGCAAGATTAAACGAAGAACCAAAAGCTGATGAAGGAGATACATATATATATATATACATAAAAGAGATAACCAGATCGACAAAATACCTAAGTAGAATATACTACTCCATCCGTTCTTTTTTAATTGTCATGTATACTATAAATACTTATTCCAAAATAGTTGTTAAAAAGGAACGGAGGGAGTATTAATTAAATTTTTCTTAATAGTTTGTTGTAGGTCGTGTATCAGTCGATTCGGTTCAGTTTTGAAGTTTATCGGTTTGGTAACATGCTAAACCATTAAGATATTGGTTTTATCAGTTATTGATTTAATTGTTAAGATTTGACACATAAAATAAATAATTGAAAATCACTTAGAAATATGGTAACAAACCAAATAAATCATGTACATGAGTTGATAGATTGGTCCTGCAACTTTGCACAATACTTGTGTATATATAATAAATTCATTGATATATTATTGAATCACCCATACATTGACTACCATATCTTAAAAGTATAATGTATGCATCATTTCAAGAAATCATTCTTGAAAAGGTTATTAAATAGTTAAAAACTTGCACATTAAATTTGAACTACATTCAAAATCTTATGCGTTGGCTTTGACATAGTCTTACTTCAAACCTCGAACCCCTATGCAAAAAATTACATTGTATGTATAAGGTATTTTTAATAACTTTTATGTCTATATTGATTTTAAACCTCCTGAATATAATATTAGAGGTTGACTTAGTGGTTGATGGGTTCAAAATTCACTAGAGGTTCCAAATTCAAATCTTAGGCACTATTTTTTGTCTCGAACCTCCTCAATGGAAATCCTGGATCCGCCACCGCTCGACCTATTCAACTTCAAACTCCCCCACGTCTAAAGTTGATTATGAAGCGCTTAAACTTTAAATACTTTGGTTAGTTTTTAAATAGTTATGCACACTTCACAAAGAGAAAAAAATGACTATTACACAAAACAAGCTAGGCCCATACTACATCAAAACCAAATCAAAGGCTATTTTCGTCATTTCACATAGCTTTAGGGTTTCAAACCCATAAGAACCCTAATTCATTCTCCTCTTTCACTTTCTTCCTCACTGGTGAAATCCCTAATCGCCGCAACAGGTACCCCAACCCCACTCGAAAAAATTGAGATTTTGAGCTGATTTTTGATCGGATTTTTCCTTATTATTTTTTTTTTTTGTGTTATGCAGTTACTTTGAGAAGAAATGGCCAAGTCGAAGAATCACACAGCTCATAATCAGTCCTACAAAGCACACAGGAATGGAATTAAGAAACCCAGGAAGCATCGTCACAGTTCCACCAAAGGGGTCTGTTAAAAAACCCAACTTTTCTCCTTTCTGTGCTTATTTTTGTGGGATTTTAGAACTATTTGGATATGTTATTTAAGGCTAGTCAATTTGATGAATGTGTGTATGTGTGAACAGTTTCTGAAACAAAATATGTTGTTATTCTAAGTTCTAACACTGCCACGATGTAATAGTAATAGTAGATGTAAAGATATCCATGGATTTGCTTATGATAGAACATAGAAGTGATGAAAGAAAAAGTGATTTTGTTGTTATACTGAAGTTTGGTGATCTCAAACCTATCATAAATAAATAATACTAAAGTTTGATGATTTTTCTATCTTGTGGTAAAATGCAGATGTAAGGTTACTAAATCGTGCGAATGTAGACCACATATAAAATATCAGCAGTTCTAAAAACAAAAATATGCCACAAAGTAATAATAGTGTAAAGATATCCTTATATGTTGATAGTAGGTATATAGATGTCCACGGATTTGCTATTTTGCTTATGATAGTAGTGATGAAAGAAAAAGTGCATTTGTTGTTATACTAAAGTTTGGTGATTTTTCTATCTTGAGCTGAAATGCAGATGTAAGGTTACTAAATCGGGCGAATATAGACCATTTATATAATATGAGCAGTTTCTTAATCAAACAATGTAGTTATACTTTAGTTCTATTACTGCCACACATCAATAGTAGGTGCAAAGGTATTTGAAATCTCGGATTTGCTTATGATAAGAATCTCATCTTTTCTCCTTAGTTTATATGTGGATGTATGGTTGTTAAACCGGTGAATGTCGACCTTTAATATATTATGAACAGTTTTAAAACAAAATATGTAGTCATGCTAAGTTCTACCACTGCTACATGTAGTATTAGGTGTGTATCTGATGATATCAACTCTGATGGATTTTCTTATGATCCCCCCACACATTTTTTCTCCTTTTTTTTTTTATAAAAAAAACAAAAATATGCAGTCATTCTAAGTTCTACCACTGCACAAGTAATAGTAGGTGTCAAAAATTTGTATCTGCTGATATAGATTCATGAATTTTCTTATGAATAAAAAAACATCTGTTCTCTTTCTTAGTTGATTGTCGTTTAGACTTCAAACTATTTGGATATGTAGATGTAAAGGTTATTAGATCTGGCAAATGTAAACCATATTATTAAATATGAGCAGTTTTGAAGCAAAATACTGGTTATACTAAGTGCTATCACTACCACAGAGTAATCGTAGGTGTAGCGATATTCTATATCCGCTGATATAAGACTACGAATTTGCTTATGAAAAAAAGTAACAAAGAAAAAGTTGATCGGTTGTTATACCTTAGTTTGGTGATATTTTATTTTTGTGGTAAAATGCAGATGGATCCCAAGTTTTTGAGGAACCAGAGGTATGCTAGGAAGCACAACCCGAAGACTGTTGAATCTGCTGAAAAGTAAATGAATTGTTATAGTAATGAGCTATTCATTATGACAGGCAATCTTTGAGTTTGTTGAAGCTTTGATGTTTTGGTATTTGTAGTGGATACTTGAGTTAGTATGCAACCTTGTTTTGACTATTAATCTATTACTCTTTCAATGGAAACAGTTTACATTAACGCCACTACCCTTGCAATTCGTGTTATGCTTATTTAGCAATTCGTCATTTGTGCAATCAACGTGCTTTTCAGCCTTATCATTTGTTATTATAATTTAGAAAATCTCTAGTTGGTCTTAAAATACACAATTATTTAGTTGGACTGAAAAGGGAAGATTGAAGAGGCTGAATCAATTTGGAGGATTCACATAGCAGCCTCCAACTAGTGTTATCTGATTTGTTGATGTGTAGTCTTTTGTGAAACGTCATCTGGTTTATGGATTTGCTTATTGGAGATAATTGTTTTCCTGCGTATGTGAATTGTCTTCCTTAAGTTTAAGCTATGCGATCCATTGGTGAGCTCCAACTATGCATGCTGAAAATTATCGTCCTAAGGTTTTCTCTGCACTGGAGAAATGATGCATATAGATCCTATTTATGTTAGTGTTGGGTATGGCTCTTTGATAGAGTCCTAATTTCCAATCAGATTGGTGAGTATAATCTCAGTAGTGCAAAAGAAATAGCACTAGTTGAAAGTTAGATTGAGCTATATAAGTATGGACTTCCATTTCGGTTCTGTTACCATCTTATGGAACTTTAACACTTCTTTCAGTGCTTTCTTGTTTATCCTAGAAACACAGTTTCCTTAACTGACTAGCATACCAGGTAATTCAACCAGGTTTCTAATCTATGTCTATATCTATATTACCTTAAAAGCATGAACTCCTAACTTGAATGTTAAATTACTATAATATTCCTAACTTAGTTATGACTTTCTTGATGAGTTGTGACTTTTTTTCAAAGGGTTGTGATTTTTCGAAGAGTTGTGACTTCTTGGAAAGGTCATGATTTTTCAGATAAGACACAAAAAATATTTGTTCATACTATCCTTTATTGACTATAAATAGAGGGACTTTCTCTCATTTTTCAACCACAATTTTTTCTAAACTTCTACTCTTCTTCTTCTTGCATTTTAATTTTTTTGTGATTTATTGTCGTTGAGTGAGTTCGAAGTTTAGCGGAATATGAGGTACCACTATTTTGATGAAGCAAGTCATTTTATCCTAAGAGGGTATATTCCATAACTCGAGTACTTGAGAAAAATAATATAATTTTGATGATATAATAATTATTGTTTTTCTTAATATATACGTGAGTATGTAATGTTTCAATATATGAAGTTACCATTATGTAGTATATATTCATTTGTTTTTGTTAACAATTTATCTTGTAATGTAGATATATGCTTTTGAATGTCTTTTTCCCAAATTTAGAGAATTGTTGCGATTTGTTTTTGATGCTCAAGACAAAAGAATGAATATATTTATCAATGTTATTCATGTGATTTAGACTTTCAGGAAGTTTGGTTCAAAATATTTAGTACTAAATAAACATTGCTCTTTTGTTTTACTTATTTACTATTTCTTAATATTTCAGCATTTAGACGAAAAAAAGTTCATATGACTTGTAATAACGCATGTTGAAGTTTGTATTAGTTTAATTTTTATTATTTATTTAATACCTAATTTATGAGATAAATATTTTCATTAATGCAAATATATATTTATATTTGGGTAGGTATTTGTATTTAAATTAAAGTATTATATATGTTACAAATGTGTTATCAAGTTAACGAGATCTTCTTACTTTAAAATATATTATTTCAAAATGTTCCGAGTTCTTTTTTTTAAAAAAAAAAAACTCATAACAAATGTGAAAATATGTGAATATATAAAATGTAGTTGTTCTCTTCACATGTTCATATAACATCTAAACAATTTAACATAGAATATACATGCAAAACACATCTGGTTAGATGACAAGAAAAATGCAAAACAAATATCATCTATAAGGTAATATTAGTGAGATAAGACTAATTACGTGATTGAACTTCATCAAATTGAAATAAATGTATACATAATTGCATTTAACTAATAAATTTTCAAAAGTCTTCATTATTTTCTTAAAATCTGTGTCAAGTTAAACTATGTCACTCTTTTTGAAACGAAGGGAGTATTATGTTTTGCTAAGCTTATTATTCAAATTTTCGCTTAAATAAGCAATATAATTTACTATAACGTATATTTTTAAAATTGGTAATCACGTGTAACGCACGTGTCAAAAAACTAGTTACCTTAAAAACATAACTCCTAACTTGAATGTTAAATTACTATAATATCCCTAATTTAGGTTGTGACTTTTTCATTGAGTTATGACTTTTCTAATAAGTTGTGACTTTTCTCAAAGGGTTGTGATTTTTCGATGAGTTGTGACTTTTCCAAAGAGTTGTGACTTTTTCATAAGTTGTAACTTTTTCAAAGGATTGGGATTTCTCAGAAAGGTCATGACTTTTCAGATAAGATACAAAAACATTTGTTCATATGAGTTGTGACTTTTCTCAAAGGATTGTGATTTTTTGATGAGTTGTGATTTTTCCAACGAATTGCAACTTTTTCAATAAGTTGTGACTTTTCGAAAGGGTTGTGATTTCTCATAAAAGGTCATGACTTTTCAGATAAGATACAAAAACATTTGTTCATATGAGTTGTGACTTTTCTCAAATGATTGTGATTTTTTGATGAGTTGTGATTTTTCCAACGAATTGCAACTTTTTCAATAAGTTGTGACTTTTCGAAAGGGTTGTGATTTCTCATAAAAGGTCATGACTTTTCAGATAAGATACAAAAATATTTGTTCATACTACCCTTTGTTGACTATAAATAGAGGGGTTTTCTCTCATTTTTCAACAACAATTGTTTTTAATCTTCTACTCTTTTTCTTTTTGTATTTTAAAATTTTTATGTGATTTATTATTGTTGAGTGAGTTAAAAGTTTAGCCGAATATGAGGGAAAATTTTTACAATGGTAGAGGGCCAACCAACAATAGTTGTGTGAGGCTCCATTCTTCTTTTGACACTTGTATAGTGGACCCAATTTTTTACTTTTTTACCATTTTACTATTCTTCTTCCATTCACTCTTCTTTTCTTTCATTTTTTTAAATTCTTTTTACTCATGAGTCCTAATAAATATCTAACTCCCAACTATATAAGTAAACAATTGATATAATTAATAAAAATACTAATAAATATTTTTTGTCAAATGAAAACGTTCTCATGACTGAATATTGAAAATAATCTTATTATTGAATATTGTTAATAGTATAAAATTCAAGTTTCTTAATTATTAGCATTTTTCAAAAATTAAATTTATTCAAATTTATTATTTGATAGCTTTTTGTTTTGTCTTAGACTTTAGTTGATATATGTGCGGTCATTATCTTAACATAGATTATCAGTTAATTTTTTTAAAAAAAATTTTAGTTACAATCTTTTGAAATACTTAATGGAAAAATGCTAAAGAAATAAAATTGTAAGTGAATGTGAAGACCTCTTGATATATAGAAAACGTATAATAATAATAATAATAATAATAATAATAATATATAATGAGTTGTTAATTTAAACGTTGTTGAAACCAATTGATTCTTGAAGAATAAATTAGTATTTAAAATGTTAATTTAAAAGACTTAAATTTCACTATGTGATTTGCTTTACTCTGATAATTTTTTTAAATCGTTTATAAATTCTTCTCATTTGTGCTGTTTATCTCGTTAGTATTTTTATTTTAAATTTAATTAAGATGAAAAAAATATCTATAATTTTTAAACAAGATCAGAAATTGGCTTATTTTATTAAAAAACACAAGATCAGAAATTGACTTATTTTATTAAAAATATTGAGCAGTAAGTTTATTTTTAAAATTAATAGTTCTAAAAGTTTTTAAATAATTTAACAGAAAATATATTCATCTATATTTTTTTATCAGATGTAATAATTATTTAATTATGCATTTAAAAAATAGATATTTATTAGGAGTAAAAAAAAAAAAGACAAGAAGAGAGGAGTGAGTGGAAGAGAAGTGGTGGATAACATGTAAAAAGTAAGAAAAGGGCCCACTAGCCAAGTGTCAAAAGAAGAATGGAGCCTCACACAACTATTATTGGTTGGAACTCTACAATTGTAAAATTTTTCAATATGAGGTACCACTATTTTGATGAAATAAATCATTCTATCCTAAGAGGGTATATTCTATAACCTCAAGTACTTGAGAAAAATAATTTTGATGATATAATAATTATTTTTTTCTTAATATATACATTAGTAAGTAATGTTCTAATATATGAAGTTAACATGATGTAGTCTAAATTCATTTGTTTTTGTTAATAATTTCTCTTGTGATGTAGATATATGCTTCTGAATATCTTTTTCCAAAATTTAGAGAATCGTCACCATTTGTTTTTTTGATGCTCAAGAAAAAAGAATGACTTTTTTATCAATGCTACTTATGAGATTTAGATTGTTAGAAAGTTTGCTTCAAAATAGTTAATACTATATGAACATAGCCCTTTTGTTTTACTTATTAACTATTTCTTAATATTTCAGTATTTTAGACGAAGAAAAGTCCATATGACTTGTAATAACACCAGTTGAAGTTTGTATTAGTTTTTTTTTTTTATATACATAATAAATATCGTCGATAAGGTAATATTAGTGAAATACAACTAATTACATGATTGAACTTAATCAAATTAAAATAAATATAAACATTATTACATTTACTAATAAAAATTTTCATTGACCATCTTCATAGGTTCGCGTGAATAAGAAATATATATGATGATCCACATTGAACATTCACAAAACAATCTGCAATATTATTTTGTACTAAACTTATTATTCAAATCTTTGCGTAAATAAACAATAGTATTTACTATAATATATATTTTTGGAATTGGTAATCACATGCAACATACGTGCAGAAGTGGCTCAATGCCTTTAAAAACGAGGCAGATGTCTTAGGCCCCCAAAATCGAAGGGCCTACTTTTTTAGTAATAATAAAATTATCTTAAGCTTTTTTTAACCAAAAAAATAAAATAAAGAATGTTTTAATTTGTTTTGAAACATTAAAAAATGTTTCTTTTTTATGGATCAATTTTTAAATTTAACTTTCACGTGATATGTTTAAGACCATAAGATTAAAAAATATTTTGGTATATATATATCTTTAGTTTAATATCATAAAAAATATAACTTTTTTTTATTAAAAATGAAGAAATAACCTGAATCTCAAATATAAAAAAAATAATTAAAATTTAGGCCTCCAACTTATTTTTGGCTTTAGGCCACTAATTAACTTGAGCCTGCACACGTGTCAAAAAACTAGTTATAGAAATAAGAGAATGGGCCATTTTATGTTTTCTGTTGGAGTCTTTCAGTTTCTCCCTACTATGAAAACTGAATGAATCAGTGGCAGTATTTGATGTTCTCTATTAGAGTCTTTCACTTTTCCATTTCATAGAGCAAGAGATGTGTTTTGCGAATGGTCTGCTTTATATTATATCATGCCATTGTCACTTTGGATTGCACAACTTCAATCTACTTTATGAACGTGTTGGGTTGTAAAAACTGCCTCCTAGATCCATTTTGGTTAGTTAAAGAGTCCGGGTTATTGGGTACCTTGATGTTTTTCATGTTTGAGTTTAGGGTTATGTAATTGCATGCTGCAACAGATGCCCTGGTTTTGTGGTCTTCTCAAACAATGTTGTACTTCCTCAATATCTCTACTTGGCATGTTTAGATTTCCTGCTTCTGCCTGGTATCCATATGTATTTACTTGTATTTCAACACGAAACATTCAAGTGGGTAACTCAAGGAGATGAGTCTATTATTCATCCAGTTATAACTTTATGAAAGGAAAAAACATTATTAGATGTCATTTCGAAAACTACTTCTCATAGATAGTGGTAAGAGCTGTGTATACTCTACCCTTCGAACTCCACGTTGTGGAATTTAACGGATATATTGTGGATTTTGACAAGCTTAAATCAAGAACATTAGTATCAACTAAGCCTTCTTTGCCAAAAAACTATCAAAGAGGAGCAGTTTATATGATTTTTAGTACTATAGATTATTATTGCATACCTAATAAAATATTTTTTTCTTCTTTTTTGAGTTTTGATAATGATGAATTAATGGTGTTCCAAAAGTTAGTTAAGGTTAGTTTTCCTTATTTGTTTCACATGTGTATATCATTCATATTTTAAGTTGTTAAGGATGATCCAATATGTTTTTATGTCTAAAGAATAAACTTAGCAATACAAGATATTTTGTTTTTATAGACAAATCTTTTTGGCCCATGAGGAAAAGACCAAAATGGCAATATGATGATCATCATATCTAGTTTAAAGTGTGAATTTAATCATTAAAGACGGCAAATACACCTTCCTCCTCAAACCTCATTTGCGAGACTATAAATATGTTATTGTTGTTAAATTGTAAGACACTTTGATCAGATAGGTAGGCAATGTCGTGAATTTGAATATAAAAAGTTCTAAAGTTGCTAATGTAAGATTCTTATATCGGAGGATAAATCAATGTACATGAAACTTTAGGTGAATCTCACGTCAGAAGGAGAGATGAAAGTGCATAGCTTGATAATGCATTCCACAAGTTCATAGCTACACACTTTTGGGCTATAACGTTGTCTATTAGACAAATTTGCGAGATTCATCAGACCAAAACAGATAATACATGCTATGAGATTGAATCGTAATAAATATGATATTATAATTGTTTTTCTTTCACTACAATGGTGGAAAAACCTCAACGAGCACACCAAATCCTAAGGAGGTGTATCTGAAGCCCATAACAAAGGGTGAGTCAAAAAGAAGGCCGAACAAACTTCTATGCCGAAAGCTTCTAAAAAAGTGGTGCACATATTACTCTACGAATCCCGACACCTTTTTATTATAAATATATTTTAGTTTTTTCAATATAAATATTTTATAAATTATTTTTCATCAGTGGCAATTCCAATATTTTTCTTACATCTAAGGGCATTAAAGTCATTTTGTACAATCAACAAATGTACTGCTTCTGTATTCGCAAAGGTCAGGCCAGGCACGAACACTTCAGAAGAAAAAGAAACGAAGAGAGAGAGAAAGAAGAGAGAGAAAGAGAGAAGATTCACTACTCATCAATGGCGGTTAGGGTTTTGAATTGATCCCGAGTTTATACCCAAAATAACCTCAAATACTTCATTTCTATCTCTTCCTCTCTTTCCCCTTTTTTTTGCAACTCAAAAACCCTAATTTTAATCATTCTCCCGAAAACAGCAGGCACAGTGAAATTTGGGTTCTAGAAGTTTCTATGGGTGCTCAAGAGAAGTCATCAAACTCTTGTAATCCGATGCAGGTTAGTGTCGTTGATTGTTCAATTGGAAAAATCGTTCCTTTTGCTTTATATAACCCTAAGGACTGAATTCACACTGATTTAGCTCCTTTTTTTGTTTGTTTGTTTGAAATTAATTAATATAGAATTGATTACGTCTCAATTCCGAACTAGCTAGATTTTGAGTATATGTGATTTTAGTTTAACTATTTTAGTTAAGGTAAGGTGGAACTCCTTTATTGGGACAGGATATGTTTTGCATCTGTAGGTTGAGTGTGAGGTTACTTTTTTTTTTGGGTTTGAAAATTGAGGTAAGAAGTATGATAAACGTGCTTATGAAGTGCCAATTATACACTGAATTTGAATATGAGCCACTGGTCGAGGGGGATTTGCTTTTGCCGTTGTATTTACATTTGAGCTAGAAATACAGAATTCATCAGTCGAAAATTGTTTCTTTGCTTTGTAACCCCAAAGACTAAAGTCACACTGATTTAGCTTTTTTTTTTCCCTTTGAAATCAATTATCATGGAATTGATTACGTCTCTATTTAGAACTAGCTGGAATTGGATATTTAACTAGAATTTGACTGTGTATTGTGCATTTTGGCTGCTAAGGTATTGTGAAACTTCTTTATTGGGATTTGGGACCCGGTACCGGCTATATTTTGAGTTGGAGTCAATTTTTTTCTTTTATCGTGGAGAAAGCCAATTATACAGTGAATTCAAACTTTGAGTAATTGGTTTAGGGGATTTCTAGGTATGAGTATTTATGAAGTGGGTCCGAGGGGAATTTGCTTTTGTTGTTGTCTTTCCGTTTGAGCTAGAAATACATAACCCGTCTCAGAATATATCCGTTACCAAAAAAGTATTTCACTTTTGGACACATGTCAAAACCTTGGGGCTTGGATGAAGGTAGCTGAGCTCAAAAAATCATATTTTCTGGGTTTTTTTTTGCAGTGCTACTCTAGCATTTATGTTTTGGTTCAGTTTCATTTCAGAAGGTACTTGTGGCAAGGTGGAATATTATGTCTTCTATGTTTGCTTTGTATCCTGTTGAATTCTTATGGGTTTTGTTATCTATAGTATTCATCCCTCCGCAGTTGATATTAGACCAAGTTATGTTGTTTCGGTACTGATCAGTCTTACTGAAAGTGGACCTGCATTATTGATTTGTATGTTAGAATCTAAAAGTCAACTTTTTCGTTAGGCGTCAGGAGAAAATTTTCCCATACCACGGGACTTTCTGAGTTGGTGGCATTGATGGCTAGTTTGTATTTCCCTGGATTTTTTGTGGAAAAAAAGAATTGAAAATTGTGTAGTCTCATTAGGGATCTTGTTATGTTATTGAGGGAACAAGAAAGCGAACTTAATGTGATAGATCACAAAGCTATTTTTGTCTTAATACACTGCTCAAAGAAAGAATCAATTTTGTCTTTGTATTGACACACAATATTCAACATCCTCCACCTTTTGTGAGGTTAAACAATGTCTGGGATAAATGAGGGCATAAATTGAACAAGTCTGGCTAGCTGGTGTTGATTTTTGTGGAGATGTATAGCTTTGATAGATTGTTTGAAGTTTAACATATGAGGGAGTAGGCTGGAAGTTTGGTTGTGAGAAGCACTTTATCGTGCAAGGGTTTTAGGATAAGAAGAATGATCGTGAATTAGATAATTTAGGATTGTTTGTGCCTAAATGCTGACAACCTAAATGTGTGGGCTTTAGTCTTCCGGAAGAATGATGTGATGGATCATAGATGAAGATGTAACACATTGAATTAGAATAAGATGGTTGAAATGGGTCGAGGTGCGCGAAAGCTGGGTGGATACCATGGTCATTAAAAAAAATATGGTTGAAAAATGGAGTATTACAAGACTAATATACGACCAAAAGATACCTAGCAGCATATCATTCTCAAAAAAGAAGATGATACCTAACAACATTTTATGCAAATTTATAAAGCTGTTGTGAGACCAACACGATTATATGGAAACAACAATGACATATGGGTGTAAATGTGGGTGTCCAAGGCTTAATGTGTCCACACGATGAATGTCATATGATTTGTATTTGTATTTTGTATATATGGGCCTCCCTTTTTGTTATGTCCAACATTAGTTTAGTGCTTGTCCTTGTACATTAATAATATTTTCTTCTGTATAATGAAGAGATGGTTTACGATAATACGAGATTGGACATATTAGAAATGATCCATTTTCGGCGACATGAATTTTTGTGCTCTATTTATTTATCAAAAAATAATATGAAAATTGTTTAGATCTGGTAGAAGATGCAAAGAGCAAATATAGAGGACGAAATCGGAGAAGATTGCTAGAGATTATTAGGTCTTATCTTGCATAAACTTCCAAATCCACCGATTGGTAGGTGTTTAACAATAAGATGATTGAAGATAATAAAGGAGAACTTTTCATTACTTATTAAGAAAAAAGTAATAAAAGGAGGCGAAGAAACCTATAATCACACATTGGAAGTTCCCTCAAAATGCCTAAAACCTCTCAGAATTAATGAAGACTTAATCCAGTTTGTAAAGCTTCCATAATCTGCTTATTTTGAGAAGTGCTTTTTTGTCAGAAGTGCTTTTGCAGTAAAAAAGCTTTTGGAGAATAGCCTTGACTTTTTTTCCCAATCAAGTGAGAATAGCCCATACTCTTTTACGGAATTTATCAGCTCCCTTGTCATTTGACAGATTATTCTTCCTTTATTTTGTAACCTACACATTTCCTTGATACTTTTGTTATTTATATGCCTCTACTTCATAAAAAAATAGCAGTTTGTGTCTGGAAATTTCATTTGGGAAGTCTTTTCAAATCCTTTGGCCAATATTAGATCTACAATTTCTGCTTGGTCAAGGTTTCAAAAGTGCTTCAGGGAAAAAAAGCCTTTTTCAGCTTCTGAAAAACAACTTCTGCTACTACTCAAAAACATTTCTAAATAAAATAAGCACTTTGGGTTTCCCAGAAGCTTTGGCAAACATGCTATTTTATTTTTTGGAAAATTGTAACTTTGTGTGTGTGTGTATACTATTCTCTATTTTCTCTAACACCCAGGATTTCTTTCCCTCCAAATAGTCCACCATATGCTGGTTGTTATGATTCTCCGTCGTGCTTCTGCTCTTGACTTGCAACAGTAGCTAAGAATAGAATATCATGTTTTAAAGAATATTTAAAGGTGGTACCAAATAGTTAAGATTCATTTAGGGAGCCTAATTTGTCTTTGAGGCATTTTATTTAGCATTGGAATGAGCCAATGGATATTGTGGATCTTCATAGCTTACTCTAGTTGTATTGGAATTGTGACATGTTTGTTGATCAACAGATTGATATCAAGAGCCACATTTAGTGTAGAGTTTGTTCTTTGTGTGTATCAGTCGACATGACAGTAGAGGTGACCTTATGCTGATGTAGGATATTACCTGGTTAGGTCATTTGAAAATATAGATGTTTATTGCATTTCCTATTCTTATACCAGTAACTTGACCATCTGATACTTGTCGTGGAGGCAGTAATTGTGTTCTGTTGGATGTGAGATTGGGCATTAAACTACAATTACGTTTTCTCAAAAGGAATTTTTTTTTTGGGTATTAAACTCTATCCAGTTTTCTGCAGAAAAAAAAAGATATGTGATGTCTCTTTTATTAAAATAAAAGATGTACTACAGTTAATTAAAGCACGATTAGGCTACCTGTTATTTTTTATAAGGTGCAAATTCGTTACATGAGGGAACTAAGTTTGGTTTGTTGTTCCCAGCTGAAATATTGTCTCCAATTCAGGTGTGCAGGAAGGATTGGAATATTTGTGTAGTTTGTAGCATCTTTTGTTCTGTGCGCCTTTCTGGAGACCAATGTAGATATTCTTCTACATTCTTGTAGCTCTATCTCTGTATATTTTGTTTAGAACCCCCCCTCCACACACACAAAAACCTCTTAAGAAAGAAGAAACTTCCTGCTGTGTCTCAACTATGATTTCTTTACAAGCTGAGGAACTTTAAGCAGCTTTACCTGCTAATATGTTTAGCTTTGCTGTTGGTCGTTATTCTGTTCTTGTATTACATCAATTCTGTAATATTAACCTTTGTCTCATCTGCACTACAGCGTGTAAAGGTCTATCGCCTGAATGACGATGGGAAATGGGATGATCAAGGAACAGGTCATGTTACTGTAGACTATATAGAGGTAAGTGTTCGTGGAATATTGATGTTCAGCTTATGCCATTTTGTTTGTGTCGACAAATAACGTGTCATTTGCACTGATTGGGAGGGGTTAATTTTTATTGCATCTGATTGTGGATGTCAATGCAGAGGTCAGAAGATCTAGGATTGCTTGTAGCTGATGAAGAAGATCATGAGACTTTGCTTCTGCACCGTATCAGTGCAGATGATATCTATCGGAAGCAAGAAGGTGTCCTCCAGCTCCATAGTTTTGTCTCCTTTCTTCCTGTTTATTACTTCTGTTATGTTAGTGTACAGTTTCATGAGAAAACATGTTCTTCTATTCAGATACAATTATATCTTGGAGGGATCCGGAGTATTCAACTGAACTAGCTCTTAGCTTTCAAGAGACGACTGGTTGCTCCTATATATGGCAAGTTTTTGGAAATTGATTTTGTATTTTATCTCCTCTTTTCTTGGTTATACTACCATCCTTAATCTATTTGTATTAAGGTTGCTTAGATTTTATAAAAGCTGTTAGAAACACCAGCAGATAACATCTTGTCTTTTTTTTTTTGTTTTTGTTTTTTGTAGGGACCATAT
Source organism: Solanum pinnatisectum (assembly GCA_035578085.1). Classification (NCBI taxonomy): domain Eukaryota; kingdom Viridiplantae; phylum Streptophyta; class Magnoliopsida; order Solanales; family Solanaceae; genus Solanum; species Solanum pinnatisectum. Next base: position 1,107,152 of record CM069087.1, read on the forward strand.
ATGTAGCGTGCAAAGGAACATGCACTTCAGTAATCTTAACAGTGAGTCTATAGAGTAATCTTTTTGTACACTTGACAAATGGAGCATTATTGAGTTCCCATGATGCTGAGTTTCAAAAGTTTGTCTGTGAATATAGTACTCACGTGGGAATAGTCATATTTCTGGCCCCATGAGGATATATGCAGTGTGTACATTGAAAAGTTTCGGTCTATTTTTCTCCAATTAATCAAAATGAAATGAGATTAATCTACTTGGGTTAGCATTATGTGGTGCAATAGCCAAACAGGAAATGTAAAACTCAATTGCAATTATCATGATTTAGCATGAAAATGTTTCCCGACGAATAATTCAGTTGCTATTACTAAACACTTAATTGCTATTGTCATGATATGTATAAATTTTGATGCTGGGAACCAAAATTAGTTTATCTAAGGCGCATTATTGATGATTTTAGGCAGAGTCAAACGAGATGTGTTATTGACGATATTGGGTTGCTTCACCGCAATCCTCTGGATGCATTGAGAAATAGCATGCTATAGTAATTCTCCTTCAAAAAAGTATTGTTTAGCTAGACTTGTCCTAAACAAACGAGAAGATGCAGGGCATGCGGTGTTACTTCATTAATACTTATATGTACTATATGGGGAGAGAAAAATATAAAAGCTTTTGATGGAATAGAGACGGATTTTTTACACTTGAGAAATAGCTTCTTATTCTTTATTTCCTTTTGGTGCACCCACGAGGTTGCTGTAGGTATAGAAGATTAAATGTAAGTTGCCCTGCACAGCTTAGCTCACTTGGCAAAGGTTGAGGGAGATTGTGGCTTAGGTCACGGGGTCAAGCCTTATGCCAAGACTAAGCCTAGTATTTAAATGGAGAAGGGTGGAGGGGTGTGCTCATCATCTCTCGAGTTTTGAAGGTTGTGTTTGTCTTAAGGGTTGTGCTCTAGATGGATTTCTCGGTATTTAAACTTAAAAATAAAAAAAATAGGTGCCATTCATAGAAAGACATATCTTTTGGTAAGCTTTTCTACTTTTTGGTATACTTCTTGTATACTGGTGTTCTTCTATACAGATATACTCTATTGCTTAGGCGTGAAGCTAAGATATATAAATCTGTAATGATTTATTATGTGTATTTTGTCGTTTGACTGGTAGAGTTCTTCCTTTGTTCTTATTTTCTTGGCGAAGTGTTAATTGTCAAGGATAACTTTTAACTTTATATGTATTGATATTGTACTCCTGCTTAATTACAAAATATAGAAATTAGCTTCCAGAGATATTACCAAGTCTGTTTCTCAAGTTCACATTTCATTTTCAACATTTTCAATTAACTGACAAATGGGGGTTTTGAGGGTATGTTCTGTTGTCCACCTTTAGCAGAGATCCTCCAGTGGAGAGACACGAGTCACATGATAACACATGGTGTAGTCTTGAGTGTTTCTGGAAAAGAAGAGTAAAATTTAGAAGGATGATGACAAGGAAAGAATAAATTGCTGCCTTTTACAAAAATAGGTCCACACAGTTTCTCTCCTACTTCTGGGACACCTATCATTGGGCTCTCTTGTGCTTACAAATGACTGTTGATATTTTTGTTGACTAATTTTTTCATACCTGTTGGAAAAAGGTTTCATGTGCATGACTTATTTGTTTCTCTTCTTCTTTTCTTTTACTATTTTCAGATGAGACATTTCATAGTGTCAACAGTGATTTGAAGGAGTTACCCCCCGTTGAGCTTTCTACGCTTCCCTTGATATTAAAGGTTTATCTTTGTCATCCTTTCAGCATTTATTATCTTAAAATAGTTGAAATGTCTTTTTCTTATATTGCCTTGATAATTACCAAATCTCTAAGTTGCACTTGAGGGTGTGCCTTAGTAATCAAGGGGCGGGGGTGGGGATTGCTTTCTCAATACTACCCAAAAAACATCTAATTCTTTTTTGATGACCGTGGTGTCCGGGCCAGCTTTCGCACACCTTGACTAATACCAAAGGATACATCCCACTAGCAACATGTACCAAGATAACTTTGTCCACCAAGGCTAGGACAGATGGGAAGAATCACCTAGTGTTTTTTTTTGTCTCTGCTGAGTTTTGAATCTGAGACCTTAGGGTTCTCAACCACTTCATTGACCACTAGGTCACACCCTTGGGTGCAAAAAAAAAAGCATGTAAAAATTAAAGGGTATAGCGTATATAATATAGGAAAAGCTCTGTTTGCTTTTGTGTGTGAAGGCAATACACTTCGAGTCGTGCAAATCTTTTCATACTGTTTACTGTTTTCTGAAAATGTTGTTTATTGTTTGACTTGCAGACGGTTGTAGAGGGTGGCATTGCTGATCAGTTGCGTGTTACCGAACTAATATTGAACGATGTGAGCTTCATGAATCTTGCAGTTCTCTAAGCTTGACTTCTTTTTGGACAATTAACTGTCATTGGAATGAGGGATTTCTTGACCTCAAATTAGCATTAGTAATATCTTCCTCCTAACAAAGAAATCGAAGATTAGTGATGGTTGTGAAATTGCTTCGAGCATGTCAGCTTTAGAATTAATTTCTGTCGTATTCATTACCCACTTGAAAACATAGATGTCCAGTCTTCACTTTTTTGAAGCAATTATCAAGTACATTAACAAAAACTGGATGAGAATTTGATTATCTGTTATAGATAAGTTGGAAAAATTGGAACTGAACCATCAGCTGATTATAACTTTGTTTTGGGTAAGTTAGATGTAAAATTTTGATTGGTATAGTAAACTTTTCTCTGCCTTTAAAGTGGTGGCTATATGTACAGGTTAGTACTCTGTACTGCCAGTGCCCTTCCCCCAGCCCTCTTCACCCCTCCTGGTTTTCACCACTTTGGCTCTTTTCCTATCAAACTGAAAACAATCTGGGCCAGCTGGTAGCTCAACATGGGTCCACTACTCGCTCTGGATGTGTAAAGATTTTTCTGTCGCTGGCAAAACTCTGAAAGATCTTCAGTCACTGCTGTCTCCTTGCATTCCTCCTTCATCCTTTTACAAGTCTTGGAATAGTTGGAAATGACCGACTCTTTTGTACTGTTTGTGAAAATTCTTTATGCAAAGTGCAGTATTCTATTCAAGTTAGTGGTGAACTCTAGAGGAGTTTCTGACGCTATATATAATACGAGAAAAAGGGGAGAGGATCCCTCCCTACTCCTATCCCAAAAAGGGCGAAACAAGACAAGTGTTCCACTTTTTTATTGATTTCTGTTCATGTTAAGAATTACTTGTTTAATCATTTGTCGTCTTGTTTTCCGGATCAATGGGTGAATCGTACTGAGCCGGGTTCTTTTGTTCTGCAGCAAGTTTTTTTCCGTAAGCTGATGGATTTATTTAGGATTTGCGAAGATCTGGAGAATATTGTGAATCTTCACATTATTTTCAAAATAGTGAGAGGAATCAGTTAGTATTTCCTACTTGTCTCCCATTTTCTTTTGGGTATGCTTTGGCTTGTTTTGTGGGATTTAATTAATCAGCATGAAATGGTTTCTTGCAGTGATGCTCAATAGCACTCAGATCTTTGAAAAGATATTTGGTGATGAGCTGATAATAGATATTATTGGGTGTCTTGAGTGTACGTTTTTGATCCTATTGCTTTCAACTTTTAGTTAAAATGGCTTTTTTTAATTCCTATAGAACTCTTTGTTTAATTATTATATACTGAATGGCCAACCCCATACTCCAACCTCTTAATCTGAAGACATTGATCTCATTTTGGAATGTCCTGACGACCTGATTCATATTTTGGTCAACAGATGATCCAGATGCTCCTCATGTTCATCATCGCAATTTTCTCAAAGAGCATGTGGTCTTTAAGGAGGTACACTGTTTCTTTTCTACACTTTTTGTTCCTGCTGCAATAGTACCTCTAAGGAATGTTTGCTGAAATGTCTTCAATGTTAGTTCAGTTTGCATTTATTGATATCTGTTATTTCCTTGTGGGTGTGTTAGGCTATATCTATTAAAGATTCGATAGTCCTATCGAAGATACATCAAACATACCGAGTTGGCTATCTTAAGGTGATTATGTTTTTTTACTTTTTAGATGACATCCTTATACTATCAATGTAACTTACAGTTTGTGGGCTTACTTTCAGGATGCCATTTTGCCTCGAGTGTTGGATGATGCAATAGTTGCAAACCTTAATTCCATAATCCATTCAAACAATGCAGTTGTAAGATTTTCTTCCTGAAGTTAAAATGTTGTTTCTTCTGGTTAATATAGTTCTTGACTGTTTGGTTTTGATATAGGTTGTATCTCTCTTAAAAGATGATAGCACCTTCATTCAGGATTTGCTTGGAAAGTTAAAGTTGCCTTCTACATCTGCAGAATCAAAGAAAAATTTGGTAAAGAAAATTGTTGTTTCCTCTTTATTTTGGGTTGCCTTTGTTGCATTGCAGCTATTAGTTGGTTTCTTTTTCTTTTTTCTCAGAAGACATTTAATTGTTCATTATGTTGTCAGCTTCTGATAATTGCTTGTTCGTTTAGTCATTGGACTCATCTATTTTTTGTTTTGGTTGGTCATTCTCTTATATTTTCTTTGCTTGCTGTTTTCTCATTAAATTTGAATTGGTCAAAGCAGAAACTTGAGGGTAATTGATTATCCCAACCCCCAAACCCCCCAATAGTAAGCAAAAATCCATATATTTTTAAATGTAAACGGTGCGTGTGTTTTGTGCATCCTGGTCCTGACCAGCATTATGGTTATGAGTTCTAATACAAGCTGGGGAGGAATCTGAGTAGAATCCAGGATCGTCTCCTTCAACCTATGGATTAATAATTCTGTGTATGCTAGATTTGGGGTCTAGAATCAACTAGTGAAAATTTATTTTAACAACTGAAAGTAAAATTTTATTATTAAGCCAACTGGTGAGAAGTACTTGAGCTCCACCCTTTTTTTTTTTTTTTAAAAAAAATCGAGCTCCACCCTTTCATCTAGGGATCTGATTGTGTCAAGATCCTCTCCCCTCTTATTACTCATCTTGTCAGATATAAAATTTGTTTAATGGAAATGTAGGAAAACCTTGAGCTTAGGTGGGAGTGCAATTGGTAAACTTATATATCCTTGCGTCTGTTTAACATTAGTTTTACTACTGATGCTACTTTCCTGTAGTCCAGTTTGTTCTGTGATGTGCTAACACTTATTGTCTTTTGTTTCACTATGAATCCAAAAACCTGTTCCTAACATTTGGCATGTTCTTGCGCTAATGATATTCCTTTATAGTGCACCCCTTTGTCAGTTATTCTTGAAATGTTGGTAGTATTATCACCTTTTACTTTTTTGTTCCTTATTCTGATGTTTATCGGGAGATCTGGGAAAGGGTATTTGTAGTCTCATCATTACTTTACTTGTTGTTTCCTATTCTTGGATTGGGCAGGTGCACTTTTTGCATGAGTTTTGTACTTTGAGTAAGAGTTTGCAGGTGGGCCAGCAACATCGTCTATTTAGGTATGCATCACATGCTTCATCTTTTGTATTAATATCAGTCTAATATATCTTATGTTGCTTTCATAGCAAATGGAGCTGATAGAACTGCAAATACTGTTATGGTTGCAGGGATCTTATTAACGAAGGCATATTCGATATCATAGCTGATGTTTTGGAGAGCCAAGACAAGAAGCTAGTCCTGACGGGGTAATGGACCATATCGTTATATTTTAGCAAGTAGACTCTTTTCCTTTTCCTTTCGTCTTTTTAAATGATTGTAGTTTTTGCTTCCCTGAAATTCTCATCCAAAATGATTCTAACTGATGCAGGACAGACATCCTCATTCTTTTCTTGAATCAAGATCCAAATCTTCTGCGGTCTTATGTAATTCGCCAGGAAGGTCTTGCACTGTTTGGGCTTCTGGTGAGCAAAATTTTGTGTTTTTCTTCTCTTCTTTTCCTTAGAATTTTACATCCACTTTTGCCTGATGGTGGAGACTAATGGAATATCCAGTATATCAGTGTGACTCTGGCTGTTGGTTACCTTCTCTTAAGATGCATTCATTCATGTAATATTTATTTATTTTTGCAATGATGTGCTTCAATAAATGCGTTTTGATATCTAATGCCTGCCCCCTCCAACATGTTCTTCTGAGGCATCTTCTGTCATGTATGAATGGTCAGTTATTCTATGCTGTGAATGCAGTGCTTGATTCATGATATAAATAATTGGATAAGTGGTTGGTCTCTCCTCCATTTCTCATCTTTTTGGACATTTCCTGTTTCCTTATGCTGTATGTTTTTGTAATTCTAGCAGAAAGACAAGTCCTTGTAGTGGCTTAGACCATATTTGTTAATTTTAGTACACATCTTCTTTTTTCTTGGCTTTATGTTACTATCAAATGGTGTTGGAGAAGTATTTGGTCTTTCCTCCATTTCTCATTTTTTTGATGTTTTCTGTTTCCTATGCTGGATATTTTTGTAATTTTAGCAGAAAGACATGTCCTTTTTGTGGCTTAGACCATATTTGTTAATTTTAGTGCCACCATGGAAGGTACTCGAAGTAAGTAATAGCATGCTTCAAATTTGCAGGTCAAAGGTATGCTAACAGATTTTGAGGATGATATGCATTGCCAGTTTCTTGAAATTCTGCGCAGTCTCTTGGATTCATATGCATCAGGGTCACAGGTGCTTTGCTTATAGCTTTTCTGGTTTTGCCACGACAGTTCTAGCTTTTTATTTTTTCCGGGTAGTTAAATTTTAGTACCTTGTCCAAAAAAATCTGGGTAGTCAAGTTAATGACGGGGTTGGCACTTCAAACATAATGTTCAATGTGCTTTTTTCCTTATGGATCTAGCATTTTGTCTCTTATGTCTTCCCAAGTATAGTGATGGTGAGTGATCTTTAACAAATTCTATTTCGGACTGATAATATCTGACCTCCACTTGTGGGATTACACTGTTTGTTGTTGTTTGTTACTGATAATATCTGACCTGTCTAAGTGGAGTTACTGCCTTACAATATTCTGATCACGTCTACTGCTTGTTCCCTAGATGTATGTGTGGGCATACTAGGAGAGATAGGATTAGGAACGAAGATATTTGGGACAAGGTGGGTGTGGCCTCCGTGGTGGACAAGATGAGGAGGCAAGGCTGAGATGGTTTGAGCATGGGTAGAGGAGACGCGCAATACCCCAGTGAGGAGATAGCTATGGTGGGTATTAGGAGAGGTAGATGTAGGCCGAAAAAGAATTAGGGAGAGGTGATTAGTTGACATGGCACACATGCAGCTTACCAAGAACATGACTCTAGATAGGAGGATATGGAAGTCAAGGATTATGGTAGAAGGTTAGTAGGTCCCTTATTAGTATTATTATTAGTACTCTCCTACTACCCTATGCTTCAATTTTATTTATACTTGTTGTTTCCTATGCTTCGGTTATCGTATTATTTGTTGTTGCTACTGTTCTTTTCTCCATTATTTTCTCTATGGTTACTTCATTACTGTATTTTCTTTTCTTGATTTTGATGTGTGGTACTTGAGCTGAGGTTCTATTGGAAACCTCTCTACCTCCACAAGGTAGGAGTTAGGCTGTGCATACACCACCCTCCCAGACCTCACTTTGTCACTTTGTGGGATTACACAGGGGACATTGTTGTTGTTGTCTAGTGCTTGTTTGCAAATGTAGGGGGGTTAGGATTAAGGGTTGGATTATAAAGGAAGACAGAATCAGTAGACACTGGGGGGAAGAAACTCGTTTTGTTACCATATTTTCTCTCCTTTCTGAAGTTCTAAAGATATACCTATGGGCAATTTGAACTTGTAGAGGCCTTACTGCTATAGGTGGTTTAGTATCTGCCTGTGGAGGCACTACTATTTTAGGCGGTTCAGCATCTGCAAACTTGATTACCCAGGGCTTCGGTTCAAGGGCAAAGGTAGCACAACACAGGATATGTGGCAGGCACACGCAATGAGCTTTAATCCTGCTCTGGATCAAGTTTGGTAGTTAAATGGAAAAGGTTAAAGGAGTCTACCCATTGTCCACCTAGTTTCAAAACTAGAAGCAACAGATTTTCCGGTTATCGAAAAACAAAGTATCTCCAATTTTATTCCCTTGTGCTTTGGGATGGGGATTATTTTTTTTTGTGACTTAATTGCTTTTTGAAGTATTCGATTGCTATTGTTTGAGGAAAAAACAAGAAAATGCACGTGTCTCCTCTTTAATTGCATAAGTTCTTTGATGAGGTGGTTCACATAATCCACATGGCAACAGAGTATGCAGAGATTCTGAGTTTACGTTTCACGATCCCTTATTATGAAATGAAATTTTGGGTTCTTGGCTTTGCAAAGATCCCCCCTTCCGCACAATGTGTTCGACACATAAAAAATAAGCAAAAGGGTCTCTTATCTTATTGTTCTTACATTTCAACAACTATTTTGAAGTCATGTTTTCTTTTAATTTTGTTCCAGAAAGAGAACATTGTTGAAATCTTCTACGAGAAGCACCTAAGTGAACTCATTGATGTTATAACATCATCTTGCCCGACGGATGGTATCACCCAAGCTGTCAGTAACTCTGAGAGTTTTGATGGAGGAACTGGAAAGCAAAGTAGTGTCAAGCCTGAAATACTACTGAATATTTGTGATCTCCTATGTTTTTGTATCGTGCACCATCCTTACAGAATAAAGTAATCTTCTCACCTTGGTATGGAATTACTTGGTTCTTAAATGCTAAATTTGATTATTTGGTTTAATGTGGATAACTTTTCTGTGTTTCAGGTGCAACTTTCTTCTTAATAATGTGATAGATAAAGTTCTGTTTCTAACTCGAAGAAAAGAGAAGTACCTGGTAGTTGCTGCTGTTAGATTTATGAGAACTCTTATTTCCCGCAATGTGAGTTGTTACTTCTATTAAGCAAGAGAGTGTTGTCTGTGGACGTGACTGAATTGATCAAGTTTTGATTTATTTGTCCTCTATGGTGAATGTTTTACCCCGTTAAATGCTCTTACATGTTTTAATATAAGTAGCCCCCAAGGCCTTGGACCTTGGTCAAACGATAAATGAAGTATAGTGCAGTATATGTGGTAGGCGCATGTCATGAGTTCGAACTTGTGCTCCAACTGGGATTGGGCCAGCTAATTTTGCAGGGAATGTCTGGATCAGTAAAATAAAAGGCTTTTCGCATAGCACTGTAGACGGGCCTGTAATTTTTCTTTTAGTGATCCTCCATATTTCTGTCTTGTTCTGTTTGTCTTGTGGTGATTCATGAGTTCATGATTGCCCAAGAGACTTGGTTAATGTTGAATGAAACTGGTAGCTATCTTATGCAAGTTTTTTTTAATGACCCTATCTTATGCAGGTTTTTATCTTATAATAACTAGGTAAACTGCAAAGACTTGAAGTACTTTAGTGCCCTGTTTGGATAAGCTTATAAAAAGCAACTTATAAGTCAAAAGCTAAAAACCATAAGTAGGGGATGCCCTACTTTTGGCTTATTTTTGAACTTTTTTGGCCTAAAGGTGAGTGCTTAAAAGCACTTTTCAACTTTTCCAAACACCTCTAAAACCAAAAAAGTGCTTAAAAGCCAAAAGTACCTACGAATAAGCTAATCCAAACACTGCCTTAGACTCCTAGAGTCCACTGAGGCATAGAATAGGGGGTGATCAAAATTAAGAATCAAATCCAAACTTCGATCTAGTAATTAACTTTTTGATATTATGTAAGATTTTGTGCAACAAAAAATTGTAAAAGTAAGATGATGAAGCTCTTCTAGCAGCACAGATAAATTTTCACCCTCTAATTAAATCCTCTACCCTGCGATTTTATGTGCATCAATTAAGTTTACATGTACTAAAAGCCTTGGTAACCAGAACTTATGAGATAGATTAGTAGGTTTGAAGTAAGTTCACTATGATTGAGTTGTTTTTTTTTATGAAGTAAGATGTTGTATTAGAAAGGCATCAAGGAGATGCAAATTACGTACACAAAAACATGGTTAACCATGAATCGATTTTCCTCTTTTCATGTATAACCAACCAATTTCGGCTAGAGTTTTTCTCTCTTCTTCTTATGTCATTTCACATGGCCGCCAATAAGCTACAAATTTGGCAGACTGAACTGTGAAGTATATTTTTATGTTCATCATCGAGTGTTCCCCTTCTGTATATTTGTGAATATATTAAAATTCTTCTGACTACGAACTGCAGGATGAGAATTTGATGAACTACATAGCAAAGCACAATCTCCTAAAACCTGTTGTTGATGTCTTTGTTGCTAATGGAGATCGCTACAATCTTCTAAACTCAGCTGTTCTTGAACTTTTTGAGCATATTCGTAAGGTTGCATCTTACTTCCTTGACCTGCTTAGACTGCAAAAGTTGAATGTGACATGGCTTCTTTATTTCTTAGGATCTGACATGATATAATGCAGGATAACTTGAAGATATTGCTCAAGTATTTAGTCGACTCATTCTGGGATGAACTGGTCAAGTTTGAAAAGTTGACATCGATCCACTCATTGAAAATTAAATATGAGCAGGTATTATTCATTGGGCATGTTGTTCACCATTACACTCTTGATAGTGATGCTTGGCTCTCATAATGGTTTTGGGTCTTTTGTAGTCTCTAGACAGTGCAGGAACGAGAAGTATCGGCAATCTATTAGACGACCCTAGGAAACGAGTTGATGACCGTGGTTTAGAGAAAGAAGAAGAAGAATATTTCAATGAAGAGAGGTATGCCTCTACTTTTTTGCATGTAAAAATGTTATATATGGTACACTGAATATGTGTATCCTTCAGTGACGAGGAAGATTCTGCCTCAGCATTTGTGACTAATGCAAGTAGAGCGCAGTCTCAGCCGGCCTTGCCTAATGGATCTGCTCCAAGCGTCTCACCTGTGAGGTAAGTAACCGTTACTGCTGGAATCTGGATTTATTAAACTAAGGGAACATATTTTGAGACTCCTGTTCTTTAGATCTGGGGGGCTTGTTGATTATGATGATGATGAGGATGATGAAGATTATAAGCCACCACCTAGGAAGCAGTCAGATAATTCTGATGAAGATGGGTCAGTGGAGTCTTTCCCGTTGAAACGTAAGCTGTTGCAGAAAGAAGAGCCTGAGCCAAAAAGGTTGCAGCGTATTGCTAAAGGTTCAAAGTCTCGAGACAGTGTTTTTGCTGCTTTATGCTCAACCTTAAGTCAAGCAGTTTTACCCTCTAAAAAGATGGATAGTACAGTACAAGATGGTCCATGCTCAGATGGGGATGAGAAATCTGTCGAGTCCAACCACGAGGAGAAAGGGAATTCTACTAATAATGGGAGTGCTGATTTGGATAATCATGACCGAGAACCCAATGGTCCTAAAAGTAATTCTGAAAGCATGCACAGTTCTCCTGATAATAGGCAGAGAGGAGAGGACTATCCATTAATACCTCCAAAATCATCACCTGAAATGGCTGTAAATGGATCACGACTCTTTTGAGATCATCATGGCATTTTGACTCCTACAATGATCTACAAGATATTGCTTGAGCATGTGCTTTGCTTCAAATGACACGTCTGTACAACTTCGACATGAGTGATGATCTAACAGGCAATTCGATTGTTGAATTTCGTAACTATTGGTGGAGGGGAGTCTGTACAGTGTTGTTGCAAGCGTGGGGAGAGATTAGCCACCGTCTTGAGTTTTCTCTTTCGTTTAGCACTTCCAATTGCTCCTGTAAAACATTACATAGCTATAGAATTTTGGTTACTCCTATTCTTTGGTTTCATCTCTACCCCCAACTCCATGTTCACTTTCCTTAGTTATGTGCACTTGTATGCAATGTATAGGGCACCAACTTTTGCCCTTGAAAGGTTTATTCTTCAATTTAGAGAGGTCAGTGTTGCTTGAGGTCAAATTTTATGTTTCAATGTTGCTTAATTGTACATTAAAATTTGAGTGGGAGAATTACTGCATATATGTACATTAGATTTACAGTGGTAGCTCACTTGGCTTCTTTTTAACCCCCTCCCATCTCTTTGCTAGTCTACTTATGAAGTCCAGTGGGTTTTCTCTCTTTTGTATCTCAACAACTTTCTATAGTATTTTCACCATGACTTTATTTTGTATTTGTCAAACTTGCTTTGAAAACACTTCTCTCGAGTCTAGGGTTTATCGGAAACAACTTTTGCCTCACACAAGGTAGATATAAGGTTTGTGTATCTAGTAGATCTCACTTGTGGGATCACACTGGAACGTTGTTGTACCTCAACAGCTTCAAGGTTTTTAGTTAATTATTTGAAAGAATGAATAAGGACAGAGAAATAGAACCTCACTATGTGTAGGTAAAGTTTTTGCCTTTTTCGAAACCTCTTCAGCCCGCAAAGATAGAAATAAGATTTGCATACATTTCATTCTTTTCAGACTTCACTCGTATGACGACGTAATGTTGTTTAAGGTTTTGCCCTTTTGTCCATGCCTCTTTCTTGATTGCTTAATTTGTTTCTTTCTTGTGTAGTAAAACATGATGGAGATGTGTTTGTTGATTTTGGTCATTGGTGTTTTCTCAGTCTCACACGAAAAGGATCAATATTAATGTTTTTGGATTGCCACATCTTTTTAAATTTATTTTTTGGAGTTTTAGAAGACTTCTTTTTCTAGATGGTGAAGTTCTCCACAAGTTTGTCTTTTTGCGTCCCATTCCTCTTTTCGAGGCTTACCCATAGGAAATAAGATTACAAGTCCCCAATTTGAGAATTCAATATCATGTGTTTCATACTTTGCATTTCAACTAATGGGATCTTGAATCTTTTAATTAAGTTTGCATGCCCTTTTAAGGAATAATGATTGATATTCGATGGTTTGCGACTATGCTTTTCAAGTAATGTTTCAAATTTTTCAATCGTAAATGTCAAGAGATTTGTTCGATTTTTTTCTATCATAAATACTAAATTGAGAATTATAAAGAGTCAATCCTAGTAAGGGAAAAGTAAGTTAGGGTAATCTACAGTATAGTACTAACTGTCATGTTGAAGGAGCATCTAACAACTAAATTGGTATAAAAGAATTTATCGTAACACATAAAATTCTCTATAATATTCCTTAGACGAAGTTTTCGAGCACAACTTCGATAAGCGAGAGGGGTAAGCTATAAATAAAATTCTCTCTACAATATTCTTTAGACGAAGTTTTCGAGCATAACTTTGATAAGCGTGAGGGGTAAGCAATAAATCCATCCCTTCTAGTCAATATATTAATCTTTTCATAATCATGAATTATTATTACTAAAACAATTCATTAAGATTTTGTCATTTTATCCAATAATTAGTCGCCACGTCATAGTGATGACGCGTCACCCGCCATCTTCACTTTCTTTATATTTATTATATTCTCACCCACCAATTTTTTTCTTCATATTCACCATTATCGGTGCTACTTTTTTGACCGGCTGTGGGTTTACGGTGACCGGAGACGGCTGCGACGACAGTGGCCCCGGCTCAGAGTATTAGATATGGCGGAAGACAAGTATAATCTGAAAAATCCAGCGGTGAAGAGAATCTTACAGGAGGTTAAAGAGATGCAATCAAACCCTTCCGATGATTTCATGAGCCTTCCTCTTGAGGTTTCAATTTAATTCCTTAATTTTCCTTTTTTTCTTACGAAATCGATCTTATCCTTTCATGTTTTATCTGTTTGGATCTAGAATTTTAATGTGGTGCATTTTTTGCTTTGTGAGATTCAAATTTATTAAAAAGATTTAACTTTTTAGGTGAATTGCAAATTATATGTGTTAATTTTCAGAATTGAGGATTAATGTAGTTTGATTTAGCTCAGAAAATTAGTCTAATTCACTTGCCATGAGCTAAATCTGTGAAACAAGTGGATGTAGGTAAATTTGCTGGATCCATTTGAAAGTTAGTCAAATATACTGGGATAAGCAAGAAGTGTTCAATACATTGGAGAATTTGTCTGCTTGTATGAGTGTAGATGTAAATAGGGTGTGTGGTTAGTTGGTATTCAAGGTAAGAGGGTATAGCTAATTTGCTTTGTCGCGAGGGGTGGGGAGGTGGGGGTGTATTTGTTTGCTTTTTTGCTATGGAAGTGATGGTTTACTGCATTGGTAGGTAAGTTGTTTCCTTGATGCAATTTTTCCTGCGTGGATGTGCAAGTCTTAAAATTTGAAACTGTTTGGCAAAAGCTTGTTTGCTGTATTTACTGCTGACAAAATAAACTAAATTGAAAATTGGACAAGGCAGCAACCAGTGACTTCTAGTATTTAATATGATAGTAGTGGTTCTACATAAGAATGCTCATGATATAAAACTCTTAAGCTTTGATATAATTTCTTTGGGTAGAGTTTTATGATCTAAGTTCATATGTTAAGGATATTAGTTGATCCTGCTGAAGAATAAACCTCACTAACAATGAATGATCTATGTGCTCTTCTAGCTCTCTGTTTGATGTCTATGTGGTGTTGTGTATACATGGTCAAAATTTGATTTTTTGGGCATTTTCCATCTATACCTATGAGGTAACGTGTGTATATATGATCTTGAATCCATCACTGGTAAATGAATTTCATCATAATTGATTCTGTCGATACAACTTTCAAAAGATTGCGTCTTGCATGAAATTCTATTGATAAATGACTGGTTGTCTTCCATTTACAAGTTACTTTTAATTCTAGGACTTGCTCGACATAGCAATTTAAAACTGAACTTTATATTACTTTTTCAGGAGAACATATTTGAATGGCAATTTGCAATCAGGGGTCCACGAGATTCTGAGTTTGAAGGGGGGATTTATCATGGACGAATCCAGTTGCCAGCCGAATATCCTTTCAAGCCTCCTTCTTTCATGCTTTTGACAGTGAGTTTCTTTCTATTTTTAAAGCTTGTCTTACTCCTTGAGTCATTTTATGGAACAGGTTTAGTAATTAGAATAGGGCGAGGCGCGAGCTTTGTCGGTCAAACCCCACTCTGCGACAAGCAGACTTTACAGATTGGGCCGGGCAGGGTGCTATTAAGTTTTGATGTGAAAAAAAGGTATCATGGGAAAAAAGAGGCTAAGAGATTTCTAATTCAAGTGGAAAGTCAGCAAATCTTAGGAAAGTTTTTACCATACGATAAGATCTGACTCGAGTCTGAAGGGAGTTGTTGCTTTGCTCCATGTGCAAATCTTGAAGTTTTGAGGTGTGACCCAAGCCCCCCTCCCCCCTCCCTTGCTACACAAATTCGTTCAGGAGGGTAGCTAAAAAGGTTGGAGAAGGAAAACAAAGGTTCGTGGATTAACAAACTGAAAGAGAATGATGTGATTATTGGGTGTGGTGGGGCAAAAGGGAGTCTGTTTTGTGGGTGGGTCAGGCTGCAGACTGGAGAAGCCAAATTTCATTAGCATCTAGATTTAGAGTTGATTCATTTCATGTTTAATATTAATAATCTGCTAACTCATGGTTTTGCTCTTTTCAGCCAAATGGACGTTTTGAAACTCAAACCAAGATTTGTTTGAGTATTTCTAATCATCATCCTGAGCACTGGCAACCGTCATGGAGTGGTAACTTCATCATTCTCTCTTACCATTTTTCCCAATGTGTTATATTTTGATGAATTTCACTTTCATATCGCTGTCTTAGTGTTCTTTTCTTGGGATATATTGACAGATACCCTGTTAACGTGAAAGCAATAGAACAGTTCCTCTTGTTGCAATTTTAGGCAATGACATGTTAGGACATAAAAAGATATCTTCATCTGCATGAGTTGGAAATTTCCCTCGAAAATTATATGCTCCATTGCTTGTAACTTGTGGCTGTATTTAGCTGAGTCTATATTATTGAAATATAGCACGAGGTTGTGTTGATGGATGTAAAAGATAGAAGATATGATTGAATACGTGTGCTAAACTTTTTTGTAATGGCTGCTGGTGTACTGTACTTGAGCAAAACAAAAATGCAGACACTGTAGTAGGCAAAAATTTCAAATAAAAAAGTGAAAGTGTGAGCAGCCTTTTTTTGCAATTATTATTCCTTAGTTGTATTGACTAGAGAGGAACATTTTTCGGTGGATCAAGCTACTGTGTGGTATAGTCTTCTTAATTAATGGATGCTGCTTCCCATGTTTTGGCAGGTGCACAGCTACTGAAACTAATCTGTATTTAATTGTTTTACTTTTGATTTGCAGTTCGCACTGCGCTGGTAGCTCTGATCGCATTTATGCCTACCAGCCCAAATGGTGCCCTTGGATCACTAGAATACACAAAGGAAGAAAGGCATGTTTTAGCTATTAAATCTCGTGATGCGGCTCCAAGATATGGAACTCCTGAGCGCCAGAAGCTGATTGACGAGGTATAGCATTATCTGAACATCATTTTGACATCCAATCTGTTGTTATCTCTGGGCATGAGAATTAATAGTTGGTTTATTTTATAGATACATGATTACATGCTAAGCAAAGCACCACCAGTTCCTCAAGCTACTACCTCACCAGCTCCTGAAGAACAGAACAGTAATAGAGAGGACGAGGTTCAAGAGAGTCCTGAGAACCCCAGCAATGAGGCTACTGAAGAAAGACGTCCTAATCCATCTGTTGCTGACACAGCTACTGAAGAAAGACGTGAATTGGCTTTAGATGCTGATCCTGTACAGGCACCTATAGAGCCCCCTGCTGTACGGCCTAATGAGCATCGAATATTGCATACACCTCAACAGAGCATTCCAAGGCAGGCTGATGACCGTTTCTTCACATGGGCAGCAGTTGGACTTACAATCGCTATACTTGCACTTCTGATTAAGAAATTCATGAAAGCTAATGGACACGGTGCTGTCTTTATGGATGAATCGTAAATCTGCCAGCAGTAGTTATGGAGTTCGACAGGGGCAATTTACTTCACTTTCAGCCAACTTATGCAGAAAAAATGTAGTATATTTATCCTTTTGCTATTGTGACATCGATTATAAAGATTGTCCAATGTGTAAACATGATTTACCATATATTATTTTCATAGTGTTATTGTATAGAAAAACAATTGTCTTTTCTCTGAGATGTGAAGAAGTTAAGATGAAGCAAAGAAATTCAGTTTGACATCGACTAGTTTTTTTATTCTTAATACTCAAAACCATGTATGTATGTTGTTTGAGTAAAAGAGTAATACAGTTGGATTTCTCTATAACAATTTTTCATATGTAACAACATTTTCGTATAATGGTCAAGCTTTTTTGTGAACTGATTATGTTATGCTATATTATATGTTCATTTGCTATAACAACAACAAATTTAGTGTCTGGGAAGGTAGAGTAGTTCTTACTTACCTTACCTTTGAGAAGGTAGAGTGATTGTTTTCCATAGGGAGAGTAGAGTAGTTCTTACCTTATCTTTGAGAAGGTAGAGTGATTGTTTCGATAGGCCCTAAAGAGATTGCAACTGATAGACCCTCTGAACAAAAAATGAAAAGGGTGCAACAATAACAAGCAGAAGCAACAAGAAGAAAAGGCCAAAACATATACGGACAAATGACGTAGTTACAAAGAGGTTTGACTTTGAATACACTAAAGTTTTGACTTTAAATACAGTAATATAACAAACAAGCATATATAGATATAATTTCGAATCTCCGTATAATAATTTCTCAAGCATAGTGCAATAAAAATGCAAACAAAAGAAACTAAAATTGCGGCAAAAAACATAAAACTACTAAAGAAAAAAAATGTTAGCATGAAATTCCTTTGGCAGTCTTCTTATATACATTGCTAATTTTCTGGCTGCATTTTTTCCACTTACTTTTCTTCTTATATCCATTAACTTTCTCACAAAGTCCACTATAATAAAAATCCTTGACATCAAACTCCACATGAAGCCTCATCATCAGTTGAAAAATCTCATCATCATTATACAAACTGCTATCCAAAATCTCTCTATCTGTCAAATAACTTGCATCATCTGCAGACCTTACAAGACTTTTCATGAGGTAAACGTAAGACGCAACGTGCTTCGTGCCACTTCTAAAGGTACCACATTGCTCCAATGCCACCATATTCTTGAACAAAATCTCAGAGTAGCTATGTATTTTCAATGATGGAATTTCCAAGACTCTGTCTTTAGTGAATCTTACATTCATGACACTATCACTTATTGCTTTCTTGAACTTGATCCCTAAGTCGTGAAGATGTAGTACATTATGCATATGCTTTTGTGTTCCATTCGAGTGAACTTGTGGACTTGTTGGAAGATAACAATGATGAATCAAGTCCAGTATATGGTGAACATTAGGACCAAATTTCTCTATAGTTACAAGTCCTTCACCAGGAATCAGTTTTCTAAAGAAGAGTAAAGCAAGTTGCATGAGGGAGTAAGGACATTCTTTAGGAATTGGAACTAAGTTGAACATTTGGTGAAGGATAAAGAATGGGATCTGATTTTCTAGTAGAATCAAGTCACATCTAAGACGGAAAAACATCTCGTAGTTTATAAAGAGTATGTCATCTCTACGTCTAAAACCCTTTATAACAAACTTGATAAAGAGCTCAATGAGAAAACAACTATCAAGTAACATCATTTGAACAAACTCATTACTTCCAATTTGTTCAAATGTGTTATCAACATAACATTTCCTTGCTTTATCCTCTAAATTTCTAAGTGTTTTCACACAATTATCTAAAATGGTTTGTGTGTTTATTGGTTTTCTACTAACAAGTGTGTTGAGATAACACCACTTATATTCCTCCATAGTTTTAAGGTTATCAACTCCATGATGAAAAGGACCTATTGAGACTAATTTAGGAGAGTAACTATATTCACTTCCCTTTTTAAGTTCTTGAGGAACTCTGTTGAAACGTCGAAAACTTGAGACATTTTTCATCTTTTCATCAATTGATTGTGCAAGATCTTCTTCTTCTGGCACGATATTGCGTAATACATCATCATTTCTCTTGACATTTGTGTAAGATATATCTCCTTCCTTCATCTTTCCTTGAGACATGAGTAGAATTAGCTCCCTCCAAAAGCCTTACTTCATTAAACTTCTGCAAAAACAAGAAAAAAAAAATATATAAAAAACCTCAAATTTGTACTACTTCATCTCCAACAATCGCGCTAAGCAAGGACAAATTCAAGATTCAGAGTCGGTGCATTCTGCTTATTATAATCCGCTACGTCTATAGGATGTAAGAGGTGAAATGAAGTTACCAGATGAATGCAAATCAGAATATGTTGTTGATGACAAAACCATAAAATGTAGAAATATTTGATGATTGATAGGTGTTATAAATGTGTCTAACATGAGAGAAACTTGTATCTTTTTATGAGTTGAACATGTAGGAGAAGTCATTATTTGTTTACTTCATTTTGAGAGAAGCATTGTTTTGTCAGAAAGCAAAGTATTGTTGGCAAAGAAAAACTATGTATTAATTACTTTTATGAGAATATAGGAATATTTTACAACAATATATTACCAAAAGAATATAAACATTCTTAGATTCTGACAATGCTCATTTGGAGCAACGGTAGAATTGTTTCTGACCTATAGGGTATGGATTCGAAATAAGGAAATAGTCATTGATGTGTTTGTATTAGGATAGAATATCTATAACACACTTCTCGGGACATGACTCTTCTCCAAACCTAACAAACACGAATATTATATGCACCAAATTGTCATTTAACTCGTAGTGATCATTACTGAAGCACATTGAAGAAACACACATAGTATTTATGTGCTAATAGAAGGTGTATTCATGTCTTTTGTTACATCAACTTGTAGGGTAAATGATAAAAAAATAGGCATAAGATATAAATATGTCTTTTAATTTGGCTTTAATTAATATTTACGTTCTTCAATTTTGAATAATCACAAGTAGACACTTGAACTTGTATAAAACGAACAAATATACACACGCATCATACATAACATAGTCCAAATAGTATGCAAATTGTCCTACGTGTATTATGTCAGTAAGACGTGTGTGTTTATTCGTTCAACTTTATACAAGTTTAATTGTCTATTTATGTACACCCAAAATTGAAGGACATAAATGTGAGATGAAATCTAGTTAAACAACATATTTATGTTTTATGCCAAAATGAAACAATATAATTGTCCTACGTAGATTATGTCACGTAGGACGTTTACAGTGTTTTAAAAGGCGGGGGTGTGAGGCAGGGCGTTTTACTTAGTATAGGGCGAGACGTAAGCCCTATCGATCATTAAAATTCAATTTACAATATAGTATAATAATATAATAACGCGAAATTATATAAAAAAAACATCAATAGTTTGAAATAATTACAAACATGATTAAGAAAACTCATAGAAAATAAAACTTCTAACATGATTATACAAGTATAAATAATCTAATATCTTAACTATTTATAATAAAAGAATCTTTATTTCTAAGAATATTTTTATCATACTATATAATTTACCTTACCACCCCCCCCCCCCAAAAAAAAAAAAAAAAAAAAAGAAGAAAATAATCAATAAAACTTACTACTATTATAATAAAAACATCACTCCATCATGAATAAAAATAAAATCACTTTCAAATAGCTAAATAAAATATGATAATTTTGAGACATATGACAAAACCATGAAGACCAATGATAAGTGGAAAAATAAGATTTCGCTACGTATTTTTAAAAGAAATGTTACGTAGTAAATCATCACCCTTCACAGTGTTACCAAATAGTAAAGATGCGATACTACAACTTGTTATTTGAGTTACTCCGATCTTCTTATCTCTATAGATTAAAAAATTATTAAGTATCAACAATGTTAAATAAAGTTTCTAACACATAATTTGTGTAAGATCTATAAGGCGAGCCTCGAGCGTTGGCCGTTGGGCGTGCTTAGGGCGTACAGTCGGGCGCTTAGGGCGTAAGTCTTACAGACCAAGGCTGTATGGAATAGAATGAAGGGTTAGGGCTGATCACCTTATTTTTTCGCTGAAGGTGCGATCCCCCGTTCCATCAATGCTACTTTCCTTAGTTGCTTTTGCAGTTTATTTTAATCCCAATGAAAGCCCCACACTTGAGTCTTGGGACGTTTTTCTAGAGCCCTGCCCCAAAACAAGCTCGAGGCAAATCCCAATAAAGTCTTTTAAAATATTGAACATATATGTCTATTTGTTCACACGTTATGAAATAAAGTCGTATATATCTATTTATTCACGCGTTATGAAATAAAGTCGTATATGTCTATTTGTTCACACGCTATGAAATAAAGTCAAGTTAAACACTACAATCGGCCAAACCAGCCATAAAAAAAATATCAATATTTAAAATGTGTGCAAATCGACTTTTAGACCGCCACTGATTTATCTTTTTTTAATTTAATAGAAGACTGAAAAAGCGACGTCTACGAGGAACTCAGAATCTCTCCTCTCTTGCGGCTATGGCGATTCCTTCAAATTCCTTCTAAGAGTAGTGTGAAAAACCCTAATTAGTCTTCTTCGAAGCTTCTAGAAACCTTCTAATGGCGTTCTGGTGGCCGTTGATTGTTATCGCTATCGCATTTGCGATCTGTAAATTACTGTTGATGTTCATTCCTGACAATGTCCCTTCCATTGATGTCGACACTTCTGATGGTAAGCTTCCATACGAATTTTGCTCTTTGAACTACTTTTAAATTGCTTATTGAAATGTTGTAGTAGTAATTTATTCAGTTCCAATTTATGTTACATTTTTAGCTTATCGAAGCTAAATTAGAATAGATTAGTTGAACTCAATATTTTAGAATTAAAATCTATCATGATGAAAACTGCATGTTGAAATGGTGGTTAAAGTTGACATAGTTTGAGTTTCGGAAAGTAGAAGGTGTAGATTAATTGATTTATTTAACAAAAAATTAACTCCGTATGGTATAAGCTAATTTAGATTACATCAGCTCAATATTTTGGAAAAAAATAGGTAATATAAGTTGACATTCTTCTCATGATGAAAAATGCATGTTGAAATGATGGTCAAGTTGACATAGTTTGAATCTCGGAAAGTAGAATGTGTCACATAAATTGTCCGGGACAGAATGAATAGATTATTTGTTATTTTTTTACTCCTTGTGGTATTAGACTTCTTTGGACTATTCCCTTTGAGCTGAGGGTCTATTGGAAATAACCTCTCTACTTTTGTTGGGGTAAGGTATGTGTACACTCTACCCTCCCGGTATGGTGTTGTTGTACTTGTACTCCTTATGGTATTACATTGTTGATATTCTTGAATCTATTACATTGTTGGTTGTTTAATAATGTTTTTGGTATTGTAGTGTTGGATGATGGGAATCAGGCTAAAGACAACAGCTTCATTTATGTAAGTAATGAATGAAATTCCTACTTGCTTAAATGGAGTTTGGTACTTTTATCTGATGTTGATTTGAACTGTAGATGGTATCAGTTTGTATTTTGCTTGTTTTTGTTTAATTGTTTTGTTTTTGCTTTTTTTTTTCCCCCTTTTTGTGTTTGAAATTTCACTAGTTGGATTTCATCAACTCTCTTTTAGTAGTATCTTTCTTTATGAAGAGGCACTTAGCTATAGAATATAGATATTTACTGAATTGCAGAAAACAATTGAATTTCCATTAGAGGTATGTGGAAAGTGTTTTACGTTAGAAATCATACACTAGTGATCATTTACTTAAACATTTTACAATGCCAAATTGAGTAAAAAAGCAGGTGATATTATTATTATTATTATTATTATTATTATTATTATTATCATACTATCATACAAGGCGGTGGATAGAGTATGAGGATTGAATTGCTCCATAGGGGGTAGCTACGGTTGAGACAACCTTGGGAAGCAAGATTGAAGTCCCAACATAAGCTATGCTAGATGAATTATTCTTATCTTTTTAAACCTTGGTAGCTTGAGTTTACACGGTATAGTACTTGTGAGAAGGTAGAAACTATATGGCTTAACCAAGTTGTGCACAAGCTGGCCCAGACATAACCTTTTAAACAAAAGAAAAGAAAAGAGAGAGAATGTGATGATTGTGTTTTGGTGGTATCTTAATTTTGACAAAAATACCTTATTGATGGTTGATGCAAGATATATGTAGCAAGAATGGGGATATTTGAGAATGAATGAGCTCAAATATCCCCATTCTTGCTACATATCTCTTGCATCAACCATACAGAGAAGATTAGAATGGGGATATTTTATTAAAGAAAATGAGTTTCATCCACAAGTTTATGAAGTCAATTTTCTTCTCTCAATGGAACTAGGATTAGAATGGGGATATTTTATTTAAAGAAAATGAGTTCCATCCATAAGTTTATGAAGTCAATTTTCTTCTCTCAATGGAACTAACTCTTTCGACAAAACATTGTCTCAAATTCGAGATAACCAAACGTTAAAAGTTACTGCAAAAACATTTCCGTCCAAGAATATGAGTTTTATGTAGTTTGTCAACTCACATCTTACTGAGAGTAGTTCCTCTCGCTTCCAACTCACTTACACTATCAAGAAAGCATTTCTCTTTAGGAGAACATGTCCAATGACACAGTTTGAGATTTCATGTAGTATGTATGTCCGTTTAGTTATTCAAATGGACTTTGCTCTCTTATTTTTTGTGGAACTTTATATGGTTCATTCCGTAAAGTGAAAGAATGTGACACTTGTATATTATCACACTTAATTTTGCTCATTTAGATTCCCTCGAGAAGGCATACGGACAAAGTTCAGTGCTATGAACCAGCAACAATGAAGTACCTGGGTTATTTCCCGGCGCTGAAACCTGATGAGGTCAGATTTATGTTCTTTTATAAATATGATATTTGTGTTCCTCTATACTAAATGTCAAAATTTCCTGTCATGCACTAGACTAACTTTTCCTTTTCCTTTTCCCTCCTTCCCCTTGTTTACATGGTTCAGACGTTCAGTATCTAAAGTTCTTTTATGAAGTTTTGCATAAAGATACTTAGTCATCTTATCAGGATTTGATTGGGCATTCAGTTAACTGTTTCTCTTTGCTGCCACATGTTATCATGAGAACCTTTACATGATAAACATACACAAGATTCCAGCTCACATCTGCAATCTTATTAATTTCCTTGTTCTTCGCCCGTAAAACCAGCATCAACGGTCTTTTGTGAGATATATACATGCAAGCCAAATGTAATTAACAAACTAAATCATGCTCAGGTTAAGGAGCGGGTTGTACAGGCAAGGAAAGCTCAGAAGATATGGGCAAAGAGTAGCTTCAAGCAAAGACGCCTGTTTCTACGTATACTTCTGAAGTATATTATTGAACATCAAGACCTTATATGCAAGTAGGGACACTTACCATTTAAAACTGCTATTTTACACTGCCAACAGTATTGACACATTAAATTATGTCCGAGGAGCAGAATGAATGATACTGAAATGCTTAAGATCCTTTTGGTTAATTGTTGACCATGTTTTTTTAACATTATATGTACAGAGACACAAATTATGACCTAATGTTGTTGGACGTCCAAATGAAATGTTCTCAGTGATTGAGTTATACACTACTATGGTGTACACAGTAAAATGTTTCAGGAGAGACTGATAGTTGAGACAACTTTTACAGTTGGCTTAGCCTCGTCTTTAGAAAGAAGAAATAAAAGAGATTTACTTTGAAGGTCTTAATCAATAGGTGAAGATAGCTGCAGACAGAAGTAGCAGCTATTGTTATTTTATTCCCTCCCACTCTTCTAGCTCTGACGTGAACACTCTTCTTCCAATAGATTGAAAGTGCTTTGAAACATGATTGCTGGAGTACTAAGCATTTTGAGGTTAAACGGTTCCATTGGGCATTATTTCGTTTCACAATACTAAGAAAAAATTGGATAGGAGATACCTGAAGTCTATTAAGCTATTGCCTAGAGTTCAGAACTTTATGTCAGTGACCTTATTTCCAAGTGTTGGTTGCTTCAAAGTTTTCTGTCCAAAAATTTGCAACATAACTAATAATATAATAGAGAGTCTCACTTATCATAAATAAACAAGTGCAAAAGTAACTGAAGAATCTCATGATTATGAAATCCTACCGTTTGTTCGATTTCTCTCTCTCACATATGACAACATTTAATTTTGGTCTTAAGAGTTAATTGCATTGGAATTGCCTCTTACTCATGCTAAACCGCTACTTATTTTCCTATTTTCATTTGACTGGGTTGGATGATTTCTCTGAACAACTTTTGCTAGTATCTCTTCACGTGATACTGGAAAAACAATGGTAGATGCCTCCTTGGGAGAAATAATGACTACATGTGAAAAAATCCATTGGCTTCTTTCAGAGGGTGAAAAGTGGCTAAAGCCTGAATACCGGTATGTTATGAAAATGGTTTATCTTCCTTGCATTTCAATAAAATAGTGGATTCATAACTTACATGGTTTCAGCCTTTGATACCTTGGGAGTAAAGGGAATTTATGCTTGTGTTTGTGGCTTGCAGTTCATGTGGGAGATCAATGCTTCACAAGGTTGCAAAAGTGGAATTTTCTCCTTTTGGTGTTGTTGGTGCTATTGTTTCATGGAATTACCCATTTCACAATATCTTTAATCCAATGTTGGCTGCAGTCTTCTCAGGGAACAGCATTGTGATAAAGGTCTTCTTTTTTCTTTTCCAACTTCCTACATTGCTTGTTTGCTCATGGATTGAACTTTAGTAACATGGAATGCAATTGGAAAATATTTGAGATTAGCATGCTTAAATGTAGTTATCAGATCTTGAACTTAAAATATATACACATAAATAAAGCTGCAAAATATACAACGTCATGGAAGCAAACTGCTTAAAAAGCTGTGATTTTGACTTTTGACGAGATAACCTCCTTGTTACCTTAGGTCTCAGAACATGCCAGTTGGTCCGGGTGTTTCTATCTGCGAATAATTCAAACTGCTCTTGCTGCAGTCGGAGCTCCTGAGAACTTGGTAGAAGTGATAACAGGGTATGCATTATACAACATTTATCCTTTCTGTTCTGGTATGATTTGTCATACATTTTTAAAATATCATTGCCAGCTTTGCTGAAACTGGAGAAGCACTAGTATCCTCTGTTGACAAAATCATATTTGTTGGATCTCCTGGTGTGGGCAAAAAGGTTGGCTCTCCCTGAACATATAATACATGCTTATATTTTCTCATCTAATACAGAGTGACTTAAAACCTCCATTTTCATCTTCTCTATACCTTTTACTAACTTTTCTTTTCTTTTCTGTTGAATTATAAATTCTAATGTTCTCTTACTGTTCTACAGATTATGCGAAGTGCTTCAGATACACTGATACCAGTTACCCTTGAGCTTGGTGGAAAAGACGCATTTATTGTCTGTGAAGATGTTGATGTGCCGCATGTATAAACTTTTCCAGTCTGCTTTCATTTTGTGTGTCAAGTACATTTGTTTGCTTTTCAACTATGATTGGAAAATCATTTAAATATCTCTATGAGAAGTTAAAGAAGGAAGATCATTCATCTCTATCTGTTTCTCATGAGTCTTTAAAAGAACTAATCAAATTTGATGCAGGTTGCACAAATTGCTGCTAGAGGAGCTCTCCAATCAAGTGGGCAGAATTGTGCTGGTGCAGAACGCTTTTATGTTCACAAGGATGTTTACTCTTCTTTTGTTGCTGAAGTTGTCAAAATTGTGAAATCGGTTACTGCTGTATGTAACTTTTCTCATTTGTGTCATATTTTCAACTCGATGCATTATAAGATCTTTATTCTTTCATGAAACATAGCATTTTGCACATGGTGCCTTTTTGGTTTCTTTGTTAGATTGCTCACTGATCCTATCTAAATTCTTGTTTGCTAATAATTGTGAGCCATAGAAGCATTAGTTTGCCTAGAATTGAGAGATAAATACACAATGATTGCCTGAATCCTAAGCAGAAAACTAATGACTTTGAAATTTGTGATTTTGCTAGTGTAGTCTGATTTCTAAAATACTTATATATTTAAACTGATTTTTTTTTTTTATTGTAGGGACCTCCTTTGTCCGGCAAGTATGACATGGGAGCCATATGCATGCAAGAGCATTCCGAAAGGCTTCAATACCTAGTAAATGATGCCCTAGACAAAGGTGCTGAAATTGTTGCTCGAGGAAGTGTAGGCAATATTGGTGAAGGTGCTGTTGATCAGTACTTCCCTCCTACTGTGATTGTTAATGTAAATCACACAATGAAACTGATGCAGGAGGAGGTATCATCAGTTGATAGATTATCTTTTCAGTTACTACTGAGATGAAGGTGGCATGGTTAACTCCATATGGCAATTTGCTTGCAGGCATTTGGACCAATATTGCCGATAATGAAATTCAGCTCTGATGAAGAAGTTGTTCAGCTTGCAAATGATTCAAGCTATGGGCTTGGTTGTGCTGTATTTTCAGGCAGTCAGCGTCGTGCTAGGCATATAGCTTCACAATTACATTGTGGAGTGGCTGCTATCAATGACTTCGCATCAAATTACATGTGTCAGGTACCTGTAGGCATTAGGCTCTTGAAACATTTTATCAAAGAGTTTGGCATACTTATATGTGACTATTTGCTATGATGTTTGAGGTATGCATACAAATTAGGAGAGAATTTTGTGAACCTCAGACAATACCCTGTTGCATCTGCTTGAAATTTACAGATCTCACATGGTCTAATTATTATTTCTTAACCTTTATATCAAAGGAGAACAAAAAAGATCCTCTTTCTGCCTTTAAATGTCCGCATTTGCAAATTTGACGAGCTAGAAATTAGCTTCCTTACCTTCTCTCTTCTACAGCCAGAAGTAACTGTTGCAAAACACTATCAAAAGTTACCCTACCTTTCCACTCGTGACTCACTCCCATTCTCAACTCCTGATGCTCATGACCTTCCTGCGCCTGTTATTGGTCCTGAAGCTTTGCCATGTACCTTGAAATCTCTCTTCTGAAGGCCAACTACCTCAAAAGACCAAAAGTTCTTTACGTAAAACATTGCTTTGTCTATTGGAAACAGCCTCTCTACCTCTGAGGTGGAGGTAAGGTCTGTGTACACTCTACCCTCCCCCTACCCCGTTGTGTGGGATTACACTCTGTATGTTGTTGTAGTTGTTTTGTCCAACATTGTTTATCCTCTTAAAACCCTCTTTTGTTTAAAATTTTAGAACTTCCAGCTTTTCAGTCCAACGCCTTTTGTCCTCCCCAGCACCCCTTTCTTTCACGTCTCTTTTTAAAATAGACCCTTTTAACATTTTCTCCTGAATAATGATATGCAGTCCTTGCCATTTGGTGGAGTCAAAGACAGTGGATTTGGAAGATTTGCTGGTATTGAAGGATTACGAGCTTGCTGTCTTGTGAAGTCGGTTGTTGAGGACCGGTGGTGGCCTTTTATTAAAACCAAGATACCAAAGCCTATTCAGGTGAGTTGCTCATCTACTGAAACCATGTTTTCCTTCGTACATTTCATATCATATAAGTAAATTTTATTCCGTCTTTTTTGTAGTATCCTATTGCTGAGAATGGATTCGAGTTCCAAGAGTCTCTGGTGCACACTCTTTATGGTTTGAACATCTGGGATCGTTTACGGGCATTGGTGAATGTTTTGAAAATCCTCTCAGAGCAACCCCCCACTCCCACAAGCAATAGGAGGAGAAATGACTAAGACCACTGCTCGCTCATCTTTTTTGCCAAAAGCTTAAAAACAAACACTTTAAAGGCAATTGCCACTTTCTATGGTGTAGTTGAACTCCTACTCATGTTTACCTTTGATTTACTTAGATAAACAATTTTGGTTTTGGTCAGGATTATTCAGATCAAATCGAATTAATTTTCTATCCATGGCTTTGTTAAAATGTGAGTGATATGACCCAAGAATATACCAAAGTAGGTTTGGTCCCAAAATGGCTACATTACACTATTAAATAAATCTATCTATTAGACACATTCAGATAGATAGAGGAAATAGTTTGACATAGCTTCTTGAAAAATTCTTTTATGTGATTTAAAATCTCTTTGTAAAACGATGGAAAGGCCAATTGTTCTTTGTTGTATTACAACATTAGCTACTTTTAGAGAAGTAAATACACGTACAAGTGCAGCAGACTCGACATATACTATACACTAGTTACTAGTGCTATCTTTTAGCGGCAATTGTTATTTGATTTAGTGGCAGATTTTGTTGCCAATAACACTTACTTTTAGCGGCGACTATTTTATGAATTAGTGGCGGTTTATGTTGCCACTAAAACTTACTTTTAGCGGCATTTCTTATATGATTGCGGCAGTTTTGTTGCCACTAATACATCTTTAAGCGGCAACTATTACATTATTTAGTGGCGTTTATGTTGTACTTGCTGTGACGGTTTTTGTTGCCACTAATACTATGTGGCAACTGTAATCTGATTTAGTGGCGGTTTTAGTTGCCACTAATACCTTCTTTTTGCGGCGACTCTTATATGATTTAGTGGCGGTTTTAGTTGCCTAATATTATCTTTTAGTGGCAACAATTATTCTTATTAATAGCAGATTTAGTTGCCGCTAAAACAAACTTTTAGCGGCGCCTTTTTAGGAATTAGTAGTTTTTGTAGACACTAATACTATCTTTTAGCGGCAACTGTAATTTGATTTAGTGGCGGATTTTGTTGTCAGTAATACTTTCTTTTTGGACTGATCCTTATATGATTTAGCGGCGGTTTTAGTTGCCACTAATACTATCTTTTAGCGGCAACTGTTATTTGATTTGGTGGCGGATTTTGTTGCACTAATACCTTCTTTTTGCGGCGACCTGTTTATTTATTAATGGCGGTTTTAGTTGCCACTAAAACAAACTTTTAGCGGCGACTTTAATAGGAATTAGTGGCGGTTTTGGTTGCCCCAAATACTTTCTTTTGCGGCGACTCCCATCTGATTTAGTGGCGGTTTTAGTTGCCACTAATACTATCCTTTAGCGACGATAGTGATTTGGTGGCGGTTTTAGCTGCCAGTAATACTATCTTTTAGCGGCAATAGTTTAATGATTTAGTGGCTGTTTTAGTTGCCACTAACACTATCTTTTAGCTGCAATAGTTTAATCATTTAGTGGTTGTTTTAGTTGCCATTAATACTATCTTTTAGCGGTATCATTATATAATTTACTGGCAGTTTTAGTTGCCACGAATATTAACTTTTAGCAGCGTTTGTTATGTGAATTCATGGCGCATTTTTGTTCCACTAGTTATTGAAAGAGTCACAACTCATTGAAAAACTCACAACCTAAGAAATATTTTAGTAATTTAACATTCAAGTTAAGAATTCATGCTTTTAAGGTAATATAGATATATATAGATAAACAATTAGTATTAATTTGATCATATACAATCACAATGTAATTTCCAACAATAGGGATTTGGATGAACCCCTTGCAACCTCTTATCTCCGTCCCTAACGTTCCGCCATACTCACTACCTTATTGAAACAAAACATCTCAGACAAGCTTGCAACTTGAACTTGTAGATCCATATAATCAAACAGGAAAGTTGCTTCCAAACCACTGCTTCTGAAACATATCAAGGAACTAAGAAGAAAAAATGATAAAACTTAACTGAGAGATTATACATGGCAGACACCATGATTTCTCAAGAATAAAGCTTGTAACAATTGGGAATAAAAATTAACTAATAAAAAACTCAAGCCATACCATCATCACTGGTAGACTTACATCCTTTGAAATCAAAATAATTAATTATACTTCAGAGGGAAAAAAACGCATTTAGCGCAACAAAACAGAGTATTCTTTATGAGACGTGTTTTCTTTTTCCCTCTTTTCATGGGAAACTTCTTAACCCCGGTCCCCAGGTATACCATCAGCAACCATTTCTTCAATCAAATGCCACTATATACAGATCCAGTTATGAAGGTGAAGTGAGACACAGCTTCTCTAATCTAAGCATTAAACAGTTGCCTTGCTTGCAGCCCATCTCCTCTTTCGTGCTGGTCTTGGTTGCATAGGTTCAGTCGACACAGCAAACGAATCAACCAAAGGCTTAGAGACATTCTTTGTATCACTTTTGAGAGCAATAGGCTGCTTGAAACGCTCTCCACGCTTTTCCATCTTTGCCATGATCTCCAAAATCCTAGGATTGTCCTGTCCCTCCACATTTTTATCAGTAGCGAAATTCTTCACTTCACTGATTTCTGATTTGCCAGAACATGTGATTCTCTTTTTAATGATTTTCTCGTTCATTTCTTCAATTATCTGACCTTCTTCAATATCCAGAGACTCTTCCTGTTTGGCATCTGAGAATATATCAGGCCTTTCTTTATCATTTTCTTTAGGATCAGTTGTCACGTTTCGAGTTCTGAGTGTCTTCGTGAAATGGGGTTTGCTAGTTCCATCAATGGGCTTCAACTCCACATAACTATCTGAATCCAAGTGGCCATACCTGTCAAAGGATGTTACACCCCCTGCTTTGGAGCATCTTCCGGAGGACTGCAGATCCATGGTCACAAATAAAAATCAAAATCCTGATAGTTTACACAATTAATGAAGAGAGGCCGCCTTATCGTGCATGAGCTCACGTAACACAAAAACTTACCATGAAGAGAATTAGAGAACTTGTTAACTGTTAAAGGCATAACTATCATACCAAGTACTCACAAACTTGAAACTTTGAAAGGGGATGTAACTTAAATAGTTAAACAGAAAAGAGATATATAGTCAATGGCTATATGCGTTTGTAATAAATTATAACTGGAGCTGAACGATAAAAGGACTTAGCATACGTGCTAATCAAGATGACTTTCCAAAGCAGACCATCATGCTTTTGTTTATCAATAAAGTGCAGTCAAGAAGAAATTTAAAACATAGGAATGTGTTAAGAACAAGGATAATAACAAAGCTTTATAATGTTGTCATGGTATATCAACATAAAAATAAATATCAGAGAGACCATATTAACAATATGGTATCAATGTATCATAAATTGATGAAAGAGAAATGGCTCCTGAAGCAGAAGTGAACACTATAATTGTGAGACGAAATATGCAGTTAAAGTTTTCTGCACATCTGATTCCCTTTTCTATGATTATTAGTTTGTTTTTTTAAAAAATAACTCTGACACCACCAAGGCAAGGGTCGGATCTTACCTCAAACAGAGCTGAAGAAAGTAAAGTGTGGATTCTAAATTCTAGAAACAGCATAATTAACTCTAGTTCTTTTTTATTTTTTTGGATAATGGAGTTGGCGATTCTATTGAAAAGATGGGGAGAAACGTAGAGAACCTTACCAAAAGACATAGTTTTCTACCAAAAGCACCCCATCATCTGTACTAAACGGAATATCAGAAGTAAAAAATACTTCCAAGATATGATGTTAAATTGTCATGAGCTCACACAGAAAATCAGTATTTTTAATTTGTTCTAATCTACTTAAGATCACAAGCACTACATATCGAAACATTGAAGACTACTACACCTAACACCCCCTCCAATTGATAAGAGAAAAACAAGACTTCATTCTAGTCCAACTTCAAGCAGGAGCAACACCTAATATGGCCTCTCAAAAATTGAATATAGAGTATCTGTCCAGCTAAAATTATCATTTCCAATCAAGATGCAATGTTGTCCAGCCACACAAAAGGAGCATGCATTAGGACAGCAACTTCAGTGGTGTAGCGATCTCCTTTTTCTTATTTCACTTCCCAGCTCACATTCTTGAACACGACTTGAAGTGATCATATTAAAAAAAAAATAATATTGAAGAATAAATGAAAGCAAAGATAATACTTTATTAGAAACTGAAGGTATCCCACATACAAAAGTGTATTCCAAGAAAGAACATAAGATTTGCTAGAATGTTGAGTCATGTAAAGTTCTTGTGTAAGCACTAAGCACAATTTTATGAAGGTTAATATCCAAAAAGTCAGGACATGTAGTTTGAAGCTGATAGTAAAGTAAAACACAGTTTTATGCCAATGCTGGATACCAAAGGTAACTTACCTCCTAAACTATTGCTCAATTTAAGATAAAAGAACAATCAATGAAGTCATGCAGAAACATTGCGCTAGTGACATATCAATCTATCAGATTCGAGAAAAAAGATTGACAGCCCATTTCAACACAAAAATAGTAACTATTTGTGTTAAATGAGATCTCGTGAGTTAGAAGAATAAGTAAGCCTCGTCATGATTACAATTTAGTGATACTCCAGTAATACAATTTGGTGTGTTTTCTGCCTAGTTTACTGAGATCCGCTTTACTGATATTAAAATTGCAGTACATAGAAAAAGTTTACTTGCTTATTCTTGTTGCAGAAGATTACCTATATAACTACACAAAGACAATGAACTTTGGAGTCCTCTCTTATTTTTTGCAAAAGTGCTATCACATTAGATATCTAATGTACTTCAAGTGACAAAAGACTAACACCAACTGGAGCTACAAAATGGTAACATGTCCCTTAAGCAAACACTCTTTTCTCGTCAACATATAGAGGACTGTCAGTAACAATGTGGATGCACATTTGTTGGATCAAGAAATAAACAACTAAATGGTCACCAACAGATTTATATGGTTTCATAAGTAACTAGAGAATACTGACGATCAATTGCTTAAAGGTAATAATGTAAGAATTCCTAGAATAGCAAGCTTAATATGATTTTGGAGTTGACAAGTTCAATTTTTTAAGGGTCAATTCAAGAACAACTTTTTTTTAAAAAAAAAAAAAAACAAGGCAACATGAGAACTTTAATCTGAAATCAAACGCACAGGGAAATAGGAGACCTAGGTAGCATGAGATGATATCACACAATGGAACAGGACCCAACATATATGGAAAACTAATATTTACATATAGACTATACAATCTTGACATTTGTATACACAAAATTACCTCTCCGTTCTCAACAATCAAGCCCGTGTCAACGGAATCTCTCCCTCTTGGGAATCTCCTCCAATGATTATCTTTATGAAAAACTTTAGACCCTTGACCAAATTGACTGGCATTATTGCCTTCCCTGATCAATTTGTATTTTTCCTGCTCCACATGCCTATCATCTAAAAGCTTTTCTACGGGGTTGGGTCCATGATTATTGTCAAATGAATTAAACCTTCGGTCACTTGAACTTCTTCTGAACGAATATGATGTCCTCTCAGCATCGAATATATTTTGCTGATACCTAGAACTGTTTTCATCTTCAACCCATTGCATCCCTTCAGACTGCCGGCCCCCTCTTCTTCTTTTAAAATTGTCCTGATTACCAGGATACTTGCTTGTCTGATCGGCACCAATGGAGTAGGTCAAACTAGCAAACTGACCACCATCACATTTCCTAGTCCCACTGAATATTCTGTGTCTGCCACGTGGCAGTTCAGGGCTCTGCCACCTTCTGCTAGAAGTACAAGATTCTCTATACAAACGAAAGGATGGAGGTTGATACCCATCAAATCTCCCTTCCTCATCCTTTAGATCCATGAAACATATATCATTTGAACTTTTGCAAGGACTGGCATCTCTTCTTTTGCCCCTACTGGGGCTTTTAATTTCTCTTCTGAAATAAGTCAAATTTACATGATAGCCATCTTCTAGAATATTAGTATCCCTGTGGTTGTATGGTCTATATCTGTTATCAGTCTCTTCCACGATATCGTAGATGTAATTACATTCAGTTACAAGATCATCAGTCCTCACTCTCTTCTTACTCGGCAGCTGATCTATTTTCCGCATTCGTTGACTGGGATTCTCATCATCTGAATAGGAAATATACTTATCGATCCATTGTTCCGACTCATGAAAAGGAACGGTGTCCATATCCTGAACAGTGAGTCTTCTCCCATAATGGGGTCTATCTCTTTCCAACAATTCATCATCTGTATAAATTGATAGTTCAAGAGGATCTAGCTTTCTTTTCACGCTTCGACTGCCAGACCAGTTTTTGTCATATTTACATCTTAACTGATGTTCCATCTCAGGATTTTTTGTAAAAGAATCCCAGCATGGATAATCGGAAAATCGTCCTGCATTAGAGTAAAAGGGTTCTGCCCTCTTAAAATGTGAAGTATCTTCCCTTTCATGAGAGTCAAAAGCATATCGTCTATCTCTCTGTCTGTGTCGGATCACAGTTGAATTACGCCTTTTATACAGTATCCTAGCATCTGATTTGTGGGAATCCTCATCTTTCAGGTGAGCAGGAATTGTTTCACTCATTCGACCAAGTCTTCTTCTGTCATGCAGCAGATCTCTTTGCACAGACCTTCTACCTCGTGTAAAATATTTAGGATCACCAGACTTTGTTCTGTTATGATCGGTTCCGTAAATTGGCTGGTAATCAATTGTACCCTTCTCCCGTAACTCAGATTCTGTATTTGATAATAACCTTGTATGATGATGATGAGATTTCTCTAAGTCAAGAAAAGTCCCATCTCCAGATGTGCCACCATGACTTAGAGAGCAACAAGATGAACCTGGGCTATGCTCTCTGCCTCCACCACGCAGTGGTTCTTGCAACTTTATAGGTTGTCTTGGATCAGATATGTCTCTCTCACTGCTTTTATTTGCATCATGAGAAGATCTAATTGCTCCTGAGGTTTGATCAACATTACAGCATGTCCCCTCTTGGTGGTGTCGCTCATCTGCATCAGAGTACTCGGAATTTCCGTAGTTATCTGAACCCATAGACACGTGCTCACAAACAGGTGTAATCCTGGAATCCAGAGTTAATTTTATGAGAATGAAGTAACTTGAACCATTAAATACATTTTTATGTTTCATCAATCAGCAGAAAAACAGGAGAGATGTGAGAAGCAAGACTTAAAAGTAAAGGTGAAGATAGGAAAAAGAAAGCCGACAACGGATCAGATTACTCATGGTCCATGAAGAAGGAAATCTTTGAAAAATTTGACAATATTTTGCAAGCATGTCTAGGAAAACAAAACCTTAAAAAGACTTAGAAGCCGACAACTTTAAGCCAACTAAGCATCAAGAACATGTGAGAAAACCTATCACATTTTAAACTCTTATATTGCAACATATATAGCCTTCGAACTTTAACTACATAAGGATTAAAATCTACAAGGTCATTTTTACTGACACGTCCTTCGCAAAATAGTTGTGTTCCAATGTGAAGATTAACCAGCAAAAGAATAATGCAAGTAGTGTTACAGACTATCATCACAATACAACGAGTAGATGACATACCTTCCAGATGTAGACTTGCCTGATCCTTCTCCAGTTCCTTCCAAGCTGGCTAACTCATCTTCACTGGCACTACTGAAACAGAGAAACTCCTTTCTATCTCCCCCAACATCTCCATTCTCAGATGCTTCCCGCTGCTCTTTTGTAGAACTTATGGGATCTTCCATTGACTGCTGCAAAGCAATCTGGTGCCAGCACAAGCCTGTGAGCACACAGCAATTAGATGGTCAAGAAAAGGGAAGAATTAAAAAATTTGATACCTGTATGACGACACCAGAATCCCGATACTGTGGACGTCCCACATCTGTTGATGGTTGGCGCTCAATCATGCTCTCTTCCACCTCTATTTCTCTACCTTTTGGCTGAACATTGGCAAGTTTATACCATAAGCATCATTAACAGTTCAATTTCAGATAGCATTTAAGAACAGTTAGGTAACGAAGACATCTACATTTTTTTTAAATGTCATCTTCAGCATGGTTTGAACAGAAACATGGTCACCCTCAGCTTTCACAACCCATTTGATACACTAAGCTCACCTATTGTTTCTTTTTCTTCTTTTTTTTTATAAGGTAAGGCTTCACCTATTGTTTAAGGAATAGTAAAACTTGACAATCATCCAGAGATACCTACCTTACTAATTTTCGAAGTCTTGTAGTCTGAATCCTTGACTTTCTTTTTTGCTTGATCTCGGTGCTCATCCTATTTCAAAAGTCACGGCCAATGATAAACATGTAAGACATGCAGTAAAAATAGTAGAAACAGCTTTGCCACAATACATTCTAGAAAGTTGGAAAGAAATACAAAAACAAAGATAACAAGAAATGATAAAAGGAAAAACTATATACTCTAATACATATCAGAAACAGACAAATTTATATGCATTCATTACCAGGCAGTTGCAATACTGTTTCCAACCAGCTTCATCAAAGCCAAAATTAAAATAATCTGTCAAGTCAGCGCCTGGATACCGCCAAGGTTTCTTCTCAAACATATCAATATTCACGTCCAATATATTCCTGAAAAATTATGGATCAATTACATATCTATGAAATATGAAAAGATTATGCCTACAAAAGAATATAGAACAACTTTATCTGGTAAACCTATTTCATAACAGTTCTTTGATGAGATGACCAACAGTATCTCCAATAAGCAAATATGCACCAGGAAAAGTGGAACCAGTTGTTTCAAATGTAGATAATTTTCTTTTAACAGTATGTTCAACTGTTTTTCTATAAAAATGGAAACACAACAAAGCATTAACCAAAGATTAGAATACAAGCAAAGTTTGACAAAACATATTAACCTCGACCGAGGAAGTGAGAAGCTCTGTCCATTTTGAGCAGCAAAGCCTGAGCCCACCCTTTGCGTGTAGCTATTATCCTCCCATTTGCCCTTGACAAATGCTGTAGAGTAAGAAGGCGCACAAGAAGATCCATTGGCTTTGAGATGACTTGAATATGCTGCTTGTGGTGGTCTTGTGTTCTACAGAAAAGAGGGGGCGAAATCATAATTCGGAGAATGAAACACTATGAAGTAACAGAAGTACAGAACAGTATTAATCCATTTTCTTTCCATATAGGTGGCATTCAGGCCAGCACCTTGACTAATCCATGAAAGCTTAACTGCATTAATTCATGTAAACGCTGATGAAGTCTATCATCATGATAATTATCACACTTGAAGAATTCAAAAATAGATAATCGTGAAGAAAACACCTAAAGGCATTTCCAGTAAAATCCCCAAGTTGCAGCAAGTGGAGGTAGGTGCATTGCAAGAAAATAAACTGAAAAACAAGTGAAGCAAATATTCTCTTCATTTGCTCTGAGAAAGAGAAAAGACAAAAAATACATGATATAAAGCTTTATTCTGGCCTTTTTCTAATAAACAATATAAACAGTAGATATATATCAATCAATCAACTCGTCGTAGTCAGGCTTAATACTTGAATCAACACCAAAACAATATTGAAAGAACTCAAGTTTATTTCTCCCACTCCAAAATATTTGGGACTTCTGCTTCCTGAGTTTCAAACTAATGAACTTTGAGCAATGTTTAAAAACAAAATTTCAGCACTTGATGTGGGATGCTTCTAACTTATAGTCCGTAATTTTGTGCAGCTTTGGGATATCAAAACTTTATGTTCTTTAAGATAATGAAGTACTCGAGACTGATTTCAGCTCAAATTGACCCTGATCAACAAATAATGCCAATCAAAATTGAAGACAGTATACATTTACCAAATTTTCAGTTTTTCAAGCAAGAAGAAACTTAATTGCTGCCAAATAAGAGTCTTTGACCATAGTAAATGGCAGGAATATTAAAATATACAAACCTCATAATCAGCTTTACACTAACCTCCCCTGTTTTATACATAAAATCAAACGAATATAAGCATTCAATAATCAAAGCAATCATCTAATCAGTAATCAGGTTCAACAACTAAGCAACACGAAAACAACTTCAAAACAAGTTCATATTAACACTACTCTTTTTCACTAATTTCAGAGTCTACAATGCTACCTTGTAACTGTTTTTCTCTCCATCGCCACTCCCACTGCCATTTGAATTCTGTCCTAAACCATTTCCTTTATCATTAGCACTAAAATTTCCATTTCCCTCAATGTCATCCTCATCACATCCAGCATTGAGAAAATCATCATCACCTTCATCATCATTCAACAGTATGTTCAAGTCATCTCCACTCTCGCTCTCACATTCCTCTTCTCCTCTTACAGCATTTTCACGATTACAGTTTCCGCCAGCAGCACTGTAGTCAACCTCATAGACTTCCGTTTGAACCTTCGTTGAACTCTGTAGAGCATTGATTGCTGAACTTGCTTGGACTTCAACGTCGGCGTAGAGATCGCCGAAATCATCGTCGTCGTCGCCGGCGACGTTCACCATTTTGGAGTGTACACAAGAAGTGAGTGAGCTCAGGGTTTTAGAGATAATCATGAGTTTCTTAAACCCTAAAGATGTAATATTTGGAAATTAATGCAAAGTTTGTGGGTGAAACTGTAAAAATTGTTATTTGGGTGTGTTAGGTGTGACCAATAAAAAAAAAAGAATTTTAAGAAAAATGTGTTATTTTTTTGTGTAAAGAAATGTTCTTTAAAGCAATAAAACATATTATGAAAAGACTAACATGATGATTTTCCTAGAGAGCTCACATCAATGGAAAGGTTTGTTACTATGATGTTTGTCGGTTTTTCACCAATTGAGAAAAATTATGTGTTCGTTCTTTGAAATGATTATATATAAACTAAGTTTTGAACGTTATGAATATTCTATTTAAAGAATAATAACAATAACACATTTAGTGTGAATATACCTAATCCATGTTTTGAGAGAGATAGAGAAGTTGTTTTTGGTAAGATCCTCGACTCAGAAGAAGCGTTTCCAGAACAAGTTTGACTGCTTTAGGAGCAGAGCTATGATGAAAATATCAAAGAAGAGAAAAGTAATGACAACAAAAGAGTAAAGAGAACAACATAAATAAATGAAATTAAGGAATACGATAATAATAACACTATAGTGAGACATGTATGGAGAAGAGAAAAGAAATAAAACACACTAAACTAGAACTAAACTCTCCTACATAGAAGAGAGAAAACGTTCAACTACTATTAATCTTTTACCCTAATTCTTGACTTTCAACTCTCCAATTCATGTGATCTATCCTCATCTCTTTCTTGATATACATCTTCTTAGACCTATCACCGTAGATCTCTCGCATTTATTCATTGGGGACATATGTTCTCTTTCTCTTCACATGTCAAAAATATCTCATCTCACTTTCATGCGTCTTGTCCACCACGAAGGTCACTCTTACCTTGTTCCAAATAACTTCATTCATAATATTGTCTCTTCTAGTATAGATTCACACATCTACTCAAACACTCTCATTTTTGTTGCTCTCATCTTCTGAATGTGTGAGTTCTTGACTGATCAACACTCTATAAATGGATAAATATAAGACAAATACAAGACAAATCACAAATATGAGGATGTACTTTTAATATTTTCAAACAATTATAGGGGGTGATGATGTAGTTTCAAAAACTTAAGATTCTTTTCAGATAACAATCTTCTCCACCTACTCTTTATCTCCAAAAGCAGCTCCTTTTAACAAGATGGCTATGAGCATTCCTTGCTATGCTTCACTTGGCACCAAATTGCAAGGTACTCTCTATCTATTTATGGGGTTTTGGTGTTCTTTAATCTTTTTGTAAGTTTTCAATTTTCTTGAATTTTTTTGGTTTCTCTATTACCAGATCCACTTAATTACAGCAACTACAATGGGGTTGAAAAGGTGAAAAGTATCATAAAGAAGACAGTGATTCCTTCTGTTAGCAGTTCCCCTGTTGAATCTCTTCAGAAGGGAAATTGGGTCAAGCTTATTTGTGGTGCTAGCTTTGAGGTCTTCATTTATTAACCCTTTAATCACTAAAAAGACTCAACCTTTACACTTTTCTGCAGATGAACTTTTTTTTTTTTTTTTTTGTATAATCAGAATAAACTACTTTGGTGTTCCAATTCATGATGCTCTTTTGTTTAAGGACTGACACAAATGTATAACCAGAATAAACTACTTGGTGTTCCAATTCATATGATGTTTCAAATTTTTGTATAATCAGAATAAACATCTTATACTCCATGTGTAGTCGAATCCCATCATTAAAGTGTAATGAAGCTAGGA
The DNA here is from genome assembly GCA_035578085.1 of Solanum pinnatisectum. NCBI lineage: Eukaryota > Viridiplantae > Streptophyta > Magnoliopsida > Solanales > Solanaceae > Solanum > Solanum pinnatisectum. The sequence continues at coordinate 1,147,867 of CM069087.1, forward strand.
CTAACTAAGTATGAAGATTATACAAATTGCAGAGACATGTTAACATATTTGAGCAATTTTTATCTTTCTTGGTTTTTGTAGGATTTGGTTGATATCAGGAACCTTTCTCTGGTTTATACTCTTGCTGGAGGTGAGAATTGAATCATCAACTGTCTCTTATAATTTTGGTACTATTATTCCTTGCATCGGGTTGATAAGTTTGTGTGTTGATTGTAGTTGATTGCATTGACTGCGCTGCTGAGGCGTCAGTGGTGAATGCTGTAAATGAAGGGATAGAAGCAGCCAGAGCCCTTGTGCCCATACGCAGGCCTTGGGTAATGATCAGTGTTAATGATGATGAAGATCTTCATTTCCGTAAAGCTGGTAACTCCCCCCACACTTTGACATTGACCAGCATATTTGTCCTTTCTGATACTCATAGTCTTGTTACATGATGTAGGGGTAAAAGTTTCTTGCTTTCTTTTAATATAAGTATGATTTCAACTCTTCCGTAGACAAAAACTTGCCAGTAAAAAAAAATGGTATTTAAGTGGAGAAGGGTAGATGAGCTAGCCCGTGATCCACCGAGGTTTTAACCATGCATTGGTTGGGGGATTTCTCGGTTATCAAAAAACGTAGGCTTCTGATTGGAGTGCCTAATCTTCTGAAGCATTAGAAACTATGAAATGTCGACTTCATCGTGTATTTTCGGCTTTGATTATTCTTGTTTTAAGAGCTTTGTCGTCCGTACTCAGCCTTTCTAATATTGGTCTTAGGTCAAAGACTCGAGATTGTATTTTACCATGAATGAAATTACTCATGGAAAGTATTCCTAAGTAAGATATGTGGGCTTAATACTCCAGTTGTCTATGATAATGTTGCAGAATTTGATCCGGATGATTGCCCCCGGGATTGCATGAGACCTTGTGAGAAAGTGTGTCCTGCTAATGCAATATTGCAAAAGGTTCTCTCCATTTTGATTTCCCTTGATTTATTCTACAGCTGTTAACCTGCTATATTCGTTTTTAAGCTTATTCATGTTCATTTCTAAAGGCTACATCTGTAACTATTGCAGGGAGGAGTTTTGGCTGACCGATGTTATGGTTGTGGTCGCTGCCTTCCGGTTTGTCCATATGACAAAATAAGTGAGTTCACTGCTGCCTGTCTATTTTCACCTCCTTCGCGCCCTTTTACGTCAGGATTGTTGTTTTTCTGCAAATTGAATTCATGAAGATATCTTTTCGTTGATTCAGGAGCTATTACGTATGTGAGAGATGTTATAGCTACAGCTGAACTTCTTGAAAGGGATGATGTTGATGCCATAGAAATTCATACCAGTGGAAGGTTAGCATAATTTTCTTTTCGGTTAATATATTCCCCGAAATAATTCAAGTGTGAATTTTCACTTCTTATTCAATTGAGACACAAACTTAACCATAGAATAGATGCTTACTCAAAATATATTTATGCAATACAATCTGATTTTGGTACTCCTTATTCTGTACAACAAAAACCACAAACAAAATGTACAAATGGTTCTTTGTCACATTATCAGAGTAACATCAATTTGTAGCTAAAAGGTGCATCTTATCTGCATTCTCATTTTTGGAATAGGGAACCTTCAGTTTTTAAAGAACTCTGGACTGGCTTGGGGAACTCAACTGCAAATCTGAAGCTTGTGGCAGTATGTGAAGAAGCTGTTACTCTTTTTTTGATCTCTGTTGGTGACATTAAATACTGCTCCCTTTGGTTTAATTTGTTTGTCCTACTTGTCTTTTTAGTCCATTTCAAAAAGAATGTCTTTTTTCCTTTCTTGACAACTCTTTAATACTAACTTTCCATGTGACATGTTTAAAACCACGAGATTAAAGGGAATTTTAGTACATTCTACATACATTTAGTTTAAGACCACAAGATTCAAAAGTTTTCTTTATTTTCTTAAACTCCGTGTCAAGTTAAAACGAGACAAGCAAATTGAAACTAAGGGAGTATCATCTAGCAAGTTCAAACATGTTGTTCCATTTCAAGAATTAAGTTAAAAAATTGTTTTTATCATGGTTTCGTGCAGGTTAGCTTTCCAGACTTGAGAGATTCAACCATATCTGCAATGAATGCTATGTACTCTATAATGGAATCCAGCATACACTGCGTCAACTTATGGCAGGTGCAGATCATTTGTCCTATCGCTAATTGATTTAGAAGCTAGAATGCCCGGAATATATTCTCATCAGTTCTACTAATGATTGTGATTGAAGTTGGATGGTCGACCAATGAGTGGAGATATTGGGCGAGGTGCCACGAGAGATGCAATTGCTTTTGCACGAAAATTGGCCTCTGCTGGCGACAAGCCTAAAGGTTTGCACATAAAATATTCTTCTGATAAATGACATGATACAATTCATTGTTGGCTAGTTCTATGAACTACTTGCTAGTGCAATTTGAAGATTCTTCCTATGTCATAGGCTTCCTTCAACTGGCTGGTGGTACCAATCATCACACAGTGGAGGGGTTGAAAAAAGAGAGATTATTCCAAACAACAACCATACACGGTATCAACTCCACAGTCCACACTTTATTAAGTTCACATTCCATGTAACACTAAAGTTTTGACATCAATCCGCACATTCATTTAGAGGCTTCAAGATACGAGACAATTCCGAGCACCTTACATTCACCGAATGCTTTGATCGCTGGTGTGGCCTTTGGTGGTTATGCACGAAAGGTAGGTCCTTATTGCCAATCATGGAAATTATTCTAGTCTATCCAATCAACTGCATAGGCTAAATACTATAGCACTATCATAATCTCATCTCATTATTCCTCCTTCAGATCGTCGGTAGAGTTCTGAGTTCTGTGCAAAGTCATCACGGACTTGCTCGTGTTGAAGATTTCCCCGAGCAACTTCTGCAGGCCATTATTGAATCACTAGCTCTGGTTGGAACTGTTAAATGTTACAACATCCAGAAGCAGATCACTTAGATTGTATTTGAGGTTGATACACCAGCAGAAATTTAGAACTATGAGGTCTCGAGAGGGCCTGTCCAAGGATTGATGATGGTAGTTGGTACACAGATTCTCAAGGACAAAGTTCGAAATCAGAGATAACAGTTGCATAGTCAAACAGAACATAGATATACATAGTGCATCATCAAAGATTCGCAAGGGAAGGCTTCAAAATTTTGACGGTCTGCCCTCTAACCTTAATGCTCTTTACTTTGACTCATTAGCTACTCTAGCCCCTGGCAATGTTTTTAATGCTGTTAACTGTTAAGTAGCTCACTTCAGCTAAATGGTATACTTGACCTTCCTTGCCAACAACCATTGTACATGTATCAGTAATTTCATTTTTATTCATCAGTCATCAAATGAGATATACAGTATAAGCCAAATATTGCAAATTTCTAGTGTCAAATTGCTATCCCATGCAAAGAACTCGCCACTATTTTCAGCTCACTAACAATTCTACACTAAAAACGCCCATCATAAAGGACCAACTTCATCTTGGATGAGTAGTTTCTTATTTCCTTAATTAACATATAGACATTGGAGCTAAGACTTAAACCAACATGTCTCGAGAGCTGTAAAGCTTCTGATGTATATTTATCATGCCTATATTGATCTTTTCGGTTTACAATCTTATATTGACATACTACACAAACCCACATGAACTTTATATAATTCTTTTTTATTCTTATTGATCTTGATAAATCTGTGCCATTGATATTCTTGTTTGCGTAACATTTCTATACTTAATTTTCTATATCCATTATCTTTTTGTAAATTGTTTTCCTCTTTATTTGTACCATCTCTAACTAAGTTTATGTGGTCATGTCTTTTTTAGGAAATTCTTGACGCGAAGATGGCAAATAGATCTGTATATCACACAGATTACGTGGACTCTAGCCTACGATGTGTGAGTTAACAAACTGCAGTTCTAGCAAAGCCAAAGGCATAATTTGTTGATTGACTCATGATCAGCAAGCGCCGCAATTCTTAGTAGAATACAGTTAAAGTTATCTATCGTCCGAGACGTGAGAATTGGATAAGTTATTTCAAGAAAGGTCGAGCCATTGGAGATGAGAGAGCTGGAAGAGGGTGCTTTTGCAATCAATCATCGTCCCCACTAGCTACAACTGATGTCAAGTTCGATCACTTGGCCCGACGTCTTGTCACATTTAACTCCATCCCATAAGCAGTAATGTCTATTCATATTCCATGAAAGTGTTTTTGGATAAGATCTTTTACCATAGTATTTACAAATACTAGATGACAGTGCTCTTTTGGACAGAAATTTCTGATCAAAGCATTTCCCTTCTTAAAATTCAAGAAAATGCTTACGGTAGGTCCCTCATCGAGTGTTTGTGATTACTACGGTCAGGAATCTTATCCAAAGACAATTCATGGAATATGAGCCGAGATTGGTGTCTATGGGATGGAGTGAATGTGATAAGACGTGGGGGCATGTGATTGAACGTGACCTCAGTTGCAGGGACGATTGAGTCGAATATCACTCTCTTCCAACCACACTTCTTATTAGAATACAGTTGAAGTCATCTATCGTCGGAGGTGTGAGAATAGGGTAAGTTATTCCAAGAAAGGTCGAGCCTCTGGAGATGAGAGAGCTCGAAGAGGGTGCTATTGGAATCAATCATCGTCCCCACAGGCTACAACTGATGTCAAGTTCAATCACTTGGCCCGACGTCTCATCGCATTTAACTCCATCCCATAAGCAACAATCTCCGCTCATATTCCATGAGACTGTTTTTGGGTAAGATTGTTTATCATAGTAATCATAAATACTAGATGACCGTGCTTATTGTAGGTCCCTCATCAAGTGTCTGATTATTACGATCAACAATCTTATCCAAAGACAATCCATGGAATATGAGCAGAGATTGATGTCTATGGGATGGAGTGAAATGCGATAAGATGTGGGGGTATGTGATTGAACGTGACCTCAGTTGCAGGGGCGATGAGTCTAATATCACCGTCTTCCAGCCAGTGTATGAACTCTAGCATTGTATTACGAATTGAACGGAAGAAAATGACTTTTTCAGATCTCTCAGGTGTAAAAAAAATGAAGTCTTCTTGTAAAACAGTTATGCAACTAAAAGCAAGTTTGTAAAGTAATGAAAATCATTTCTTATATATTAATGACCTTGTTCTCATCATATTAAAGGAGCACAACTCTATATGAGGCTCGTACCACAGAGCAAGCGGAAAAAATATGTAAGGAAAGGTCTTGTTATATTGATTGTATATACAATTTTAATTCCACAGTTGGTTGGGAGCATTTTTTTCAAATGGGGTCTATGCGGTGCGAATCTGAAATACCAAATAATAATAAAATTAAGAAGTTCAACAATCAGTCAAGGATGGACTGCTGTTTGCCCAAAAAAAAAAACACAATAGCATAGAAATCATGAAAATTTTCTTAATAATAGAGTAATAAAAAAATAAGTGATGGCTATTGAAAATTATTTAATTATTTATCTACAACTTCAGTAGATATTATATAATAATAATAATACATGTTATGGTCATATGAGGTTGCTAATTGCTTGCTTTTTTTTTTTCCCTATGATTTGCCGCAGCTTTAAAAAAGCTCTTAATTCAAAATAAATATTAGTTTTTCGTTCGTGTTCGATATCCGTTTTGGAGTCCAACTAATTCAAATTCACATCGAAAAGTCCTATTAATGTTTCCAATTAAAGATATACGCATTGAAAAGTCCTATTTTAAGAAATAAAATGGTTCCTATTAAATACATTCACATTAAAAAGTCCGTAAAATACTTTCTATTAAAGACGATTTTAGATCCCGAATCTAAAAATTGATATATATGACGACAACGGTAGCCTGCACTTAAAAAAAAAAAAACTCTATGATTTGCCGCAGCTTTAAGATGCTCTTAATTCAAAACAACATAAAATATTGGTTTACCATTGATGTTTGATATCTGTTTTGGAGTTCGATTAATTAAAATTAGAATCGAAAAAATCTATTTTAAGAAGAATAATGCTTCCTATTAAAGACATGTGCATCGGAAAATCCTATTTTCTTATAAAAAAGAATTTTTATTAAAGACGATTTCAAACTGGAATCTGAAACCTTGATATATGTGACAAGACCGTTTGCCTGCACTTGAAATGGAAAAAAATAACATTATTTGAGTGACAATATCACGTTTTTGTTGCTGGCTGGCTGTGTTTTTCTTTTCTAAAACAAAATAATTAATTAGATGATGGACTTATTATTTGGTGCAATAGCAACATATCAGGGTTCGGAATTCACAGAGGGTGGTGTATAAGTAGTTTTATTTTTATCTCGTAAAAATAAAAAAATTGTTTAAATAAATAATTGCTTAAGTAAATGACAATAAAATCGAGTATTTAGAAAAGGAAATACAGTATTGAAGCAATCATATGTTGAACATAACGAAAAAATAGTACCAATAATATATAATACGATAATCAAAACAAACGCTTATTTGGTGCAATGAAAAAAACATCTTGCAAGGATTTTGTATAAATTGCAAGAATTTATTTTTTATAGGTTTCTCACCTGGTGTTTGGAGTCTACCTTAGAGTGCCGACTAAATTGGAATCAAGCTTTGCATGACCCTTTTCGAGGGTGATGCGGATTTTCTTCATACCTAAGACTCGAACTCGAGACCTCTGATTAAGAATGGAGTAGTCTCACCACTGCACCGTAATTTTTAGTATTTTTTAAGGTTATAAGTTCTTTGATTGGACTTTTGTAGTAAGAATTTGACTAAATGACTAATAAAGAAAGATAATTCATAAGTGATGGCTAAAAGTTTTGACATTATTTGTGGAGGCTTTTCAACAATAGCAAGTAGTAGCAAAGTTGTGTGTCTATATTTTATTTTATTTTATTTTAATTAGTATTTTATAACAAAAAAAGTGGCACATTTTAAAAAGGTTAATAACACTTTCTATTCTTTTAATTAGTTATTAATAAAATAAAATTATGATTTTGGTTCTCATGATATTTGAGTAAGTGTAATATCTAATCTTTTGATTAATTGATATATGCACCGACTCATTTGTTAGTGAATATTCATAAATTTTTCATTTTATTATTTATATGTTGTGATAAATTTGTGTTGTTACTCGTATTTGATGATAACAATAGTTTTCTCTTTTGATTATTAAAATAAAAAGAATCATATATATTACTAGAATAAAAAAAAGTTAAAAATTGAAATATCATTTTACTCCTACACTAAATAAAAATATTATAAAATAGTTAATCAATTAAATATTAAATAGTAATTATATAATATTATTATTATATTATACAAAATTCTAAAAGTGGAAAGGTGTTAAGTCAAAAATTCAAAGAAGAAAATATTCATAAAAAATTGTTAGACATTTTTATCCTTTTAAAAAATAACTTATTTACATTTTTTCAAAAAAAAATGTATTTATTTTTATTTTTCTCCTTCAATTATATATATATATATATATATATATATATATATATATATATAAAGTAGGCATTTTAATAATCTACTTTAAAGTATTTTTTTATTTCTAATTACTTTATTTAAAAGATTAACTCCATAGTTTACACCTTTTAATTTTCATAACTTCCACATCATAGTAAAAGATGGTAAATTAGAAAGAAATTGATGTTTTCATGAAGTAATATACATTCATCTTAATGCATTAAATAAATTACAAATTTAGATTAACTTTACACGTTGGAATATACACAAGCCCTAAATTTCAATAACAAAACTCCTCATTTCTTGGTTGCATTAATACTTAAAAATAAGTCAAATAACTACAACCCACCCCCCGCCCCCCCGCCGCCCACACAATTCTAATAACCTAAACCCCCTGATTTCTTTGCTTCATTAATAGAACATTTTCTAATAAGTACAACCTACTAAATTTTAATAACCAAACCCACATTTCTTATATTATATATATATTTGTTATTTTTTTAGTTTTGATTTTATGAAACTTATACCCTTTCATTTATTTATTATTTTTCTCTTTTATTTGCTCTAAATATCCACCTTTATATCTCATATCTAATTACCTATTCAATTGCTACTATTAATATATATTTATATCTATAACTCTCATACTTTTCATATTCACAACCTCTAAATATTTAATTTAAGATTTTCAGATAACTTTTGGTGTTCCTCCAGTTTTATTTATATAAATCATCTTCTTCATTTCATGAGATCCTTAGGTATCCTTTTCATTTATAGTTAATGTAGGAAAACATTTATATCATTTTTGTTCTATTGATTCATTCTTTAGTTTGACTCGACAAAGAAGGATCTTGAATTTTGATTGGTTATGATAGAAGGAGTCGACAAGAACTCGAAAAATTATGTACTATTTTTGTATTTCTGTTTACATCTATATTATATGATTAAAGTCTTAAGAAAGATGAGTACGTTGTATTTTTTTTAATTTTTTTTGTGTTTTCTATCTATTAGACTTTTCAAATTTTAATTTTCTATGAATTTCTAATTGATTAGTCATTTGTGGCTTTATTGAAAGTTTGCTAACTACTAACCAAAATTCAAAACTTACCGTTGGTTGCTTAAAAGAACTTGATTTTAAACATTAAAATACGCTCCTTATTTGGTACTTTTTGCCATATTTTAAAAATGTATTAGTAATTAAAATTGCATTTTATTACTCACTACATGTTTTCATAATATCTTAATTATTATTTTAACAAATCTATGAAAATTCTCATGAAATACACGTGCAACGCACGTATCTAGAAACTGGTATAAATAAAGTGTATACGTTGAAAGTTCTTCAACCAGACAAAGTGTATACTTATTTATACTAAAATACTAAAACAAAATTTAATTATTAAAAGTTGAATAAATTGTCAAAAATCACAAGAACTAAAACTATAATTAACTACTTATTTAGGGAATAAAAAAATTCAATTATTCCTTCGAAAAATGTCTTTTTGGTACTTGGATGGTGTGGCATTATTTTACTGACAAATTTCTCTCATTTGATCAATTATGACTAGAAAGTGATATTATTTTCAACTTTATTAAATTAAATTTGTCCTTTTCACTTATGGTGTTCTTATTTTTTATTTTTGCCTACTTTTAAAATTATATTATTTTTGCCTACTTTTTAAATTATATTATTTTCTTACCTTTTGTTTACTCTATGTTTTACTTTGATTAAACTCTAAGCATAGATCTAACAAATTAGCTCCTAACATTAGGTCATGTATTCAATATTGACAGCAGCCAAGAATGAATATCTACAACCAATTGTTGAATTTTTTTTTAAAAAAAAACATATTTTATAGTGGATTAAAAATTTGATTTTATTTCAATGACATAATTTATAATATTTTCTTCAGACAATTCAATTTTTTTGAAGTAAATATTTATGGGTTTGAAATTTTCAAGTTATGTTAGAATGTAGAACAAACATTATTATTCTTTACCGTGTTGATATAACAAAATAGTTAAAATTGATTAATTTATATTCACGCTGACACCACATGAAATTAATATGACAAAACGTTTAGCATTTGAAGTCTAAACCTCTAATAAGATAAAGGGATCTCATCTATCTATCACACTTCTCGATGCTCTTTTCTATGTCTTCTAATTTTGATAGTATAAAAGAACTATTAGTTAAAAAGGTTTATCTATCCATATATGATGCTTACATCAAATTAAACAATTTAACTTTCATGGCGATTGTTAATATATAGTGATGAATGATAATAGAGATCGTTGATAGTAATTGATCGTTATTCTGATTGATAGTTGATGATGATGATTGCAAATGATAGTTAAGGATGATGACAGATTATAGTGACTGACTATTGTGGCATCTGTAATAATTGATAAAGGATCAACAATAAAAGTGAATGAAGTAGTGGGATCAAATGCTAAGTAAGAATTTGAAGTTTACGTGTTCATAGTTTTTATTCTCTCAAATTATTGAAAACACTACATATTCAATGAATTTCTCACTACAAATTTCGAATTTGAATCAAAGTTATTATGTTCATCAGAACTTGTAATCAATGCACCGGCTCCACACCAAATAGAATGTCATCTTTACATATTATTAATAATATTATTAACACTTTGTTATAACTCGTTAATCACTCAGATCTGTTCAAACTCATTAAGTAATCATAAAAATGAATTAAGCGCGAACCTTAGAGGTCGTTTGGCACCCGAGATATCTCATGATTAATACGATATAAATTTATCCTAAGATAAATTTCTCAACTTTAATCCCAATTATTTCATCAAATTTGAGATTATTTTATTCCCCGTGAGAAGTGGGATAAATTAGTTCTAGAAATATAATTGTCTAAGAATAATTTAATCCGCAAATCAAACGGACGTCTAACAAACTTGACGCACGTGAATCATTTCTGTGTCTTTCAAGTTTCAAGGCTGGCTGCCCTCTCTCTCTTGTTTCTCTCTCTGTACAATTCATATATATATATATATATATACACACACACACGCACCCATCTAACATTCTACCACCACTTACCCACCACCTAACAATTTCACTCACCTCAACTCTACTTACAGGGGACAAAAGATAATTTTTTTCATCAATCAAGAACAAATACATACTTGGTACATTTCTAGCATTTTGTTTCCTTGAAAAGTTCCAATTTTTATTAGATTCTTGATGTTATTTTTTGAGTTTTGTGATCTGGGGTTGTCTTTTTATTGTTTGATTTGGGTTTGATGGATTTTAATTGGAGTTGGGATCTGGGATTCTGTTGTTTTATGGCTGAATTCTTGATTTTGGGTTGTTGTTAGATGATACATTTTGTGAATTACTAGTATTTTGTTTCTTAAAAAGTTTCTCTGTTTTTGAATATTTGATGTGATTTGTTGAGTATGGGATCTGGGGTTCCTGTTTGGAGGTACATTTTTTGAATACTAGTATTTTTTTTACCAAAATGTTTCTCTTTTTTGAATCTTTGATGTGTTTTGTTGAGTATGGGATCTGGGGTTCCTGTTAGGAGGTACATTTTTTGAATACTAGTTTTTTTTATGCTAAAAAATTTCTCTTTTTTTGAATCTATGCTGTGTTCTGTTGAGTATGGGATCTGGGGGTCTTGTTAGGAGGTACATTTTTTTAAATACTAGTATTTTGTTTCCTAAAAAGTTTGTCTTTTTTGAATCCTTGTTGTTCCTTTTTGAGTATGGGATCTGGGCTTTTGTCGTTTTACTGTCGAATTCTCAGTTTTGGGAACCTTTCTGTTGATCCAAAAGGTTTTTGGTTCAATTTTGTGATTTTACTGTTGGATTGGCAATTTGGATTTCTGTCTGTTAGTGTAAAACTGCTGGAGTTGCCAAATTTCTCTTTTGTTTGGTCTGTTTTTGATGTTTCCGAGGTGACATGCTTTGTTTTGTTGTATAAACATTTGATCTAAGAAAGATCTTCTTTAATGGTCAATTCAAAGTTGCAGTCTTTTTGGGAGAATGAAGGTGTTCTTTGATTTGGTTGTTAAAGATCTGATCTTTTTACGAGTTTTTCGTATAACATGTGGTTTTGAATCATCATTTGCACTCACCTTTCTCATTGCTTGTTAGCTTTTCCTCATTCAATCAATGATTCATCTTAAGCACATTGAGTTCACTTTCTTATCAGTTATACTTAGTTCTGATTTTCTCTATCACAAGCCGGTTTGTAGGTTAGTCTGTGGTTTAATTGATATCAGGGGGTGATGTAGCCTTGTTCTGGTTTGTTTTCATTTGTTAAAGGTCAATTTAGAGAAACCTCTAAAGGATCATCTTGTTATATAGTAACGTATTTTTCTCGTGGTGTTTGTATGCGTTTAGAAATGGTGGTTTTAGGTGGATAACTTGGTCTGTTCCTTGATAAGGAAAGATGCCCCGAAAAGAGGCGGATCCGGGATTTGTATTTGATGTATTCAATGTTTATGTATCTCATCAGTCATCATTGAATTCCTTGCACATTCACAATTATAGGTTCACGAACTTCGTTTTTGTTGAAATTTTAGCTATTTTTGGCACATATATGTCACTTTCAGATCCATTTCCGCCTGTTGAGATATTGTTTTGGTGGTTGGCTAAAAGTCATGGGGCATCCCTCTTTTATGAATAACTTTATTTTGATGGAATTAAGCTTTGATGCTTGTCCTGATATTGTAACTTTTCCGCATGTTTCGATTAAATCAGCAGAATGGCGACTGGACAACTTTTCTCCAAAACTACACAAGCCCTGTTCTACAACTACAAGCAGCTTCCTATCCAACGGATGCTCGACTTTGATTTCCTCTGTGGTGTGTATTACATTTCCACTCATTCATTTTTCTTTAAAATAAATGTACTTACAATATTTGTTGTCTTAAGGTATCTCATTCACATTTTTACAATTTTGTTTTGAACTTACAGGGAGAGAAACACCTTCTGTTGCTGGAATTATCAATCCTGGTTCCGAGGGATTCCAAAAACTCTTCTTTGGTCAGGAGGAAATTGCAATCCCAGTACATTCTACGTGCGTTGAGTTCATCCCTTACTTGCTTGTTTCAATTATATTTGTTTTCTTCTTTTGGTTGTATTTCCATGACACGTGTACTTTTTTATTTTTCATTCTGATATCCTGAAGGACCTGATTTGGTAGTCATTTTCAGTGTGGTCCTCTCCCATTAGTTTCGATAGGTCTAAAATATTTTGCTCAAAATCTCTTGCAATCGTGGTTTCAAAATATCTCTGTGAGATCATGTGACTTTCTAATGTTTGGTTCCACTTTATATCGTTTGAAAGGTGTTCAATGTAAGCACACATATCGATGGACTTGTGCCTTAGTTTTTTCAATTTGAACTACTTCAGATAAATGGATAGCCATAATTCTAGGCTATTTACCAACCACCAAAGAAAACATACTTATAGTGTATACTCCCTCCGTTTCAATTTGTTTGTCTAGTTTTGACTTGGTACGGAGTTTTAGAAAGTAAAAAAGAATATTGATTCTTCTGGTCTTAAACTAAAGGCATGTAGAATGTACCAAAATGTCCTTTAATCTTATGGTGTTAAACATGAATGTGGAAAGTAGACATTAAAGAGTTTCCAATAAAAGAACATGTCATACTTTGTGAAATGGACTAAAAAGGAAAGGAAGATAAATAAATTGAAAGGTAAGGAGTATGAACTTTGCCTTCTTTACGGACCTTGGTTGTGGAGTCTTTAATTTTGATACTTAATCGCAATTGTTACTCAACCTACAGTGTTGAAGCTGCCTGTGCTGCTCATCCAACAGCTGATGTTTTCATCAACTTTGCTTCTTTCAGAAGGTTGGTACTATTATACATCCTCCTAGTTTGTTCTTTTCTTCTTTGTTTTCCTGGAAAAAAATCTTAAACGATTTGCTCTTATATCTGATCTTTTCCTTAATTGCAGTGCTGCTGCTTCCTCCATGTCCGCTCTAAAACAGCCAACCATCAGAGTTGTGGCTATTATAGCTGAAGGTGTTCCTGAGTCGGACACCAAGCAGCTTATTGGTTTTGCAAAGGCAAATAATAAGGTATAATAATGTTACATCATTCCTGTTGTTTCCTTCAGCATTAGCATCTTTCTTTTTCTTTTTTCGGGTGTTTTCTTTAAGACGTAAGATACTCGGTCAGGCGGAGAATGAGTTCATAAAGTGTTATTTCAGTCATTACCTAATGTCACTTGAGTTTCATATTTAGAAGTTATCAAACTTTATGACTTATTATATGCACTTTGTTTTTCAGGTGGTTATCGGTCCCGCTACTGTCGGAGGGATTCAAGCCGGAGCTTTTAAGATTGGTGATACTGCTGGAACAATCGATAACATTATTCAGTGCAAGCTTTACAGGCCTGGATCTGTGGGGTTTGTCTCCAAATCTGTGAGTAATTGTAGCAAGTCTTTCATCTTTTCCCTTAACTCATCTACTCTTGCTGGAGTTTCAAAACAGCACGATAACGTTTTGTGGCTTCATGAGTACTGACTTTTATCTTAATATATAGGGTGGTATGTCTAATGAACTATACAACACAATTGCCCGTGTGACTGATGGAGTTTATGAAGGTTGGACATTCTAAATCCTGAATCTATGCTTTTAGAACATTTTTATATTTATTCATATTTTAAAAAATAATATCGAGTGATTTTTTGGTCTGCGCAGGAATTGCAATTGGTGGGGATGTCTTTCCTGGCTCTACCCTTTCTGATCATGTTTTGCGCTTCAACAATATTCCACAGGTAATTGATTTGAAGTGAAATCCATGCAAGAGATTTTTGTAAAATGATTGGCACTTAGTTCTTCTGTAGCCATGTTGCTAATAATTCTTCAAGTGACGTCCGTGTCTGTGCATGGTGAAGTGCTAGTTTTATAGCTTTATCACACTAAAGCATACTTGTAACAATCTGAAGCTTTTTAAGACATGCTAGTCTTGTGAACAGAGAATTTTCCGTTATTGTGTGAGATATGTAGATGTCAAACAAAGATACATGACCAACTCGAGGTTTTTCCTACCAAGCTGCAATAGTTTATCTAAGAAGAATACAAGTAGGAATTACAAACAACAAAGAGAAACAAAAAAATAGAATAAAAGAGAAACCGTTGCCAAAACTTCTCGTTTCTAGACAATACGATTGTCTCATTTGATTCCACTATTCTTATAGGACTTGAAAGCTTAATGGGGCATGATCAACTATATATTTTGCCATTTTGCACAATTTGATCTTTTTTTTTCTTATGCTTTGGTAAACTTTAGGTCAAAATGATTGTTGTACTTGGGGAACTTGGTGGACGAGATGAGTATTCCTTAGTTGAAGCCCTGAAGCAAGGGAAAATCAACAAGCCTGTTGTTGCCTGGGTCAGTGGAACTTGTGCTACTCTCTTCAAGTCAGAAGTACAGTTTGGACATGCGGTGAGCTATCTCCCTTCATTCCCACATTTCTCGTGAAATGCAGATTAATGTCTCTTAAGTATTAAGAGCTGATTAAATTCTTGAAAAGAAAAAGATGTATTGAGCTCTGATTTGGTGAAACAGTTTTCCGCCTAAATCTAACTTTGCTCGAGACTCTCTTAATAGGGTGCAAAGAGTGGTGGTGAAATGGAGTCTGCACAAGCTAAGAATCAAGCACTCAGAGATGCTGGGGCTACGGTTCCCACTTCGTATGAAGCTTTTGAAGGAGCAATCAAAGAAGCATTTGAAAAGCTGGCAAGTCTCTTGATATTGAGCACACTCAATAATAATAATTCTTCCACTTGGCATTAGTTTTAATGGGTTTACCTGGTCATTTTGATAGGTTTCGGAAGGCAAAACAACTCCTGTAAAGGAAATAACGCCTCCACAAATTCCTGAGGATCTCAACACTGCAATTAAGAGCGGGAAAGTTCGGGCCCCAACACATATTATTTCCACCATATCTGATGATAGAGGTATGGACTGACATTGACTAATTATCATTGGGTCGTTTTGCTTCTTTCGGTGGCTGAATTAGTGTCGAAACCAATGCTGATTCTTCCATTTCTTATTTATAGGTGAAGAGCCATGCTACGCTGGTGTACCCATGTCATCTATTGTGGAGCAAGGATTAGGTGTCGGTGATGTCATTTCTCTGTTGTGGTTCAAACGCAGTCTCCCCCGTTATTGTACACGTTTTATTGAGGTAAATCATAAAATTTGCATATATTGGACTACATGGTCTCCCCCTCGCCGTTCTTTTTCTAAACATCCATTTTCTTGTGGTTGGTTCGACTTGGCAGATTTGCACTCTGTTGTGTGCTGACCATGGTCCCTGCGTCTCTGGTGCTCACAACACCATCGTAACTGCCAGGGCTGGAAAAGACTTAGTGTCATGTCTTGTTTCTGGTATGTCATACTTTATTTTTAAGGTAGTTATCGGGTTATCATTCGATTGGAATTGGAGTAATTTGGTTCGGTAACAGGGTTGTTGACTATTGGTCCACGATTTGGTGGTGCTGTTGACGATGCTGCCCGATACTTTAAGGATGCTTATGACAGGGTGAGTCCTTACTATTTAAGCTACTAGTCGAGTAGAAACAGTTCCCGCTACTCCCTTTGAGTGTCTGGATGAATAAACGTTTGCAATGCTTCGTTTGTAGGGTCTTACACCATATGAATTTGTTGAAAGTATGAAGAAGAAGGGCATTCGAGTGCCAGGAATCGGACACAGGTAGCGTTTCTCGTACTTCATTATAGATGTAACATTTAATATCGTATACTTGTTCCCTGAAATGGTAGTTGGAGAAGCTAAATGAAATTGTAGCATTACATGCTCGGAAACTCGTGTGACTCTTTGAATGCATCTCATGTGTTGCATCTACTTCTCGTGTGACAGGATCAAGAGAGGTGACAACAGAGATAAGAGAGTTGAACTACTTCAGCTCTATGCGAGGGAAAATTTCCCTTCAGTTAAGTACATGGAATACGCGGTTCAAGTTGAAACCTACACACTCTCAAAGGCAAACAACCTAGTCCTCAACGTTGACGGAGCCATTGGTTCCCTCTTCTTGGATCTCCTTGCTGGAAGTGGAATGTTCACCAAGCCAGAAATTGATGACATAGTAGAGATTGGTTACCTCAATGGACTGTTCGTGCTGGCACGTTCCATTGGTCTCATCGGGTAAGTTCAAATGCTGACACTTCCATTAAACTATTCGCCTACATTAAACAGAAATCTAGTCATGTCAAACAATTGAAACCATAACCTTTTGTTTGAATTTCAGACACACTTTCGATCAGAAGAGATTGAAACAGCCTCTATACCGTCACCCATGGGAAGACGTCCTCTACACCAAGTGAAAACGCTTTCGATAGCAACAAACAAGCAAAAATTGCCTGCTCTTCAACATTTTATCAAAGTGTTTTATTAACCATTTTGTTGTGATCATGCTTCATGTTTTTTAGACTTGTATTTGTATTCTCCTAAGTGCTTTTTAAGCATTTTTGTGTAAGTTGTTATAAAAGAGACTACTCTTTTGTTTCACACAAATGAGTTTTCTTCAATTCCAATGTATGAAAGAAATAAACACATTCATTGTTTTACATCCTCAAATCCGGGGCTGGGGGCGAATGTCTATTGTTCAAAGTTGGAAACAGAGTACGATATTTAGAGCAAAGTTGGGGGTGTAAATGATTTTCACCCTTTCTCAGATTCGAGTCGTGGTGTTATGTGCTTACTTCACTAAAAAGAATGTTTGACATCTCTTTACCTCGTAAAAGGTAGAGATAATGTCTCTCATTCTCGGCCTCCACTTGTGTAATCATACACTTGTTGGGTTATGAAGGTGAATTAGGGCGTCATGCGGAAGCATATAATTGCAAATAAAGACAATGATAAATTAGACGACACATAAAACTATACTAAAAGCCATAACATTATTATATAATATGACCAATTGACCTACATAATATAAAACTAATTAAAAGCATTAAAACTATTGAGAGAATAAATCTCTCCGTAAACTAAACTCTTAAACGTCTACATTGTGGAAGCTATTGTGTTATGCTATGAGAATAGGGATCTTCAATTTATATATCTCCAAACATTTCCTCTAAGGAAGGATTAAACCAAATATGGAAGAAAATTATATTTTCCTTTCAGAAAAAAGTTCAAGCATTTATGGTAATACTTTGACTTTTCTTTAAGGAAAAAAATAAACTTCAAACAAGGAAAGAAAAACAGGGCAAAATCCTAACAAAAACTAGATATGTTGTAGTTGTCGTAATGTATTTGAACCATGAGCCGAGAGTTTACTAGTAACATGCTCTCTACCCCACAACCACAAAGATATATTGTAGTTTGCGTGTATTTCACTCCATACCCTACGTGTGAAATTATACTTAATATATTATTGTTGTAATGTGTATGAACCATGAGAGTCCTGAGATCATTAGAAATTGGAACACATGTTAGGACCTAAAAAGTGCATTTTGACATCATTTTTTTACTGAATTATATATGGATCCATTCCAAGAATTCTGGAATATTCTGACATTAATGTCAAGTTTTTAAGTTTCTTGTTTTAACATAAGCTTTGGATGATTGTGGAGTGCTGCTTATGTCAGTAGTGTATGCGGCGATTAGTATACGCACGTTCACCAGAGACGAGTATAGGATTTTAAGTATTAAGTAGAAATTGATTTCTAGTTTTCTACGTAAATAACTTAACGTTCAATCTATTGCACTATTTAGCCTTCTTATAGCATGAAGATCAATGGATAATATTATAATACCAATTTTAGAAGATATATACATAAAATACCAGATTTTACTGAAAGACTACGGATTCACATGCCCCATATTTTATGCATTAAATAATTCACGCGTGGTGTTGACGTTAGATGGATTCAACATTTGAAAAATTTATGAATTTCTATAACGATCTCAAGTTAATGCTCTATCTATCCCATAAAAGTCGAAAATGGCATACGTAGACACACCTTTTTGAAATTAATGAATGTATGCATATAAAGCAAAGATAGTGAAATAAATGAAAAACCAATTCCTCTTGATCTTTCCATAAAAAAAAAAAAAAAGAGAAAAAAATAAAAGAAGACAAAATGCATTTAGGAAAAATGGGAAAAATGATGAATATACCTCCGAACTGACGTAAATAGTATGCATATATCCTTCGTTATACTTTTGGGACATTGGTGCTCCTGTCATCCAAAAACTAGAGCATATATGCCCTTCACTTTAACGGAAGACTAAATAGGGACACATGGCGCAATTTTATCCATCAATCCGATATTTAATAAATATCGGATCAGTGAATAAGATTATGACACATGTATGTCCGTTAGTATACAAGGTATATATACTCTAGTTTTTGGAAGACAGGGACATCAATGTCCCAAAAGTATGATGAAGGGTATCTGCATACCACTTACGATAGTTCGGGGATATATTTGTCCCTTTTCCCAAAAAAATATGACCATTATGGAACTAAAATGCTTCAATATGGAAAGGAAATTAATAGATCAATTTCTAAAAAATAGTTATCTTAAGCTAGACTAATATTGAAATCTTAATTAATTTTAATTTGTGTTGCGTGAGATATATTTTTTCCATCCGATATTCAATTTATAATATGAGAGTATCTTATTCATCCTATCACAATTTTTGTTAGTATTTTCTTTGACTTTAACTTATATATTAATTAAAAATATTCAGAAGATATGTGTAAAAAACCTTTAACCTTTCACATAAATTAAAGTTTTTTAATCTTGAAAATAAATATAACCTGATAATATAATTTTTTTAAATATATATTATATGTCAGTTTATATAAATTAATTTTTTTATATGATCTTATACAACCTTTGACATAAACTTTTATGAACTATGTTGAACTAACAAAAACTTTATCCATCTACTCAGCTTACCACTTCTATTAATTTTTTTTTTCAATTTAATTAATATACAAAAGTTGCTATCGTTGTGCAATGGCAGATCCAGAATATTATGTGCGGATTTATCGAAATTCAATTATTATCGTATACTAAAGTGATTGATAATAACTATTTGATGATGAAATTTAATTATTATCATATATTAATATAAAATTATTGTAAAAAATTATATATTTTAAATTTTAAATCTATCTATATTGCGATAAAAAATAATAAACAATAATTTTGGAATTAGGTGTAGTCTACGTAATCATATTTAATTGTATCTTCATAAAAGACAATTCTTGTTGGACTTAGCTTTAATTAATTACATTTGCTTAGAGATATTTTTTGTGGTGTTATTGGTGTTGTGGGGTGCGTGAGTGGGCGTGGGGGTGGGGGGTCTATTTTCTTATTATATACCAAAATGGGCAATTACGTAAAAAAGTAGAAGAAATATTTGATTACTTTATACATAATCCACTTCACTTATAATTAGATTGTTGTAATTATAAATTGATCAATATTTTATTATCCAAACAATAAAAATAGTGTATTTAAAATAATTTCATAAATAAATTCGACTGATCAAAAAACGATAGAATATCCATAATCTTACTATTACCTTATAAAAATAGACAAATTATTTTGATAGATCCTCTATCTGAAAAAGTCGAAAAAGGAAAATGAGGAGTGGAAGCATATGAAAGTGGAGGGGACATACTAGCCTTTATATGGATTATTATTAAAAAAAAAAAACTTTGGAACAAAAAAATAAAATAAATAAGTAAAGTAATACACTGTCTCCCTTCGAGAGTAGGATTATAATCATTTCAACAATCATAACTGCTTCATTTGTTTATTTTTATTCGTTCATTTTCAATTTTATAAATTTCTAAAAAATAATAATTAATATGAGAGAAAAAGAGACCCTAAAATAAGTCGGAATCATGATGTAGTGGAAATTTATTTTTTAATACTTAATTATAGATTTTGAGTTTAACTCGTGAGTATAAAACTACCTTTATAAGAGAATGCTTAACCTTCTAATGTAATTTTTTCTAATGTGAATTCGAATTTAATAGAGTTTTAATCATAGGTGAATTTAGAAGCTCAGTTACAAAAATTAGTACCTTTTACGATTTTACTTACGCCTTATATATACACACACGAAGAATTTTATTAAATATTTGATTATAAACTAAATTACTAATCATCGTCGTACTTTATCATCTCTGAAAAAATTAACTTTAAGTTTCATTTTTACGCATAACAAAAGAATTTACAACTATATAAACATCTAAAATTTGTTTTACGCTACTCAAAAGCATTTCTTCCTTAAATTTTATATTATACTAAACGATGTTACTAGACGTATTAGTACAACATTAACTTGAGGTCCGTAAACTTTAAAATATCTGAATCCATTCCATATCTTCAATAATATCGAACACCCAGTGAGAGAAAAAAAACCAAAACACGCCCTTAAAAGAGCAAATCCGCTATAACCATAGTACAAAGAAAGAGAGAGACATGAAAAGGGTCATTTCTTGAGCTCAAAGGGTGTCCCGTTTTGTGCATTTTTTCAGCTAAAAATGGACTAAAAAATTTGCAGATTTTGAGTTTTTTTTTTATATACATATATATTTATATATAGTGGGGTTTTCTTAGTGCAATTAGTCATAGATCCATATATAGAAAGTAAGAACTTGAGAAAAAAAGTTGGTTTTTTTAGCACACTGATTTTGTAGATATTAATTTTCTTATGGCTATGTAGAAGCAGATAGTATATAGTGGGGGTGGGATATCAAGATAATTGGTCATAAGAGAGAGAGTGAGAGATGGATTAAGAAAAAGGTGGATTCTTGAAGTTAAAGGGTGACCATTTATCTTCATTTTTTTTGTCCATTAACAAAATTGAACTTCTAAAATTTGCATATGTTGGTGAATTAGTGATAGATCCATAGATAGAAGGTGTCAAGAAAGTGGTAGAGATGAAAAAGGTGGAATTTTGAACTCAAAGGGGGAGGCAGCCATTTTCTTTGCTCATTTGCAGATATTGATTTGTAGAGAGAGCTGATTAGTGTCTTTCGGAAACAGCCTCTCTGTCTTGGAGAGTAGTGGTAAGGTCTGTGTACACTTTACTCTCCTCAGACCTCGGGTTTGTTGTTGATTTGTAGATAGAGCTGAAAAAGGTGGAGTCTTGAACTCAAAAGGGTAATTATTTTCTTCATTTTTCAGCAAGAAATGCATTTCATAGTGGGGTTTCAGTGAAATTAGTGATAGAGAAGGGGCGGGGGGGGGGGGGGGGTAAAGTCAAACTGGTGAAGAGGGGTTTTGATCAATCTTGAAATTGAAATGGATAGTACAAAAGCAGCATCAGCATCAGCAGCACAAGGACCAACACCACCAGCTGAGGAGCTGCTTAAGAAGATTCAAGAATTGGAGGCAGGACATGCTCAAATGAAGCATGAGATGTCTAAGCTTATGATGTGTGATGATCATAGAACACAAAGACAAAGGGCACATTCTATATCACCACAGAGACCGCCTCGTATTCGAGCTGGTGGTGGATTTGATGGTGGTTCTGCTGCTGTGTGGAAAAGGGGGTCAATTTCCTTCCGGCATTCGTCACCATTGCAAAGAGAGAGTAGTAGTAAGGGTGAGGGAGATGGTAGTAGTATTGGTGGAGGAGGTCCTGCTGCAGTGAAATTTACTGATAGACAGTATTTGAATATATTACAATCAATGGGCCAAGCAGTGCATATACTTGATCTCAATGGTCAAATAATTTATTGGTGAGTAATTGAAATGTACATCCCCTCTTTTTGCATTTTCGTTTTTCATTTTGTTCGTTAGGACTTGTGTGATAGAGATTGAGCTTGTGAGTTTGAGTTTATTTTTAAGTTGGCTAGTCCATGGTTGTAGTGATGAACACTGAGAGGTCATTTGGTAGCTGGTTAACAATTATGCACGTATTAGTTATACATGCATTAGTTATGCGAGTTTTTAAATTGCAAACCAAATGTAGTATAACTTATCCAGAAATTAATACATGAATAGGTTTCCTCTTTACTAGCTACCAAATGACCCCTAAAAACTTTGTGCAGATAGGTAAGAACATTTTATTTGGCCTTAGTTTGACTTCAATTGGTGTTTATTAAAGTTATCAATAATAGGAGTGTAATATGGGCCATTGTTGCACAGGAATCGAACTGCTGAAAAACTATATGGTTATTCTGCTGCAGAAGCTCTTGGAAATGATCTCATTGAACTCCTAACAGATGCTCGGGATCATGATGCCGCTAATAACATTGTACAGAGAGTGATAAGGGGTGAGAGTTGGACTGGACAGTTTCCAGTTAAGAATAAGCAAGGGGAAAGATTCCTAGTCGTTGCTACCAATACCCCTTTTTATGATGATGATGGTACTTTGCTTGGTGTTATTTGTATATCAAGTGATATGAGGCCTTTCCAAGAATCAGGGCTCATGTCTATGGGAGTGAAGCAGTTGGAAGCTGATACAAGATTTAGAGCCAGAACCCTTACTTCTTCTAAACTTGGACTTGATCCCCAGCAGCCCCTGCAAGCTGCCATTGCCTCCAAAATTTCTAATTTTGTTAGTAACTGTCTTTGTTTGGGTAGTTGTCTGGTTTTCTTTTGCTTTCTTTATGTTCTCTTACTGTCTTCTTTATGTTTTCTTACTGTCATAATAGGCCTCAAAGGTGAGCAATAAGGTAAAGTCAAAAATAAAGACAGGAGAGAGCAGCATGTTTCGTGAAGGCGGAAGTGGAGATAGTCATTATTCTGACCATGCATTTTCTGATGCTGCTCTCTCAGATCACAGGGAGGATGCAAATTCAAGTGGAGCGAGTACGCCTAGGGGAGATGTTCACCCTTCTCCTTTTGGAGTATTCTCTAATCTTGTAAAAGTGGAGCATTCTGGGGATGAGAGTGAGGGAAAACAAGGCATTTCTAAGATTATCACTTCAAAGGCAGAGGCATGGATGGCGAAGAATAGCTTATCATGGCCATGGAAAGGCAATGAGCGAGAAGCGTCAGAGTCAAGAACTGCACGATCTGTGTGGCCTTGGTTAAACAATGACCAAGACAATGAGTTAAATCACATCAACAGTTCTAATACAGTTAAACCAGAAAATCAGGTTACTGAAACATACCATACAACCACTAATGAAGCTCCAGGATCCTGGTCTTCATTTAATATTAACAGCACAAGCAGTGTTAGTAGCTATGGAAGCACCAGCAGTAGTGCTGTTAATAAGGTGGACATGGATACTGATTGCCTGGATTACGAAATCTTGTGGGAGGACTTGACTATCGGAGAACAGATTGGAGAAGGTACGCGGAATATCTTTTACAGGTGAAATTATAAAAAAACAAGTCTAGTTAGTTATTCCAAACTTGATCATAGAATCTTTTGGTAACCGGAAAGGATGTAGTTTACTTTTATTTTCTATTTTTCAGACATTATATATGCTTATGTTGTGTATTATAATCAGAAGTTAGTAGTCAATTGCACTTGAACCTTTGTATATCTTTTCTGAAGCTAACACCTGAATTCTGCAACGAATTATCCATACCAGCTTTATAGCTATGATAATCTTATGTATTTGACAGTTGTTATCACCTTTACTTTTACTTTTTCATTTCTCACTTTTTCTTTTATCTGTGTTTCTCTAGGATCTTGTGGAACTGTTTATCATGGGCTGTGGTATGGATCAGTAAGTTCTTTGCCTCTTCTGTTCATTAAACTTCCTGGAGACAGAATGTTCTGAAGTATTAATTCGTCAAGTATCATCAAGCATTTGTGAGTGATCATTTACTCCGGGAGCTTATGCTTATAGACTGTAACACAGTAAACAAACCTGGCTTCTTGGCCCTATCATAATCATATGGATGATATCAAAGTCGAAAATTTCTCTAAGCCAGTATTGGAATACTTGAGGTTCCTCAACACTGTTTGTAATCAACACTTGAAATTTAGATCTACTTGAGCTGGTTTCTCCTTTGTACATAATGGTTTCTTTGCCGTGCAGGATGTCGCTGTTAAAGTGTTCACCAAGCAAGAATATTCTGATGAAGTGATATATTCCTTCAAACAAGAGGTTGGTCCGTTTGTCATAAATCTGTCATGAAATGCTTTATCTTTTTCTTTTCCTAATTGAATGTTATTTTTTCTAAAGGATTCTAAACTGTATGACAGTCATAATGCCGGTCTTTCCTCGTTTTTCATAAAAATTGCCACAATATTGCTGTAGTCTTTAATGCGGTCTATGAACCAAGGTCGAAATTCACCAGCAATGTATGCTCTTCTACACTGCGACTTTTCTCAAAAAATGAACTTTCTAATGTAAGAAATCCCAGTTAAAGGACCAATGTGAAGAGTAATCTGCAAATGATGAGAATTAAATGTGTCCAAAACAAAATACTACCATTTTCTGTTTGTTAGAAACTATCACAATAGGATTCACTTCACGTGTCTATCTGACTTTCTACATTAATGGGTGGTAAAATTTGTAAAAATGCTAATACTGAATCAACGTCCTTCACCCCTGCCTTTATGCGCCGCATCACTTTTGAAGTCCTATGCACTTAAACAAGGAACAAGGATCGAGAACTTTCTGTCTTGGAATTCTCTTCTTGCTTGAGTCTTGGTTCTCTGGAAAATCATAATTCAGACATCCTTGGTTCTGAAGCTATCTTTTGTATTCTGTTAATTTGATCAACTTCTGCTTGGAGTCCCTCCGGTTACTCCCAAATAGGCAAATACTATCTGATTTTGTACAGGAGATCAATTTCCAAAGAAAATAGTTCTACAATGAAGTGACTCATCCATAGCATGTCTTGGAAAATGTTTGTGCTTGATGTTAGTACATGGAGACTTGAGCTTAATGCTTTTTTTGCTTTCTAATTCAACTATGGTTACTAACATTATGCTAGGACCAGAAGAGTCTCTGACAGGCCTTGTGCTTTACTTTTTTTTTTTTTTGAAGATCTCCCTTATGAAAAGACTTCGACATCCAAATATTCTTCTATTCATGGGTGCT
This sequence comes from Solanum pinnatisectum, assembly GCA_035578085.1. Lineage (NCBI taxonomy): Eukaryota > Viridiplantae > Streptophyta > Magnoliopsida > Solanales > Solanaceae > Solanum > Solanum pinnatisectum. Next base: position 1,173,343 of record CM069087.1, read on the forward strand.
GTTACTTCACCGCAACGCCTCTGCATTGTCACGGAATTCCTGCCACGGTAAATCCTTTTCCTTCTTCATGCTGAATAACCTGTTCAATTTGTTTTGCACCTATTCCTTGTGACTGTATCAGTATTTTTCGTGTGTGACTGAAACCATTTCACCTTTTCCTTATTGCAGGGGAAGTTTGTTCAGGCTATTACAGAGGAATGCATCCAAATTAGAATGGAGACGACGAATCCACATGGCTTTAGACGTAGTAAGTTCTTAGGAGATCTGTTTACCTGTTATATTAACTATTACTAAGAATAACATCCATTATTTTTACTGGATCATCAATTCTTTCTATTAGTTATATAATAACTTTTATCTGAGATATTTGGAGCTATCAAGGTTGCTCTTTTACGCTAGGTATCATGTTTCATTTTGCTGCTTCTTTCAGGCTCGTGGCATGAATTATCTTCATCATCTTACCCCTCCTATAGTTCATCGCGACTTGAAGTCTTCAAATCTTCTTGTGGACAAGAACTGGACTGTGAAGGTTTGGCTTCAGTTCATTTGACTGTCATTTCTTCTTTGTATTACCAGTCTTATGAATGTCTAATCGTCTATTACGAAAGAGCTTTTAATATGCTGAGAAGAATTCTCACCATGCAAATATTGCCAGGTTGGGGACTTTGGTCTGTCACGTCTTAAACATGAAACATATCTAGCAACAAGGACGGGTAAAGGAACGGTATTCAGCTTGAACTCAGGATCTGTCTCTCTTTACTCTATCAGTATGAGTTATTTCACTTCACCTATGGTGTTGGAACGTCATGTGAATATCTGACTTTTTACATTAATTCTCATGCAGCCTCAATGGATGGCTCCAGAAGTTCTTCGCAATGAACCTTCAGATGAGAAGTATGCCAACTATGAGATATATGCACTTTATGCAGATTTCTAAATATTTTAAAGCTATTAATCCTTCTTTGAATGTGCCTTTAGGTCTGATGTATACAGTTTTGGAGTGATACTATGGGAACTCGCCACGGAGAAAATCCCTTGGGATAACCTCAACACAATGCAGGTATTTTCTTCTAACTAAAATCTCACATGGACAACATTCCATAAAATTCAGTTTTCTGGCTCAAGTTGGTGAAGAGCACCCCCCCCTCCCCCTCCCCCTCCGACATTCCTCAGTCCTTACATATAAGAAAAGTAAAGAGATAATGGTCAAACACACTTGAAGTATCACATTTTTCGAGTTTCTTACCTGAACTTCAGGTGTGTTTTTGGCCATCAACTCAAAAGTAAAAGATAATAGTGGATTATTTTTCATCATATAGTGGTATAAAAAGAACAACTTCTTGGAGTTGATTGCAGGTGATTGGAGCTGTAGGATTCATGAATCAGCGGCTAGATATCCCAAAGGATGTTCATCCACAATTGGCGTCTATTATCGAGAGTTGTTGGCTCAGGTTTGCATCTTAATTCTTTTTGCCATCATAATTTGTTTTGTTGAAGCAAATTGCCTTAAGAGGAAGATATCGTCATGTTAAAAACATGATCAGTTTTTCTTATTATTATTTGGAACTTCCTAGGCCTATTGCCTTTGAGTTCAAATTTGTTCTAAAGCTATGATGGACTCCTCTTTAGCAAACTAGACTGAGATGACATCGAAACATATTCCATATCTTCCTTGATAAATCTGGGAGAAATTAAAGTAGAAGTTAATGGACAATATGTAACCTGGACATAATAGTATCTTTAAGAGTGAAGCCTTTTTAGGAAAAGGATGTTGGAGTTCAGTGCATCTTTTTGACAAGTGACTAGTAAAGTATCATCGGCTAACTTTGATTCCATTGTCCCGCCTCCCGAGCATTATGACTGCAATTGCAAAGCATCTGCCCTGACAACCATTTTGCTTTGAATCACATTAGTTTTACACATCTTTGAACCGAGCTATAAATGGAGCGACATGACTCCAATTTGCTTAGGATTGAGGCCTACTCATCATTATTCTGAAATGAGCTGATATGCAACTTTTTTATGTTTTGTCCAACTCAGTGAGCCACAATCTCGTCCTTCGTTCCAAGAGTTGATGGAAAAACTTAAGGATCTGCAGAGACAGTACGTTATTCAGGCACAGGCAGCACGTAGCACTGCAGGAGATAGCAGCCAGAAGGAACAGTAAACACAACTAACAGATGTATATGGTTGAGTTTCATCTGCTGATTGCTAACTGTTCAAGATTTTATGGCTGTCGCATGAAAGTTGGTCGGTCAGAGCTCACAAACAGCTTGTGTTGTCGGATCCTACGTTCAGAGGCTAAATGTTAGGCTTGCAGTTAATTCATTACAAAGAAATCTGATGAAGAAAACGAAGTGCCCTTTATTCGAGTCAAGTTGGTAATAGTCATTTACTGCCCTACGTGAGTCTTGACATGATTCTTGTTCAATGAATTCACAGTTTGCATTGGTTTGTTATCTTTTATGAAGTGAATTCATCTTCAAATCATTGTGAGTTTTACAAGGTTACAACATTCAAATATTTGTATATTGAATGAGAAATTTGCATCCCAGGTGGTATGTTTCAAGTCTTATAAGTTATTGATTTTCTTCTTGTACTGTTGCTTCTTTGTATGCAATTTTGAATTTGAAGTTTAACTGGGGTTGAGTCTCATCCACTAAGAAAATATTTCGACTATTCCACGAGATACCTGCTATCTTTTATCAACGTATACATTCAGTAACTCAGCCAGACCAACTTTGGCTAATGAAGATGGATAAAAATCACTTATGGGTCATTTGGGTTTGAAGACAAGTTATGTACGTATTAGTAATGCATAAATCATTTCGTAATCCAAAACTTGCTCATCAATCACATCTAATTTTTCACTCCAATATTAGCAATGACCAATATAATTGAAAAACAGCGTCAACAGATCAAAGTTACATATATAGCATGAACATTTAGTAGTCACTTTGCTAGTACATTTCAGAATCAACAGAAAAAATCCCCGGTAATATTCATATAGCCGACCCCAATTTGTTTGGGACTGAGGCGTTGTAGTTGTTGTACTAGTTGAGCAAATGCCTTATTGCAGCTACAGCATCACCTTTATGCTCTCTTAAAGTCCTTTCAGCAACCTTCTTGTCCACCTATTCCACAATCGTAATAACATAAGAGATTTATAATAAACCAACAGAAACAACGCCTGTAGATGTAAGAGGAAACCGACCTCTAGTTCGTTTGCGATTATATCAACATCAGCAGCATTAATCTTAACTGCAGCTAGTTCTTTTTCCCTGCAATAGACACAAAGTTGTCAATGTCATCTTATTTATAAAGGATTATGGAAACTTCACAAGAAGCATAGACATTATCAAAACAGGAAAAATACACTGAAAGAGGTTAAAGAGCTAAGTACACACATTGAAAGGTAATATCGACGTTAATATGAATGTAAATAGTGGTTGTTAAGGTGTGGTTTCCTTTTTTCTTTTGCCAATCCGAGAGGCAAGAGACTATCGTTTTCCATTTCAATATCGTATTTGAAATCAATGAACTCATATTCACTGTTTTGTTATTTGATTTCCATGATTGAATAGCTCTTCATTTCCCTTCGATGCACGTAAAATAAGCATGTGAAGACATACCAACCGATTCAATTATTTAATTTGGATAAACTGAAAGTACCTTGCACACATCAACTAAGTTCCATGTATCTAAAAACTTGTGTTCTTCAAACTCATTTCATAATCAGATAAGGTTACACAAATTGAAGTTTACAAGCAATGCTTCCTAAATTTCTGGTAATGATTTGAAAGCTAAAGAAATGCAACTCCGCATTAGCAATCAATCAAAACACTCAACTTTCTTGAAGCAACAAATTGAACTAATTGTTCAGTACGTACACCTTTCACATAAACAAACAAGAATTATGGATACGATCAACAAAAGAGATTTATGAGTTACAACAATCATACAAATATAATTAGACATTCTTTGTCAAACAATTTTCTTTTGTACAACAACACATACCCAATGCAATCCCGGAGAGGGTGGTTTCCAACATACCCAAGCAGTTTCTTTTGTATTTATGATTTTTAGAAACAAGTCTGAAATGTCTTAAAAAAATTATAAAAAGTATAATAATATATCATATTGTCTAGTTGTCTACGTATGTAATCTTATTTGAAAAATGAGGAAAAAACATCTGAATTCACTGTGAAGTTTCGTTGATTGACTTTCGTACTTTAAACCCTGTCATTCCTTAGGAGTGGCAGGGAGTATTTAATAGTCAAATCCATTCATCAACTTTCCAACTACCAAGACTTAAAAAGCCAAACAAGAAAAAGAGAGGAAAAGAAGACAGCTGAATGTCAACTTCCTTCAACGTAACAAGTAAAGCAACAGCCTAATTTGCAAGTGCATCAATTTCTTAATTCTTGTTAGTAAGAATTTACATGGTTTTAAACCAAATTAAAAATAATTCAAACAACGAATTTATATCAACAACGACAACTACATATTCAGTATAATCCCACAAAGTACTGTCTGGGAAGGGGAGGGTAGGATGTACACAGACCTCTAAGGTATAGAGAATGTTTCCGCGAGACCCTCAGCTCAATAAATAACTACTCGACTCCCAAATAACAATACGATAGCTTCCTTATCCTCAATTAAGTCCAAAAATAAAGAAGAAAAGCAAACATATCTAACTTGAATATCATCTTCCTTCAAATGAAGTAATTGATATCATATTCTAGTTTTCGTAGCATCTATTTTACTTTTTTATAGAACAAAATCACATTTTTAGAAGCTGCACATATAACAAAACTATTATAACTAACAAATTCTTATAGTTACAAAAATATTTGAAAAAAATAAACTATTTCCAACTATTCAATCAGTAATACCATCCAAAAACATTAAAATTCATAAGCAAGAACTCACAAACCTCAGTCTCATAGCTTGAAGATCAGCTTCCTTAGATGCATAAATTGAAGCCATAGCCTAAAATACACACTTTTTCAGCATTAAAATTACAAAAAACTGAAGCAAATTCAGAATTGCATAGATTCATGTGAAATATGGATAAAATGGTACCGTTTGAACACGAGAGGAATCAAGTTGACGATCTTCGACGTGGTCAGTGAGCTTATCTAGAGCTTTGCTTTGCTGCTGCAAGTCCTTTGAGTCTACCATCTCAAGCGCTTCGTCTCCGGCCTCCATTGTTGCTTTCTCTCTCAGCTCCGATTCCGATTCCGATTCAGTTTCAGAGAATTTTTACCAGATTGTGAAGTGTTAATTGGAGCCCTAAAGAATTTTGTTCATTGACTTGGGCCTGATTTTGGTATTGGGCTTGGGGAAAGATTTGCACAAATAGGATCATTTAACGTCGATATTTAAATTTTGTCCCGTCTAAGAAATTTGTGCGATGATAACTTGATGGATTCATAGGTTATGTCGGACGGGTCATTCTCTAAATCCATTTCGAGTAATTATAGTAAAAACTTGACTTGTTGATCCCTTGACGTTTTTGTCTGATATGGATATACTTAAATAGTTATCGTTCTTTAATATCATAATGAAAAATGGACAGGAGATTTGCACAATATGACCATTTAATTTTAAGGTAAATGTTTAAATTTTGTCTCATCTAAGAAATTTGTGCAATAATAACTTGATGAATTCATAGGTTATGTCAGACATGTCATTATCTAAATGCATTTTGAGTAACTATAGTAAAACTTGACACTTTGTTCTCGACTTTTCTGTTTGATATGAATATTCATGTAATATCATAATAAAAATGGGCGGGAGATTTGCACAAATATCACCATTTAAGGTTGATGTTTAAATTTTGTTTCTTCTAAGAAATTTGTGTAATAATAACACTTGAAAGATTATAACTTTCTTCTGAAAGTTTATTTTTTTTCACAAGTTATGTCGTGTGGGTCATTATCCAAATGCATTTTGAGTAACTCTAGTAAAACTTGATAATTATAGTGATTTAAAACATGAGATGTAACTTGTTTTGCTCCTAAGTTATGATGGACTTACACCATTCTAATATAATATATTGAGAAGTTATATTGAAATGACAAATATTGTATGTGTTTGCTCAAAAATATTCACAACTTTTTGAAATACCAATAAAATATATTATTGGTATTTCAATCTAAGCTAAAAGTGTTTAGCCAGAGGCATCATAAAAATACAATTAAGAGATGCACTTCATGGCTAATAATACTATAATAATATATAGTTCTAATTTATGTTCATATAATATATGCTTTAAATTTAATTAAATCCATGCTGGAAGCCATTGTTTGCCTTGGATAAATTCAATAGAGGTGAATGTCATGTTTTCTTTGTCATTGAGTTGTTTTGACCATGGGGCACGACTTTCTATGGCTGACCCTGGTCCATGGCACTTGTACTCACCATGGTATAAATTCCTGCACCAAAATATCGAAATTAATCGTATTCAAAATTTAAATTTGATGTCAAAGCAATTTTTGAACCCTTATGCTACAAAGGTAGAATCTTCTCTCTTGTCAAGGTGATTCAACAATTTTTATTTATTTATTTATTATTTTCACCTTCTTAAAAAATAGTGTGAGTTTCTGGTGGAGGGGATTCAATTGATCGAACCCCTTGACACAAGCTGGTTCCGCTCCTAAACCTAGTAAATCGACCTATTATGATCCTATGAATCAAGTATAATTGGGTATGATGTACCACTACCTCTCTATATATATATTTTCAGAAATACACTTATAAATATAAGAGAATTGAAAATCAACTATAAAGTGAGAGAATCTTATAATAAGATCAATATTAGAAACTGATCAAGTCATTAAACCTTGTTATAATTTTGATCAACATGGTTGCAAGTAGAGTACTCGACGAGCCACTACATTAGCAACTCATGATAAATTATGTACGTCGTTAACAAGTACACCTAAGTCTGTTTCATGATCGTAAGTTTATTAATCTGATTCAAATTCTCCATTTCAATGGTCGTCGACTCATAGCTACAACATCATCATCAATATACCTAGTGTAATCTCACAAGTCTTTAATTTGTATCTTCTATTTCGAATAGACTCTTGATCGATTCAAGTAAAACATATCAAAAAATCAAGTATGAAAAGACGGAAAAAGTTGTCTTACTTTGTTGATCCTGGAGAGCTCCAATTGGTCCATCCTTGAGGTGCAATTGTCTTAGAAAAATAAGTTTTTGCAAAAATAACCCTTGAATAAGCCCCATTAGCTCTTCCCAAATACACACCTCCAATTCCATACACTTTTCCTTCAACAAACACAAATCCACTATTTTCTTTGTCACTATATCTACTTTGTGCTGTTATTGAACCACGAATATCAACCCTTCTATCTGCAACCACAAATATCTCACAATTCTACAAAAAAAAAAAAAATGAATAAAATGTCCATCGAGTATCAGAATTTCATTACCTTATTCCTTAAACTCTAAAACATAGACATTGGTACAACGTAACAAGCATCATTTATCACGATTGTATTTTTAACTTCTAGACGTTGATAGTGAAATTAACCTCTTTAACACTATCAGGTCATCTGGAAGAAAATATATAGGTAATCATTCATAGATAATGAGATTAATAACCTAGAAAATAAAGTTAATTATCAATTATGACATGTTGCAATACATTGATTGTGTAAAATTTATTCGTGTATTTTAACTTGTTGTAACTGGTTGTCCGTCTCAGTTTTGTTAGGAAATAGTTCTTGGAGAGTTACCTACAATTATTTTTAATTAAATAACGATTCATAAAAAGTAGAATCAATAACCTAGAAATGTAAGAAAGTTAAGTTATATACACTAATAATATAATTATCTTTCTTTCATATTATCAGTATACATAAATTGACTTGAATCGACTCATATAAATAACCTAATTATATATATCTGTATGAATGAATACTATAATTTATATCGATGCATAAAAATTAAACTCACTTGATATAAGGATTGACCACTTCCAAATATGAAGTCTAATGAACCTTGAATGTAACAATCCTCATAATAATGTCTTCCTTTATTGTCAAAAAGTGTATTGTGAGTACTCAAAAATGTACAATGATAAAAGGCAACTTTATCTGCTCCCACCAATGCTGCTACTGATGTTTGGTTTGGTGAGGTTGAGGTTACACCATCAAGTGCTTGATTCTACCAAATAAAATTATAAAAAAAAGTTCACAATATAAAATAATATTAGAAATAAACTTTCATAATATATGTCAATGGAACTATATATGTATATTCTAATTTTAGACAAGTCAAGACTAGATTTGGATAAATTTCAGGTCAAACGGAGTTTGTCAGCATGTATAAATACACATGAAAAACGACTAAATTCATGAATTCAGAAATATATATTTTGTACGATATGAAAGTCATTTTTCAAAAAAATATTTATTTGATGGTAATATAGTTCTAAAACATAGTCAAAATATGATATGTTTTCTACCTAAAAGGGCCAAAAAATACATACTTCAATTAAGTGTATGTTAAATGTGTTAAAGTCTATTTGCTAAATTTTTATTGGAGAAAGTGTAAAACTATCTTTTTGTGACCTATAGTCACAGGTTCAAGCCGTAAAAATAGTTACTAACGTTTGCATGAGGTAAACTGTCTATATCGCACCCCTTGGGATGTGATAGTTCTCTTGAACCTGTGTGAATGCGAGATATTATATCGATACGAATTAAAAAAGAGTATTTTATGGAGATGGATATTAGAAAATTATGAACCTTGAAGCTAATGCCAAAGGCAACAAAATTAGGAGCTTCAACTTTGAAAGTAGCAGATTTGGTTGCATCAGTGGAACTTTCTGACCATACGATTGATGTTCTTCCTTGCCCATTGCCTCTCATAAAAATGTAGGACTTCTTTGGTGGTACATTCACTTTTTCTCTGAAAAAAAAAATAATTAAAAAAATTCTCAACAAATTCATTTTTTATAATAAAGAAAGAATCGAGGCAGCTCTAGAATTTAAATTCAATGAATTTAATTTTATATGTTATCATCGCATTCATTTCAATATTGAGAGAGACTATGAATTCAAATATAAATATTTTTAAAATTATTTATGCACCTTGTATGAAGCGATTATACCCTCAAGGGTATGTTCTAATGACCAATAAAAATCGTAAAAACTAGATAAATGTTCTGGTGATTTCTTTTCATCAACGTCGGACTAGTTTAGTATCGATATGTGTTGGTGAATAGGAATAGGTGCCTATTGTGTAACAACTTTGGTGCAACTGTTATTGATATGTTTTGAGCCTAGGCCGCGCAAATTTGTTCCTTGGGTATGAATACAAAATGCATTTGAATATTTGATTCTGAACTTATTCTTATAAGATCCCTAACATTCTAATTCTCTCATTTCTATATGTTATTTGCCATAGTCACAAGTACTCAATAAAATAATAGCAATAATGTGTAACTTATTTGGGTCGAATACCACCATTACTGAAATAGAAAAGTAATTCGAAAACTAGTCATTATTCTGGAGTTTCATCAAATTCAATGACCCAAGTAAAAATCGATGATAATTAAAAACTTTAGGACAATGACTATTTTTCAGAGATCGAATCGAAAAAATTAACCAATCAAGTACCTGTATGTCCCTTTTCTAACATGGATAATGACCCAATTGGAATTCCCATTTGGAACTGTATTAATTGCTGCTTGAATAGATTTAAAATCCCCTTGTCCATTAATATCCACTATAATTGTGCGATTAGTGCCAATTTTTTGTGTTAATACATGAGAATCAATCACATTTTTCACAGATAAACCATGAACAAAATCCAAGAATATTACATAATTAACTAGAAAAATGACCAAAAATAATGTAATATTTATATTCATCTTGAAGAATTTTTAAAGAAAGATAACAACATATTTAATTTTTAAATCTTTTTTTTTTTGTATAAGTGATTTGTAAGATAGTTAGAAGTTGCTAATTTAACCCAACAAATTAGTTGGTAAAACTTAATTTTTTCTTTCTATGTTGGAGGACTTCCAAGGACTCTTTTGTGGTTGAGAAAATAATTTATTAATTTATTTATATATATATATATATATATTGTTATTCATTGGTTAGTTAGCTAATCGAGTGTTGTTGTACGTTGTTTGTTTTCTTTTATGTGTACTACTACATATTGCTTTATTTGATTTGCACATTTTGTTATTTTACTGTGATTTTTTCTTTGCTATCATGATTAAATTCTTTTTTTTTTCCAGTTGAGCCATTAGTTTATCGAAACAACTTTTCTAACCCTTCCTTTTTTTCAGTTGAGCCAATAGTCTATCGAAAACAACTTTTCTAACTCATAAATAATACAGAAAAAAATATTATGTGAATACATATATGTTTGTCATTGAGTTAAATAAATTTGTTACGGTATTTTTATAACACTAAAAAAATGAAAGATTAGACAATTCCCTAGATTATGTGAATATATATTTCCATCACTATACCATTTTAAAAATCTCGAAGTTGTTACAGAGAAGTTTGACTTGACTAGAATTGATAGAAACATTTATTATAATTTTTAATAAGTGGAAGAGTTTTATGTGTATTAGAATTTGTAAAGCCATATATATAGTTAACCTAGAACAATAAGAACTCTATATGGGATGAAACTAATTTAATACTTTTTATAAGTATCATTATTAGTATTATTAGTCTTTAATATCAGTTTACGAAGAAGAACAAGTATGGCTATCGTTTCAGGTATTTTTTTAAAAAAAAATATTTTGTCGTTTTTAATACCATGTTTAAATTTAACTACGAACACTTCTATCTCGAATAAGTTGGAGTCAGTGATATGAATTCTCGGTGTTAACATAGTAAAATTGTGGGTAGATTGGTCACGGGGGCGTATTTAGGGTGTCGATTTCATTTGAATTCTCATTCGTTGGAACGCGATAGATAAAGTTAAAATCATTTATTATGTATATATGATAAGTTGAATTTCTGTGTGTTTATATATAGGGTAAAATGCTAGTTGGTAGTCAATGCACGACCGGAATTAGAATAGAAGGTTAGTCGGTAGTGGAGTGCCACCAAAATTAGGATATACGGCTAGTTGGTAGTCGAGCACGATCGGAATTAGGATAGAAGGCTAGTCGGTAGTGGCGGGCCACCAGAATTAGGATATAATTAAGTCTAATTGGTAGTCGAGCACGATATCAGAATTAGGATATAAGGCTAGTCGGTAGTGGAGCGCCACCAGAATTAGGATATAGATAGTCAAGCACAGTCTAGTTTTCCTTCTCATATTATTACTATTACTCCTATTATCTTATCCTTCAATTGCATATTTATTTTATTTTGTTGTTGTTGCCGTTCTTTTCTACATTATACTTGTGCACTATTGTATTGTCTTTTCAAATATGCGTATAAGGCCAAATCCCACTTGTTTGATTACAATATGTATGTTGTTGTTGTTGAGGTGTGTCTAGATAAAAATGCTTAATCGAGCGGATCTAGGAAACAGTTTCAGGTGAACGTTTGTGTATACTCTACCCTCCGCTGACCTCGTTTTGTTGTTATTTTCTTAGGGGAAAGATGTAATAAAACTATGAAATTTCCACATTTTGATGTTGCACTAGATGAATCAGATCATTATTTCATCAAATCAAACCAATCCAGAAAAGAAAAAAAATGCTTCAATGATGCAAACACTTGTACCTGCAGAGCCATCATGAAAGAATGGAAAATCCTTGAGAAAAATCTCCCTGATTCAATTTATGTTCGAACTTATGAGACGCGACTTGATCTTCTACGAGCAGTGATCATTGGTGCCTCGGGGACTCCATATCACGATGGACTCTTCTTCTTCGATATTGTCTTTCCTTCAGATTATCCAAACAATCCTCCCAAACTTAACTATTTGTCACACGGATTTCACATGAATCCTAATCTCTATCCTAATGGAAGAGTTTGCTTGAGCCTCATCAACACTTGGCATGGAGACAAAGTGGAAAAATGGAATCCTAAAAATTCTACGATCCTTCAACTTCTCGTCTCAATCCAGGGACTAGTACTCAATGCTGAACCTTACTTCAATGAGCCTATTCGCATAAGATGTATCAACGACTCTGATGCTTTGTCGAAGCTGTCTTTAGCTTATAATGAGGATGTTTTCATAAGGACATGTAAAACTATGCTTTGTCATATACGTGCACCTCCAAAGAACTTCGAGGAATTTGTTCATCAGTACTTTTGTGAACGTGGAGAGTTCATATTGGCTTCTCTTAATGCATATGCTGGTGGAAAGGCAACTGCAGGAGAGTATCAAGGAGATATCAAGTCATCGTCTCGACCTTACACCTCTTTTCAGTTTCAGAGAATTTCGAGGAAAATGTTTGCGGATTTAGAAAGTGCTATCAAGGTCTTAAGCACTGCGAAAACAGAGGATCCAGCTAAGAAGAAGACGAAAAGGAACAATGAATCATCAAAGGCTGTAGTAGTCGAGAAAAATAAGCCTAAAATCAGACTTATGCAGAAGATCAAAAACTTCTTTAAGTTCATTTTTGGATGATAGAATAGTACGTTTTATGTTTTATGTTTAAGTACTCGCGATTTTCCCCCTTGTTTTGTTAGATTTGTTGGTGTTATGAAAGCTGAATTTGTGTTACTTTTTCGAGTTATAGATGGATTGAACTTAGAATTCATTAGATGTTTTTTTTATGAATGTTTACCCAAAACCAGTCTACATGTGTGGACTGTTACAGAACTTGAAGTGTGAAATAGAGGAGGTAACAGAAGCAGGCATTGTTTCTGGTTTGAACGAGGACAACTCAAACCCTATAGACAATCTCAAGGTCCCTTCTTAGATGTTAGAACTTCCATTCCTTTCGTGTTCAGATGTAAGAAATGTGATTATTATTTATCTGCAATGAAATTCGATAGGAATGGTTTTCGTCCAACTATGTGGCGATGTCCTAATTTTTGCCATTATGTGGTCAAGGCAGCGGGGATGGCTCAAAAACAGTTTGGGAAGGGGCTGCTTGACGTGTTGGCGAGCCACATGAATCATACATTTCAAAGGTGGACCACTTGTGCTATGTCCACTTTGTTACTGGTTGGAAGAATTGGGAACTATTCAGCAATTCCTCGTAAATTTTCTAATTTGTTTTGGTGGTTGCGGATCTTTAATGTCAGCTGCACACTCCACACACCGCACACGCCCTACCAATGAGTGTGAATCTGTTCATGGTTAAGCTTGGTGGAAGTAGAGGAAAATAAGCCTAAAAGTGAACTTATGCAGAAGATCAAAGGCTTTTTTACGTTCATTTTTGAATGATAGAATAGTAAGTTTTATGTTTACAATTTGCACCTAATGGAACATTGTGTGTTCTTTAAGTGAACATTACCATAACAAGGTACATTGTATGTCGAGTACTCGTGATTCTGCACAGTAGAACAGAAGAGAGTAAACGAGAATGAATAAACAAAGAAGAACCTCAAGTTTTAAAACATGTTATAACAAGGAATCAAACCACAAGTACACTTATCAAAAACCGGAATATGTTAATGTAAATATGGATGGCTAGCCTTTAGATGGCTCGCGATTTCCCTCTTGTTTTGATAGATTTATTTGTGTTATGAAAGCTGAATTTGTGTTACTTTTTGAGTTATTTCCTTAATGAGTAAGGAATATCAGTGTTTATGCTAAACAAGATGAATTGAACTCGGAATTCATTAGATGTTTTTTTTTTTTTTTTTTCTGAATGTCTACCAGAAACTAGTCTTCGCCCTAGTTTTCTTGTGTAGTATAACATAGAGTTGGAGGCCTTATTTTGGGCATCAAGAAAAGCTATTGTTGCCTCTTTTAACTCGTTGGAGGCTTTAAAGGATGCTGATAAACTACACTTTTTACTATTTGTAATTTGTATAGTAACTTATTGAAAGATTAAAAAAGGCAATCTGATGCACGAAGCATCCCTCGGGGTCTGGGGAAGATCTCTATAGAATTTATATCTGTGTTGCATCAAATATGTAGGTTCCTCTTATTATGTTTTTCAGGTTTTAATGTATAAACCAAATTGAAATAACGCCACATTTTTCAACCATTTTGCTCTTTAACTGTATTGAGGAAACAACCTCTCGCAGAAATGGAAGGTAAAATCCTGTACAACAAATGCTTATGGTTCAGCACAACGAAAGCTTAGTGCATTGTATGAATCCTACTGCCTACACATGAACCAATGACAACATCTACTAATATCATCGAATTAATACTGCTTGATTTGTCTTTGCTTGAAATTGTAAACATCGATTATCGATAACACCAAAGTTTCTATAATAGTAAAATCATACTATTGAATAATTTTTTAAAAATCATATCCTACTTATAGTAATCTAACATTGTTGCCAATTCTTTGAAATTGACTCATACTATTATGGAAAACCCAACCAGCTGGCCGTTTTACGAACCAGAAGAAAAAACAAGTAGTATCCAAGAACTGAACGAACAAGATTTTGTTACATTTGATGATTGGGATTTCGAAGTTGAAGATGAAACGACAACTATTGTTCACATTAAAGAGACAACAGATGATAACAAAAAAGCGAAGAATTCATTGATTTCTTCACTCAACATATTGAAAGACTTTGGAAATGGATTTAGAAAATTAAAAGGGCAAAAGATTGATGTTGTTCAAATTAGTGAAAGTGAATGCACACCAAATGTTTGTAAATTGTCCACAGAGGAAATTCTTCGACTTGGCGGACAAAAGTTTATTCGATCTACTGAATTTGATCATCCATTTGTTAACTCATTGTGTAGTCTTTCAGAGGAAGAGTGTAGAACCGTAATGCTCGTTGAACGTCTACTTGCTTCTGCAGAGAAAATCGGGGAGAAGCTTTTTGATCGCGCGATTAACCTTTTAAATGAATGTGATGAGTTGAGCTCCAAAACAGGGAACCCTGTTGAGAGATTGGTGTACTATTTCTCTCGTGCTCTACGTGAACGAGTTGATAGGGAAACGGGGAAAAATTGCACGAAAGGTTTAGGGTTACATGGAATGAGAGATCTTCAGGAGTCATTAAGGAGTATAAACGCGTGCACGATTGCAGTTCAGGACATGCCAATGTGTCAAGTAGTGAAATTTGCTGGAATTCAAGCTATAGTGGAAAATGTAGAGAACTCGAAAAAGATTCATATAGTTGATCTCGAGATCAAAATGGGAGTGCAATGGACAATCCTAATTCAAGCACTCGCAACTGATCATCAACACAACTCTCAAAATCCTCTTGAGTATCTTAAGGTAACTGCATTGATAGATGTTCAATCAAGGACTAACGTCGAGGAGACAGGTAAACGACTAATGAGTTTTGCTGAGTCCTTACACTTTCCGTTATGTTTCAAGATAGTTATGGTGGAAGATATCTTGGATCTAAAGAGAGAAGACTTAGACATCGATCCTGAGGAATTCCTTGCAGTTTACTCGCAATATCGACTCTCCAATATGATAACACAACAAGATAGACTCGATTTCTTGATGGGATTCATCAAGGAAATGAATCCTCGTATAATGATTGTTGCAGAGGTCGAGGCAAATCTTAACTCTCCTGTTTTTGTTAACCGTTTCATTGAAGTTCTATTCTATCACGGTGCTTTGTTTGACTTGTTCGAGGATTGTATGAAAAATAATGAATCAACTAGGAAGGCTATGGAAGAAGAAGTAATGTGGCATGGAATAAGGAACATTGTCGCGAATGAGGGGGAGGAAAGGACTATGAGATATGTAAGGATCGAGTTATGGAGAGAGTATTTCAAGCAATTTGGAATGGAGGAGATGAAAATGAGCAACTCATCGTTGTACCAAGCCAAGACGGTGGTAGAAAAGTTCAGTGGTAAGAACTCTTTCACGCTTGAAATGAATGAAAATTTTGTAACAATTGGATGGAAAGGAACTCCTTTGAATTCACTATCTGCATGGAAGTTCCACAAAAGAAGCACTTTTCATAGAGCTAATTACCTCACTCTTTGAATACAGTCATATGTTTTGTTCGGATTCTAAGAAAATATTGTTGTATTCATGATGCTTAGTGTTATTTGATTCAAAATCAATGATTCTTAGTGTTTTTTGTTTCGAAATTATGGATCCAATAATGGTTCAATCAAAATACAATTTAGAGTTTAAATGATGCTTAATGTTGATTTTCTTGTTTTACTTAATGCTAATCTAAACAAATAATTAAAAAAGTTCTTAGTTGTACCTGATCTACAAGATGAAGCTCAATTAAAAGGACGAATTAGATGGTGCCACGTTCTATTATTCATTTGTGTGTCATTTCATTTTCAAGAAAAAAAACATCACCAATATATATATATATATATAAAATTTATTGTCAAACAAAAAATTTAAATCATATAATCAATAACACTTAACATTTATCAATATTGAGCTTATACACAACACAAATTTTTCGTGATTAATTTATTATAATTATTCAGAGGGGCTCATTACACATGTCATTAATTTTACGAAGGACACACATAACATAACATAACATAGTGTAACGTAACATGACACATCACAATAAATTTCTTATAATAGCTCTATTAATATCAGAAAGATCATGAACATCTATGTTTAATTTAGAAAGTGGTGGAGATTTAGACTTGAAATTATCTTCACATTCTTGTGCATCTCCAGAAGTACCTACCATTGCATCTTCTGCAAATTTTGGATCACCTTTTGTTAATGCTTCTATTGCTTCTGGTATACTTACTGTTAAAATTACCTGTTTTGGAAATCATATAATAAAATAATCAACATCTGATACTCGAGAAAAATGACATATTTCTATATTTGCCGTATCAGGTATAGTTTTTTTTTTTTTAGTTATTACACAATTAATATTTTCTCAGAATTACGTGAAACACCACTTATTTTGAGTCAGAATAAAGATAAAAATATTATTTATTATGAAAGGGGGGTAATATTAAAGAAGTAATGAGCTTTTTGGGGCTTGAAATATATGTGATTAAGCTTAAAATAAATTAAAAATAAAGCTAAACTACTTGAAGTATAGTAATTAACCTTTTTTAATTAAAAGAACTAATAAGAAAATAGTATCACACAAACTCCAATGTTGAGGCAAAGCAAAGAAGATAGAATGTTCAACTGATATCCCTTCATCAGAAAATCACAATATTATCATACGTTTGAAATTCTCTTGACCTCTTCCTATATTTTTGTGCTTGTAAATAAAACGATAATACTTTCTCCATTATGTAACTAGTCTTACAGATTTATTCTTCAATATAATCTTGTAGTTGGTCTTACAGATGTCATATAAAAAGTTGAAAATAATGAGTTTCCAAGAAGGAAAAGAAAATATTTTAAACAGGCCAAAAAAGAAAAGAGACATTCGTTATATTGTTAAACCAATTAAAAGAAAAAAATAAGACAGATAAATCGAGACGTTACCTTATATGAAAATGCACATTCCTTTAAGGGATGTATCCAAGCTTGAGGAGGACTAGAATGCCTAAGATTTGAAATAATACTAAAAGCTTGATTAGCTTTAGATTTAATAGCATCAACCATAATTAATGCCAATGTTTTAATATCTCCTGCTGTTGCACTTCTATTGTCTAATGAGAAAGTGTTCACACACAAATCATAATTTGGTGTGTTTTTGCATGTTGTTTCTATTAGATTATTCATCCCATTTGTTACTAACACTATAGTAAGAAACATCATTAGGAAAATTAAAATTTTCATTTTCAAAGAAAATTAGTAACTAAATGAGGATTTTTTTTTATATATGGAGAAAATTGAAGTTGCAGTGTGTTTTTGTAAGAGAGTTTGTGTTTTATAGAGTGGATAAATAGACAGATTGGATCGAATTTGAACCGATTGAAAAGGGATTGTAAGGTAAACTATCCATATAAATATGGATAACAATGATTTGGATCTGACTTTGCTACAAATTATATTTATACCATAAAATTAGTACATGATATATTTTAGATATAAACATGCCATATATATAGTAAATAATAGTATTATTTTTTTTAAAAAGTACTCCCAATATAGTAATTTATACCATGTATATTTATCCCATCATTTTATGTTAAAAATATGATAATAATCTAATTTTAAAATAAATTATTAGGTGGAAACCAAGAAGTAGGAAGATTTTCCGTTTAAATTGGCTTTACTTACACTAACATATATTTAAATTAATCAAGTATATTTGAAATATCTAGTTATTGCCTATCTTTCAATTTATCTTTATTATTTCAAATCCCACTCTCAACATAAAAAAATATCTTACTTTATTTTAGTTTGTTTTTTATTTTTTTTAAAAATAATTCTTTAATTCTAATTTTCTATACATATGACATATTTAAGATTATATAATCAAATGATTGATACATTCTACATATATATCTTTAATATAATCATAAGATTTAAAAGTATTTCTTATTTCCTTTAATTCTATATCAAATCAGACAAATTAAATTGAAGAGAGTATCAAAGTTATAGTAGAATACATATCCTTGATATAACCGTAAGATTCAAAAATATTTCTTACTTTCTTAAACTCTATATCAAATCAAAATCAGATAAACAAATAACTTCGAAAAGACTACCAAAGTTATATAGTTGCATAAATCTTTATCATTAATATAAAGATAAGATTCAAAAATATTTCTAATTTTTTTAAATTTTATATCAAATCAAATCAATATTGAGAATATCAGAAGTTATAGTAATAGAGACTTATCTAGAAGGGGACAAACATATATTGGATAAGAGTATTACACTTGTACAAATATTCATGATACATTTTTCTTCTAATAATTAAAGGGCTCTTTACACATGTCACTAATTTATGAAATGAAAAAGAGTAGACACCTAACACTGAAAAAAAAAAGTTTGGGGTAGGAAAAAGGAAAATGGACATGAGATTATAACTTGATGAATCGAACCCTCACCAACAAGATAATAATTCAGATAATCTATCAACTAAGTTACTAAAATTTTTCGATACTTGACATCATGACTTGATGTATCACAATAAATTTCTTACAATAGCTCTACCAACATCAGAAAGTTCATGAACATCTATATTTAATTTAGAAAGTGGTGAATATTTAATAGTTATAGCTTTAAAATATTCTTCACATTCTTGTGCATCACCAGAAGAACCAACCATTCCATCTTCTGCAAATTTTGGATCACCTTTTGTTAATGCTTCTATTGCTTCTGGCATACTTGCTGTTAAAATTACCTGTTTTTGAAACCATATAATAAAATTCAACATGTCATTGATATTTTTTCTTTTTCAATTTATGTGACACTATATTTTTATTAATTTATTTATATGACACAATTTTTGATCAACTTTAAGCCTTTTATTTTATCCTTATCAATATACTCAAGCTAGCTACACATATCTTATGGTAGGTCTAAAATTAAAAGATTCAAAAAAAATTATAACCACATAATATATATATATATATATTTTTCTTTTTCAATTTATATAAGATTATTTAACTAGATTCAAATTCAAAGTTTTATCAAGAAAGATTTTTAAAATTTGTAATTTAAAATAAATTTGGATAGTTATGTGATTATAAATTATTCTATCGAGGATAAAATGAAAATTTAAATTAAATTACTTTTAATTATAGAAAAATGACATTCTTTTTTAAATGGACAAAAAAAAAGTAAGAGAAGTGTGTTACGAATTTCCAACGTAAAGGAAATGGCATGTTTAACATGAAAGTTTCAAAAGTTTTATTTTTAAAAAAAAATCTATATTAAGCCAAATTATGCCATCTAAGCCAGAGCCAAAAAAGCAAAAAGAACACTTTCTACGTTTTGTTCAATTTAATCAGACATTATTATTATATTTTTCTTAAAAAGACGTTTAATACCTGATAGTAAAAAATAAAAAAAATTACACTTAAAAAGTATATTTTTTAGTTAGATGCAAAATTCTCACTAAAGAAGATAAACATAACTTCGTCAAAATTTTTACTAAAAAGGTAAGATAAATAAATTGAAACAGAAAAAACTAACATAGCTCCTTATTCATCAGAGTTGAAATTTTCACTTTTCACTAAGCAGCAAGTAAGATAGGGTCAAAATTTTCAGTAAAAAAGTACGACAAACAAATTGAAACATACAAGACAAACATAACTTCTTATTCATCAGAGTCCAATTTTTTATTAAAAAAAGTAGGATAAACAAATTGAAACACGTAGACGAATAACATTACCTTATATGAAAAGGCACAATTCTTCAAAGGATCTTTCCAAGCTTGAGGAGGATTAGAATGCCTAAGTTTTGAAATAGTATTAGCAGCTTGATTGGCTTTAGATTTAATAGCATCAACCATAATTAATGCTAATGTTGTAATATCTCCTGCTGTTTCACTTCTTTTGTCTAAAGACAAAGTTTTCACACACAAATTATAATTTGGTGTGTTCTTGCATGTTGTTTCTACTAGATTATTATTCCCATTTGTTACTAGCAACATAGCTAGAAACATCATTAGGAAAATCAAAATTTTCATTTTGATATTTTTGGGAAAATTAAGAACTAAATGTGGATTTTCTTGTATGGAGTATAGTGTGTGATTATGTGTTTTATATAGTAAATGGATGGATTCAATTGCGTGTTATTCATCTCTTGCTTTGTGTTTTCGGTGGGGTTTGTTTGGGCTTGGTGGTAATTGGGGTGGGTGGGGGGGAGGGGTTAGTCTCTAAAGAAGTCAGATTTAGTGGTAGAGTCGGAATTTTCATTAAGATTCATTTAAAACATGGAAAAGTACACATACGAAGAAGTCAAAGAGAGTTCAACGGCTAATATATATTGTAATTTTCTGTCGAATGAGGTTCAAAATGAATCCCCAGATGTTTACTAGCTTTGCTCCTGACCACAATGCTACAAATACTTATAAGAAAACTTTAAAAATTAGAATTTATGTCTGATGGTCAAATAAATTGTTAGCTAATTAACCTATTGTCTATTAGATATAACTTTGCAGAACTTATAATTAATTGAACAAGTTTATTATCTTGAAATATTCTGAACATCTGTCTTATAAATAGAAAGATCAATTTATATTTATAACTTATATTGGGGGATAAAAACTATGTCTAACAATTATTTTTTAAAGCTGAAGCAATTTACTTAAAGAATTTATTAAACGAGATCAAAAATTCTAGATCACTTTTTTTTAAGGCTATTTGTAAACTCAACCCCACAAAAATAGATTAAATTAATAAATAAACCCATTCAAATTTTAAAAATGTTATAATTTTATTAGATAATTTTATCACTTTTAATACTAATCATATTATTTAATACATAAATGATTAAGTTTCTAACCAACAACCAAATGAACCTTAGATCATTAAATCAGACTACTCGTTCTAATAAGATAAGACTTTGGAACTACCAAAATGTACACAAACCAAAAAGCATTATTGGACCATCCTTTTTACACTTAGGAAAAAGACAAGCATGTTTTGTGAGGTATCATATGAGTAACAATTTTTGGAAGTTTGTCAGCTTAGAAACGTAATCGTTTTATGATATCAATAAATAGAAAATGAGTCAAGCAGAATTGAAAAACTTCTTCAAATAAATTCCATATAATGAAAGAGAAAGATGAATAGTTTTATATTTATATGCGTTTTTGAGTTTAATGATAATCTAGCCTAAAAGATAAATTTATATAATAATTGTATTAATATTTAAATATAAATACAATTGTAATGTTATTAATGTAGTTACCATTCATAATTGTTAGAGATAATGGTTCCTTTCATTATCCTTGTGAAAGTGGAATGCATCACTTTATTATGCCTTTCTCTTATCTCTTTCTTTTTGGGTTGACTCCTTGGAACCATTTGCATGATTGATTTCATATCGGAGTTAGAGTATTAATTACGAATTTAATAATTTTGATTTAAATTTATATTTTTTTAAAAATTTTTATTGAATATGCATATATTGTTGTAATTAGAATTAATAATTTAAAATGACTAAAATTCAGAATTCATAAATTTTAAATTTCGACTCCGCCTCGAATAATCACCTTTTTCCTTGTTTGATTGGATGATATTATCAAATCATTGAGTGATGCAATATACGTCTAGTGGTTGATAAAATTGCACAACATTATTGGTGTGCATTTCTTGAAGGCGAATCTAGAAATCTAATTTTGAAATCATTATACAAACTTCTAAACTTTATTTTTCCTAACATATATATACATATTATCATTTATTATGTATGATTATAGATGAATTATATATAAATTATATATTTATTTGTTCGACTATTTTTAATTTAAATGATTGGACAAACTACTTTTTAGGTTATAAGTTCCTCTAAAAAAAAAAGCATACATTTGCCTTGGTGATATCATTTTATTATCTTATTTTACTTTCATGATATAATTTCATTATCTTGAGGTTGTTGTGGCACAATTATGAGTTAAAAGCATTTTGCACTATGCCTACTTTTTGACATTTTCGCACTATATCTTTTATTATCTACTAATTAATTTACTATCTTAGCCAAGTTCAAAGCATATATATTAATTAAAAGCAACATTTGGAGAGCGTCGTCACCAAAAATGAATTTTGTAACGTGCGTTCCAAATTTAATTTAACATCAATATCAGACACCAAACAGAAAATCAATATTTTTTCTCAAAATACACCAATGTACCACTAGTGTCCTTTTCATTATTATAAAACATAAAATATTACTCACTAAATAAATAACAATAATCTGTTTTCTTTACCCCACACCCCATGTGATGAGAGCTGCGCAATTTGTCTAAAAGTGGCCATTGGTTTTGTTTTATAAAAATCGAAATTTAATATTTGCCAAAAACTTCCAAAAATGAATAAAGCAGACTCAAATTTTGTGATTATTAATTCTTTGAAAATTAAAGTAAAAAAAAGTGATTCTTTGAAATTTATTCTATACTAAATTTGAAGTCCAACCAGAGTTAAAAGTATACTAAAAAAGGATTTGTAACCCTATTCGAACATAAATTTAAATTAATCAAAATCACAACATAAATATAGAACATCACAACAAAAGGAAACAACTCGATGTACAAACATCTTCCACGTAGAGTTTAAGAAAGGGAGAGAAGTCGATATTTTTGTTGTATATAAGGGCCCACATAAGTGAGGGAAAACCAAAAAAAATAGGACAGGTGGACACATATTATTCACCTAAGTGATTGAATCAGCATTTCTAGCAGCATCCACTAACAAATAACTATTTGATTTGACACTTCACGCTACGAATCCATTTTAAAGCTTGATTAATTCAAATTAAAAAAAAATTATTATAAAGAGCGTTAAAGACGATTTCATTTTTAAATCTTGAATTCAAGATACCTGGTTAAGAATAAAATATCTTAGATCGCTACTCGTTAACTATCATAAGCATAACTTGTGTTAATAAGAGGGTAGAACGCGCAACATGATGCACTAAAACTTTTGGTATGTTCGAGATTCGAAGAAGGATCGGACCACAACGGTATATATTTATGAAGTATCTAAGTTTTTTGCTTTTAATGAGTCTTTAAAAGTCTAATGGTTCAACAAGTATCAGTATTCATGAATTGTGGGCTTCCTTGTTCTATTGGGCCGTGAATTGTTTTTGGGCTTCAATTTACATAGCCCACTAAACTTATTCTTTAGTTAGTGATTATAAATGGGCAGGAGATATCGTAAATTAGTTCGCAGGTATATATCGCGATAAGCCCTCTGTCTTATTATAGATGTTGTGCCAACTTTTATCAAGTTTGAACGATTGTTGACCATCAAAACCATTGATTTGCAGTATTCATCCCATCCCGTAAGTTAGCACAAAATCTCATTGCAAAATATAACTCCTAAAGTACTCGAGAGACTCAAATATAGTCAATTAAGAAGATGAATAGTTTTTGGGACCACCATTGAAAAAGTATATTTACATTGCATAAGGATTTACAAGTTTATTCATTTTGGAGCCTTTTTAGATATGCAGTGTCTGATGTTTCATATAGCTAATATTCATATATACATATAAGACTGAAGTTTAGTCATTTTGATGTTCAACTATTTTTCTCCAAGGCTTGTGATACTCCTATGTTTGAAGTTGTTTCAAAATGAATAAGCATACAATTTTTTTGAAAAAAAATAAATATATATTAAATAGCAGTGTCCAAATAAAATATTCATAAATTTTTAAGGAAATATAAATATCTACCTTGTGGAGCTTTATATTATACATTAGTTAAAGGATAAGAATATGCTCTATTTTTTTAATATTATATTTTTAATCATATAAGACTGAAGTTCAGTCATTTTGATGTTCAACTATTTTTCTCCAAGGCCTGTGATACTCCTATGTTTGAAGTTGTTTCAAAATGAATAAGCATACAATTTTTTTGAAAAAAATAAACATATATTAAATAGCAGTGTCCAAATAAAATATTCATAAATTTTTAAGGAAATATAAATATCTACCTTGTGGATCTTTATATTATACATTAGTTAAAGGATAAGAATATGCTCTATTTATTTAATAGTATATTTTTAATCATATTCTCACTTCATCTTTTTGATGAGATAGTGGGTTACAGAGTTTCACTCATCTTTAATGAAAATGACAAATTAGCTTTTCTTCTTGCTTTTCATATTATAAATACCCTTAAAAGCATAATTACCATAAATTTTAAGCATTTAAAGATTGTGTGGTCTAATGACCGATAAAGTGAGTTCAAATAAAGATTGATTCAAGTCGTGATGACAAGTATGGGCTATCATAATAATTTGTTGATAATTAGTTCTCATGACATTCGATATCAAAATAATTCTAAACCCTCTAAAATTGTAGTTTAACGATCAATAAAGTAAGTTATACGGATGACATTGATTTAAGTCTTGATGACAAGTATAGGCTAACATAATTTTCTTGTTGATAGATTAGTGCTTGATTGTGACATTTGACATCAGAATAAATTTTAGGCACCTCAAGATTGCGGCCTAACAATTGATAAAAGTGAACTAAATGAATGTCGGTTCAAGTCTTGATGACTAATACATGATTTTTTGTTGTTGATTGATCAGAATCCTAAAAGTGTGATTTAACTATTAATAAAGTGAGTTAAAATAACAAACGATTTAAGTCTTGAAGACAAACATATGTTAACATAATTTTTGTTGATATATTAGTTCTCAATTGTGACATTTCACACTATTATCTTTGGGAGACATCTTATTAACTTGGAATGAGAAAGAAAACGTATATTCGATACTTATATTGAGAAATTAAAAACGTATAATTTTTACATTAAAAAAAA
The DNA here is from genome assembly GCA_035578085.1 of Solanum pinnatisectum. Taxonomy (NCBI): domain Eukaryota; kingdom Viridiplantae; phylum Streptophyta; class Magnoliopsida; order Solanales; family Solanaceae; genus Solanum; species Solanum pinnatisectum. The sequence continues at coordinate 1,198,744 of CM069087.1, forward strand.
TATACATGATGTCGAAAACAATATTTTTTTTTCTTTAAAGAAAAATAAAAGATAAGTGACAGCAAGCTTATCACCTAATAGAATGCTTGCTTTGTGTGGAGGCACCAACCAACCAACCTGGTTATTTCATTTAAGCTCATATCATCGTTAAATCAAATAAAAATTAAAACACTGAGAATTTATATAAAATATAATTCAATGCAACTAGCCAAACTAGCTTAAACACAATTCACATTATTTTCTACATTTGTATAATGTTACATTAATTCTCAATCCTTTATATACAAACACACACAATAAACAAAATATTGGAATATAAAGTTATATGTATATATATATATATATAAAAAAAAAAAACTAGTATAGGCAGATGACTAGAAAAATATAACCCGGCCCTTATAATCTGACCCTTCTTCAAACTTCGTATATATGACAAGAGCTTCGTGCACTGCAAATTAGACCTCAACTTTTTGTTCACCCTTCATAATAACATTCTAATTATGGATTTAGCAACTTTTGATAGTTCAATTATTTCCCTACTCAAATTAGAAATTGGAAAATCCACTTTATTATAATAATAATTAAAACTATACTCACAAGTTTGTGCTTCAACAACAACATCATCCATACCATCTTCAGCAAATTTAGGGTCACCCTTCTTTAAGGCTTCAACTGCTACCGTTACATCGGCTCGTAGGACGGCGTTATACGCCACGTAACACTGGCTTAGTGGGACCCGCCACTCAGGGTTCGATTTCTCTAGCTCTTTTATTTTTTCCATTATTTCTATGGACTTTGATTTCACCGCGTCCACCATGATGAGGCCTAGGGTGGTGATGATATCATCACCCTCAGCCTCGTAACTACGTGGATCGGATTGTAGGGTGGTGTGACATAGGGAGTAATATGGGGTCTCCCTACACGTTGCGTTTATGAGATTATAATTATTGTTGTTGTTGTCATCGTTGTTGAGTGCCAAATTGGTGATTAGCATCAATATGGGGAATAAATTTCTCATTTTTTAAATTTTTTTTTTTTTTTTTGAGAATTGGAGAAATGAGAAGTTGATGAAGGAATATATATAAGAAAAAGCTAATGGAATATTATTAAAGGTGTTTGATTTTGTTTAGATTATAACTAAAGCAATTGTCTTGACATATGGGAAGGAAAGCGACCAAAGCAACTGTGTGATTCAACTACCCAACAATCTAGTGCTTCTTTTTTAATCAGAGTTTTAAGTTTAAGCACTGAGTATGGATTTTTTTTTAGGAGCACTTTCCCCTTAATAGGGCTCTACGTAGTGTGAATTTAAAATAATCGAACTTTAATACAAATATCAGACACTGAATGATAAAACAAATAAAAAGTGTGAACTCAAAGTGTGTGGTAAAAACTTATTGTACCAAGTGTTTACATCAAACTAGAGGTGGTTATGATACGGTAGATACTGAATCATTGTATTAAAATTGAATATTTGATATCATAATTTTGGTATTATGGTATTTATATGTATTTTAAACTTTTTTTTGGTAGTAGGTACAGTATTAAGTCAAAATAACGAATACCAAAATATGTAGTGTATGAATATATAAAATATTACATTGAAACTTTGACTACTTTATCTTAATTGATTATTTTTTGTGTAATTGATTAACGAAGGAAATTACTTGTACTTTCTTTAAATATTTCTATAGCGAAGTGTTTGAACGATATAATTGAGACATTTTTTTTTAATTAAAGCCAATATCATAAACAAAGTATGACTATCATTTTACTATACCACAAAATATTGAAATCAAATTTAAAAATATTGAATTAATTGATATAATAATGGAATAATTTTTTGAAAAATCAAAATTACCGAACCAAGATTTCTAATACCACGTCATGCTAGCTCACCGCTACACCAGACGAGGTAAATGAAAATTATAATATATATCAAGCATTTAATCATACGATTAAGCAATATATGAGTGTATATATTAATTTAATCATGATTAAGCAATTGATTATATTTTATTTATTTATTTATTTTTGTCTTACTTGAAATTTTATTCCCAAATTGGTATCACTATGAAGAGTTTTATTCCTACAAGTCTCTGTATTTAGGGCTAAGTTGGTTTATTAACGTAGTGTACACCTTTTATTAAGAAGCTTATGTGCACTAATCAAATAACAAAGTACTCTTAGAATCAATTACGACTTGACCATTAAAATGTGCAAGTGAGACGTGAATGATTTTTCTATTCTTAATTTTGGTTCGAGTTAGAATTTTGTGAATATGACTCTTTTTTATTGGAAAAGAGTTTTACCTCTTAGTGGTGTATCAGAGAAAGTTCAAATTAATCGAGTCACAATAAATTAATCCAAGATTGCTTGATCGAAAAAGTATCCAAAAATTCAGTAACAACTTCATGAATCGCCATTAAAAGGTGCAAGTCAAATGTTTAAATTTTATCTATTCTTAATTAGAGATTTGAATTCAAAGTTTGGGAGCAATAAATTTCTAAGTAGGAGATGTGTTTTACCCTTTAGTACTTATCAGTTTATTTAGCCCAAATTTAAATTAATCAGATCAATAAATATAGATATCAAATATCAAATCAACAAAAACAATACCCAAAAATCAATTTGATGCTCCCTACAACTCAATCTCATTACATGGACAAAGCTAGTGTTTCAGTTATATATATATATATATTATTAATTTAAAAATTAGTACCTATAAATGACTCATGAATTCATAAACTTTAGATTCTGACTCCATTGATATATTTTTTTTTTTAATGATAATTGATTGCACAACTATGTCAAGTTGGATCAAATTGAGGAATTCTATTTTTATTTTTAGCATGAAAATATTGCTTAATAGACAATACTACATGAAAACATGGTTTTTGCTTCTTGGTCCTCATTATACAGTATACTTTGAAATAAACGTTTTTTTGTACTCAATTTAAATCAAATCATTTTGAAATTCTCCTCTTTTGGGTATTTTGCAAATGTTTATATTAAATCAATAATTGTATCATAGATATTTTTATAAATATTATTATTATTAAATCTTAATTACTTTAGTACATATTATCATCTTATTTTTATCACTTAATCATGATAACACTAAGCATAATAAATTAAATTAATAGTTTAAATAATGAAAAATAAAATATAATAAATTCGTAAAAATTCTTTATTGGGCTAACATATATAATAAGTTAAATTAGTTTTACTAATTTCATAAAAATAGAAAGTGAAACATAACCATATTTGGTAACCAAATTTCATAATACGTATTATTCGTTTTGGTCTAACGTGCCTTAATGTTATTGATTTTCGTATTATTGAGTCCAAAAACATGTGTGTTATCTTTTATAATATTCTTTACTTTCCTCTCCCTATTCGACGTGGAATTCATTACCGCTTCTTTAGAAACTTGTCAACCTAAAAGTCTGTCAGTTCTTCTCTGGACCCGTCCTCTGTCATGGACATCACATATAAGCGTTATTTGTTTAGCGGTATTTGATTTCCCAATTGCGACGTCAGCTACTTGTTGTGCCAACTAACAAAAGCTTTTGGACCGTCAATTAATTGTTTTAATTAATTACGTTCTTAATCAAATCATTAATTAACAAACCATCTCTTGTTTTTTTGTCACCAAATATTGTAATTCCCTCATATTTTTCCCCTTCATTTTTCTCTATTTTGAATAACCACAATACATATATATATATATATATATATATATATATATATATATATATATATATATATATATATATATATATATAATGAATTCTGTCCATTTAAAAATAATAATTAAAAGTAGGGTTAATATGGTCTCTTGGTTATTAATCAATTCTGATTTTAATTCTTGTGATATTTAACTAAGCACTTTTCGCCTAAAAATGTATGTCAATCACATATTTTAGAATTATTAAAGATAAAAGAGGGTATGTTTTGATTTGTTTTTTTATCTTTTATTATCCTCTCTAATAATTACTGTATTTTATTTTCACTAACTCCACTAATTTAACTAATTACATTAATTACTCAACCAATAGAATTAATTAAATTTAAAAATTGGTACGACATTGAATATAATATTGATGATGTTTGGAAACAGCAAAGCATATCTAGAACATATAAAATTTGCTAGATAGTTGACATGCTGTAAAGGTTAGCTATCTGAATTAGTCGGGCTTAAATAAATATCAGACATCGATGGAAAATTTTAAGAAAACAATTAAAAAGATTATTTACCAAAAAAAATACTAAAAAATTACTATTTTGATGTAGATGACGACATATAGAAGAGTCCTTTGAGAAAAATAAAATTAACAAGAGTTGATTGAAGTTTGTCGAAGGATTAATTAAATTAATCACAATTAATAATGACATTTAATTTTTAATAGTGCCTTAATTATTAGTGATTGTAAACAAATTGCCTTAATGAAAAAGATCTTACTTAGTGGGTGCAATTTGTTTACTTTAAGTAAAATAATTATATCATCTAATGACTTATATAATCCAAAAATGAAAATGGCATCTTTTCAAAGTACTTGGCTCAATATTCATATTGGGATCCAACTCAATTCATATTTACATCGAGAAATCCTAAGTGCTCTGTAACAAAGTTGGTTTTATGTCCAAAGCTTGAATTCGAGATTTTTAAACTCTTTTACCTATAAAAGTAAATCACTTTTGATGATCAATGATGTTGGACTTTTGTTTCTCACTCGATGTCTGACATCCAGCCTGACAAAATCTAGATTCGCACTAAAAAAATTTCATATAGGAGATAAAATGATTCATAATAAAAATTATTTCATATTCAAAGCTTGAACTTGAGATCTCTAGACTCTTTTACTATAAATCTAAGTAATCCACTTTTGATGGTTGATGTTGTCCAACAGTTATTTTCTTCGTGTCCAAAATATACTAATTTTATTGATTTGAATTCACTTATGTAGTGCGGGAAGCATTCTTAGTAAAAGTTTTTTTTTTCTATTCTCAAGATTCGAACCTAAAATCTCTGATTAATTATCTTTATGTAACGTGATTATTATAAAACATAGCACCCTCAATAAAATATTTTAGCTAGTTGCACAACTTGCTTAATTCAAATCAAAGATTATCATAATCTAAACAACTAAAAATAACATCTTCTCAAAGTGGTGTCGAATTGCCACTTCTTGGCACAGATATATGTCTCTATCATATACATTAAGCCATAGACTTTTTGACTATATACTATAACTCCGTTCTTTTTTTGTTTTTCATTCGGTGTCCGGAGCACACATTAGAGTTTCAACTAAATCCGAATCGCGCACTGCAGGGCCCATTCAGGGGTGGCACTCTCAACAAGATTTTCTCCATAGTCAAGACCCGAACCCGATACCTCTAGTTAAGGGTGAAGCGCACCACAACCCATTGGTTATTTTATATTCATGAAATGACACTTACATTTTGGTGTAGAACATTTGTCTAGTTACATCTTTAATTAAACACGAATAAATCACAACGATACCATCACAACTCACGTATTCATTTTGTCTTTCAATTTAACCATTTTCAATAAAAAGAAAAAAAAAGAAAAACTACAAGGCACTAGAAGAAAGAGAGGCGTGTTGAGTATGAAGGAAAATATTTTTCGAAAAATATTTTTCTGAAAATAAGAGGGAAAAAAAGGTATTTCCCCTTTTAATGATCTTTCGGTATTTGGTTGCCAGAAAATGATTTATTTTCTAGAAAAATATCTTCCTTCGTACCAAAAAACCATCCATTAATACAAGAATTAATCAACCAATATTGCTAAAAATCAGAAAATAGTAAATAAATAATCAAGGAACTATTTTTTTTAAAAAATAAATCAAACAAGGATAAGAAGAATAATACTCCCCTTTTCATGACATCAATATTCAATTTTTCTTTACATTTTCTTCCATCAATTAATTCAATAGCAAAAAAAAAAAAAGTATTTGTGAGGATCAAAAGTTACAAAATTAATACAATACAATGCAAATGTACAAAGTTTCTTCATGTTCTCTATATGTGTGATCAACAAATATGTTCAACTGTCAACTCTGTATTTACTAGAAATATTCTTGTTATTGCTTCGACTCAGTATTTCCCAAATGGTGGATCCCGCTCTAATATCTCCGAGTAGCACAACAGCCTATCCCCCAGCACTAGGGAACTCGGGATTTTCGTTTGTAGGCAAGTAATCACTAGCAGATTCAGCACAATGAGGTTTATACTTAGGCTGTGGAACAGTTTTTTTTGGATTGCCATCAACAACCCTCCAGCATGTCTTAGAGTTCTTTCGTTCGAGAGCAGTAAGCTGATCAGCTTTTTTAGGCAACTGATATGCTTTCACAATCGATAACTTCATCGTTCCAGTTGAGACTTGATTCAATCCGTGATCGATGCTCTTCAGAAAGTATTCTTCCACGAGATCAGCGCTTATTAGATCAGCTCTACCAGTTGGTAATCCCCAGTAAAAGATGACGTTAGGCTCTGATGCATCTGTGTCAACATATTCAGTTGGATTCGGGTCACAAAAACCCAATAACTCCTCCAACTGCACGGAATGAAAGAAAGTCTAGTTACGAAAGAATTAAAAATACAATGCTACTTCTCGTAGACAAGAACACAGAACAAACATGACTGAATGTCGTATCCAGGAACAAGTTTGTCTCCGACTCTCACTGGTATATAAGATTTTAGTACCTACTCGGTCCAGTAAACCGTACCAGCCAATATGCCGATGCAATAAGCTAAACTACTGATGATACCTTTACTAAAACAGAGAAAACAGGTCTGCAGCAGGGACATACCTTGACCAGTAAGCAGCGAAAACGTGACTTGACCCAACCTACCCAGTCTCCTAGCTCATCTTTGTCACAAGCGGAAAGGAAAATTTTAACAAATAATCCATATTTTCTTGCATAAGGAAAAGGCTCAAAAAGGATATTCCAATCAAAATCTGGGCTTAACATATCCTGCAAGTAAATTACATACAGTGAGCGGTAGGGGAAAAAATAACCACTAAAGAGGACTAAGGAAATGATGGGATATATTCGAAATTATCATATACCTTAGTCAACATATGTCCTCTTAGGAACTCTGTCCTGATTTTATAGAATGTGCTTCGGGTAATGTTGGAATGACAAAATTCATATGGGCTACATGGTAACTGGATTGGCATCCACGAAACCTTATCATGAGTCGGGATGAATGGCCTAGCTATTTGGTCTTGCAGAATTACGGGAGTTGGCCAAGGCCACAAGGCAAATGTCTTGAACAGAATTAAAATGAGTGCGCTTAAACTGGCACTTGGATGCCTTTGGCAAATAAATGCTGAAAGCACTGCCAAGTGAATTCCTCCGAAGAATCCAAGCAACTGAAGGTTATCGCATGATTAGATTTGATTCGAGGCAAGAAAAGAAAATGATAGCATGAAATATAGAAGGAGGAGAGCGAGTCAATGAATCTCTTACATTTGCATAAACTCCACGTCTTTTAGCCCATAATTTGATGCAACGCAGCACTGCTTGAAATACCTGTAGCAAATCAACCAAGAACGTAATACACGGAAACTCTCACACTAGTCAAAACAAAGGGATCCCTGTCAAGCATGCTACGCCAAACCACGCTATTTTTATCAACTACTTCCTCTGTTTGAATTTGGTTGTCTTACTTTCCTTTTTCGCTTTCCTTTTTTAGACTTTCTTAAACTCTATGTCAAGTCAAAACCAGACAAACAAATTGAAACGGAAGGAGTAATACAAATTGACATCATTACTTACCTCTATGTTTGGCACAAGATGAAGAATGCTCCTATTGGCACGCACACCAGACAAACTTTTCCAGCTTGTGTCGTCAATATTCTTAAGGAAGAATGGATTAAATACGTCCACATTCTAGATGTAAAGAGAAAATCAATTAGATATAGTAATCGTATAGTGTCTGTAAAAGGAAGAAATTTAGCACTTTTGGTTAACAGGGTCTCTTTCACTTGAACTATAGTCAAAATAACTCACCTCGGGAATAGATATTACTTTGAGTCGTGCATAGGGAAGATCAATGGATATCCCATCAAATTTGAATCGCATCAGAGGAACTTTTGCATCCTTGACACAGTGGATTTCTGATACTTGGGGCCTGCTTGCAAGCATGCTATGCAGAACGATGAAAAAGTCTTCCTACACGAGATACACATGACAAGTAGCATTATAGCCATTGCACAACCTCATTCTAGAATTAAAGAAGCTAAAAGCGGAAACAAGACTCACAGCTATAGTGGCAAAGTAAGGACCAACACACAAAGCATCAATATCTGACTCTGAATTATAAACCTGTAGAAACAAGCAGAACAGCTCTTTATGCTGCAACAAATTGTCAAAACAAAAGAAAAGAAAAGGGAAAACCAAAGGAGAGCTTATGAAATTAGACTTACTCCTAGACCATACGATCCATATGTCAATATTGTCCCAGAGGCAAACTTAAGGTACTTTTTTGGAAGACCTCGTTGGTTAGCCACCGTTTTAACCCATTCCACTACTATCTGCAAAATAATAACGAATAAATAATGTGATTGAAAAGCTTTTGTAGCTCACTGGAATCTCGAGTGAAATCATATAATTAATTAACGTAATGGAAACCGACCCCAACATAAAACATTAAGATTGAGAAGTAACTGGCAATTCTCATTTTTCTGAGTTGTTTACTTCACATTGAACTTACACAATCAATTAATAACTATACCTTGTTAGCATGTCAGCAGTTATAGAGTCAGAATTTTCACTAAGGAGTTCAATATACGAAGAAGTAAGCACACAACGAACCAAAAGGAGCTTCAACAATGTATAAACAATATAATTTTCTGTAAAACAGACATTCCATTCATACGAAAGAGCAAAAAATGAATATCAAATACATATAAATCTAAATTATGTTTTTTAAAAAAAGAACCTTTTTGAGTTTGTCAATAGCATTTCTCCTCTTCATTTCCTCTTCTCCACAAGGCACTAAACCCTCATTTACCATCACCTTCAAAATACAATTAACACCACATTAATCATTAAACAACACAAATTAACTACTCGAACTTTCACCTTATTGGTCAGGATTCGATTCTCCACCTCGTAATTCCCCCTTCCCCTACCCCAAATTAAAAAAAAAAAAAAAGAGCACCCCAAACAATAGAATCTCACTAGCTCGACTACCCGAACTTTCACCTTATTGGTCAGGATTCGATTCCCCACCTCGTAATTTCCACTTTCCCTACCCCAAATTTTTTTTTTAAAAAAAAGAACAGCCCCAAACAATAGAATCTCACTAACTCGACTACCTGTACTTTCACCTTATTGGTCAGGATTTGATTCTCCACCCCGTAATTACCCCCAAATTTAAAAAAAAGAAAAGAAAGAGACCCAAATATTCACATAACAAATAGATATTACTACTACTAGTACCTGAAGAAGGGACATTGATCTTTCGATTTCCATTCTCAAAATCACATCTGGGTTTGGTGGAAAACCCAGAAATATTTGTGGGTTTTGATTGAAATCCCTAAATTGGGTAATATTAGAGTTTGCCAACCCAATTTGTGTTGTGGGTCGGCATGATAAAGGATGATTAACAGCTCCAATAAGATCAATAATGAGTTGGGTTTCAAAATTATCAAATTCCATGCACAAATTCAACAATTAAATTGAAGAATTCTGAGAATTCCAAAGGGATTCTCAAGAATCTAGAAAGTTACAATGAAAGGATATCCAACCATTGAGGAACTAACAAACTATAATAACGGGTATTAATGCCTTGTTTGGTTTTCATTTTAAAAAAATAATAATAATTATGCATGCATGCATAAGGGATGCATGGGATTATATTATGTAATAACCTTTATATGTGTATTAATTATTTTTGTACGATTGGTAAAATATTTTATAATTGTGGTTAAACTGGTGCAATAAATGGTATCTCATAAGAGAGATCAGAGATCGATATATTGGGATTGTTTATCGCGATTTACATGTATGAAGTATGATATATGAGCTATTGCACATAAGCGAATTTACTTAGTATTGTATATATACCTTTAGCGGCAATTATATGTGTTTTTGACGCGACATAAAATGCCACTAATACTAACTCTTAGCGGCGAATATTATTGGCACTAATATTTACTTTTAGTGGTGACTACTATAGGTATTTGCGACACTAATGGGTTTTTCTTTTATGTGTATTAATAGAGACATAATACATAAATATATGTTGATATTTTTGAATTCTATTGAAAACTCAGTTTGACGTGAAATTTTGTAAGTCTATCAAAATTCAAGATTCTTTTAGTTTTTCATATGTATTAGTCCATAATTTTTTTACAATATGACTAACAGACTCTGTTTCACTCCAAATTTTATGAAATCATATGTAATAACCCGTAAACGATATCCATAACCTCTACATGATCCATGTCCCTTTTTTATTTTTAGTATTTAGACATCACAAAATAAGAATTTAGAATCTTCTCCGTGTATATTGGTCCATGAATTTTTAGGAAATAGGACTAACCATGACCACAAATTTATGTACCATGCTGTTTGAATATTAGGGAGCCAAAAGCATAGTTTCCAATGGATATATTTCAGAAAAAACAAGTGATAATGAGCCAAATTATAAGGAACAGAAGACTTCAACAATACAATAAATTGACTAATTCATGTCAAAATCAACCACCTATGATGAATTGAGGTTCCACAAGATATACACAGTATGACAAAAGATCAATACAATGACTGCTCAGAGAGATGAGAGTTCGACTAGTGATAGCGTTATGTGCAACAGTTGAATAGAAAGATGTACACAAGCCTCGGATCAATGGCAGGAAAAGAGAGTGCTTGTAAAGGCGTGGTGCTACGAACCATGAAGGCAAGGTTGAGCTGTCCTTTACAGAGTACATCGCCTTCCATACTCGGCTGTTTCTTTGATAAATCAAAATCAAAATCTGCTTATGTGTAGCTAAGTAGCAATAGCTGTCAATTTGACTTATTGGGAAATGCTCGGTACCATCTCTCTAATGCATCAAAGACTCACTTTGTCCGTCATTTGCCTTTCTCCACAATAAGTCGGCATATAACTGATTGCATCCCAGCCAAAATCACCTTTGAGGTTCCATACGACATATACAGTATGGCAGAATATCAAGACAATGACCTCTCAAGGTGACAGGAGTTAGACTAATGATAGCATTATGTACAACAGTTGAATAGAAAGATGTATGTGAGCCTCCGATCAATAGCAGGAAAAGAGAGTGCTTGTAAAGGCATGTGCTAGGAACCATAAACGCAAGGTTGAGCTGTCCTTCACAGAGTACATCACCTTCCATACTCGGCTGTTTATTTGATACTAAAACATGCTTATGTACAAGGTAAACCAAGTTGTCATTTTGACCTATTTGGAAGATGCCCAGTGCCATCCCTCTAATGCATTGAAGACTTACTTTGTCAGCCATTTGTCATTCTCCTCGATAAGTGGACATATAACTGACAATATCCTAGCCAAACCATCTTTGAGGTTCCACACAGCATGCACAAAATGACAAACGAAGAAGATGATGACCACTATAAGAGATAGGAATTAAGACAAACAATAGCATTATGTACAAAAGTTGAATAGAAAGATGTACACGACCCTCGGATCAATGGCATGAAAAGAGAGTGCTTCTAAAGGCATGTGCTGAAAACCATAAAGGCAAGGTTGAGCTGTCCTTTACCGAGAACATCTCCTTCCACACACGGCTGTTTCGTTGATATACCAAAACCTGCTTATGTGTAGCAAGGTAAACATAGTTGTCATTTTGACTTATTGGGAAAATGCCCGGTACCATCCCTCTAATGCATCGAAGGCTAACTTTGTCAACCATTCGCCATTCTTCCTTCTCATAATCCTCCATTACCCAAATAACCATCCAAGCCTCATATATCTGAATAACAGACAATCGCCCATCCAATTCCAACAAATAAACACGACTCCTAACTCCACAACTAATTTCATGAGGCAACTGAATTTTCCTCCAAACATCAGTACCCAAATCAAGAACAAGCATACACGAACAACTATCCGTCAACCAATGCAATCCACCATTAATAAACACAACTTGATTCTTATTCATATGCGTGAACTGATCGTCCTGCAACGACACAAACTTCCTCCATTTGTTCAACTCTGAATCATAAACCATACATATAAACGTCCTCTCAGGACGATGACCAAACGACCTATGATAACCAGCTAAAACCACATTATACTTTTGTTTCATCAAATCACAACCCAAACCAACAAGAGTAGCTTCACCATCAGGATGAAACCTTGTAATAGGTCTTTCCCTACTTCTAGGAAGCAATTTATATTCTCTAGTCAATGGATTACAAACATAATAAACACCCTTATCAGGTATACTAGACAAACATAACAAACCATTACAACAAGCTCTAACTTTAACCCTATCTTTTACAAAATCCAATGAAAATTCAGAAACCCCTTTTAAATTATCAACACAAATCAAACTAGATCTTGATTCTGATGACGGTTCACTAACCTGAACAAGCACCATAGGATTCTTAACTGACAGTTCATTATAAAGATTTGTGAAATACTTATCAGATATCAATTTATACCAAACTTTACACACAACTTTTGTCTTAAAAACTGATTTAACAGGCAATCTAGCAAGAATCTGAAGAATTACCTCATCTGGGAAAACCCCATATGGTGAATTCATCTCAAATTTGTTTTGGGCTCAAAAAATGAGATTTGTTTTTACAGAATGGAGGAAAGACTCAATCTTTTTCACACTTTTGAGATCTTTTTGCAATTTGATGAAGATGGGGTTGTTGAATTAGCTTGAAAATTGAAGAAAAACATGGATAATTTGTGAAATTGAAGAAAAAATGGCTACCGATTTCTAAAAAATGGTTAATTCTTGATTTTGTTTCAGAATATATGGTCCTTAAAAGGCCTTTTTATAGTATAGTTTCCTTTTTGGGCTGATGATATATAACACTTTGCTTGATTTACATAAATATAACTTATTTTCCCATCATTTAGATTTTGTTTCTATTCTTACAATTTGCGTAAGTATTGCCCTCGAGGAATTATTCTTTTGGATAACGTTAGATCCGTGTCTAATATTTATTCATAGGTTTCTCAACTTTACAGACAAAACATTAGATTATCGTCTTGGCAATAGCTTACAAAATTTTAAACCACGTGTTATCTTGACATCTCTTTACTTATGAGGCAGGACTGAAAATAAGGTTTCGTGAAATAATCATGTGGCATAGTGAAAGATTTTTTTCTATTTAATATTTTTTTTAGTTTATTTAAAAACGATCTTAAGACCGTGAGACTTATAAGTTTCTTAGCAAGGCAGATGAATTTTGATAGTTATTTGCTAAGTCTAAGCTTCATATTATTATTATTTTTCCAAAGAAGATAATAATGTTTAAAAATAATCCACTTGCTATTGATTGAAATATAAACTAACAAATAATTAAATAAATAATCATAAAGATGATTTTTTTTATTTATTTATTTACTAAAAATTGATCTTGACTTCCATATGAATAGGTATTCTTGAAGAATTGGCCAAGTCTTGTAATTAAAATATGAATCACTTACTTATATTTATGCAAGTTATTCATTGAAAACTTGTAAAATATTTTTGAGATGGACATAAATTGTTTTTT